>CAOKZL010001158.1:0-600000 GCA_948472985.1 Iguana delicatissima | reverse complement strand
GAGGTAGCTGGAGATCACTGGGCAGTTGCCTGGGTCTGAGGCAGCACTCTAAGCCAACAGAAGGTGAAGAAAAACCATCAACTGTAAGGCCATTTCTGCACTAGACTGTTACAGAGCTATTATTCCACTTTCAACATCCTATGGAATCCTGGGATTTGCAGTTTAGGGAGGGGCAGGCCAGGATTCCATAGGATGTTGAAAGTGGAATAATAGCGCTATAACAGTTTAGTGTGGAAATGGCCCTAGTCTTCTGAAGCTGAAAATCAATACTTTTAACACTTTTCTTGTTCACAAACCCTGCTGTAGACATCATGCAGTTTCAGAGATGCACACGCAATGGTCACTAGGCGCGTGACACCTTTGTGCTACTTGCAAAACATTTTAGTGGTCTCTGCATTTTGTTTTTGTTTATGGACCTCCATGGCTACTTTGTTTTGTTTTGTTTTGTTTTTTTTAATCTTTTTCTGCAACCTCACAGAATCCCCAAGCCCGAAAAAAGGAGGGCTTGCCCCTGTAAGAATTCTGCCACTTCAATAAAAATTTTCCTTCACTCCCCAAGTTTCTGGTATTGCAGAAACTTAATATTTCCATTGAGTGTTTAGAAGTACAGTTTAGTTATCCAAAGAAAGGGCGCAGGCAAAGTGGACCAAAGGAATGCAAACACAGTAAACAGATGAATTCCAGCAATGAATGATTTTCAGTGTCACTCTCTCCAATGCTAGAAATTTGGGGAATGAAGAAAAATTTCGTGAAGTGGGGAGAAAATGCCCTGATTTTGCCCCTCTCCCTGTTGTTAAACCTCTGTGTCAGACAACAACCACATCAAGCCTCTGAGGCTAGTACAGGTCTAAGTGGAGAAGAGACTATACTTCACAATAAATGCCACTGGGCAAAAGCAAAGCTAAGCACCCAAGTGGTGGCACAAGTGACCCTGGGGGCTTAATCTGGTGACCACGCATGCCACCCTGACTGTACAATTCAAACATAGTGGTATGTGTAAAAACACACTTTCTATTCTCTTCAACAGTGGTGATTCATGGACCAAACTGGTGGTTGGAATGTCTCCAACTGAAATGACAATTAGAACACCTACATACTCCACTTGGCCCATACCTTCAGATAGTCCTAAGTTTTATTTCTGGAAGCTGCCTCGAGTCTCAGGACTGAGGAAAAGGTAAGAGATACGGGAAGCAGCAAGAGACATTCATGAGTTATCTCATGAGTTAGAGGTACCTCAAGACACTGTCCAACACTTGAAGACTGAAACAGACTTGCATGGCTGCTTCCCTCATATGTTTGACTACCAACTACCATCAATTCCTCCCTTCGCTATCTTTATAGTGAAATTTTTTATATGCCTGTTTGGAAGGAAATCCTAATGGATTCAGTGGAGGAGCTTACTCCCTGGATGGCCCTGTGATCTCTTCCAATTCTACATTTCTAATTGTGTTCAGGATGGCAGCCTTCACGAAACACCAGTTTGTCTAACTGATGAAGAACATGGATAACTAGAGACAGTTTTACATGCATACTTTCTATATTTCCTTCTTGATGGTATAGTAATTTATAGCACTTTTCTTCCAGCTGAAATACCAGCACACACTTTCAGTCCATAAAGGATGTTGTAGATGAGGGGAGAATCCCTCAGGCTTTGCTAAATGACTTTATTTTTATATATATATATATATATATATATATATATATATTCATTCCACATTCCTAAGGAGGTTTTTTCCCCCTGCTGCTGCTACTGTTTGTAGTAAGGGTTTGAAAATATTTTTAAAGCATTTTGTCCAAGTTAGAGAAAAACAGCACGAATAAGCAAAACATCAGTAACCGGAAAATAATTTTCTGTGGGAGACCCTAAAATTGGGGAAGAGGAGGCTAGAGACTTGCTTTTGTTATGCAGATGTGTATTTCCATCTGTTTGCAATGCTAAGCAAATTGATGTGTTCCAAACAACTCCACATGTAGGAGATGTGAGAGCCTGCACAATTAATAGCATTGATTGGAGAACATTCTTTGTGAGCAGGAAATCATCTCTAAGGATCACAGCAAAGGGCACCCAATTCACACCAGTGTGATTCAGTATTGGCACAAGCAATAAACTGCTCTTAGTGTGAGAGCCTTATGATATGCTGACATAAGGATTCATAACCATCATGCAATCAATACATCGTGATTTATACCAAGGCTAAATTGACAGCTGCTGCAGCGGTTAAAAAATAAGAGCAGATGGAGTGCCAGACTGTGGGTTTCCAGGCCTAAGACTAGTAGTTAGTTCAGATTAATACAGTGCATCTCTGTATATATACACATAGAGCTGGCAATCTTCTGTATGAAGAGCTGCCCAGAACATAATAGGAGGCTGTCCCCCACCGCCCATGATGGGGAGAGACACCTCTTCTTGTTAATTTAACAAAGTGTCTGGTCCAGGGACTTTATTATAGGAGGCAGGTAAATCACAATTGCAACAAGATAATAACAACTTTGGCAGGAACTTATCTTGTGACTTTGTTCCTTTTCTGTTGTTCTCCTACTCAGAGACTGTTTGAAAAAGTGTTTCTTTTCTTAACACACACACACACACATACACACATCTATTAATGACCTCCTTCGCAAAAGAAATGCCTTTCAAATGGTCTCCCACTAGCAGTACAACAGAAAAGGAAGAGGTAATGTCATAAGTCCCAGCCAAAGATACTATTGTAGTTGTGTGTCTTCAAGTTGTTGCTCACTTACAATGACCCTAAGGTGAACCTATATCTGGGTTTTCTGGGGCTGATACTATGTGATACACCCAAAGTTACCCAATGGGTTTCCATGGCCAAGAGGAGAACCCAGCCCTGGTCTCTGCAGTTACAGCCCAACAGTCAAACCACTACACCATGCTGGCTCTTAAAGATGCTATTATCCTGTTGTAATTGCAATTTACTTGCCTTGTGTGACAAAGCCCTAAATGCAGTTTCAAGAAAAAGAACTCTCAAGTACCTTCAAGTTACCAGCAACAGTTAGTACAATTACAGTGCTGTGATTCCACTTTAACTTCTATGACAACATCCTGTGGAATCCTGGTGCGGCACTAGAGCTCTCCAGCAGAAAATTCTAAATACCCCTCCCCAAACTGCAAATCCTAGGATCCCATAGATTATTTCCATAGCAATTAAAGTGGCAACATAGTACCTTAAATGTGTAAGATGAAAGAGCCCCTGGACCATATTATGCAGGGTGAGGAGGCACACTGTTCATTTGGTCACAGTTTTTTCTGCTATAAGAAGTAAAATTACAATTTCCCCCCAAATTTGCATCTATATGCATACAAATATTTGGCAAATGTGTTTCCTCTTTGATTCCTCTTTTGAAAAATGTATTTATTCTTTTTCAGCAAAGCCTAAATGGGTGTCCTAACATACTACCACACCATTTCTGGATTCATTCTTATAGCTTGATCACACTCACACTTACTTGTAAGTAACTGCATTGGGTTCTCTGAAGCTTAGGCCATTTCTGCACTAGACTGTTATAGTGCTATTATCCCACTTTCAACATCCTGTGGAATGCTAGGGTTTGCAGTTTAGGGAGGGGCCTTTGAGGCTCATACAAGTCTTATACAAGTATGTACAGGATTGCACCTGGGGCCAGCCCAATGTATTTGGCTGCCTGATGCAAAGAATAGACCTTCTTTCCAGATACAGAGGATGGGCAGAGCATCCATGGAATCTTATATTACCACTGATAATGGAAAAGAATCTTCCATCATACCTGAGGACAGCAAGCTAGCTTTGGGGTGAAGGACAAGCTTCAAAGCATCTGCAGCCCTGCTCTCCCAACACCAGCACCCAGCAACCATCGCATGCTGAAGGCATACTCTAAAGCTATCCCTGAGTTAACTTTCAGTAATTTAAGACTGTTTTATTAGTCTTAAACCATAATTGGGGAAATGATAGTAGAGACCCAACAGTGGAATTTCCTTATTGGAGTGCAGTCTCTAAACTTTGTTAAGCAATTCTCCTTTGACTCCTTCTATTGTTTGCCCGCTTCTTCCCAGCAGTCATTATCCCCACAGCTTATTCTTTATAGAAGTTCACTATGTCATTATGCAGTAGCCCCAGTTTATTGGTCCTTCTTCAGCTCCATATCTCTAAGATGTATTGCTGTGGCAGCTTCCTAGCATCACATTTCTTTTTACCACTCTGTCTTTCTTTTTTGAAGATATTTTTAGTAAACACTAAAAACGCAGAAAAGGAAAGGACAACATGAAGAAAAATATAAAAACATATGATTTTAAAAAATAAGAAAAAGCAAAAAAAAAAAAGGAAGAGAGAAAAAGGAAAAGAAAGGAAAAGGAAAAGAATCTACCTCCCTTTGAATGAATTATATCGAACAGATTCAAATATTTAAACATAGGCATAAGAGGTGATATGATGGCTATGTTTAAATATTTGAAGGGATGTCATATAGAGGATGGAACCAGTCTGTATTCTGCTATTCCAAAGACTAAGGCCATTTCTGCACTACACTCTTATAGCGCGATTATTCCACTTTCAACATCCTGTAGAATCCTGGGGCCAACTCGCCCCTCCCAAAACTGCAAACCCCAGGATTCCATAGGATATAAGAGTATAGTTCAGAAATGGCCTAAGTCTAAGACATAGGACAATGGCTTCAAACTTTAGGAAAAAAGATTCTATCTGAATATTAGGAAGAACTTCCTGATGGTAAGAGCTGTTTGACAGTGGAATCCACTTCCCTGGGCTGTGGTGGAGTAGCCTTCTTTGGAAATTTTTCAACAGAGGCTGGATGGCCATCTGGGAATGCTCTGATAATTTATTTCTTCATGGCAGGGGGTTGGACTCAATGGCCCTTGTGGTCTTTTCTATCTCTATGATTCTATGATTAATTCAGGCCTCTCAGAAATATCATTTCTCTTCTTCCCTCTCCCCCCATACATGCCTTCAAGAACAAAAAACAAATGAATTTTCTTCTACTCAAGGTTAACATATCTAGCATAATATCTCTATATTAGCTTCTATTACATTCTATTACAAATTGCTTACAAGATAAATAGCATAACATGTTAAATAATGTTAATACCTCTAAATAATATTAATGCAACTAATTTTACTGAATGCTCACTTAATTATATGTTTATGAGTTAAAACTGTAAGTCTGTTGCATTTTTAATAACATCTCTAAATCCAGATAGTTCAATGCCATTTTATATTATAAAAGCCATTACAGAATTCATAGACCCAATCCAGTCATCATTATCCTACACCTGTAACCTTATCTTAACGTAGTTTAAGCCAAATATTTCATTTTGAATTTATCTCCCCTCTTCCCTAGTAGCCATCGTTTCCATGGATTATCCACCCCCGCAACATCTCAGACTCTCATCCTTGCCCTTTATTACTCTTTTAAATTGATTCCTATATGACATTTTAAAATCACTGTCCAGAGACAACACCCTTATTTTTGACATCCCTCAATCATACAGGCTAAATTAATTTGGTTTCATTTAACCATCAAAATAATTTGCTTACAGGTCAATTTTAAGTTTGTCTCCTCCTTCTCCTCTCCCCTTTTGGGTTGTGATCTTCCTTTCAGAAACCAAAGCTTCTTGATCACAAATCTCCCCCAAACCAGTAACTCCCTCCATTGACTTGACTTGAGTTTGTCTATCTATCTGGTTTTCATCTTCTTTCACTTCTGTTTTAACTTCTGTGTTTCCCTTGTGTTTTAACTCTCACCAAAATTCCTAGACACTGAACTCCTTCCTCATAATTTCTTACCATTTTTGTCTCCCAGTTTAGAGCATATACTCAGAATTTTTCAAAAATCCAGTGTAAAATATCAGAATCCTCCTGTGAAATCTCCATCTTTCACTTAATCCAGCAGTCACAGAGATAACAACTCGCTTCTTTCATGCCTAGCCAGAAGCTGCCAACAAGACAATGTTATAACATCCACACTCTGTCATGCTGTAATTTCTCCTTGTTAAAATCCAATTCCATCTTACAAATAAAATGCAATTCAGTCTATTCACAAAGTGCATGCACTTAAATCCCTAATTATTCTTTTTCAAAGATATCAACCCCCAATTTTCTAATTCATTTGTTATGATCTTGTGGGGCAAACAAACTTACTCAGCTCCTGAGTGCAGAAAGAAGACAGTTGTGCAGGCTTCACTGTTCCATCTTAATCTTAATCAGAAAGATTTTTCACTTTTATAATTTCAAAAGTTAATGAAAAGTTTCTGCTTTTAAAAAGCAGGTTGCCAGCACAGGGTCTTCAGATCTTCTGACTGAGCAACTATGTTTCATGAGAAGGGCAAAATTTCGCTCCCTTAGTCCTTCTGATTCATAACATGTTTACTCACGAGTAAACACAAATAATGGGAATTCCAGATCCCAATGGGTAATCCTCCGCTCCTCCTTTATCCAGAGGAGTTACTCCAGCCAGAGATCCCCCTGGCCAGCATTTTTACTGTGAAAACTCTCCTGGCTGCTGAACTGCAGCCGGGAGTTTCTGCCCACTGGAGTGCTGGAAGCTGAGTCCCTGCCACCCTGTGTTTTCTCAGCTACATTTAACAGACCCTCTTGAGCTTAAGTGCTATGCCCTTTTTTGCCTCTGTAGTTTCTTCTATGATATAAATCCCAAAATCTCATTCCCCATTTACCTTGTTTTCAGAGTTCTTTTGTTTATAGTCCATTGCTTACTTTGCACCTTCCCATTTACTTGCTTACTTCTGAGATGTCTGTCCCTTTGTTTCCCTACATTCTCAGACACCTCATTAGTATTCCATCTGCTCTTATGTGAGACTTTATTCTCAGCCACACTGCTTTTCCTCCCTGGATAGAATCTACAAACCAGAATTCTTTTGATAACATATTTAAACATTATACTTGAGTACATCATTCTATGCTCACTGTAGAAGAAGATATCCAGTGCTTCCTTCATGCAATGATTCCCTGCCTGTACAATCTGTCTTCCTGCTGCTGGTGCCCTCCTGCAAATCTATTTAGTGGCCAGAGGAGAAAGCAGCCAGACAACATTCAGCTATGTTTCTGCAACCATAAACATGCAAACAACAGTATCCTCCCAGATCTCAAGGGGGTTCTCCTGGAGTTCCAGGAAGATTACGTCATTTTTGTGAATCAGGCTGTGGAACAAGAGCAAATGAGGCCTGTGTGCCTTCAATCTTCCCCTAGGCAGTTGCATAGGGACGGGGTGGTGGTGGTGATGGAGGGAGTGCACCCTTGGTGACAATTTTTTGGGGTGCCTCAGCTCCTTACTTGCCCTCCCCCCACGCCACAGCCCCACCTCATCTATTGTAGCAATGGCCCATGCACAATAGCCCTGCCCTTGCATGCTGTAGCCCCACCCCTGTGCACTGTAGCCCCACCCCACACGCAGTAGGTCTGCCCCTGCATGCCATAGCCACACCCTCAACCCTCTGCCAGCCCCCCTCCACACATTCCAAGCTCCACTACTGCCCCCAGGCCACTATATGGCCATGGCAGGGGCACATGCAGCAGTGAGGTAGGTTGTCCATGCACATACCCTCCCACATCCCCAATTTGGCAGGGTCGATCCAGATTAATCCTCTGTTGTTGCACTTTTTCAGCTGTTCCTCCCACTTTCCCCTTTTGTCATAAGCTTATTTCAGATGCTGCAGACTGAGTTCAAACTCTGCAACTCAGTTAAGTCAGCAGGGAGGACAGGAGAGGAGGAGGAAGCAGGCTCAGACAAAAGCAAACTGCCTCACCCTCTTCTAGGTTGTTTGTTCTTCCTCATTAATAACTTTTCCCATTTTGACCACACTCTGATGTTGCTTAGCCACACGTTTTCTGGTCTCCACAGGTGTTGGAGAGTATGTATAGGGGGAGAGAAGAGGATGAGAAAACAGAGGATGCCTGACAGAGCTTTATGCTCCACCAGTACCATGCAGAATCTCAGCAGGGTTGCCAGGTAAAGTAAGAAATACAGCAGACAAAGCTCCATATGCTAATAGAAAGCCCCTTGCTTTATTTGTTTTAAAGGAAGTGATCATCTATAAGACGTGGACCTTTGTCTCCTGTTTTGCTTTTCATATGTGCTTGTCAGTTCTCGCCTTCAGGTAAAATAAGGGATAGGGAACCTGCCCTTTTAATGATTGTGCAAATGAGAGAATTACAACACATGTTTCTTGCTGTATCTCAGCCAACTTGTAAAGTGAATCAGCAAGGTTCAGTTTCTTACTCTTCTGCACAACTGCAAGAAGAGTAGCAGCTAAAGCAGAAATAGTGGAAACAGAAGAACCTGGACTTGTTTTGGCTGTAAAGAGAAAATAGGTACTTAAACACTGCCAACAGTGACTGGGAAATTGTTTACTGAAGAGCCAGTTTAGTAATGCTGTAGGCAGAATAAACAGCTGTGGAATCAAGACAAGCAACAGTAGCCCTGTAACAGTCCAGAGCGGGAAAGCTGGTGGTGTGGTAGCCGCAGTAGTTTGGCAGCAATGTCATTTGGATTTTGTGTAATAATTAGTGAGAGGGGACAATGATATTAATTTATAAGCTAGCATCGGAACAACAAATAACTCTGTGCAACAAAAAAATAAAATAAAAAAAGAAGCAAGTGATGATCCTGTGGGAACACCTAGTGAATATCCTTTTCTAGATCCTTGTATATTTTAAAATATATGTTTTGAAACCTAGTATGAATGGAAAGAAACTTAACACAAATAGACTGGAGAAGGTTTACCCTCACAAGCCAAATTCCACTGTATCTCAAGATAATAAAAAGCACCCAAAGAGACATTTCTTAAACTTTCGTACACAAGAGGGTGCAAGAAGAAAAACACTTAAGCCTGCTTTCTTCAATCTGCTTCTTTGTTGATTTGTTTGAAAAACTCCAATAATATTTTTTTAACCCTGATATCTCTTATTGGGGAACAAAGATAACACCCTAATAGCCAGTGTATTTTGTTGAAGCCTTTATGTCTCATGTTCATTTTTTGTTTTCAAAAAGAAAATGAAGGGTATTTAAGCTAAACTTGCTTCCCAAAATGAGTTTATTTTGGAAAGCAGGGTGGGGAATTACAATACTTCCCATTATTGGAGCAACCTCGCCCCCCCCCATGTTAACACAAAATCCAAAAAGTTTCTTGAGTTTGTGTGGTTCCTGAATGGTGGTGTTGTGGGGGGACTGTAATTGGTTGAAATTAGGGCACATTGTTTAATGCCATGCTTTCCCTAAGCTAGTACCCTGCAGCTGTGTTAGATTCTCATCATGGGAGTTGCAGCTCAATACATCTGGCAGGCACCAGGCTATTCTAGAATATGGGTGGGGATTTTGGGGCTCTCAAGATGTTGCCAAGATTCCTTGCTATTAGACATGCTTGCTAAGTCTGATGGGAGTTACAGTCCAACAGCATGTGGAGAGCCATATGATTCCTACCTCTGCCCTAGGAGAACTACACTATAGGCCTACTTATATTCAGTGTTGTAAACGAAAACATGACAAACTGAGCAGAGACTGGGTATGAATAAAGCAAATGGAGGAAGTCCATAGAGGTAGATCTCACAGATGTGCATTTCCTTCAGTACCTTTCAGTAGAGCTGTTTATGAAATTGAGTGCTAATGTTGGGGGTAAAAAGTCTTCCTACACACATAAGTGTATGTCTTTGTAACTATGAGCTTAGCAGAACTGAAGCCATTTCATTACGTGCCTTTGCTCAGCTATAAGAACAGTGCCAAAAGTCAATTAAGATAATTAAGAACAATTTGATAACTGTCTTGCTCTGAGAACATCTGTTTCCATAGGAAAGATGACATTCTATACTTAGAAAGGTCACAAAAACTCTGTGCTGTAGGTCTCACAACTTTTGTTAAGCAGTCTTTTTAACTCTTGCGTATTTCCCCTCTATTTCATGTAACACTGAAAGTTCTATAAATATGCTACTGTTTCAAATAAACCTTGTCCATCTGACCAATCTCTTACTATTCAGCTCAACTAAAAGCAGAGTTCATAGGACTGGACTGCAAAAATACTGCAAAAAGTATTATGTGTATGTATGTGCGACTCCTCCTTAACATGATTCAGGGCCCCAATCCAGCTCCATGTTTCACCTGGGAAGGCATGGGTAGGCTGATATTTTAGTCTATCCCAACACTAATGGTATATTCAACTACAGATATTGGAAAAGTGGCAAATGTCTTAGCCAATCAGTTATTCAGATCATCAGAGATGGGAATTCTTTAAGTGTTCTCTGTTACCCACAGACAGGGTGGTGTAATGGTTTGAATATTGGTCAAACACTCCTGGTAACCATGGTTTGAATCCCCTTTCAGTCATAGAAACCCATTGGGTGACCTTGACCAAGGAAGACTCTCAGCCTCAGAGGAAAGCAATGGCAAACCTCTTAAGAAAATTCTCTGATAGGTTCACTTTAAGGTTATCTTAAGTGAAAAACAATTTGAAGGCACACAGATCACTCAGAAACTTGAAGCCTGGGCATTTCTGTCTGTCAGAAAATGAGAGGTTCATTCTGTGACTGCCTGTCAGCTTGTTGTAGTCTTCCCAATATAGTTACAATTTGTCCCTTACTAATTCTAAAGTGTCTACATTAACTGAACACAGTCCACAAATTAAAATAAACCACAGGCTAAAGGACTGATCACAGCAGAATAGGGAAGTGGAGAGAAAAAGGAAGAAAAGTGAGAGAAGTTCTGGCAACTCCAGAACGAAAACATTAGCTGCTCAGAGACATTTCATGCAGCTTGGGCCAAGCTGGTTTTCTTGCTTTTGTGTTGTCCTTCCTAAGAGAAAGCTGATACAGGCCATTTCCGCAGTTTAGGGCTAAACTGTGAACCCTAGGATTCCATGGGATGTTGAAAGTGAAGTAATAGCACTATAACATTCTAGTGCAGAAATGGCCACAGTCTGCCATATTATAAGAGATAGTGTAATCTTCTTCTTGCTTCTTTAAATCTAGGGCAACTCCCACTTGGAATGGCAGTCTTCTTAGCAGAAACTGGTGCCATAATCTCATTGTGGTCTCTTGCTCTCTAGCCAACAGCACAATTGAAACAGGTCTTCCCTACAATTTTTTAAAAAATGTTTATTTACGTGCATATATCCCACTCAGTGGTAAACTCAAGTAATCTTTTTTGTTCCTTCTCAGAGCTTAATGGCCTTTGGCTAGTGCTACTAATAAAATACATATAATAACAACAGTACAGCTAACAGGATTTATACAACTCAGTTCACAAATTTAAACAAGTCATAGTAAGCATTCCTTATATTATTATTACATTTTGTAGACTGCTCCATGCATAATACAGCTACAGTGTTTGGTATACGAATATATAATGTTCCCATACCTTCAAAAGACTGTTGTGTTGCTAATTGGCATCAGGTCAACCTCACTTTATGGCAATCCTATGGATGAGAGATTCCCAAGTCACTCTATCATTAACCACTCAGCTTAGGTTTTGTAGATTTAGGGATGTGTCTTTCTCAACTGAGGCCCTTTTCACACTTTATCTCTTTCCGGAAGCATCCTGTGGGGATTCTAGCAGCAGGTCTTTCAGGAGGGAAGTGCGACAGCAGCGCTCCCCTCCGCACCGGCTGCCTCCAGGATCCAGGAAGTATGATGGCCCTGCCTCTTCCTGATGTAGCACAGCCAGGTACTGTCCCAGGCTGTGCTGGGGCAGGAAGCACAACCATTGTGCTTCCAGATCCTCCACATACCAGGTAAGTGCAGGATGGTGGCATGATCACAGGTCATTGACGGGGAAAACCTATCAAAGATTTAATCCATGATCACTCCAGCTAGGACCATGATGATGCCATGCATAACCATAATCACAGTCCCATCCTTCTCCTGTCCCTATGGCAGGATGACAACATCCTGTGAAAAGGGCCTAAGTCTATCCATCTGTAATGCAGTCTCCCTCTTTTCCTACTGCCTTCTACCTTACCAGGCATTATTGTCTTTTGTAGTGAGTCATATCTTCTCATGATATGGCCAAAGTATGACAACCCAGTTTAGTCATCTTGGCTTCTAGGGAGAGTTCAGGCTTGATTTGCTCTAAGACCCATTCATTTGTCTTTTTAGCAATCTAGGGTATCCGCAGAACTCTTCTCCAGCACCACACTTCAAATGAGTTGATTTTCTCCTTGTTGGCTTTCTTCACTGTCCAACTTTCACAACCATACATAGAAATTGGAAATATGATGGCATGGCCAATCCTAACTTTAGATTCAATGATACATCTTTATACTTTGGGCTCTTGTCTAGTTCCTTCATAGCTATCCTTCCAAATCCTAATCATTTTCTGATTTCTTGACTGCAGTCATCATTCTGATTAATGACTGGGCCAAGGTATGGAAAATCTTGAACTAGTTCAATGTCTTTGTTGCTACTTTGAGGTTATGTAAATAATCTGTAGTCATTATTCTTGTTTTCTTAATGTTCAGGTGTAAACCTATCTTTGCACTTTGTCTTGATTTTCTTCAGTAACTGCTCCAAGTCTTTACTATTTTCGACTAGTAGAATAGTGTAATCTGCATATCTTAAATTGTTAAATTGTTCTTTCTTCCAATTTTCATGCCTTCTTCCTCCATGTCTAATCCTGCTTTATATATGACATGTTCAGCATATAAGTTAAACAGATAGGGTGATAAAATGTAGCCTTGCCTGACCCTCTTGCCAATTGGAAACCATTCTGTTGCTCCATATTCTGTCCTAAGAATAGCCTCTTGTCCTGTGTACAGGTTAACATCAGGACAATCAAATATTGTGGCACACTCATTTCTCTAAGAGTGATTCATAGTTTCTTATGACCTACACAATTAAGGTCTCTTGTTCTTCCTTTTTTGTTGTCATCTTCTGTTTCTCTGCGTCAATTGTTATAGCAGTTCTCCTTGGCCCTGCAAGTAAGTTGTTGCACAGTTGCTTTCAGTGTTCTGGCTCTATTTCTGTCACCTTTTACTTTTGTTTCTTTTCTGTCCTTAACTGATTGAAAAGTTTCTTCTGTCATCCGTTGAGGTTTCTCTTCTGTTTTTGGCTGCAGAAAATGTCTTTTTGCATTGTTTCCCAACAGGGTCCCTGGCTTCAGCCCAGAGTTCTTCTGGCTCCCAGTCTTAATAGTGCAAATCTGTTTTTCACATTATCTTAAATTCTGTGGGGATGTTCTTCAGGTTTTATCTCGGCATGATGGTTGATTTAGTGTTCTTCTTTAGCTTTATTCTAACTTTTGCTAGTCATGGTCTGTGCCACAATCTGCTCCTGATCTTGTTTTTGCAGAGGGAATGGAGCTCCTCCATAGTCTGCTTCCAATTTGATAGTCTATTTAATTTCTATTCTGGACATCAGGTGATGTTCATTTATACAGTCACTTCTTTGGTTGCTTGAAGCATGTATTTGCAATGAACAAATTCTTGGCCCCACAAAATTCAGTCAGTCTCCTGCTTCATTTCTTGATCCTAGGCCAAATTTTCCTACAGTCTTTGATTCTGCTCTGTTTTCTATTTCTGTTTTCCAATTGCCCATGATTAACAAGAAGTCCTGTTTTGGTGTATGATCAATTTCCTTCTGGACTCCTGCATAGAATATTTCAATTTCTTCTTTTTCTGCCTCTGTAGTTGGAGTATAAACTTGGATTATGTTTATATTGATGTTTATATTGATGTTTCTCTAAAGTCTTATTGACATGATTCAGTCAAGACTTTCCATTGTATCCACTGATTGCTTTTGCCATATCCCTCCTCACTTTAAGTGCCACCCCATTTCTTCTTAGGATTTTCATTAACTGTGTAGAATACTGTGTAATTATCTGAAACAAAACATCCCATTCCTGTCCACTTTGTCTCATTCACCCCAAATATTGCAAAGTTTATATATGTCATTTCTTGTTTTACTATGTCTGGCTTCCTCTGATTCATGCTTCTCACATTCCATGTTCGTATAATTTATGTAGTGCAGCTTCAGACTTTCCTTTCACCTCTGAGCATGTCAACAGCTGAACATCCTTTTGGCTTGAGTCCAGTTGCATCATCAGCCACAGTGCAACTCATAATCGCACCCTGCTTTTCCCCAGTAGCAGTCTGAGTACCATCTGACCTGGGAGTCTCATCTTCTGGTACTATCTCTTGTTTCATTTTGGATTGTTTTATCCTAGGGTTTTCAGGGCAAAAGACATTCGAAGGGATATCCTATGCCTCCATCTGTGCAGTACTAACAAGTGTTAGCTATGGTGCCACTGCCGTTGTCTCTGACAGATCCTCTACCAGTGTCACCCTCCAACTATTGCTGCTGCCCAGTAGCTATTTGACATATTCAGTCTGGCTCCTCAGCAAAAGCCTGCCTGACATGGGAGACCTTACCAGCAGCACTGATGCTGTCAGCATAGCCTCTTGACTCACAAGAGCGTGCAGTCCCAACACTACAGAAAGATAGTAATTCTTTAATACTAATATGTCTGCTGTTTGTGTCATATCCCAAGCAAATGCTTTCTCTGTGGCATTTCTACTTCAAATGTCATTATAAGGCTAATACAGTTCCAAAAGTTTCTTCAGCTCCCTATCAGGACAGTAATGATGTAGCTGAATGATGTGTCTAGAGTCTCCTTTTTTAATTAGTAATGCCCAAAGGACTGTTTATGGCAGCTGTAATTAAGGGACTGGAGGCCGTATTTCCATCTAATTAGAACTTGCCTCCAAATTGACTCTCCTATGGTGAAAGTTGCCACAAGCTTAATGAGAAGAAATTACCTTCAAACATAAACACTTTAGCTCTGTGGTACCTGGACTGAAAAAGAACAAGCAGAAGAAACGTAATCACTTCCCAAGCTCATTAGCCTTGCAATTTATAGCTTTCTTTAAGTCTGAATTGGGCTCTGACCACACTATAACATATTCACTCATCATGTTAGAAATGCATAAATCCTGTTCCTGAGAGGGAGCAGTAATCCAACTCTGTAATATCTCTGTGCCAGGCCAATCTCAGCCTGAAATACTAGAAAGTATCCCCATGTGAAAGAATCATTACTGATAGGTACTATCTGTTGCACATCAAGATGGAACATTTAAATGTCACATTGTGAATCATGCACATGTATTTGAAGCTATAGTTGTAAGACATCAAATTTGGGAGTAGAAGTATTGGTTGCTGTCACTGTTTCTAAGAATTCATACACAAGAGCCACTGGGATGGTTCCACTGATGGAACTGCTTCTGTGGAAGCAGGAAAGTAGTGATCCTCCTTCCCCACATTCCCCTGTCAGGGTCCACACCATGGGTAGCAAGGGCCGACTAGTACAGGCACCAGGGCTGGGCCAACGGACAGCCACTAGGTCAGGAAGCCAAGGGTCAGGGCACAACAACAGTCTAAGGCAGAGTCCTCCAGGTAGCAAGAGTCCACACAGCCAGAGGCAAGAAGTGGGTCCAGAAGACAGGCAGGAGGTCAGAGCACACAAGAGTCCAAGGCAACAGGGACCTCCCAGGCAACAGGTGTAAACAGGGCCAGAGTCAGGAGGCAGGTGCAAGAGACAGGCAGAAGAAGCCTACCAGGTAACAAGAGTCCCCAGGGCCCAAGGCCCAAGGCCCAAGGCCCAAGGCCCAAGGCCCAAGGCCCAAGGCCCAAGGCCCAAGGCCCAAGGCCCAAGGCCCAAGGCCCAAGGCCCAAGGCCCAAGGCCCAAGGCCCAAGGCCCAAGGCCCAAGGCCCAAGGCCCAAGGCCCTTAGGAACACTGGAGAGTCAGGAGAGGCTAGAGACAGCACTAAACACCATGTTGTTGTGGCAAAGGCTGCAGAGAAACCCCAGCCCTTATATAGCTGGTTGTTGGCTGCTCCAGCTGTCCTGCATCTGAGCAGCCAGCTGGGTCTGAGGTCCTGGGCAGGATTCTGCAAAGAACAGGGTCAAGGCTGGCCCCTCCCTAAACTGCAAACCCCAGGATTCCATAGGATGTTGCAAGTGGAATCATGGCGCTATAACAGGCTAGTGCAGAAATGGCCAATGTCTTCAACACAGAGCCTTTTCTATCAGTCTGTCTCTCTACATGATACAGGTTCCTGGAAAATCAAAAAGGAAATCAAAGAGAAAAGATTGTCCACAGAACGTGAACAATATAACAATGCAGAAAAGCTAAGAATATGTAAGCATGATGAGAAAAATTAAATTAACTGTAAGCACAAAATTTCAGAAATATTGACAGAATATTTGAAACAGAACTTAGCACTGGTGTTGAGCCCAAGGGAAGTAATAATACCACTCTATTCTGCTTTGGTTAGATCTCACCTAGAATATTGTGTCCAGTTCTAGGCCCACAATTCAAGAAGGATATTGACAAGCTGGAATGTGTCCAGAGGAGGGTGACCAAAATGGTAAAGCGTCTTGAAACAATGCCCTGTGAGGAGTAGCTTAGGTAGCTAGGTATGTTTAGCCCGATGAAAAGAAGGTTAAGAGGTAATATGATAGCCATGTTTAAATATCTGAAGGGTTGTCATATTGAAGATGGAGCAAGCTTGTTTTCTGCTGCTCCAGAGACTAGGGCCATTTCCACACTAGGCTGTTATAGTGCTATTATTCCACTTTCAGCATCCTATGGAATCCTGGGGTTTAAAGTTTAGGGTTGGGCCTGAAATGTAAGTAGTCAAGTCATCATGACTTCCATTTTTAAGAGAAATGTGAGCTATAAAACAAACAAATAAATGTTAGCTAAGATCTTGCATCATGTGGTGGACCACAACATTCTATCATATAGAACTCTATCTCATCCCCCCTCCTCATACAGACAATTCGCCTTCCTCCTATGTCCTCCCCTTGACACAGCCATTTAGTGCTTGAAGGGAGGGACAGCTAAGGACCATCTAGCTATTTTCCACCAGTTGGATGCACAAGAAAGGCATCCTCCAGGACTTTTGGGGATTCCTCGAGTTCCTGGAGGATGACGATGTTGTCATGTATCCAGTGGTAGTAACACAGTTGCATATTCCTTGGCTGCTCCCATTCTTCCTAAATGTCCTTGTCCAGGGATGAAAGAGGAAGGTGAACTCTCCATGTAGGAGGGATCACTGCATGAATGGAGCAGTGAATAGCAATGCCAGAAAGAGGAAAATACAGGTATAATTAGGTATTACATACGTCACCAACAGGATGACAGCTGTTATGTCTAGTCCGCTTGTTTCTTCACCATGTTTTACTTCTTTTCTTTTTTAGCTGAGTTTATAATTTGTTTGTTTTCTAAAACAAGCTTTTCATGGATAGTGGATCACAACAATTACCCCTCAAGAGCAAAAGATGACAATGATTATTTTAACTCACTGTTAAAAACAAAATCCACATTTGACTTCATAACCAGTTTGCACTTGGCAATGACAGATTGTCAGCAACAAGTCTAACAAATTGCCAAAAAAATGATGATGATGTCAGCATTATTGATAGTGAATTAATATTGCCATGCTTGGTAACTCTAATTACAATATCCATATTTGGGTGTCACTTTCTGTAAATTAAAGAGAATAGGAGCAAGGTTGAACAAACTGAGTGTTTTGTTCTTTTCTTTCAGCTTATTTTCTTCATTGGCAACAAGCGTATTTCTGTAGGACTTTGTCAAGGAACCTGAACACCTTTCTAACAGAGGTTAGATCATTACTCTTAGAGGTAATCAGAAGTTCTATTCATGGATACACCACTTTACTAAGTACTAGTGGTTCAAGTGGTAGTGATGATCATGCATAATATGTAGGTGTATAGACACAAATGTGTATACATGCTGTATACACAAATACACCAGAGCCTGGAAATGTTCTCATTAAAGTGAATTTCTTAACACTGAATCAGATATTATTAGCACAAACTGTTTTAGTGAAAATTCTAAGATTATTTAATATCAATAGTTAATAACAGTAGTAATTTTTTTAAAAAAATTGAAAAGTATTAAAAGTGATCAAAATGCCAAAATAAAGGCCAAAGTACCCCAAATGTAACAAATTAAGATGATATGTTAATAATTATCCAACCCATTTACATTGTTGTCATTTAAGAATTATTTTCAGGAAAAAAATAACAAATTGGGGCAATGAATTAATTTTATTTCTTTTTTTCAGTCTCTGAAACACACATATTATGCAGATAATCAAAACCTTTAATACTGAATCCATTTAAATAGTACTAGATGTAATTGATTCAAAAACGCCATTCATATTCAGTAGATGCACACCAGCAGTACACCAAAAGAAAAAGTATTCATCATATTTTCAAAGAGTTAGCCATCTAGTCTGTTTCAGTGTCAAGAGAAAGAGAGAAGGAAAGGCAGGGGAAATGAGTGTGGCACCTTTAAGACAAAGTAATTTCTTTTAGCAATCCATTTCCTCAGTGGCAGCCCATTTCCTCAGATGCAGTGATGGAGTACAATAATACAACCTGATGGATGTTTGAATATTGTCTTCTGTGTCAAACCTAGATATGTGTGTGTATGTTCCTTCAAGTCACCTGTTGACTTATGGTGACCCCATGAATTTCATAAGGTTTTCTTAGAAAAGGAATACTCAAGAGATGGTTTGCCTGTCCCTTCATCTGAAAAATAGCCCACACCAGTCTTCCATCCAAGTACTAACCAGGGCTGACTCTGCTTAGCTTGCAAGATCGAACAGAATCTGATGCCTTTAGGGTATTTAGGAATCTAGTCTGTCCCATTTTTGAACTAATGTGTGATTTAAATGCCCAAAATTCATACATAACTGCATATATTTCATATTTTCTGACATAATCTGCATTTATATGCATCTTTAATCTAATATAATGTGTATTTCTATGTTGTCCTAAAATCACATGGTGATTTTCATAGTTGAGAACATTACAACATTTGAAAAGTGTAACGTCTGAAAGAAAATTATATTCTGATCCACACATTTGTCCAAGATCAAGTCAATTTCATAAGAATTCACATTCGTCAAGTATCCCAGATGTGCACTGAACCTTACAAACAGAACTGAGGGGAATAAGAGAAAGAGAGAATTGCAACCTTTCATTTTTGAATAAACATATATAAAGCCCCATTTGTATTGACCTAATGCACATTAGCTTGACCTTGCATACACTTAATACCATTCTCTTCTCCTTGAGAATTCCTTTGGTTTTTCAGATCCCAAGATATTCTCGTTTTCTAATAGATATGCTAGACGTAGCATAGTCTAAAATTCTAATTAACTCTTGGTAAATCTCCTGCTAATTGAATAAATGGCTTTGTTTCTTAACAAGATTAAGGGAGGGAACATATTTACATCTTCAGAAAAAAAAACTGCCATCCTATATAAGTCTAGTTGAACTTAAATTTGTTTCTCCTGAAAGTTTCATTTTTAATATGACTGATGCAGATTGTGTGTATTATCATTATTATTAGTAGTAGTATCCTACTTTTTTCCAAACTTTTCCCAATTTAAAAGAAAAATCCAAATTAAAACTATACAAAAAATGAACATTAAAATAGAATTAAATTATTCACAGAATTAAATCAATTCAAGCCTTGAGTTAAAAAAATAAAATGCATTTTTTTAAAAAAAGCTATTATAAACAGTTCAGTTAAAACAATGCCGCACCCTCTACTCCGTTCTTTAAAAACTTTCTGTTTTAAAAGCCTTTCTGAATAAAAAGGTTTTAGCCTGCCAACAGAAGAACAACAAGGCCTATGCACTGTGAGGGCAACCATCCCCTATGAAGCGAAGCTTAGGGAGCTGGGTGTGTTTACAGGAGAAGCAGAATTTAAGAGGTGACACGATAGCCACGTTTAAATATTTGAAAAGAAGTCACATAGAAGATGAGACAAAGCTTTTCTGCTGCTAGAGATGTGGTCTGCTAGATAGCCTGGACCTAAGCCATATAGGGCTTTGTAGGTCATAACCAGCACTTAGAATTGTGACGAGAAACAAATTGGGAGACAGTGGAGCTGTTTTAAAAGCGGTGTAGTATTGTCTCTGTAACCGGACTCAGTTAACAGTCTGGCTGCAACTCTTTGGATCAGCTGATGTTTCCAAATGCTCTTCAGAGGCAGCACCAAGTACAGCACATTAAAGTATGCCAAATGGGATGTAACTAAGGCATGCACCATTGTAGCCAGACCTGATGTCTCAAGGAATGGGTGCAGTTGATGCACAAGCTTTAAATTGCAAAAGCACTCCTGGCCACCACAAAAACCTGGGTCCCCAGTTTCAAAGCTAAGTCCAGAAGTATACCCAAACTGTGAACCTGTGTCTTCAGAGGGAGTGTAACCCCACCTAATATAGGCTGGAATCCCTATTCCCTGATCTGCCTTTTGACTGACTAGGAGCACCTCTGTCTTGTCTGAATTAGGCTTCAGTTTGTTTGCCCTCATCCAGTTCATTACTGATGACAGATGTTCGTTTAGGACCAGGACACCTTCCTTGGATTGGAATAAAAGGTAGTATACACACATTGATGGCACTGCACCCCAAAACTCCAGATGACCTCTCCCAGTGGTTTCATGTAGATGTTAAACAGCATGGGGGACAAAACAGAACCCTGAGGGATGCAACAGACCAATGGCCAAGGGGTTGAACAGGAGTTCCACAGCCCCACCTTCTGGGCTTCCACTTCCAGGAAGGAAAGGAACCAATGTGAAACAACCCAGAATGGTATCAAAAGCCAGTGAGAGGTCCAGCAGAACCAACAAAGATACACTCCCCTATGCAATTTCCTGCACATGTCATCCACCATGTCTCCAGTCATAAACCCAGATTGAAATGGGTCTAGATTGTTTCATCCAGAAATGCTGGAGCTGGAAGGCCACCACACACTCCAACACCTTGCTCCCAAATAGTAAGTTGGACACTGACAAATAATTATTTGTTATACACAGTTCAGGAATGGCTTTTTCAACAGAGGCCTCACAATTGCTTCTTTTAGGCAAGTTCTGCCTTGTTGTAAGATATGATTGACTACCCTCTTCACCCACTCAGCCAGTGCTCTTTTGACCTGTTTGACAAGCCAGGAAGGGCAAAGGTCTACCCCCTATATGTGGTAGCCCTCATATCTCTAAGGATCCTCTCCACATACTCAAGATACCAAAAAGTATCCCATAGCACTGGACAAGCAGGAGCCAAGGTTATATCTATTGGGAATGTATCAACTACAGCATCCCAGTCAGAGCAGATCTGAGCTATTTTATCTGCAAAGAGCTGTACAAATTCTTCACAGCAGGCTGTAAAACAATCTGCATTTTCTGTTTGAGGACAAGTGTAATAGACCTCTGTCCACTTGAAACAGCTCTGCTGGATGGGTCCTTGCAGATGGAATGGTGGCAGCAAACAATAATTTCTTTGTTGCTCATACTGCCATGGAGTGGGCCTTCAAATAGGCATTAGCCTGTGTTTGGTCAGACTCACTCCGATCTTCCATCAACTTTCCTCTAGTCTCTGTTTCACTCTTGCCTCCACTCCATAAGAGGGGACACTCAAGAGTGATTGTGTCCACCACCCTGGCTATTTTTCCACTCTAGGGTCAGAGCATTGAGAGAATCACCAGCTGAGGTGACAGGAAAATCTTCAAGAGCCATCAGGAAACCATCTGGATCCATCAACTTCCTGGGGAGGACCATCCTAATTAGTCTGCCATCCCTATAACAGTTCCAAGTCCCAGGAAATATAAATCTGACCAGGTAATTATCTGTCCATGACAACAGGGTTGCGAAAGTTCCTCCAGAGCAACATCACTATCATTCCATTCAGCACAGAAAACATGGTCCACAGTGTCCCCAGCAGCATAAGTAGGCTCACATAACATTTGGGACAGACCCATGGTTTTCATGGAGGCCGTGAAGTCCTGAACCACTCCCAACAGAGCAGTCCCAGCATGGATGTTGAAGTCCCCCAACACAAGTAGCCGCAGAGAGTCCAACTTCAACCCCACCCCACCCCCACCCCAGCAAGCTCAGGAAGACAGAGTGTTGAGTAGTGGGGTGGGTAGTACAGAAATTATCTTCAGTTGTTGTAAAATTTTAATTTAAGCTACAAAGAATTTTATATGGTATACTATGAATACAGAAAGAATGTCAAAATATCTAACTATACACAGAACAGATATTTGCAAAATGAAAACTGTAGCTATTCATTCAGTCAATCAATATTCCGCTTTCTGCCTTCATGGGACCCAAAAACTATCTGCAGCAACAACTTTCTGTAGTACAAATAAAACTTAAGTGTGGTCACCTCAACTTTCACGATATTTTATGAAACTATGTAAATAGAAATTCCATGCTGCCCTCTACAGGTAACTCACTAGAACTGTGATTGTTATGATGATACTTGAGACAAATGTTTTTCTGAATTGACTCAAGGTGAATTTAATTATGCAAACTTTATTCATATTTCTTTAATCTGCAAAGCAAAGGATAGAGGCCAAAAACTATGTTTTCTTCTCTATTCACTTTCTTCATATCTCTAGTTCTCCCTCAAGCATCTTAAGAGTCTGAGTTTACTTCTTGCATCTGACCTTTAGCACCAGACATATCTTATTGGAACTTTCCCATATGGTTCCAGACGGTTCATCCTGACATTGTTTTTTGCTTGTCTAACTTTGTTCAGTAACACAGAGTTGAGCAGCCCCCACTCAACCTTCAGAAAGGATTTTCTGTGACAGCTAAAACCCATCAGTTAAAGTTAATTATCTTATGTGATACCATCCAAGACAGAAAATAAAAGAATGAGAATACAAATCAGAGAATAGAACAGATGTATTGCTACGAAGATAAAAGAAAGTTTAGTGCTCTTGCAAGGCATTGAAATTAGGGATCTGATAAGATATTCTGATAACTGAACTCTCAAGTTTTGCCCTTCTGGATTAGAGTTTCAGATAGGCAGCCTATGCTTTATTATGGTAGCTGTGGATCAAAATATGAGACACTAATATTTATTATTTTATTAGGTTTTATCTTCCGTATTTTAATTACCTAATAGCAAAATTTAGCCAAAAACAATTTCAGGATATCTAATTCTTAAGATCAGAAGCACAAAGACATAATAAGTACCTACAGTGTTACAGCAACATAAGTACATATCTTCGGTAACATATTCAGTAACTTATTTTAGTTGTGTTTTAGGTCCCACAATGGTAGAAAAGGAAGATATAAATAAACATGTACATAAATACTGAAGTGATTCTTATTTTTATTTGCAAATTAAAAATTTATATACTGACTTTCATCCCATTAGGAATGCAAGAAGTTGTACAACAAAATTTAATTTAAAAATACTAACTAGCAGTACTTGCATTCATTTTCTGTAATGTTCATTACTGAATTGTGTGAACAAGATAAGTACAGAAATATACATAAAATTTAAACACTGTGACAAGAAATAACCAGATTAGTATATATTCTACATAGCAGCAAAATACAGATGATGTTGAATTTTTAAAAGTACTTGTAATGGAAGCCTTGATGTCAATAAAATATTGAAAGATATCTTTTCACCCAGTACTGATAAGCTCCTGGATACTGATAGCTTTCTTGTAATCAGCAATTGCTTCTTTAATTAAACCCATTTTGCCACGAATATCAGCTCTGAGCTTATACATCAAAGCATCATAAGGTTGAATTGACAGTGCTGTTAAAAAAACAGTAATTCTATTAGATGACTTCTCAGAATAAAAAATAACAATATGCTAAAACTCACCCGAAGAAAAGCAAGTATACTTGGAATATATCAAATATAAGAGCCTGCATGTCACATGTAGAGATGCTGCACACCTCTTTACCTGTTCTGACTCCCTGGCAGCAGCTAAGACCCATGAGCCTGCTGCTACAGACATTAAGTTGCCAGGAGAAAGTGAGTGGAAATCAGCAACTGTGCACAGAGTTCCCCTGCAATTTGCTCAAGAGAGAGCCAAAGGAATGATAATGATGTTGTTCCTCTGCCCCTCTCTCTAGAAAACTACAGGAGAATGAGAACCTAAGAAGCTGTCTCCACTGCCCAGTTCTCTCTCTTTCCCACTCCAATAGCAGCAGCCCCACAAAACTTGGCAGTTTCCTGGGAGAGGAGCATTGTGCAGGGTGCCAGAGGCTAGGGAATAGTCTTTTGTACTTCATTCAAAAAGGACGTATGTGCCACTAAATCCACTAAAAGGATTCAAGCCACAGGCCTAAATGGTAATTTACTTGTTTTAATTTTGAGTCTTTATCTTTAGTTCAAGAAGTTAAGTGTGACACCATGATCTTCACCCCACTTACTAAAACGAACTGAGAGAGGTCTTTCATTCCTTCCAGATCTCTAAGATGTAATGTTAAGAATCTCCAGGAGAAGGATGCTCTGTAGTATGACACTGGAAACAAAATAGGTATGAAAGGCTGTAATTCCGTATCACTTGCTTAGTTAAGTATACTTCAATAAATAGTCTCTCCTGGCCCAGCTGCCCCTCCCCTTGCAACCTGACAGAAACACCATTAATCTGTTAATTAATCTGGTAAAGTGGGGTGGGGGGAGTTATGATCATGACAATAGTGTCACAATCGTGATTGAGTAGTAATCACGAATATGGAACAGTTACCTAGATTTAGTCATCCATAACTGTTCTGTATTCACAATTGCTAAGCTAGTTAACGTTGTGACAGCCTTGCCCTGATCATAACTCTCCTCCAAACCTACTTACTGGGCATCAGCTGCATGGGAAGAGGGAGGTCCACCCTGTCAGTGACCGCAGTGTGGGTGAATGACATTTCTGTCAGGCTTGGAGGTGTTTGGGCCAGGAGAGGATACTCAGTGAAGTCTCCTTAGTTAACTAAGTATCTGATTGGATTCCAGCCAGAATAAACAAGCTTATTTGTTCTAGTCCAGAGATTCTTGCAAGGCCAGCCCTAACATTAGAGAGAATGAGGCAACTGCCTCAGGCAGCAGTTGTAATCTTTGTCTGTTCTTCCTGAATGTCCCAGCCTTTCCTCTCTCTTGGGGAACCAAGCTATGTCTCCCATACCTGCACACACATAACCACTCATCTGCTGTCCTCAAATGCAGTAAAAAAAACCCACAACATTCTCCTGTTATCAGCACTGAAGTGAAAGTCAGTTCCCAGTCCTCTTTGTTTATGAACAGTAGGTGGAAGGAGTGTGTGTTCTTATGTTGCTCCCTGTTTGAGGCAGCAAAATTTCTTGAGTCAGCCTTGCACATAACATCTAGTTGCTACACACAGAGCTCTTCTACTATTGAATAGACTGTAGGTACTGACGGTCTGATGCTGTTGATTACATTTTTGTGAAGAGGATAAAAGGGACACTAGGACACTGTGTCTACCCAATAACCAATGGTGTCAGTGTAGACACTGCTGGCCAGCTACGCATGACTGGTGTAGGACCACTGCATATGCCTACTTAGACACTGGACACATTCACACTTGGGTCTGTATCAATACTGTCAGATCTGCATCAATCACCCTTTTCGATCAGAAAGATTTTTTCACCCATTCGTTTCCTCCATTTAAATGAAGAAGAAAGCAAGTGACAATAGATGATCTATGCATATTTCCAAGTACTAATACCTTTTGAAATGTCCTCTTCAGCTTTTTCATATTCCTGTAAAGTGTTGTAGAGATTTGCCTTGTTAAAATATATTGCTGCAGAAAAAGGAGAGAGGCAAATTGCGTTCTCAAAATCTGCTTTTGCTTCTTCAAAGTTCTTCAGCAGAGTATTAGTAATAGCACGATTCAGGAATGCAGATTCATTTTTGGGATCAAGTGTTAGTGCCTTGGAATAGTAGTTATATGCCTGTAAAATAATAAAGTGCATATTTTGTATCTTTTGATATTTGTTAACTGTTATAAAGAACTAATTGGAAAATATGATATAAAATTAAATTGTTTTAAATTGATTTTCAAGAGTAATCCTATAATATTAATACAAGGTACAATAATATAAGAAGAAAAATAGGTCAACAGGAAGGTTGATTCTCCTGAACTTCATATGTTTCCTCCTATAATTACCCTATATGCTGACCCATCCATTTCTGAGAATTCAACTTTATATCTGTGTTTTGTCTGTTGCATTATTTTTCCTGAGGTCTGATTAATCATACATTTTAAAACTTCCAATACAACTACTGAAGAAGCATCAGCTGCACCTGTATTATCAGTAGTAGAGGACAGGTGGTGACACTATTGATATTCATTCATCCCACCATTCTAGCTTCAACAGTGTCTACTTCCCCCTGCTATTGCCATTACTTACGAAGAAGAAAAAACAGTGATGCTCTGACAAATATTTTCCTCCTCAGTAGCGCATTTTTCAGGAATTCAAAAAGAATTGGCTTATCAATTTCATTTGAAGTTTTTTTAAAAAATGACAATGTTGGGCAGTGAATGATCAAGAGGCTAATTTAAATTAACACTGTTTAACTTGAGTCTTTAAACCTGAACAGGTAAGAGCTGTTTACACTTATTTCTTTACATTTCTTTATTTCTTTGTTTTTGACAGCCTTTTGGGATTCTAAAAAGAATTCCACAATATCTAAGAATGTCAAATATAACCTGTCCTATATTTCTAGAAAATAAATGTACAAAATGGTGCAATGGACTAAAACCATCAAATCATCAAATTAATAACAGGCTATTAACACAGGCCAGTGTCATGCTACTAAGGCTCAGTTAAAATTATTTCTGCTCTTAGTTTTACTGCAGTTTACATTTTGGCTGACATCTTGTTCAGCAGTTATGAGACTGTTAAGTTGGACTTACAGTCTCATAACTGCTAGGGATACACATTTATGGCCGTTAACAACCCAACGTGACCCAAATACCTACTTTCTCAGCCTGACAGTGCCCCAGCAGAAGGGTTTCTGAGATACTGCAGATTGAGGCACTGGGAAATGACACCTGCAGTGCTCTCCTGGTTGCAGAAGCACTGAGACAAGCAGTTGCAAAAGGAGCCCAAGAGGTCTTTCCAGCTACCTGTTTTCAATATACCCTGCAACTGGTAGAACACTCTTGATGCAGGCCATTATTCTGCATCAGCAACTTAGTTCCTTAACTAAGCTTACTTAAGTAACCTCTCCTGGCCTGAACCACCCCACACCTATTAGAAACATCACTCAGAATGAGTCTCCTCCACATGCAGCTGCTACCCAATAAAGTAGGTTGGGTGGAGTTACAATTGTGGGAATTGTCAAAATCGTTACCAAGTAGCAATCATGAACATGGAACAGTTATGATGAATTAGGCATATGAGTGAATGAAACTATACTTAACTAAATAGCTGATATAGACTGTTGTGTTGTTGTTGTGTGCTTTCAAGTTGTTTGTGACTTATGGTGATTCTAAGCTAAACCTATCATGGGTTTTTCTGAAGGTTGCAAGTGTGTGATGTGCCCAAGGTGGGTTTCCATGGCCGGCAGAGAATTGAATCCTGGTCTCCAGGGTTGTAGTCCAATGCTCAAACCATTGTACCACGCTGGCTCTTGATATAGAATCCTAACCACCATTTCACAGTGCCCTGATCTGCAGCACATCAAGAGGTCCTACCACGGTGCTGCAGACTGAAAAGGTAGTTGTTGGAAGGGTGGGACTATCAGAAATAACTATGATGATGGAACTCCATCAATATAGTTACATCTTTTGATGTAGGATCTTAGCCAGTATCTTTTTTAGATAAAATGTTGCTCAATATAAATGAGTCCTTAGCATATGCTTGGATACCTGTAACTAATGTTACAGTAATACAATGGCCCCTTGACTACTGTGAGGGTTTGGAGTGCAGAAAGCCTCGCAAAAATAAAAAAACACAACACACGAATAACTCCACCTCATCTGAAAGAGTGCTCCCCCTCCCATTCCTCCTGGGGCTCCCCCCTCCCATTCCCTTGCTTTTTGCCCATGTGCTCGCCTTCTTTCTGCATGCCCAGGCAAAGAGCTAGTGAATGGAGAGGGAAAGACCTCCCCACCATTCTCCTGGCCGTTGCCTGGACACACTGCCTTCTTCCTGCATGCCTGGATGAAAGCAAGCAAATGGAGGGGGAAAGGCTTGCATGCACGCAAACCTTTCCCCTTCCCATTCGCTTGTCTTTTGCTGCAGTGCAGGGCAGGAAGGCAGTACGCCTGTGCAAAATGCCAGAGAATGGGAGGGGGAGAATGGGGGCAAGGCAAGCAGGCACTTTGCAAATAATCAAATTTACGAAGGTCAAACCTGCAAATGTGGAGGGAGGACTGTAGGTCTAACTCTGTTCCACTAGACAAGAATGTTAGCAAGACATTTTGATGACAACCTTCATAGCTAACGCATGTTATAGCTCTATTAGCAGCTGCCATTTTAAATGTACACTGTAAATTATAATGATATAAGAGTATTAATGGCTTTGGCACATTAGGGGACAGCTAAATTACTATGAAATAATCCTATACAATGAACTGTCCAACTCTCTTGTTATGTTTCTGCAGTTTGGAGAGGAAGTGGAGCTGATGGCACTGACTGTTGCTGCTGCTAAGAGACTTGCTATAGAAATGAACTGTACTAATTCAACATTTCCCCTGCTACCCACTGTAATGCTGCATGGAGGCTGGGAGAATGGTCTGTAAATATAGTACAATTCTTTTCCTTGTCCTCTACCATGTGTTTTGTACAAAATGGTTTTTCTGTTTAGTCTTGAAGATTGGGCTGTTGTTCACCTGTCCTTGAGGTTTTTTGGACTCAAATGTTAAGTACTGTGGCATGAATCTTCTAAAGAGGTAAATGTGTTTAGCTGAAATCACAACTTCGTCAAAAGAAAAATGTTCCAGAATGATTTGGAGCATAGAATCAGATACTGACCTGAAAGAACTGCCTGTTAAGAAAGTAGATATTTGCTGCATTGAAATATGCTAAAGCATAGTTGGGGTCAACAGTGATAGCCTGCTGGTAGTCTTTCATGGCACAATTTAAGTATCCCATAAATTGGTTAATAACACCACGATTTGTAAGCAATTCTGCACTGGTAGTTATCTGAAATGCAGTTAGAGAAATAAGCCTGTAAGTATAAACTTACAAAGGAAATATTCAATAGAAGAATAGGTTGCTTACCTGTAACTGTGGTTCTTCGGGTGGTCATCTGTGAACTCACACAAATGGGTTTCGTGCTGGCACAGAAACAGCATTCGGAACCTTCTAGAGCCTACCATTGCCATTTTGGCAGTTGACCCATCTCCCATTCCCTCAGGGTATATAAGCCCCTGCCTCGTGTAACGGTCAGTTCCGTCACCACATGTGTTACAGCAACAGAACCACCGCACAGCAGGACATATGAGGGGAGGAGGGAGGGTTGTGTGAGTTCACAGATGACCACTAAAAGAACCACAGTTACAGGTAAGCAACCTGTTCTTCTTCTTTGTGGTCTCTGTGACTCACACAAATGGGAGACTAGCAAGCTGACCAGAAAGGATGGAGGGTATGTCATGCTGCTGAAAAAGCACTTATGTCAACTTCTGGTTCCCCATTTTCCTTTCCTTTCCCTTTTTTTCTTTATTCAGCACCAACATGTAAGATAATAAATAACATTTATTAATAAAACAGATAATATTGTCTCCATCCCACAGAGGAAAATAATACTACTCTCCCAAAACATGCGTCATTCCTAGAACGGTTGTCAGCTCTATAATGACTCATAAATATATGAGGTTGAGACCAGGTAGCTGCTTTGCAGACTTCATAAAGAGATACCCTGTGCAAAAAGGCCACAGAAGCTGCCACAGATTTTGTGGAATGAGGTTGTATAGAATCAGGGAGTTTCTTTTTTGCTAGTTCATAAGATAACTTACCCTTTGAGGCGATACTGGCTTACCTTGTTTAGATACTGAATAACAAACAAACAACTTATTTGAATTTCTAATTAAGAAGTGTGTTGAACATAAAATGCCAATGCCCTTCCGACATGCAAAGAATGAGAGTTTTCTCCATGTCTGAACCAGGATTTTGCATGAAAGCTGGTAATACTATATCTTGGTTCAGATGGAAATATGACACCACTTTCAGGAAGAATGTTATGTCTGGTCTTAACGCCACCTTATCTTTGTGTAATCTCAAAGTTAATCAACCCTGAGTGCACATAATTCACTAACCCTCCTTGCAGATGTTATTGCAACCAAAAAGGCAGTTTTCCATGTGAGCAGTCGCATGTCACAGGTTGCCACAGGCTTAAAGGGCCTAGCAGCCAAGTGTTTCAGCACTAAATTCAGTTCCATCCCGGGAGCGGTGGTTGGACTGGAAGATGTAACTGTTTATAGCCCTGGGTAAACCTCTTAATCAGGGGGTCCAAAAACAAGATGGTTTACCCTGTCTTTGAAAATTACATGAAATTGCGGCTAAATAACATTTCATTGAGGATAAAGACAAACCCTGAATCGACATCTCTGCTAGAAAGGACAAGACATGCACATTGTCACAATCTGTAGGGGAAACACCTTGTCATTTCAAGTAATCACAGAATTTACCCCACTTATAAGCACAAGACTTCAATGTTGAGGGCTTATGCACAGCCAACATGATATATCTTACAGCATCGGGTAGGCTATCTATTACAGTAGATTCCATGCGGTCAAGCGCAGTGTTTGAACGTCAGGATGGAAGACGTCAGTTGTGAATGCTGAGCAGATCTTGTCTTCACAGCAGCAGTTGGTACCTCCCCTGTGATAACTGAAGGAGATTGGCAAACCATGGTTGCCTCGGCCACCATGGTGTTACAAGTATCGCCCTTGCTCTGTCTTGGCGAATTTTGGCAATCACCTTCGTTATCAAAGGAAATGGTGGGAATACACAGACCCTCAGTCCCATCCAACTGAACAGAAAGGGATCCCCCAGAGTTCGATGCCCTTCGAGTGTCGGGAACAGTACAGTTTGCATTGGGTGTTCAGTCTTGATGCAAAGAGATCTATGTGAGGAAACCCCCACTTTGCGAACACTTCCTAGATGATGCCCTTGTTGATCATTCACTCGTGGCAGGACCACGGTGTCCTGCTGAGTGTGTCTGCCAGGACGTTCTGGTCTCTTGCCAAATGAACCGCCGAAGGAAGAATCTGTTGTGACAAGCATCACTCCCATAGTAGCACTGACAAGTTCAGCAATGCATGCGACCGAGTTCCGCCTTGTTTGTTTATGTAGTACATCACTGTGGTATTGTCTGTCACAATTTGGATTGATTTCCCACACAGGTAGTGCAGAAACACTCGCAGCGCCATCAGTACTGCCATGAATTCCAAAATGTTGATATGGAGATTCCTCTCCTGAGATGTCCAACGACTTTGTATTGTAAGAGCTCCAAGATGAGCACCCCAGCCTTCCATTAACACGTCCGTTATCACCAACAGTGATGGCAGTCGAGGAAGGAAAGACATTCCTTGCAACACGTTCTCTGGTCTTGTCCACCAATCCAGAGATGCGAGGATAGTCCTTGGTGAGAGGATGGTCTCAGAGAGGGTTGAACCGACGTATAAACCACTGCTGCAATGGCCTCATCCTTAGTTTTGCGTATGGTGTAACAAGAGTAGTTGATGCCATCAGTCCTAGCACAACCTGTACTGCCTTCACTCATACTCCACGAAGTTGCTGCATTCTCTTCAGACATCACAGAATCTTCTCCCACCTGTCCTGTGGAAGAAAGGCTCTTTGCCAACTCGAGTCCAATACTGCCCCGATGTATTTGGTCTGTCGGGATGGTACAAAGGTTGATTTCTTGTAATTTATCATTAGACCTAACTTCCTGAGAAGAGAAATTGTGGTCCTGAGTTTTGAGAGGATGCCACCATTAACCAGTCATCTATGTATGGGAACACAACAATACCTTTTTGACGAAGAAGCTGCGACAACAGACATGCATTTCATGAAGACCCTTGGAGCTGTGCTTATGCCGAAGGGAAGGACATGAAAACAATAAGCCTGCCTGCTGACGATGAAGGCAAGGAACCATCTGTGTTCCGGTCTTATGGCTATGTGGAAATATGCATCCTTTAGATGTAAGGTTGCAAACCGGTCACCCCTTTTCAAGAGAGGCAGGATAGCAGCTGAAGTCACCATTCTGAACCTTTTTGGTCAAATATAGTAGTTGAGCCTCTCAGGTCCAATATAGGCCAGAGGTCTCCATCTTTTTTTTCTTCACCAGAAAATACCTCGAAGAGAAGCTTCTTTTCAATTGAATTGTGGTGATTCTTTTTATTTCCCCTTTCTGGAGCAATGTTGATATCTCCTCTTCAAGCTCTGGAGATGGCATAGTCCTCCGAATTCGACCTGTCAGTGGTAGACGTTGAAACTCTATGGCATACCCATACTTTCTGATGTCTACAACCCAAGAATCTGAGGTGATAATTACCCAAACTTCGGCATGGTAGCTTAGTCTTTCCCCAGACGGAAACTTCCTTGTCGAGAGTTGTTGAGGTGTGCTCTATCCATGTTGAGGCAGAGTCGGACTCAACGTTCTCCTTGGAAACGGCTGGTATCGACAGTATCGGTATCGCCATTGCTGTGTCAATGCCGGGAACCCGTACTCTTGGCTGTTGAATGCATTTTCTGGGCATGTTCCAGCTTTTCGCCAGTACCAGCACTGAACAACCCTAGAGAATCAAAGGATAGGTCTTCAAACATCATCTTGGCTTGCTGAGACAACCCAGATGAGCAAAGCCATGCATGCCATTGGATCGCTATGGCACCCACCACAGCTTTACTACTACAGTCTGTGATGTATTTAGCTGTAGTGATTTGCTGAGATGACAAACGGTAAGCCTCACCATATAATGCAGTGGCAGTCTTCTTTTTGGTATCAGGAAGCATTTCAAGATAGGGTTTGATTTTGCCCCACAGGAACTGCTGGTATGCACCCATGCAAGTGGCATAATTTGAAATCCTAGACAACAAGGCTGCATTCGAATAGAATTTCTTACCAATGTTGTCCAATTTTTTCCCCTCACGATCAGCAGGGACAGCATGTAGTCTCTGCGACTGCTTTGACTGGGCCGCATCCACTGCAATAGAGTTTGGTTTGAGATGTTGGACCCACCAGTCATCCTCAGCCTCAACAAGACGATACAGAGACTCCAGCTTCTTAGACGTAGACGGTAACAAAGATGGTGTCGACCATGATTTCTTCACTGTCTGTGACAGATATGGAAGCAGTGCAATTATAGACGGTACCAGAGCACAGTCCTGCAAATCTTGGAAAATCAAATCTTTCAGATCCTCCTTGTGATCTTGTTGGAAATCTCAGCATTCTCTCTCCCCCCGATCTTGTTGTTAGAACAGATGGGCAATAGCCAGATAGGGCCTCCCTTTCTGTTGCATGCCAGATCTTCTCCATTTGCCTTTCTCTGTCTTTTATTGTATGATCATAAATACCTTTGGTGCTCAGATCATGTGACCTAGGACAGTTGCTTGGGTCATCGGTCTTATAAAAGTTAAGACCCCCTCTCTCTGATATCTCTCTTTGTTCTCAATGGCTGCTTTCCCTGAACTCTTCGCATGCTTCAAGTCCCATCAAGGAGGATGGTGAGTTAAACCGAAGATTCTCCTATTCATTAGTTAGACAGGTAGCTGACTCTCTATACAGATGTAAATGAAGAGTCATTAGTAAAGTGTTTAGTCTTTTATTCAAAGCTACCTGCGTCTGTGTTTATTCCAAGTACCAGCTTGAAGCCACAAGTTGTTAGATAAAAACTTCTAACCGCTTCCCTGTGTGACTCTGCTAAATGAAGGCTAGATTCCTGCCAGTTTCAGTCTCATTTTTCCCCACAGATCTTCAATTTGCAAGTTCAACGATCTGGCCATTCGGAGAACAAGGTCTGAAAACAATTGCATCATCAGTAGGTGAAATCCTCTCAGCGGTGGAGACGAAGTTGGACTCCACATCTAGTCAAGGGGACACTGCCAAGGATACCGAGGATGGTACCAATGGCGATTGGATCCGACGACCTGAAGGGGACATAAGAATAGACTCTCTCCTCCTTCCCTCCGGGAAGTGTTCTTGATGCCTATCATCTGCGGTTTGATCCCGCCTGGCGGACTTAGACATGCGGCCAGAAGATGCTATCACTCGCCAACATGGAGGAGTCTTCGACAAAGAATGAGAGCGGTGGGTGACATGACGGTATTGGTCATCAGGGACATCTCAATACTGATGATGTCATTCATATCGCTCCAAATCATCCATATAAGGGGACATATCCCTCGACTCATACAAAACATCATTACGGTATCGACAGGGAGATCTTTCCCTATAACGTTGATACTGATATAAGGAAGTGCTGACCGACCAATCATCCTAGTAGGCAGACCTAGGGGACAAAGATGGAGTACGCCGAAGCATTCTGGACTGCTCGGCCGAAGATCTTTTGTGCCCAGAAGGTCTTACAACAGGGGACAGCATTCTGTGGTCTGAAGGTGACTCAACAGAAATCTGAGGGGAGGTTTCCAATATCTCTCCCTCTGAACCAATACACACTTCCTTGGTTTCCTCAGAAGATATAACATCTTGGGATCTCCGATGTTGAGGGGCCTGTGTGTCCTCTGAGAGAGACCCTTGAGGAGTTGCCTTCCTTGCCAGAGATGAAGGATGTGCCTTAGGCTTATCCTTCCTCCTTTCCTCTTAGCTTCTGTTGAAGCAGCCTCCTTATTCTTCCTCTTCCGATCCTTCTCCTTCCTAGGCAGTTTGGTACTAAGTGGAGGAGAAGGGCGGTCTCCATGATCATCAGCATTACCAGACAAAGCCTGATCTCAAGGCCTCAATGCTGAGTAAGATCTCGGTCTCAATGATGGTACCGACACATTTCATTGGGAAGTGGAGAATGAAGTAGAATAGGCCATACTAGATGGTAAAGGAATAGATTTAGCCAGCTTAGGCGGTTCTGTCAACGCCCAGGCCTGGCAAGCAGCCAAGGGAGCCGGCTACAGGTCTCTTGCAGATAAGGCAGAGAATAAATTAAAGGGCTTTACTTCAGCAGAACAGAACAGGGAAAATAGCAGTAAATACCGGCAGCAGGGAGACTCCCTGGCTGTTACGTCACAGCCAAGCGAGCACACAGTCAAAGTCTGTCCGAACAAAAAAGTTACCAGAGCTGGTCCGGGATCAAGAGGTGGCGACGTTCCAGCAGGTCGGGCAGCGTTTCAGGAAGCCAAGCTGAGATCCACAACAAGCACTTCGCCCAGAATGGTCAGTTGTGAGCCGACAAAAGACCCAAGGCTGAGTGATTGCTTTTATAGGCAGATCACTCCTCCAGGTGTTATCGCAGCTGGGCCCTGATTGCCTGGCGTTTTCTATTTAAACGTTCTGACCTCCTGAGAGCACTCTTTTGCTCCCGATGCTGCTGGTAAGTAGGCACCTGCTCTTGAAACTCACTATCCAACTCCTCTGGCTGGGCTAGCCCCTGGCTCTGCTGCTGGGACTACTGGGGCCAAGGGCTCTGTGCCTGGGGCAGCCTCGGGAGTGGGCTGTGCTGGTGCAGCAGGCTCCAGGGACTCTGGCTCAGACTCAGAGCTTGTGTCCTGGAGTTCCAGGGTCCTGACAGGTTCTGAAGCAGTCAGCATGTTCTCCCACAATAGGGCTTTCGGCTGACTGGCCCTATTGCGACGAGTTTGCAGAGTAAATAGCTGACAATGACGACAAGCTCCCACGTTGTGGCCCTCACCTAAACAAAGGAGGCACTTTGAGTGTCTGTCCTTATCAGGTATCTTCCTCCACAGGTCAAGCAACACTTAAATACAGTCGTTGCCTCACAACTTGCCGAACAACACAATCCAAAAGAATAATCCACGTCCAATCCATTCCAAAGCCGAAACAACCAGTCCAAAATGCCAGAAATTAGGTAAAATCCTGTTCACACTAGCGAAGAGGCTCCTATACGCTGCACACGTGGCGGATAAAAAGGAACTGACTGTTACACGAGGCGGGGGCTTATATACCCTGAGGGGATGGGGGATAGGTCAACCACCAAAACACCAATGGTAGGCTCCAGAGGGTTCCGAATGCTGTTTCTGTGCAGGCGTGAAACCTGTTTGTGTGAGTCACAGAGACCACAAAGAGGAAACAGAAAATATAGCTAGCTCTTCACTTTCATGAGGGTTAAGGGGCACAAAACCCTTGCAAATATAAAAAAAACAAGAAAAAGATTTTCAAAGTCCAGCTGCCTCCTATGACTACTAAAGCCAATTTTACAAGCACCAGCCACCAGCAGCAGCTGGATCCTCTACCCCCTTCTCCTCCTGGCCTTCTTCCCATCTCCAATCAGATTTTGAAAGCAGCTCCCACTGCCACTGCCACTGCCACTGCCACCATCTTCTCCTCCTGGCCTTCTCTCCATCTCCTATCATTTCAACAGACTCACCTACCACTGTCTTTGGACATTTTTGTGTGTGCATGCATGCACATGCACACATACACACCTCATTCAGCATTTAGAAGCCATACAACTTAATTGGATTTTGAAAGCAGCAGCCGTTGGTGGCTGGATCCTCCACCCTGTTCTTCTCCTGGCCTTTCCTCCGTCTCCTATTGCTTCAATAGATCCACCTCCAACCTTCTATGGACACTTTTGCTTGTATTCAATAAAACAATTCCAAATCACAGTAAAATTATGATTTCCTTTCTTTTCTTTACTTGTTTGAACTTTATTAGTTAAGTTTTTCAATCAGAACCAATTTGCCATACCTTATTATACCAGGTTGTCACAGATATCCCCTTTAAATCTTCCCAAAAACAAGTGAGACCAATCTGGCAGCTAATAATTAAAATAACCAATTAAGAACTTAAGAGATACCTTTGCATTGTCTCCTTGAGAGAAGGCCAGGAGGACCCGTTCTGGAGTCTTTGTAAGATGCTGGTTAGCAACATTATTTATTTCAAGACAAGACTGCATCTCAGAATTTAGATATGTTATTACATAGCCATCATAAATACTGACACAAACCTTTAAGTTTACACCCACCCTAGCAAAGAGCAGAAAGAGTGGGGTCTATGCATGACAGTCTCACAAGAGTCAAGGGCTATCTATGTAAAAATGTAATGTGTTTTTCCTTATTAAAGCACTTTTGAAAAGGAACTTCTCCAACATAGTATTGAAGTAGAATTATTTCTTCCAGCTGAATCAGGAAAGATTAGCAGGCCATGCTGGTGAATCAATGACCATTTCTGCACTAGACTGTTATAGCGCTATTATTCCACTTTCAACATCCTATGGAATCCTGGAGTTTGCAGTTTACGAAACGGCCTTTAGAATTCTCAGCCAGAGAGCTTTTTGGCCTCAGGAAACTACAAGCCCCTCCCTAAACTGCAAGCCCCAGGATTCCATAAGATGTTGAAAATGGAATAACAGCGCTATAACAGTCTGGTGTGGAAATGGCCAATGTTCCAAATTTATTTAGAGAAAGAATAAACTTCTGTCCCCCACCCTGCCAGACCAGAATCCAAACGGAATTGGAGCCCTGAGCTCTTACATCCCAATATAGTTTGCCAAGGATGCCAAATCTCTTCTGCAAAGTGCATGTGTCGGGAAAATTCCATGAAGCTAACAAATTTGATAGAAGTTTCTACTTCGAGTTGTCAGTTGGTTAGGTACAGCTTCATGTAAGGTAAACAACCATTCCCCAGTCTTTGCCACATAACCCATTGCTCAGTCTCCTAGCACTGCAGGGACCTTCAGAGTGCCAGCTTTTTCTTCTGGAAGAATCTCCCTAGCAGCAAGCCACACAAACAACAGAGATGCAAGCATTTTGGGGGCCAGCATGTTGTAGCCATGTTAAATTTTCCTTGACATTCCCCTCCTTTTCAGCTGGAAGAACTGAAACCTAGTCCACCTCTATCTTAGCTAATTAATTCCAGTTACCATCAAAAATTTGTTGCCTTAAGCTTTCTTAGTTCTGGAAAACGATCAGCATCTTTCTCGCTTTGGCCAAAGCTAACTAGTCAACAGTTCTTTTTACACATAGTTTTCCACATCCAAGGCAAATATAAATACTCACATACAGCACCACTATAACAACTAAGCATATAATAAACCATTTTATCTAATGGCTCTAATGGCACCAAAACTAGCCCCTCCATCAGGTAACCAGTCAAACCAATCTCCTGCAAGACGTTTCAAATGGCCTCTTTGGCCTTTTTTGGATGACTTCTTTTATTATATCAGCCTTGGCTCTACTGTGCATTTAGTGCTATTTACATACCTGCAGCATTCATATCTTATTAATCCACAGACACTCCCTCCCATGTGAGGCTAATCTATAATCCAGAGCCATTTTATTTTGTAAGGTGACCTGTCTGAGTTGGCCTACCTCTTGCAATAGAGCAGAAAAGGCTGCACTGGTGGCACTGCCTATTGTTTCTACGGGTAGGACAAGCCTTATAACATCCATATGATTCACAGCTGTCCCATAATAAGAGCTGCACTTCTGGCCCATGATTTTCCAGTGGCTGTTACATTGTCCCGTTAGCAAAGAAATGGGGTACTACAGGTGATCTGTAATTTCTGAGTTCAGCTGACACAAAGGTGTCTGCTTATATATGAGGCCAGAGGTAATGATCATTGTTAAGGAAAATATTCTGGAGATGTTGTAAGGAAGCATTTTGTAGGCTCTGTTGCCATATGTTCAATAATGGCCCTTTTCAGCATGAAGGAAAATTACCCAATTGTTGGGGGAATGAGCTTTGCTATGAACCAAAGCATTTTTTCTAACCAGATAATCATGTACTCTGTAGGGGTCTCTAGAGACCAGTGGGGCATCTCAGTTTCTGCAGGCCAACTGCAGGTAAACAGCACTCCAAATTGACTGATGACAGTGAAGCAATTGGACTCTGTTTGATTGTGTTTGATGGGAGGAATAGTGATGATCTACTTCTAAGAAATGCAATATGCCCTCAGAGGTATTGTATATGAGGATTCTATATCCATTACCAGTGCAGGAATGATTAGGGCCAAAGCAACCTGTGTAGGTATATGAGGAATCCCAGCAAGTTCACATAGTCAGATACTGGAATGAGCTGTCTGGAATAATAATGTTGCCTGTGACATGGAAATCCGACCAGCTTACATGTGCCAGGGAAGGAACCTTTGGTCTCCCCATTTACAATAACAGCCAGTAGAGTTTTAATGCTGAAGAATCTGTAGCTTGAAAAGGAAGCTGGTTGGGAGCACCAGGATGACAAACATGGGAAAGCCTGATCCACCTTTTGCAGAACCATCGGTAGAGATCTGACAGCCTGTGCTATTGAGGGCCTGACTAATCTCTTGTCTGTGCTGAACATATAAGTTGGACAAAAAGGCTTGTACGACAGGTGGTTTTGTATAAGATATAAGATCAGATATAAGATTATTCATGGTTTATTCACTTTTATGAGGATCCTGTGCCCTGAACCCTCACAAAAGGGTCACTGTACTTGTTATTCAACAGGTCTAGAGAATTAATCTACGTCTTAATAACTGGCAGAGAATAAACTGAAGATAGAGATTATTTAAATTTGGGGACAAACTGATAAATGAACGTAATAGGAATTGCCAGTTAAACAATCAGAAACTTTAAAAAGATCTAAAGCTGTAAGAGCCAGCAGGGACCCCTCATATTTGCAGTAATTAATTGTGCCAACCATCCTGTGTGTTGGGTCAGCAATATATCTATGGGGTAGAAATCCAAACTGATCAGAGTATATAACATTATTTTTATATATTTTAAGCTGGGCAGTCATGACAAATGCAAAGATCTTAGAATCATTATGTAATAAAGAGACTGGATAAGAGTCCATTTTCAATGGATCTTCATAGGGTTTAAATAAGATAATTCTAGGGTATGTCCAAATTTTAGGAAGTCCAGTACCCTCCAGAATATCATTTAAAACACTTGGTAAAAGTGGAAGCAACATCTGTCTAAAATGTTTGTAAAAATTCGCCTGAGAACCCATCAGGTCTTGGAAACGTATTTGGTTCAAGTCTTTCTATTGTCTCATGAATTTTCTCCAGTGGGATTGGATTTTCCAGATTTGCCACGGCTTCAGCAGAGAGAAGCAAAACTTTGGCTTCCATTCTGTAATCTATAATATTTTTTGCATTAACTGAGGAGGGCTTTATAAATGTTTTCATCCATTATAGTTCCTGTTTATTTTTTGCCTATCTTTGCTTTACTTTACCAGCCAATAATCTAGGTCCCTTACCATCAAATTCATACAATCTTTTTACTACAAATGTAACATCATCATTTTGGTTCCATTAAGATGAAGTAATTTGAATTCACCTTGTTGCAAATCCAGACTTCTCCATATTTTGGCAGAGCCCACTTCATGGAATTTATTGGATACACCTTCAATAATTTTCAACGGCTGCCACTTGAGCTATATTTTCACTTTTAAATGAGTTCATTTCTTTAACGCACAGCCCATGCCTGCCAGCTTTGACAGCTTCTCAGCAGAGACTTTCACTGATAGAAACAGAGACATGCTCCTGAAAGTAACATTCTAACCCTGTGCAAAGTCTAACCGTGTGCACAGTCACTCTTCCTTTAATGTACAGTCTTCCTGCCTGGCTCTTCTCACCATGTCTCCCTGGAGTTATCACACTGCACCCCTTTGACTTCTGCTAATATAAAAACTTTCCACCGGATATCCCTGGTCTCAGGGCTTGGCCATAAAACAATCCTTGAAAGCTAGTTCGGCACCTGATTTCACATCAAAGCTTATCAGATAACTTCTCTGTTCTCACATTCAGTTTCCCAGCTTATCCCATCATCCTTTTACAGCATAGCCTTCTCCCGTTATGTTTCTTTGCATAGCCATGATCTTCCAGGCAAAAGTACAAAGCATATATGTAAAGTATACAGTATCAAAACCCAGCATCCCTTCTATGATGCAGCAAGGCTCTAAACATGTTCTGTTCAAATACATACACGAAATAGAATATGGATGCAATCAAGTGTGGTACATAATAATCCCCTTAAACATGATTAACAGCATGTATTAACTAAATGTACTTAATACATGGCACAACACTACTACATATGGCCAGTAAAGGCAAAGCATAAAGAAAATGCTATTATATCATAACATTTGAGCAGGCATTGATAAACCTCAAGACATACATTCAGCAAAGCCCGTGGTAATACAGCAATAACATAGCACCAGGATCACATGTATTATGGCAGTAACTTAGCACAGGATAGTAATGTACATGGCCACATATTCTAGAAGCAATTATAACATATTTCTCCAGTAAGGCATATAGCACATAACAAAATTCTAATATTACCAGCTCTACCAGAACTCTATATAAAAGTAATACGAATATAATGATTTTTATCTAGTAAACTATGACAATAGACTCATGTCCCATTGCACACTTGCAACAATCATTCACATTATACACAAAGTTAACATATAATGGCATGTAACACATGGCGGTAATCCAAGCCTTTGGTTATTCCAAGATGACCATTCACTACAACAATGCTTTATAGCAGCATACAGTATTGAAAAGCACAGCATAATCAACAAGTATTCATCTTCATTAACAGCATGCCCTGGTGGCGCAGTGGTTAAATGCTGGCACTACAGCCTCAAGACTGTGAGTTCGATCCTGCCGGGCTCCAGGTTGACTCAGCCTTCCATCCTTCCAAAGGTCGGTAAAATGAGTACACAGCTTGTTGGGGGCAATTAGCTAAACACATTGTAAACCACTTAGAGAGCACTTAGCTGATAAACGGTATAGAAATACACCTGCTATTGTCACCTGCTATTATGGCTGAGTCACATTATGAATCATGGCATGGAGCAAAGCTAACATGACACAAAGCAATGACCTGTCACTTTAACTATTCTTAGTGAAAACTATAAGGGGTATAGAATGACATGTGAAACTACAATCACCTGGATGTACAGTCAGCGCTCATATCCATGGCTTCTGCCTCCACAGATTCAACCAGCCATGGCTCAAAAATATTTGGGGAAAAAAGATCCAGAAAAGCAAACCTTGATTTTGCTCTGCACCAGCCACTATGCCAATGTGTAGGGATACCTTGTTATAATCTCCCACCGTTTACAGATCCTCAGGCTTTTTCTGGCACTTGTTTGAATTGTTCACTATTTTATATAAGGGACACCATTTTATTACAAGATCGTATATAACAGAACTTAAGCATCCATGGATTTTGTTATCTACAGGGAGTCCTGGAACCAACACCCAATGGATACTAAGGGCCCACTGTAATTCTATGCATATCTCTCTCAATCCATAAACTTGGGATAGTTGAAAGTTGTTTTTTCTTTTTTACCATATCAGCATATTTGAAAATTCCAGTTAAATCTCCCCTTACCTTATGTCTTTTTAATGCCTGCATGCAGAATTTGAAAATGGTAGGAGAATGTTACAAGAGCATGAAATTAAACAAAATCTCAGCCTGTGTCTGTGTAACTGAGATCAAAGAAAAGAGGGGAATGATGAAGAACTTGGAAAAATTACAGGAAGATAGTTGATAGGAAGAATATAAATTACAATCAACAAAGAACATACCTTAAACATTACTAGCAGAGCACATGTTTACCTTCAATGCAGTGTTTGTATCCTGAAAAGCAGCAAAAGTATCACCCATCTGAAGACAGACTATTGCTCGCCCATCATAAGCAATGTAACATTTTGAATCAATAAGAATGGCTGCTGTGAACTGGGCCCATGCTTTCTGAAACTTTCCAAGAGCCTAAAATAATTTAACGTAATTATTAGCAAAATGTCATATAACAGGCTGACTCATCTCTTTAAAGAGAGTTGCTAAAAGTTAACAACCTGCAAGGAAAACAGTGTGAAAATCTGTATGCAAAGGGATCTTATAGCACCTTTGAGACTAAGGCCATTTCCGCACTATACTGTTATAGAGCTATTATTCCATTTTCAAGATCCTATGGAATCCAGGGGTTTACAGTTCAGGGAGGGGCCTCAGGCTGCTCCCTAAACTGCAAACCCTAGGATTCCCGGCTGTTGAAAGTGGAAAAATAGCACTATAACAGTCTAGTGCGGAAATGGCCTGAGAGAAAAAGTTGGTGACATAAGCTTCTGTAGACCTATATCTACTTCATTAAGTCTAAGAAAGCTTATATCACCAACTTCTTTGTCTCCTTTAGTCTCAAAGGTGCTGCAAGTCCCTTTCATACTTTCCAGGCTAACATGGCTATGTCTTGGAATTCTACCAGTTTGGAAATCATTCATACTTAATAAAGGGCAGAAGATATGGCTTCTATTCATTTTTCCTGATTTTTTCAACAGAGATTATGAAGGGCATGGCAAAACTATTATGAATGGGCATGCTAAAACCTAACCTTAAAGTCTGATACACATGCAGTCTTTCCTGACATCAGAGATTCTCAGTAACACTGGCCAAATCCAACAGTTATAATTTCCAGAAGCTACAATTTGGGGAACTAAACTCACTGTAGGAATTAAACACCACCAAAATGTTCTCCCATTGTGTGAATGAAAGTGTTTTATTTAAAGAAAAATATTGAGAAGGCAATATGGTAATCAGTGGCCAGTGGTAATCAGTTAAAGAAATCAAAAAGATGAGCTTATGCTGGAAACCTAAAAATTAATTTGTTATGGTTACATGGTTTGCTTTAATTATATTTTAATTATATGAAATAGTTTTTACAGTTGTGTTAAGATAAATGGGTTGCTTACCTGTAATTGTGGTTCTTTGGGTGATCATCTGTGAATTCACAAAAATGGGTTTACTGAGCCTGCACAGTGCCTCATTTGGAAACTTCTAGAGCAGTTATATGAGTGTTTTGGCAGTAGCCCCTCCTCTCCTGGTCCATAGACTAGCCCAATTCCTGCTCAACCCCCCAGTTTCCTAGAGGCTGAGGCAGCAGCCATGGGCCTAAGGAGACTAGCAAGCTACTCATCATAGGAGGTGGTAGTGTCATGCGACACAAGAGAATAGTACAGCTCTCCCAAAGGCACCATCAGCCCTGAAACAAGCATCCAACTTATAATGAGTAATAAACATCAGGGGCTGGGACCAAGTATCTACCCTGCAAATGTCCTTCAGGAATAATGCCTTTCAAAAAGGGCTGATGTAGCCATAGTCCTGGTAGACTGGCTATGCACATGAACAGGAGGGTCCTTCTCTGCCATTTCATAGGGCAGATGAATAGTGGCAGTGATCATCAACATGAAGAATGGGGAAAGTGACTCCAAGAATGGAGTCTAACGCACCTGTTCCCTGAGATGAGCACAAGGGGGAAGAAGAAGCTGAGTGCTGATGACAAACTGCAGATTGAGAAGAAGGTGGCAAGGGAGCTTCTTTGCATGGGGGCACTGGAAGAATAGGGGAATGTACTAGTGGAACCTCAGCAGGCAACTCTGGAGACGGTTGCAGGACATATGCAGGTGACTTGATTACTTCTTTCTCAGAGGCTGTAGTCACTTGAATCAGTTGCAGAAATCTCTTTGCAGAAGATCTGGCACTAGTTTCCTGAGCAGGGAAGTGACAGGATGGAACCAAACCTAAAACTGAGGGCTCTTTTTCTTCTCTTCACTCGGCACAAGATTCAGTTGCTCAATGCAAAGAGGAAGGCACAGGCCTTCACAAATCTTTCACCTTCTTCTTCTCATGGCATCTCAACTTGGACTGATGCTTCAAAGAAGAGGTTTCCACCTTGACAGACCAACCTGGTGTCAATGAGACTCTAGATTGAGTCTGCAACTCAGCTTCTCAGGCTGGTACTGACAATTCCTCCAGCATGACTGCCAAGTCAGAAACAGGCCTCTTAGCACTGTCTTTAGTCCCTGAGTTCTTTATGGACTTTTCAATGATGATGCAGACCAAGAAGCCAGAAGCAGTCAGTGCAGACAAGGATTGTGGAACCGAGGCATGGCCCAAAGTAGAGGGCACACTCATATCAGTTAGGGTTTGCTCATATAAGAGAGCTTTTAGCCTAGATGATGGATTTTTTCGTACTGTACAGTGAGTACGCTACCCAATATTATGGCCTTCCCCAAGGCATAACAAGCAGTGCAAATGCCCATCAATAATAGGGATTTTAGTGCCACAAGAGATGCATGGTTTGATAGAACCAGAGGGCATTGTAACCACTGCAAAGTTATATCCAAGAACTGAAGCTAGAAGTGTAGTCCAAAGAACAGTGCAACTCAGAGGAAGACAGAGTCCAAAGCCAAAGTCAAATCCGAACACAAGAGAAGCCACAATGCAGGCCAAAAATCAAAAAGCCAGAAAAATACAATACAAGAAGTGATACAGCTCACTAACAGTTCTTCCAATGCTGCTGCTGCAGTGGACAAAAAGGAACTGAGGGTTCGAGTGGGAATCAAGCTGGTCACATGGATCAGGGGAGGGGACTACTGCCAAAACATTTACATAACAGCTCTAACAGTTCCCAAATGATGCACTGCACAGTTACAATAAACCCATTTGTATGAGTATCAGAGACCACAAAGAAGAATCTAATCTTATCTGGAAAAATGAGAAGCGTGTTGTTAAAAGAATCATAATCTATTATTCAGTGGAGAAAATGGAAACTCACTAAAGGTCACTAAATAGCTTTGATATCGCTCTCTTCCTCTTCACCAACTAACACCAAGCACACACACACACACACACACAAGAATAAGGAGATTGGATTAGGACTGGCAGAGTGCTATCCCTCCCAACCTAATCTGACTTCTCCAGTTTTACTGTGCTTTCCATCAGAACTTGGAGAAGGAAGTAGAGGTAATTTCATCCCTTGCCAACACACATGCTTATTTTCAGCAGCCCTTTGAGCTCTGTTTTAACAGTAGAAAAGTTTGGCTTGTCACCTTCCCATGGTCACCTTCCTTGATGTCCCCATTGTTTCTGGTATTTGCTAGTAGGCATGGGTCGCACTAGTTCTACTGAAAGGCTAATGATTACTGACAGCAGTACAGTCAGCCCTCCACATTTGTGGGTTTCACTTTTGCGGATTTGATTGTTCACAGATTATTCGCTGTCCTTTCTGCTGCCTCCTTATGTCAATAGGGACTGCAAGTCTCATGAGACAGAGAAACGGAGAATGAGCCTTGTTAAGTCCCTATTAAAAATGGTGTGGGGCAGCAGTGAAGGTGGCTGTAAGCCCCACCAGCCACCCACTTCTGCCTTATGAAGGAACTCTCATGCCTCAAAGGAATCCATGGTAGGTGGAATATGGTGATCACACTTTTTTTATGTGTTAAATGTGGTTTGGGAGGACCTAGAGTTATTCACAGTTTTTCCACTTTCACAGAGGTCCTGTGCCTCTAACCCTAGAGAATGTGGAGGGATGACTGTAGTTAGAACTCAGTGATTTCACTCTATTTTACCAACTTCTTGAGCACTTCACAGGCATAGGCATATTGAGAGAGGGCTTCTCCATGGCTGCTCCCAGATGTTGGTACTCTCTTCCTAGAGACATTAGGATAGCTTCTTCTTCATGTCTTTTAAGTGGCAGGTGAATACCTTTTTATTCAACCAAGCCTTTGGGAATTTATTGTTTTATTAGAAATGGGCTGTTTATGGTACTATACTGCTCTTATTCTTTGTATAAAGTAATATTTTTAAATGGTTTTAATTCTCTTGTTTGTTTAATACTGCTTTAATCTAAACTTTTGTATGTTTTTAACAATATATGTTTTTACTTAATTTTCTGTGGTTTTAAAACTGCTTTGAGTTCCAGCCTGGAGAAAAGGTGGAGCGTAAGTATAGTAATGGGTTGTCAGGGATCTCTCCTCCACAAGCAAGGTAAAATATGAGCAGTTGGGCACAAGAGGAATGTACTAGGAATACTATTGGAAGCCAGCAATATTAACACCAAATTTAAATGAGTATTAATGCAAAGTTTTTTATGAAGACAGTTACTATAACACATGCAATAACAGTTATATGGCAAAACTGTACACATTGCAAAGGAAAGGCAGCTACTTATTTCTTATTTTGCTGTCAAGTGATGTAGAATTATTCCAATCTGTAAACATCTATCTTTTAGAACTGAAATATTAGGGTTTTCATTGTGTTGGATCCAAAAGTTTCAGGAAGGCCTCCTTCCATCTGTGGAGAGGTTCTTTAATCCTGTGGAGACGTGCAGCAAGGGGATATAATTTTTATTGATTCCCCTTATAGTCTGCAACCTCCACATCATTTCCCAAACTATTTTATTGCAGATTTTAAGGGGACTAGAGGAATTGGAGGATATTGTTCTGCTCATCAGAGCAAGCCACAACTGGATTTCTGCTCACAAATCTCTAAAAATCCACTCATACGGATAATCAGCTCTACATCTTTTGGACAATTTTAATAATGAAATGTTTAGACATTTCACAAAAATATTTATTGTCTCTTTGTTTGAATGACTGATCTGTATCCCACCTTTCTCTTCTACATGCTTTTGCACATTTTTGCCTTTCTTCCTTTCTCTCTTTAACTACTTTGCTGCACTACCAGGCAAAATGATAGGAAGTGAAGCCCACAAATTGTTAAGGAATACTATACAATCCAGAAATATTTCCCACCATGTCCTTTGCCTATAAAAAGCATAAAGAAATAATATTGACTTGTGATGTCTAAAAATAGTTCAAAAAGAGACAGAACAAGAGCAGAAAGAAGTGTTGTTCTCCTGTGTAATTCCTAGGAAAGGGGGCCATGGATGAAGCTCTTCCAAAAGTTTTTTTGAAAGTGTAGATTTTTCACACATTATTAAACAGCAAGAGTGCTAACTGAGACACATACAGGTCTTGCATAATTCAAGGGACACCATCATGTTCTCACTGACTAAAAATAGCCTTGAAATAGATATGGGATATGAAGAAAAGAGATCCTCCATAAATTTACTCTATGTACAAACTATTTGATGTCCAAGCAAAACATCAAAAACTTTAATCTTTCTCAAATAATGTAACTGAACTAATCCTTCAAACAACAGAAAACTGGCAGATCAACTTCCTGTTTTCAGTAGAATAATGGGGTGGCAAAGTCGGAAATACATTACTTGCAAATTGTATCCTAAGCAAAGCCGAGCCTTTACAGAAACTGGATTCAGATGTACTGCTTTCAAGAAGTCCTTCTGGGCTTGCTTAGCACCTTCCACATGACCATATTCCATGTATGAATTTCCTCGTCCAATGTAGCCATCCAGAGAAAAAGGGTCTATTTTAAGAACCTCAGAAAATGAATGCACGGCTTCTTCATATTTCTGAAGTCTAAAATCAATATACATACATATTAAGGTTATTAGTAACACTTGATACTATATATGCATATTTTAAGAAGAAAGCAAACAATGGATAAAAAACTAAAGACTTAAATATAAGTAGGCTAACAGAGGTGGAGGTGGGAGAAGCTGGAACAAATTACCACGGCCTTGCATCTCAGAAGAAGGCTAGGACTCAACTGCATTGCCTGTGTTTTTATCTTTCTCTGTGATATCATTATTTGTCTATTGTTCTTGACATACATGGTAAAATTGATGAATTTCAAAGAAAATAATAATGCCACTATAGCTCTATATTACAAAATCCACGGCTGCTGCAAGAGACTGCAGGGCTGGGGCCAAGTGAAGGAAAAGAAACCAAGTGTGTGCAAAAGGACACAGTAGTGCCACTAAGTGGAACAAAGATAAAGAGAGCAGCAAGCAGGCAAAGTTGTAAGAAGTCATAGGCAATGCAAGACATCTGACAATAGTGGTGGTAGCTGGAAACAGAGACCCAGGGGCCATTAGACCACTTTGGCCTCAGTTCTCCAGAGGAAGAAAAGCAGCAGTAGCTGCACCTTCATGGCCCATGCAAGCAGGGCTCTCTTCCTTTGAGAGCATTTCCTGAATATGTCCTGGTTGCTCTTGTTTGACCTTTTGCATCACCCTGGACAATAGTGGAAGTAGTAGGAACGGGAACAGAAACAGAAAACCTGAAAGCCACTAAGCCGAGGGTGCCAGTATCACAAGAAGAACGAAGGGAATTCGTGATCAAAGGCTAAAATAAATATGTCTGCTGCTGGATCTGGCAAAGGAATTTAATGTAGAACTCTTTAAAAATTATCCACTTTTGCAATTTAGAATGCCTTAATGTTCCGAGATAGACTGCACGTACTTCTAGTCAAAATGGATGGCTTGCTTTCATATAAAGCAACCTGGATTTGATGCTCTCTGCATGTGTGCTTTGGTAGTTGTGTTGTCAGTTTTTTGAATGACATGCAGGTCTTGGGAGTAAATTTATCAGTGCCAAACAAGCTTCCCAGGGCTTCTGCCAAATAATATCCTGTCTGGTTTCCATCTGACTTTGACAATGTAGCCAGCCCACCAAACTGGGATACAGTGACAATTACCCTGCAGAATTTCTAACAGTGTGTTTCTTCAAATTGGCTGAGCACATTCTACAATGAAGTCAGCTCGAACTTTTGGGATAAGGTGAATAAGGTGGTGACATTTATTGGTAACTACTGTTTGATAAGGTATCAAACACCCAGCTAATGTTCTGGTGGGAAACTGAGACAATGGCACTATGGCAATCACTATGGCTCAGAAGATATTATTTTTTTCTCAAGTCCATTCTATGCTTGGAACTTGCCTAGTGTGCCTTCTGTAGCATCTTTTCCCTTGGCTTCAGCAAGAGAAGTATACAGTATTTATTTCTTCTCCAACTTGAGTCAGAAGCAAAGATGGAGAGAGGTGGCTCTTCTTGAAATTTATAAAAAATCAGTGTGACTGGAGACCATTTATAGTAGCTACCAATTTTTTTTTGATTTTGTCCAGAGAAGGGGCTCTGAGCAGAATGCTGTTCAGGCAGAGGTGCATCTGAGTCACTCAAGCGGCTTTGTTGGAAGACTGAGTGAAAAGGCACCATAGCTTTAAGGAATACTGACAGATTTTCTTGTCCTCAGTGAGAAAGTGTGTCTTGACATATTGAGATATCCCAACAGAAAACTGATCAACTGCCATAAGATTTTTTTTTTTTTTGGCTTTTTGGAATTTTTGCAAATGTTTTGTTTGTGCTAAAAACACTGTTTTATTGCAAAAAAAAAAAAGAACTCTTTTTGAACAGAAAACATTTACTGCAGACAAACTACTGTGTATCTTTAACAAAAAATAAGTTCTGGGAAAAAAAACACTCAAAAATGCATAAAATCCCTTGTTATTTCACCCAGCAGTGAGAACACCTTTTTGTTTGTTCTTGTACGCAAGGATGGTATGAGTGAAGACTTACATCCTTAAAAAAGTACTTTCCTTACTGATGCCTTCAACTCAAGTAGAACTGTGATTCTTGTAGCATTGACACATGGAGCAAGGAGTCTAAGGTTGGTTATCTCTTGCCTTTGTGAATTGATGGAAATAAAACATAAGGTGAAAACAACCTTAGACAGCAAGGTAAAGTAATGTTCAGAAATAAAGTCTTCCAGAATCTGACCACTCTGTGCCTTCTGATAAGAAGTGTCCAAACTTAAAATAAGACTGTCCAGGTCTCTAAAACAGATTCTTCCAAATTATCCCCAGAATGAGCGTGCCTTAAGTTTCTGTTTATGCTGTGGTAAAACTGAAACCTGGTGTCTTGGACCTCATATTAATGATTCTGGAAATGCTATTTTTGTGGTCTTGAGACAGGGGACTCTTTGGTTACAGATGCTTGTTGGGCCTTTATGGACGGAGTCTTAGAAAAATTCTCTTTGACCTAATTTTTTTTCTGTCTCTCTCTTCCTCTCTCACTTTTTTTTTAAAAAAATTGAGTGGGTTGCCTGTGAAACAGTACTCTTAAAAGAAATCAGTACAATCTTCTATTGAAATCTGACCTGAAAACTGTGCTGAAAGTTCTGAAGTCTGCATCAGTTAGTTACCATCAAACTGACAAGATATATATAGACTTTATTCAGGTCCTTTATAGCTCACAAGGATGCAATTAGACTGTGGATGCAATTAGACTGGTGGCTTTTGCTGCCCAAGTAGTCTTAGCAGGTTCTGCTGAGCAATTACTTGACACTCAGGTAGTGAGAGGGAATGATTACTGAAGTGGAGTCCTGAAAAATGCTGGTTTACTATGCTTTGAATTGCTATTCAGTCTTTGGGAAAGAAGTGTTGCAATTGTAAGCATGGCAAATGTTTACTGGAGTCATGGAAAGAGCCAGCTTGAACTCAAAATGGCTGGTAGCAGCAAACTCCAGAATGGTGGCTTGTTGCAAAAGTATTTGTTATCGATTGGAAAATAATAGGTGCTGCTTGTGGGGAGTGAAAAATGACAGGTATCCGTTTTAATAGAGAAAAATGGTGGGAATTTGTTGGACTCATGCCTTCTCCCTTTGACAGCTCTTTCATTTTTTTCCCCCCATGGTGGCATTGTCAGAGTGACTTGTCACACCAACTCTGGAGACACTACACTCTCATTCTCAATGCTGAAGGCCTCTGACCTGACAATACCAACCCAGAGGCAAATGTAACAGTTTGGATTATCAAACGGGTTGAGTCATCTGACTAAGGCAAATAGGATGAAGCATTCAAGTTTTGCTTTAAAGCCTTCTTTGCTTCACAGCTGAATCAACCTCTTTTCTCTCCAGAACCATGAGAGAGGGAAGCAAGGAATACAAAAAGAAATCCAGAGAAGAAGAAATTTAAATTAAGGAGTTTTTAAAAATAAGCAGCTATCACTGGAAAGAAAATAATGAGAAGAAATAAAATTATAAAGACCAAGGAAAAGGTGAAGAGATTAATGAAAAGAACAGATAGGGAGTTCTATGTTAAGACGTTGGACTGGGCAAGGGATAGAAAAGACCTGAAGGGAAATAGCTTGGAGGAGTCACAACTAACAATTAGTTTGATTTCATGACTCCCTCCCCCTATCTGGGCAAACAAGGGTATAACTATCCAGACAATTTTATTTTCTAATTTGATTCACAGACTGCAGAAGTCAAAGAAGCTAGTTCAGCTTTGCAACTCATCAAATTGTGGTAGTTCTATTGTTGTTATTGTTACTGTTGTTGCTGTTACATTTTAAAAGTGTGATTACAAAGAAAAGGAAGAAACAGGGACAAAAGGAAGGAGAAACAGACTGGTTTGTGTTTATTGTTCAAACTAGGACTAGAAATCATGATCAAGTCATGCTTTCAAATCAATTGTTTGCTGGTTCAAATAAGTTAAAATAACATGCCAGTTTCATGCAATCCATTCTTATATAAAGATGTCGAATAAGGAGTATACAAAGAATTTGTTAGGAAACATAGGTGTATATTCGTGTGCATTACAATAGTGAGAAATATGGGATATATGACAGTTACAAGATTTACAGATTTCAAAGAGCTATAGATTTTCAAAGTATCAAGTCAAGTAGCTGTGTCAGTCTATTACAACAAGCAGTCTTGTGGCACTTTCAAGACAAATAAAATTCATTTAATGGAGTCCATTCCCTGAAAACTTATGCTAAAAATAAAAAGGGGGTCCAATTTGAAATGTACATGTGTTGGAATGACATATCATTGAATACCTATGTCAGAATAATTCACACTATAGCATTTCCAATTTCTATGTATGGCTGTGAAAGCTGGACAGTGAAGAAAGCTAGCAGGAAGAAAATCAACCGATCTGAAATGTGGTGCTAGAAGAGAGTTCTATGGATACTATGGACTGGCAAAATCTTTGGGTCTTAGAGGAAATCAAGCCTGAATTCTTCTTAGAAGCCAAGATGATTAAACTGAGGCTATTATACTTTGGACATACCATGATGACATGACTTACTAGAAAAGACAGCAAAGTGGAAGGCAATAGAAAAAGAAGAAGACCACACTACAGATGGATATACAAAATCAAGGAAGTTACACCCCTGAGTCTGCAAGATGTTAGCAGGGCTGTTAATAACAGGGTGTCTTGGAGATCTCTAATTCATAGGGTTACCCTAAATTGAAGCTGGGTTGACAGCAATTAACAACAACTGGACCTGTTTTTGTTAATATAGCTCTTAACCTAATGAAGAGTTCTCCTTATCAACAAACTATCCTTTTTGTTCAATGAAATCTTCTGTACAAATTGCAAGAAGAAATGTTGCTCTTACCTGTCAGATGTTCATTTTCAACCATGGATGGGAAAACCTCCACCACCACCAATTGTGCAGGAGAAAAACCAGGCAAAGAAGAAAGAACAGATTGTTTTCCTTTAACTGTGATTCTCTGAATGGTCATCTGTGCTCTCACACAAATGGAGTTTTTGAACCTGCACATGGATCTAATCAGAATGTTCTAGACCTGAGTAGCTTTCCTATTTACTATGCATGTCCAAGACTGCTAAGCTACTCCCCTCAGTTTTGAAGTCCTGCCTCAGAGCAGGGACAGGACAGGTTGTGTGAGGGCACAGACAACCGTTCAAAGAACCACAGTTACAGGGAAGCAATGTGCCCTTCTTTTTTGTAGTCTCTGCCTCACACAAATGGGTGACTATGAAGCTTACCAAAGGAGGTGGGCCAGACAATAGGAAAAAGAACAGCATGGCCAAATCAGACTGCAGAAGTCAAGCAGATGCCCAATATATAGTAGTGAATAAAGACAGCTGGCTGTAACCATGTTGCAGTCTTACAAAGTTCAGGCAAAGGCACACCATGGAGTAGGGCTACAGAAGAAGCCACAGATCTAGTAGAGTGCACCTTATGACAAATAGGAACAGGCTGCTTAGTGATTCTGTAGGAGAGCTATATAGCTTCTACTACCCACTTTGATAGCCGTTGAAAGGATATGTGCTGTTCATAAGAAATGAACAATCTGTTCAAAGGCTGGAAAATGGCAGTATGTTCAACACAGAAGGCTAATGTTAGGGTGATGATCATTGTGGGTAGAAGGCAGGTAAAAAAATGTCTTGATTCAAATGAAATAATCTTTGGAAGAAGGAGGACAATTTTGCCATGATGAAAGGAAAGGTTCATCACACTGAAGAGCTGCAAGCTCATTTGCTTGTCTTGCAGAAGTGATAGGAACAAGAAAGACTACCTTCAGGGTAAGGAGATATTTATCTACAGATGCAAGTGGCTCAAAAGGTTTGTGCATTAATTGTGATTGAACCAGTGATAAAGATCAGGCTGGAGTTGGAGGCAAAACAGGTGGATAGCAATGTATTAGACCCTTGAGAAAACTCTTCCCTATAAGATTGGAGAATAGAGTAGTAGAAGATGGAAGCACTTGTTGATGGGCTATAATTGCAGCTAAATTTATCTTCAATGAGGAAAATGCAAGGCCTTGTTCTTGAATCCAGGCAGGAAGAAGACTGAATAATTTGGGGGATGCTCCCCATGTTGGTGGTTACTGCGAACTTCATTGTGCCTATTAGAGCAAATAGGACAGGCAACCCAATATAGGAGGTTTCCCCTCCATTGCTGGAAAATGGCATATGATGTCTCCATATCTCATACATGCAAGGTATGCCTGATGCTCATGGGTATGCCCTGAATGCAGTAATTCCTCTTAAACTGATATTCTCTCTGCTGCTGCATAGGTAGGATAAGAATGTATAAAATTATTTTAATTGCAAACTGTGCCACTGCATCTCTAGTCTAATTATAAAAACATTAGAGAATGAGCTTTTTAAAAATTGAAGGCTATGAATAAAACTAAATAGTAAGCATCCATTGAAAGTGTTCTATGTATAGTGGAGTGGACTCCTTGTATTGTATTGTACTATATTGTACCTTTTGTTTGATTCAGCTGGGCAAAACTGGAGAAGAAAACTTGTTATCAGAGTTGGGAGGGGGGAGCATTTAGAAGAAATGTTCCCATTTTATATCTTTTTTAGAAATTTTAATAGAAATATTCATTAAAAGAAAAAAAAGAAAGTGTTCTTGTTTTGCAGAATTACACTTTTACTGAAAGAAGCAATAGAAACAAGAATCAATAAATACCAAATAATACAGATTGCATTGCCATTAGCAAGTGTTGAGTAATTAGACCACATATAAACCCAAGAGATATTTGAATTATTCCATTTGCCAAACTCATGTTAGACAACTATATAACAATCCTATTGATTTTAAAATCTGTGAACAGGACTAACAGGCTCTCTGTAGAATACTGTTTCCAAGCAACACTACAAAGTGGGGAAAAAATACTATGCCACATGTATGGCTCATGAGGAACAGGAAATCTTTCACCCCGCCATTTCTCTCTCTCTCTTTTTTTTACTTTAAGATTGAGTATGCCACACAGGAGAGTGAAATAGCCTGATAGAGGTACCATCATGAAGGTGGAAACAGGAACAGGTGTTTGTTCCGAAAGACTTTGAAAAATGTTAGCCCTAGTCATGGATGGGGCAGGCCAACACCATTTGGACTCTAGTTCAAGCAGAAAAAATGTTTTGGGTTGTTACTGTTTTCTTGTTCACTTTCTCCCACTTTGTAAACCCTCATTATTATTTTAACTGTAAACTGTAACATGAAAACATTATAAACTTCTACTGATCAGTATTACCTGTGGTAGCACTGTCCAATAACTTTAAATAGTTGACTGTCTTTTGATTTACTCCGCATTGCCTCTGTAAAATCCTAAAAATAGATTATAATACTTGTGATGCACATGAATCTGATTGCACAGGGACTGTTCAATAGATGCCCATGACACTAGTGTATCTGTTTATACTGCAAGCTTCTGTGAATGGCTTGAATATTGATTATCAGTGCTTTTGCTGCAACAGAAGGGCTTGCAGCATTGCAGAAGGACTGGAACAGTGTTTTCTGAGTGGTTGAGTGACAGCTTCATAATTTCTAAAGATTCACTAGAGTTTCTAGCACTTCCACCAGAATTTCAAACCAAGAATCCACACATGTCCTCCACTGTTCTGTGGTTTCCTTGTACGTTATTTGCATTATTTCAAAGCACTTATTGCAAATTAATTTATTTTTAATGACAGATTAAACTGTTTCTAACCCACCCTATATCAGGGGATCTCATGCTGTGATACAAAGCAATAAAACAAATCAACATAAAACCACAAACATCAGCAAATCATCAAAGGTACATTAGAACTAAGCTATGATCAATATGACTCAATGGATAAGTGAGCAAATGGTGCCCAATGGGTGTCCAATGGAAGGGAATTCTACAACAAAGATGTGACAGGTATGGGCGAGAAGGCCCTCTCTCACGTCTTTGCATAATGTACGACTCCCAAAGAATGAATGCAGGGAAGAGCCCCATGGCCAATTTCAGGCAAGTATATACAGGGAAATGTACTCTCTGAAATACTGAGGTCCCAAGCCATTTATAGTTTGAGATGTCACAATTAATACTTGGTATTGGCAATTTGTGCCGCTCCTTTAAAAGGTGTGTTACATAGTTTCTATAATATGTTCCCAACAGCAGCCTACACTTGCATTTTGAACTAGGTACAAGTTTCTGTTTCATTCTCAAGGGCAGCCCACTTAGAGTACATTGCAGTAATCTAGATGGAAAATTACACTTCAACTACTGTGGCCAAATAATTGCTGTCCAGAAAAAGCTATAACTGGCAGATCAAACGAGAATGGCCAAAAGCTTTCCAGACAATCAAGGTCCCTTGAGCCTTAAGTAATAAACATGAATCTAAGTGCACTGTCAACCTTTGTGCCTGCTCTCTCAAGGGCAGCGTAAACTCAACCAGAGCTACCTGATTACCCAATTCCTTGACCTGGGAACTAACAATGAACAGAACCTCCATTTTGTCAGGATTCAGTTTCAGTTCATTGAGAACTGATTTCTCTCTCTCTTTTGTTAAATATGTTTGTAAATCAGCATAGACAGCTATTGACAATCATACTTACATATAGGATGTTCTGTTATTCTATATTTTTCAAATACCGTACCCAGCAACGGCAGTCACAAATAAAAAATCTCTAATTTTTTATCTCCCTTATCAGGCAAAGTATCTAACCTCCAGTGCATTTGTATACTGGTCCAATTCTAAGTAGAGTAGTCCACGGTTGATTAGGACTTTCAAGACAATGTCCTTGTTTGTCTCAAGAGAAGAACAATCCCATAATCTTTCAAAGCCTATAAGAATGGAAGTTGTATGGTTAGTGCTGAAAAGTCTATAAAATAGAATGCTATTGATGGAGTAAGGATTCTCTCCAGTATGAAATGTTCCAGTCTCTTTACCAAATTTCTTTTCAAATGAATAAGAGTTCTGGGAATTTTGCTTCTACCGTATGTTTACTCAGAGATTAAAACAGAGACTTAAAATATATTTCTCAACTTTCAACAAAGGTGATAAAAACAAGGAAGACTGTATAGAAACATTAGTTTCAGTAAACTGTAGTAAGAACAGGTTGCTTACCTGTAACTGTGGTTCTTCGAGTGGTCATCTGTGCCCTCACACACTAGGAGCTTTCGCGCATGCACGGTACCATACGGAAAATTCTAGAGCTTAGTAGCTTGGTGGGAACCCCTCCCCCATGCCTCTACTGGGCATGTTCAGCCCACCGAGCAACGGTCTACCTTCAGTTCTAAAGTCCGCCGATAAGGGACCTAAAGAGGGGACGGCTGGGCGTGTGTGTGTGAGGGCACAGATGACCACTCGAAGAACCACAGTTACAGGTAAGCAACCTGTTCTTCTTCTTCGTGGTCTCTGTGCCTCACACACTAGGAGACTTTGTAGCTTACCAGAAGGACAGTGGGTCAGGTCCTGAGTACGGAGGCCAGCACCGCTCGTCAAAACCAGGCATCTCTCCAGGACCGGCAGTCCAGTTGATAATGGCAGACGAAGGTCGATGGCCTGGACCAGGTCGCCACTCGACAAAGTTCTTGCAGGTCCACACCTCACAGGAGGGTTGCTGAGGATGCCACAGCTCTGGCGGAGTGTGGCCAAGCAAGTCCGGTGGAGGCTCATTGACCATCTCATAGGCAAGCAGAATTGTCTGGGCCACCCACTTGGAGAACCGCTGGGTGGACACCTTGTGGTCTCTGCGGTGCTGCCCGTAGCAGACAAACAGATGTGGAGTCTGTCTGTAGGCCGCAGTCCATTGTGTGTAGAAGGCCACAGCCTGACGGACATCCAGAGCGTGAAGAAACCGCTCCAGAGGCGTTGTCGGGTTCGGGTAGAGGTTGGTAGGATTATGTCTTGGTTAAGGTGGAAGTGGGACACCACCTTGGGCAAGAAGGAAATGTCCGGGTGAAGGACTACCTTGTCATGATGAAAGACTAGGAACGGCTCATCAACTCATAGAGCTGTCAGCTCGCTGGCCCGTCTAGCAGAGGTGACAGCCACCAGGAAGGCAGTCTTAAGAGTCAGGAGCCTGTCATCAGTAGTGACCATAGACTCGAAAGGCGGTCACATGAGCTGGGAGAATACCAAGGACAGCGACGAGGGTGGCAGCGGCGGTGACACCGGCGGGTATAGATATTGAAGCCCCTTCATGAATTGCTTCATGGTGGCATCCCTGAAGAGCGCTACCGATGGAGAGCCTCAGGCTTGGTAGGCCACAATGGCGGAGAGGTAGACCCTCAAAGAAGGGAAGGCGAGTCCCTGCTGTCGGAGATTGAGCAGGAAGCGGAGCACGTACAAGACTGACAGGCGATACCGGCTCACCTTGCTCCCCAGCAAAGGTAACAAACCACCGCCACTTGTAGGCGTAGTTGCGGCGGGTCGATTCCTTCCTGGCCGCGGTCAAGACGTCCTGTATAGCGGGGTCATCTAGGGTGTTATCCTCCACGCGTGCAGGGCCAGGAGAGGGAGGTCAAGGTGGAGAACGCAACCGTCCGAGTGGGACAGCAGATCGGGTGCTGTCGGTAGCCAGAGCAGTTGTCCTCAAGCGGCCTCAAGCAGAGGCGTGAACCAGTGTTGTCTGGGCCACTACAGGGCTACGAGGACATCAGCTCAGTCTGCCAGGATCTTGGCGACCACTTGGCCCAGGAGAGGAAACGGTGGGAAGGCGTAGAGGAACCCGTCGGTCCACCGGAACTGAAAGGCGTCGCCGAGGGAGCTCAGTCCCCAGCTGGCTCTCGAGCAGTACCAGCAACACTTTGCGTTCGATGCGGTGGCAAAGAGTTCGATCATGGGTTCGCCCCAGCGGGTGCGTGTGGCGGGACGCCTCATCCGAGAGGGACCACTCGTGGTGGGAGGAGGTGTCCCTGCTCAGGGCGTCCGCCGTGGTGTTCTCCTGTCCAGCCAGATGGACGGCAATCGGATGGACCCGAAGTGACACGCACCACTCCCAGAGGTGGAGAGCGATGGTGAGGAGTGTGGTGGAGTGGATGCCTCCCTGCCTGTTGATGTAGCAGACGGCCGTCGTGTTGTCTGTGAAGATGAGGACCATCTGCCCCGTGACCAGGTTGCAGAATGCCCTCAGAGCTTTCCCGATGGCAAGGAGCTCGAGAGCGTTGATGTGGAGCTTGGTCTCGTCGCCAGTCCAGCATCCCCGGACTCTGAGGTCGTCGCAATGCGCTCCCCACCCGAACAGGGAGGCATCCGTCGTGACCGTGAGTTGAGGAGTCAGCTGTCGGAAAGGCATCCCCGACAGGAGGTGATGGTAGGAGAGCCACCAAAGCAGGGAATGGAGTACCTGCGTCAGGAGTCGGAGTCGTAGCCCCTGGTCGTCTCGGAGCGGATTGAAGGCTCTGACGAACCAGTGCTGAAGCGGGCAAGCTCGAAGTCTTGAGAGGTACATGACGGACATGGTGGAGGCCATGTACCCGAGGAGTTGCTGGATCCTCCTCACCGATGTCACTGGGGCGTCGAAGATAGCCGATGTGGCCCGGCGGAGGGTGCGGGCTCGCTCCAAGGGCAGGTAGGCTCTGGCCGAGATCGAGTCTAGGGTCACTCTGATGAAGTCGAGCACTCTTGCCGGCTCGAGGTGGGACTTCTTCGGATTGACCTGAAGATCCAGGTGGGTCAGAAGTGACAAAGTCCGGTGGATGTCCGAATAGAGTTTGGTCTTGCAGGACACGACCAACAGCCAATCGTCTAGACAGGGGAAGACGGTGATGCCCTTCGTCCGCAGATGAGAGACCACAGGAGACCACACTTCATAAAGATCCTCGGCGCAGTGGAGAGGCCAAACGGCAGCACCTGGTACTGGTAGGAGGTGCCATTAATCGTGAACCGAAGGTATCTTCTGTGCTGCAGATGAATCGAGATGTGAAAATAGGCATCCCACAGGTCGATGGATGCGAACCAGTCTGCCTCGACGAAGGAAGGGGAGGATCGTCGACAGCGTGACCATCTTGAACCTCCTGGGGCGGAGGTATTCGTTCACCCCTTGGAGGTCTAGGATGGGCCGCAGGGTCCCGTCCGACTTCGGTACGGTGAAGTGCCGAGAGTAGAAGCTGGTGGAAGTGGCCAAGGTCGGGACCTTTCCGATCACTCCCTTCTGTAGAAGGGACTGGATCTCTTCCAACAGCGCCGGGCTGACCTGGGTGGAATAGAAGACGCTCGTGGTGGAATACTTGAGAACTCGATGGTGTAACCAAGACGGATGATGGTGAGAACCCAAGAGTCCGTGGTGATTGAGCGCCATTCAGTGAGGTGTTCAGCCAGGCTGGGACAATCTTCAGGGCTGCTGGCAGGTGGAATGTAGGCTGTGGCGGCATCCTGCGCATCCCATCAAAATTGGGATTTGGTTCCCAATAAAGACTTTTTCGATGAAGTCTGGCGGCTTCGCTGGGGCCGACGTGAGGAGAACGTGGTGGAAGTCCTCGACGGTGCCGAAAGAGGTGACCGCAGTCGGAAACTGGAGGAGGATGATTGCCTCCAAGCGGGTCTGGGGGCGAAGCCACGGCGGGACTGTTGAGGCTGATGGATCCCCATCTTCTTGGCCGTCAGCCAGGCCTTGATGATGTGGTCCATGGCCTCATCAGTCGACACATTGAAGAGTCCCTTGCCATCAAAGGGAAGGTCCTCAATGCGCTTCCGGGTGTCCTCCTGCAGGCCTGAGGAACGTAGCCAGGCGTAGTGGCGAAGGGCCACGGAACCCACCATAACACGAGCAGCGACCTCGACGGAATGTCTGGAGGAGAGGATCTGCTGGTTAGCGAGTGCTACCGCCTCACTGTAGAATTGGTTGGCACTCACTCTGTTCTCCTCTGGAACAGTGGACAGTATTGGTGAAAACTTGTCCAACAGATTCCAGAGGTACGCAGCCAGACATGCCTGGATATTCGACACTCTCGCTATCAGGGAGGAGGCAGAGTAGAATCTCCTCCCGAAAGTGTCAAGTCTACGTCCCTCCCTGTCAGGTGGAGTCGGGTGAGGCCGGGTCCCTCCTTTGGTCTGTGCGGACTCAACCACCACCGAGTTAGCCTGAGGATGGTTGAAGAAGAAGTGGGCGTCCTCCCTCTGGGTGCGGTACAAATGCTCGAGCCGGTGTGGTATGCTGGGCAGGAAGCCAGCTGGGGCCAGGGATGTTTGAGGGCCTCCATCAACGCAGGCAGGAATGGAAGTGGAGCCGTTGAGGGTGGACGAGTGTCCACATAATGAAAGACGGGGTCCTGCACCATCAGGGCCGGTTCTTCCACTCTTAGGCCCAGAGCTGCCGACATCCAGAGGAGGATATCCAAAAATTGCCTCACATCTTCAGGCGCTGACTCGGGTGCTGGGTCGCCGAAGACCGGGGTGATGACTCATGAGACTCCAGCATAGACTCCTCGGAGTCTGACTCAGACTTGTAATCCTGCGACAATGCCGTCGAGGAATGGTCTGGAGATCTATCTGTTGACCGCTCAGAGGATGGACGCCTAGACAGTACCGACAGGGTAACCGTCGGAGCGTCGGAGGTGGTCTGCTTGGCTAGAGGGGGCTTTGAGCCCGATGGATGAGAAGTCGTGGATCTTGATGGAGGAATGATCGCGGGGAGCCTGAGTGACCGTGGTCAGCGCGGTCGAGGTCTGCATGGGAATGGCCTCCGATGTCGGGCGAGACGCCGTAGATGTGACGCAAGGAGGTGGAGAGACCGCCCAGTAGTGGGACGTGCACTCACGGGATCGACGGTATGGTGATCGTCAAGGCGAGCGTGATGGAAGCGCTCACGCAGCGAATGGTCGTCCCCACGTGACAGCAAGCGGGAGCGCCGGTAAGGCGACCACTGCCTCACATCGGGATGATAGCAGTCCCGATATGAAGGCGAGTAAGATCTATAAGATGCCGGGGGTCTCCAGGCGTACTCATGTCCGTATCTCATAGCGTACGACACAGAAGAGTGAGGCGAATCTCGATGAGGCACCGACCACCCACGGCAGGCTTCTCGATAGCATATGGAAAGTTGTCTAGCCCTGCGCTCCGGATAGTCACCACGTTCCATTTGTTGTTCAGGGTAGGCCTCTCGATGGTGCGGGGATGGCTGCCTGACCCGTCGCTCCGGAACTGGAGAGGCGCTTCTACCATCAGATCCTTGGGATGGGCGTGAGGTCTGGGGAGCTACCGGAGCATCCTCCGGATGGGCCGCCATTTCAGGGCGTCCGGGCAGAGGGACCGCGACCATAAGCTCAGGCAGTTCGAGTTGTGCCGCTGAGCCAGCAGTCTCGTCGACGTTGGAAACCTCCAAGATCTCCTGGGGTTCCGATTCCTCCTCTGGGTCGACGTGGAGTTGAGTCGGAGGAGGAGTTGGAGGAGCTGGTCTAGCCAGAGAGCCGCGCTTCTCCTTCTTCCTCTTCTTCCTCTTCTCCTTCTCAGGCTCCGAGGTCGCCGGATGCTTACATTGGGCCGCTGTAAGCGTCTTCGCCGGCTTGGCACTCTGCGAGCCCACAGGGGCCTCCCTCGTTGATGAAGCCGACGAGAGCTTAGGGATCCTCGGTAGCGAAGAGGCCCTATGGGACGGTACCGAGCCCGGTACCGCCGGAGTCACTGGATCGACAGCCGCCAAGTCCAGTGGAAGTGTAGTCGCAGGGCGGCTCAAGGAAGGTTTTGACATCCTCGGGACGGACGGAGTCGAGTCTTGTGATGTCAAAGACTGCTCCTAGCAGAAAGACTTGAGGCGTGCAAGACGGTTCCTCAGAGTCTGAGACGTGAACTCCCTGCAGACTGGGCAGGCCCGGGTGTTATGTGCCTCACCCAAACACAGGAGACACTGGCTGTGTCTGTCTGAAAGGGTGACCTTGCGATCACACTTTTCGCAAGGCTTAAACAAAGCCGACATAGAAATTAGGAGGAGAACAAGGAACGACGATTCGAAGACCAAAGACGAAGACGTGGGGGGGGTTGGTAGGTCGGGGTAGAAGTTCCAAAGGAACAGGAACAAAACACTGCAATACCAAGACCAGTCCAAAAACTGAAGCCAAAAACCATGATCCAAATCGAAAAACGGCAAGAGAAAACAGCACCAAGCTCAGAACCTCCGTACGCGACAGCAGACGAGAAAGAACTGAAGGGAGACCGTTGCTCAGCGGGCTGAGCATGCCCAGCAGAAGCCTGGGGGAGCGGTTCCCGTCAAGCTACTAAGCCCTAGAATTTTCCGTACGGTACCGCGCATGTGCGAAGCTCCTAGTGTGTGAGGCACAGAGACCATGAAGAAGAACTATAAAATTTGGTGCTCGAATATTCTGTTTATCACAAAAATGGCCAGTTATACCTCACAAAAGCTTGGGGGAATCTACTTTACTTAATTTACTTATATTCCACCTTTCTCCCAGTGTGGGATCTTATACCAAGGAAGCTTATACCAAGGCTAAAATAATATAAAGCTAAAAGGTTAAGAAGTTAAAATGCTATTAAACAGCTATCAGTTTTAAAAGGTGGAAAATCATTTTAAAACCACAGCATCAAAAAAAAAAAAAGCACAGCACACACACACACACACACACATCATAAAAACACCCCCTATAACACTTAACCATCAAGTGCCTGTTTAAATAAAAAGGCAGCCTTTTGCCTTACATGAGCATGCAAATCCACCACCACAGAAAGGGGAAAAAGTCCTTTGCTTGCCAGCAAAAGAGTGCAGAGAGGGACCAGCCTAGTCTCCTGTGGAAGGCAGTTCCACAGCCTAGGAGCAGCCTCTAATAAGGCTCTCTCTTGTATCCTCACCAGACAGACTTGTGACAGTGGTGAGACCAAGAAAAAGCTCTCCCCCAAGAATCTTAAAACTTGGGCAGACTCATATACAGCAGGCCCCTCACTTTCACGAGGGATAAAGAAAAAGAACCCCCGCAAAAGTGAAAAAACCGTGAATAACTGGGGGCCCCCACCTGCACCATCGAGAGGATTGCAGGAGAGAGCCAAGAAGGGAAAGAACTTCCCTGCTTGGCTTTCTTGTGGCTCCCACCTGTGCAATTAGGCGAATGGAGGGGTGCAGGAGAAAGCCAAGCAGAGAAACAACTTCTTTGCTTGGCTTTCTCCTGTCTCTCACCCCCACAATCAGGCGAGTGGAGGGATGCGGGAGAAAGCCAAGTGGGGAAACTGCTTGGCTTTCTCCTGGCTCCCCCCCACTGTGATGGAGTGAGTTGGGGGGCAGGAGAAAGCCAAGTGGAGAAACAACTTTCCTGCTTGGCTTTCTCCTGGCTCCCACCTCTGCGATCAGGCGGGGGGGACAGGAGAAACCAAGCAGGGAAAGAGCTCTTTCCCCACTGGGTCTCTCCTGTGCCCCCCTTACCTTCTGCTGCCTGACAAGGGTGTGCCCACACCAGCGATGGCAGCTGAAGGAGCACGGGAAAGGGTCGATCACCCTCCCTGTGCCCTCCTGCACCCCCCCAGGCCAGGGAATGGGAGGAGGAGAAGGAGGGCAAGTGGGCACCTCGAGAATAATCAAATTCGCAAAAGTGAAACCTGCAAATGTGGAGGGAGAACTGTATTACGAGGAGATGCAGACTTTCAGACAGTTTTGACCTAAGCCATATAGGACTTTATAGATCATACCCACCATTTTGTATTGTGCCCAGAAATGAACCAGTAGCTAGTGAAGCTGTTCCAGCAAGGGATTACATGTAGCTTAAGTCAACACTTTGGCCACGGTATTTTGGACCCACTGAAGTTTCTGAACAGTTTGCAATGGCAGCCCAACACAGAGCACTATATATTAATTCAAATAAGACATAATAGAGAGATACTGTTGCTGTAATACCGAGGCTCTGGATGTATCTCACCCTCTTTTTAGGCCTGGACCAGAATTTTGTTTCCAAATAGTATTTGACAGTCTTATCACTTCCTCTTTGAAAATAAGACCATCTAGGTATAGAACAGGTGAGGGGGCACCAAATGGCCAGTGGCTCCCCAAGAGACCTGACGGTGCTATTGGCCAGTTGTTGGGAGGGGTAAAAAACTGGCATCCATAAACATGAGGCAGCATATATGTGAGGAGGGAGGATAAGGCCTATCCATATCCCTGTAGGAGGCCAATACAGATCCCCAACTCCTGGCAGCTGTTTGCCTCTTTTGTAAACTGACAAAACCACACAGACCTGGATGCACACACGAAATTCCTTTGACTATAACAGTTCATATAGTACGTTAAAGGGTGGTTCCATGTGTGTTGAGCTCTCCCTGCACTGAAGTAAATGGGAAAATACATATGTGTAAGAACACCATGTACAGACTACAGTGTACATAAAATGCTAGACTGGGACTAGTGAATGCAATGTGTGAACTGCTCCCATATGTTTATCCAGAAATTAAGTTAAAGCAAGAGAACAACACTATGTAACCGCTCATTTAAAAAATGAAACTCACATTTTTGTAGTCCGTCAGTAGGTGATAGGAAATTGCCCTGTTGTAAAATGCCAAAATGCATGTATTATCCAGATCTATAGATTTAGTTAAGTCTTCAACAGCATGTTTGTAGGTCTACAGGGGAAAATGCTGCAGCATTAGTAGTATTAATTGTAAACATAGAAAAGATGAAAACTACATGTCATGGTCCTGTATCTGCAGAAATTATTGACTTTTGTTGGAATAAGTAGCAACTGTTCAGTGTTACTCTTAATTTTTTAAAACAACGCTATATCTCACCTTTCTCCCAACATGGAAACCAAAGCGGCTCACAACACAGATTAAAATAAAGCTAAAACCAATAGTTATATCAGTTTTTTACAAAAGAAGGAAACTATTCCATTAAAAACAGTACTAATTTAAAACAGCTTATAAACATTTAAAACAACGATATATAGCCTGCATCAATCAAAAGACCCTTCCGTAGCAACTAGTTAATAGCAAAAGCCTACCAGTATCTAAAAGGGTCTTTGCTTGCCAGTAGAAGGAAAGCAAGGAGGGAATCAGCATCCAGTGTGAGAGGTCCACAACTTGGGAGCAGCCACTGAAAAGCCTCTCCCACATGTCCACTGTGGCACTGGTGGGAATGAGAAAAAACCTTCCTCTGAGGATCTTAAAACTTGGGCAGGCTCATACAGTGAGATACAGTCTTTCAGACAGTTTGAACCCAAACCAAATAGGGTTTTCTTCTTGTCACATTCTTGGTGGCCCAATAGGAGCAAAACCACATCCTCATGGATAATCTTGAGTTTTATAAAGGATGGCTTTCTCCAGAGTAATTTCTTTTAAACTAAAGCCCTTTCCACAGAAGGCCTGCATCCCAGCATGGGGAAGCGAGAGGAATGAGACTGCAAGACAATGCTTCTGCAAAACATCATCATAGTCTCGTCCTTCTCACATGGCCAGCCGGTGCAATAGTGGGATAAATCATGGATGGGTTTTCCCCATCTATGACTTCCAATTGTGTGACAGTCCCCTTTCCTGTTTGTGTGCCGTTCTCCAATCATGTCAGCTCCCATGGTCAATCCAGAAACCTAATGCACGGATGCACGCACATACCCAATGCCAGCCAATCAGAAAAAAGGCCCTGTAAAAAGGTGACCGGTCAGGCGCAGCAGGATGGGGAAAGGGTGGGGAGAAGGCATCACCATTGATGCCTTAATGCAGAAGCAGCAGCAGTGTTAATGCTGCTACTCCTCCACTGCTGAGGGATGCATGCGGGAGGGAGTGGTGGAAAACCACTCCAGTCCCACAACTGGCAATGCTGGGATCCGAACAGAGCATCGCACTATCAGGATAAGGTGCAAAAAGGGCCTAAGATTGCTCCAGGAATGATGGTACATCATGACCTACTGTCTTGCCCATTAGGAATGACAAATGTTGCTGGACTTGATTTAGGTATTGATTCACATAACATATTTTGTGCCACTTTTCTCTAAATAAATTAGTACTAAAATTATAATAATTTAATTAGTGCTTAGTATTATTCATCTATATGTCTCTGTATCTACTTCCATGACAGGCACTAGTGGAAATTACTAGACAAAATTCTTATGGAACTATGTTCCCACAAACTTATTTAATTAAGACCTATTAGCATATTGTCTACAAGTTTTCAGTTTTCCATATAAACAAAAAGTGGCAAAATTCGAGCATCTGCCTTGACCTATAATAGGACTGCATACAATTCCCTCCCCAGCCTCCATGCTAAGGCAGCAATAGACTTGTTTACCCTATTGCAACATTTCAGTGCTCCTCTGTAGAGATAGGCTCTCACGCTTCTAGGCTGTATTTTGATGGCTTCAGTACAATTCATTATTGCCTTGGAGAATCTTCCTTTGCTCCCATAATAAGCAGCACGACTTAAATATGCCTTTGCAGGGAACACAAACACATTATAGAACAAAAATGGGGAATAGGTAGTACAAAGACAACATTGTCTTACATGTCTAACAGAAGGGCAAATAGCTTAATATTTTCATACTCTGAGCTGCCAATAATAATTAGTAAAACTGAGTACCATCAGCCATATTAACAGTAAATCACCCTTCCACATAAAAATTTTATACGCAATCAGCATTTGGACAGTAAATGCAAATTAATGTTATCATTTGCACCTAGGAAAATTGTTTGTTCCTCCAACAGTGCATTTAATTTTCTTGTAATTGGTAGAAGAGTGGATATGCAAATGTCACAGCTCTTGATTACATATGAGTTATTCATGACAAAGTCATTTATGGCAGGTAACATAACATAAGTCCCTCTCTGCTCCATTCTCTGTAAAATTTTTATTTTAGTCTTAACCATTTTTCAAAGTTATGTTTTCCCACAATAAAACCCAGTGTCACAGTGCAGTGTTGAGTTTTCCTCACAAAGTGTGAAGTTACATTTCTCCTCCCCTAGAAAGAAATATCATTTTCTCAATCTTTCACTAACATGGGGGCAGGCAAAAGCATAGTTCATGTGCCTCATGCAGCTACCAATTACCTCTGACATGACCATATTCTGAAATAAAATTATCATCCAAATGGCCAGTCAGACCACCGTGGTGCACAATGGGCTGTTTAAAGGCTATTCCTCTTTTCACAGACTTGACATAGACATTTTTTTAATTGGCTACTTCCTCTTTTTGGAAAAAGGCAATCTGGGGCCTAAATCAAGTCCGGAGACATAAAAATTTTACTTACGTGGCTCACTGTGCATCCAGGAGGCTTTGGGGTGTGTGTGTGTGGTTGGCCACTTTTACACACCAAAAAAGCCTTAGGAGTTCTCAGGAAATTACTTCTGATTCTCCCAATTTCTCATTTCTAAGTGAGACTTATCAATTTTTCCATGTACACCAGGGTTGGAAACCATGGCCCTCCAGATTTTACTGGATTGCAATATCCATGATCCCTCACACTAGCTGTGTTGGCTAAGACTGGCAATCCAGCCTCTGAAGGGCCAGGGTTTTCCCACCTCTCTCATATAGACTGTGAGCTTCTTTCTCCTGCAGGACAGCATATATCTTGGCAAAATTTTAAAGCAGATTCAAAACCAGAGCTGCTCCCCACATAGCAAAAGCCCTCCCACACAAATTCTGTTATATGGACTCAGATACTGAATGGGACATAGAGAAATATTTGGGACCCAATCCAATTCAGAAAGGCCCCAAAAAACTTGTGCCTTTGTATGTTTGAAAGTCAATCACATGCTATGAAATACATGTTATTGCCAGTATACAGTATTTAACACCCAAACAGAAAACACGCTACTATAAAACTCTAAAGGATTTTAAAAATACCCATTAAACACCTCACTCTTTTCTCAGAAGTTTTTAAAAGGGAAAGGCAGAGGTGTGTGTGCTTTATCAGATTTTGGGAGCTGCTCCACCCTTTTGAGAAAAAAGAAGCAGGCCTGGCCACAGAAGGGTATATTTAGATAAGGAACACTCTTATAAAACCCCAATGAGAATAAATCTTTCCTTCAACTTTCTTTTCCTACTTATTTACTACTTATTACAGACCATAAACAATCAAGTTATCAGTTACCTGAAAATGTTTTGGTGCAACAGCAAGTGTTTTATTAAAATCTAGTATGGCTTTAGATTGCTGGATTTCCATTCTGCATAGCCCACGCTGATAAAATGCATCTGCATAACGTGGATACAGCCTGACAGCTAAAGGGAAAAAGCATCACATGCCTAAAAAGATAACACAAAAGATTTTTGCTGAGTTTTGCCTTGTACGAAATAGCAAAGGGTATCAACATTAAAAGCTAATTTACTTTCATTTTCATTTTTTTTTATTTTAAGTTATTGAGAAACGGGAGACAGAAGCCTTTCTATGTTATTTGCATCACTGTAGTGTGCTTAATAAAACGGGTAACTTTTAAATATATTTGTTGGGAAGAATCAAGGGTAGGGAAGAACAATGCCAAACTGGCAATTTGTGATCATAAATGCTTGTTGCTTTGTAAAATTAACCCACTGCACCACATTATTTATTATCTTAATCTACCTAAATATGTCATGTTCAGGGTGGTAAAACAATATGGTAGCTAGGAATAACACTACAACAGCCCATTACAATGAATTGCACATGGGGGGGCATTTGAGCTTTCCTGGTTGTTATTGCACAAGATGCTTTGGTCTGCAATGGCTGATTTTTAAAGCTAACTTGCATAGGGATCCCCACTTTAGTGATCTTCCTGCCCTTTTAACAGTCCTATGGTATATTGTACACATAGATACTATATGATACTTGTTTTAAAGAAACTCCAGTGGCAGGCAATATGATCCTGATATGAGTTTGTATGAAGATAACATTCAAAGCCCTAAATAGCATGAGACCTTAATATGAAGGAGTATCTTTTTCCCTTATATATTTGCCTGAGCACTGGGATATGCCCCCTCCTCTATGCCCCCCTTTGGGTTTAAGCAATACACTGTGTGGAGAATGAGAAGAGGCTTTTTGTGCTGTAACACTGCAGCTGAGGAATGCCCCCCAAAATGGCTCCTCAACAAAGCATTTGCAGCCTATGCTCATACCTTGCTTGAGATATGGAGTTCTTTTTTAGTGCTTACTATGGTCACTCTTTTAAATTGTTTTAAGGGGAATTTTTAAAAATTTTAAAAATTTTGTTTGACAGTTTTAAATTGTCTAATGGTCTATTATTTTTGAGATTTTTGGATACAAGTGGGATTTAAATATATTTAAATATATTTATATATATTTATATATAATTAATTACAGTCATCCCTCCACATTTGCTAGGGTTAGGGGCACCCAACCCCCCTGAAAATGGAAAACCCCTGAATAACTCTAGGCCCTCCCAAACCTTATTTAACACACACACTATTCAACCCACTGTAATAACTGAAGCCCCTGTCAGAGCTGCTGCCTGAAAGGGGAGGCAGCTGTTGTCCCTGTGGCTCTGGATGGAGATGAGTCCTGCAGCCCAAGAGCTCCCCCTGCTGCCATGGACCAAGCAGGCTTGGATGTTCCTCTGCCTGCTCCTTTAGGGCAACAGGGGGTCCAGCTGTGATCCTGAGGATGCCCTGGAGCCTGCATCAATCAGCCCACACAAGGCGGAGACTCAAGAGAGCTGGGAAAAGGGAAACTTTCCTTTATTAAGTTCAAGAAGCGGTGACTGGCCGCACCTGTGGCCGGGCTATATAACTGCCTGCCTGGAAGCTTTCCTTTTTCCTTTTAGAAAATTTTACAAGCCCTCTCCTTGCTTCTGGTCCCTCATACCTTGGATTGACCTCTTGGCTCCTGACCCCTGGATTTTGGACTCTTAACTATGCCTTTTACTTTTTAGGCTTAGGTAAATGGACTGCCTTTGAGTAGTTGCTTGCTTGGACCCCTCCCTGGTGGGACTCTGCTATCTCTCCCCCCTCCCTTCTCTGGGCTGGCTTGCCGCCCAGATTCCCGACCTTGACACCCCCCCATGGATTCCTTTTGGCATCCAAATTCCTTCACAAGGCTCAAGTAGGTGGCTGGTAGGGTTTTCTGCCACCTCCACGGCTGCCCCCACTATTTTTTAAAAGGGATTTACAAGTCTTTTTTCCCTTTCTTTTCTAGGAGGCTTGCAATCTCTATTAAAAATGGCAAAGGGGGGGCAGCAGAGAGGACAGCAAATAATCTGTAAATAATCAAATCCACAAAATCCACATAATGATTTTAAAAAAAAATATGGGGACTGAGAGTAAATTAAAAAATTAAAAAAAAACCAGCAAGTAGCTAAAAATTATGAACATTATTGTCCACACAATAATAAAAACCATACTTGGGAAAAAGGCCAGTACGGCAGATGAAAAGACTGCTGGAATAGAAGATCATTAACATCTTTTGGAAGGCCAATACCAAAACAGACAAAGGCCTCTCTTGACAAAATTTTCAAAGTCTGTATACAGCAAACGCCTTTTGGGTTTTCCAGTAAATAGAACTCTTGACAGATAGAGAGAAACATCTCCTCCATATCTTAATAGTCAGACAGATTCATCTGTGAGAAAACAGTTTCGTCAAGTAATCTAGTCCTAAGATTTTAAGACTTTAAAGATAATATCCAGCAGTTTGAATAAGACTATGAAATTAATTAGGAGCCAAAGAGAATGCTGTAATAAAATAGTTACAGTATAGTCACAAAATAGTCCTTCCAATAGCCAGCTCTCATTAATAGATGGGCTGATTATCTGAATATCTCTGTTGGGAAATGTGAGGAATGGGCAATGAACTCTAGTTTTTGTACTTCAGTTGAAACAGCCATGAGAATTATGGCTGAAGTGCTGCTGCCCCAAAGCAATAGCCCACAGGCAATCCCCTCCCCAGTCAATTTCCTGAGTTCTTTTTATTAGGGTCATCGTACAGCAGTCAACATTTTAAAAGAATATTTAACAAATCAATAAAGAATATTTTAATATCTTTACTCATTTTAACCTAGCAATCAAAATTTTCATTCACAGTGCAAAACTATAAGGAACAGATACCTCTAATAAACAGATTTGTTCCATGTAGCATTCTCCCATAAGAAAATACATTTCTGCAGCCTCAAATGTGCTCGGTGGGTTTTTTGCAGTACCAGTAAGCAGCTTCAGAGCCTGTTTAAAACTGACCACTGCATCCTGAAATAAAATTTAAAGGCTAAACATTGTCAGCTGATGTTAAAAATCTATGTTCAAGGCTTTGTGAACTGCTCCCATAAACATGAGAAATCAAGGATCTTCAATTTATTAGTGGAAAAGACTCAGAATAAAGTACTAGGCTGAAAACTTGCCAGAAAAACAGACCTTAAGATCTCTCTCCCAGACACCAGAGTCCTTTCTAGGCTTCAAAAATGGCCCTTAACTCCTTCAAATCTTCATCTGCACATATGTGAAAATGAGCACTTAAGATAATTCATCATTATTCTCATTTTGTCCAAATAGCTGGTTGTTCTTGCTGTGTGCCTTCAAGTTATTTCAGACTTATGGAGACTCCAAGGGGAATCTATGGTGGATTTTCTTGGCAGAATTTGTTAAGAAGTAGGTTTGCCTTCCTTTGAGGCTGAGAGAGTGCAACCTGCCCAAGGTCACCCAGGGGGTTTCTACGGCCAAGTCAGGATTTGAACCTCGGTCTTCCAGTCTCCTAGTCCAACCCTTAAACTACTACAAGACACTGGTTTTCTAGCTGGTATCAATAAACAATTCCTCTCTTTATGATCATGGAAATGTGCAGAAAGCGGTTCTTTGGTACATACACAGTTAGACTACACATATGTCTCTTCCTTTTGGAAACAGCTATTTAGAATTTCTGTTCCCATAACAGGCCAACCAATACAATACTGTATTGTACTTTTATTACTCTTCAGTATTTCTTGGAAGCAATGATAAATTATTATGTATGGGTTTGATCATTGTGCTATTGATAGCTCGTGAAGATTACTAGCTAGTGAAAAAGTCTTCAGATTTGAAGGCAGTGGAAGTTTAGGCAGAACCTCATGCTTGGTGGAAAAGCAGTGGTGAACCGCCACAAGGACTGAAACTGTTCGTGTGCTTTATAATCACTGATCAAGGGCAGAGATTTGAACTGATTATATAGCTCCAAATTCACAGCATGTTTCTTGACAGTTCTGCTCAAGTACGTCATATTCTTCCAAGTGTCTGTCTCCTGTGTTTGCCACAACTGACTGACCGAGTTTGGAAATTGTCTTCTCCTCTGGAGGCATATCCTGTGTTTTGCCCATTCAGAAGAGTTTGTTCTTCTCTATTCAAAAAGACTTCACTCTCACTGACAAGTATCAGTGTAGACATGCAGGCTACAAGCTGCAGCACTTTCTCTTCCAGCAGGGTAACCAACCTGCACTTACTGCAGATATAGTCCCTTCTATCCTCATGCAAGAAAACAACTATAACACAAGATGTTGCAGGTCACTGCAGAAGTTCCCCCACTAGCCACATTCAGTCATCCTGCATAAGTACCGTTATAGCACTCCCAGCATCTCCCTCAAACTCCTCAACAAACCATGCAGATGCCTGTTTTCCTTATCCTATTCACTGACTTAATATACACATACCTTGTTACAGAAGCTATCTAGAACTAGATTTATAATGCAAACGTTCTGCAGCATTCTGCTATAGTTTCCCCAAACTTCAGTCATATGCCATGTGCAGGGGTTGTTTGGGCTTCCCCCCGCCAAACAAAAATCATACCAACAAATCCATTGCTTTTTATCACTAGAGACTTTCTTTGTCTTTGTACTGTAACATAGTAAGACAAAGACAGTCTCATTTTGGTTGGCAAACTGTAAAGCAGAAGTGGTGTGCCCTAGTTAACAGTAATTTGGGTCCAATTTGGGAGAAACTGGCATTTCTTTCAAGAAGGAGGATACACTTGGATTTTCAATAGGAGTCAGAAAATACAAACTGTACCTTAAACTCTAACACTAATGCTGTCCTAAACCATGAATACATAGGAATTCTCTTTGGGGTCAGAAAATACCCCACAACTCACACAGTGCAATTCTTTTATTCTACTGCCTGAAGGTAAAAGGTTCCCTTCAAAACTACACAGATGGTAAGAGTTTTTAACCTTGTGTTTTCTGGCTTTGATTTGGATTTTTCCAAGCAGAACAAACATGGGAGGTTCAGGTTGCTTCCTGGCAGCAGCTTGAGCATACTCAATAGCCTTGTTATGATTCTGACAAAATGACTGAACAAGTGCCTCTTGAACAAGAGAACATTCAAGGGATCCTGCAAGGTATTTAAACAGAAATTGATTATGGCCAAAATATTAATTACTCTGCAGTCCAGAATAAAATATAAATTCAATACATTTCTAAAATAAACAGTCATAAGTAGAAATTTTAAGAGATTACCAATCTTAATACAAATAGTCAAAATATTAAACTATCTTATCAATTTTCTCTTTTTTATAATAGGCAAAAGAACAAAGGAAGTTTCCTAATGTCAAGTCAGATCATAAGCCTGGTTCAGCTTAGTAGCTGAACCAGCAACTGGCTGATGATGATGGGAGTTGTAGATAAAATACTCAGAAGACACCTGATTGGGGAGATGTCACCAATCCATATTCACTGTAGGACCCAACGCTATACTAGTCCCTATACTAAAAATACAACTATATGTGCACTAGAGAGGATGCACATGTATTTGTACTTCTGTTTGTTTACTATGACTCATTACAAAAGACTATAGAAAGATCACTGGCATTCATATACTAAAAATGTTCTCATGGCACTGTATGCATAGTGGCAAGGGACACATGGCCTTGTACCCAACCCAATATATTTAGTGCTGGCAACCATGTGAACCACACATTATAGCTAAAGTCCACTGCACGAATGGTCTTTACTTTCAGCCAAATATGCATAGGATAAGGAGATAAAAATAGAAGAATATAGTCATCAAATATAGCACTTAGTACCAATAATATCATCCTGTATTTAGTTTCCATAATCTGTAATTATACAGCAGGATCTAAAGGACAACATTACTAGTTCTACATGCTTGAGGGGATTCTGAGCTTGTGTTACTTTAAAGCAGCACACTGGGTCATGGTCAACTCAATGCTGAACCTGAGGAGACTTCCAAAAAAAAAGCTGTGATTGGACACAGGGAATCCTGTTCATAGAAAATCATTTTTTAAAAACAAAACAAAACAACACTAGGCATCCTTCAAGTATCTCTTTGGGCCCTGGGCCTTTTTACACAGTGAACACAAAACCAAACAGAAAAAGACTATACCCTCATCCATTTCTGCCACTTGATGTATGCAGAAACTTGCAAGTTCATAGTTCTTCATTTCCAGTAAATATTGTCCTCTGCAATAAAATATTTAAAAGACATAAATTGCCCGAAACTTCTGTGAAACTGTTTCATAGTTCTTAATGCAGTGCCAGTTAAAGCTGTAGTCCCTGGAACAATAGCAGTCCTAAAGCCTTTGACTTCTGGTCCCTGGCATGTTCCAGGAAAGAAAGAAACAATTATGGCCAATGGACACAAATACAGTGCTGGTCCCTGGCACAGTCAAAGAAAATGCATGCTGATTGCCCATATCAGATAACCTGAGAAGCACTGCCTTAACGGGTGATGAGACAGTAGGGGTAGGGTTCCCACAAAAATTGTTCAGCTGTAGGATGCTTGGCGACAGGATCTGTGTAGATGAAAAACCCATTTGTCTGTTTCACAGAGAGTACAAAGGAGAAGCTATAATTATCTTACCAAGTATTAACAGGGTATTCCAGGGACATAGTGAAGCAGCAGATAATTTACTGCTTCCAAACCCTCCTGACTTACAGCACAATCCTAACTCAAGGATGTGCTGGCAGTAAAGAGTCAGGAGTAAGCAAAAGCTTCTTGCACTTGCTGAACTGGCCTTTTGCTGGATGAACTCAGGAATCACCTGGCAGAGAGTGAGAAACAGGCAGAGACAGGGTGGAGAGACAGACAAGCAGACCTCCCCCAGCTTAGGGCCATAGCCACCACACTGGCACAGTTAGACCAGGACCAAGGCTAAGTAATTTCTAACATCACTAGACTCAGAAAGTTTTGGACTCAGCACAATTCTGGTTGGCCTAGTGTTGACTCATCTCACCCGTGGCCATCTTGGTGAAAGGACTGTATCTTCTTGCCTTTCTTTTTCTTCTGTTTTTAAAAACAGGCAGTAGAATAAGAGAGGAAATAAAATAAACAGAGATACTGGAGAAATGCATTACTCACTCTAGGTAACAATAGTATCTTACCTTGTTAAGCATAAATGGGCTGATTTGGGATAGAGATGAATGGCTCTGTTTATATCTCTAATTGCATTCTTTAAGTCATGAATCTGTTATTTTCAAAAAGACAGGCAGCCATTATTTCTAGTTTCTGGATATTGCTATGCCCTTCAGTACATTATCCTATTATCCTTTCTTCCTGTACATTTAAAACAACTCCAGTCAATCCTAAAAGCATGACTTGTCTAAAAACAAGAGACATCAATCTTCTCATTGCTACCATAATATCTAGTAAAATATACCAATATCCTAAGAACACAACACAAAGCAGCAGTAGTCGTAGTAGCTGCAGCAGCAACAACAACAAGAATAGCAGCTTGTTTGACAGAGTTATGGAAAACCAGAACACTGTGACCTCAGTGACCCTGACCATTTCTACTAAAGTCCATGGAGGTAAGAAAGGAGCTAGTTGCCCTTTTTGTGGAAGGCTTCAAGCAGTCTTCTGTGCATTCACACAACAAAATTCAGAAAGTTCCAGAGCTGACTCGTTTTGGAAGGAACTAGTCACACATGTTCCTGTGCACTAAAGCTATTCCTCCCTCAGTTCCATGGGCCCTTTCTGCAGCTTACATCCACCTGGTGCGGTCGCGCAGAGATCACACGAGCAGCCTCTTCCATGAGGCACTCATGTCCCCTCTGCCCTGTCCCCGCAGCAGCTGCCTGCTGGGCAGCAGGCAGCGTGAGCGCTCTGCCTCTTCTTTCCACAGCGCAGCCAAGTATTTTCCCAGGCTGTGCTGGGGAAGGAAGTGCAAGGGCTGTGGCTCTGGAGGCTCTGCATGGATGGTAAGTGCGTGTGGGGCCCTGGAGCAATGCGCGATCATGCATCATTTTCACCCAAAAGCTGAAAATGAAATATTGCGTGATCGGTGCCTGCTGGCCCTGACAGCGTCATGCAATTCTGAGGACGTCATGTGAAATGCTCCTCACAATTGTGTGATGCTCTGGAGGCCTTTTCGCATGACAAATGCCATGGCAAAAAGGACCATGGTCTGGCATGGCAGCAAAGCTGGACCTGCAAGGATGGGGAAGTGGCAGGGGCTGTATGAATGCATAGAAGAGCACTCTAAAAACCAGTTACATGTAAGCAAACTGTTCTTCTTCATCATGGTCACTGTGTATCACACAACTGGGTGATTACTTATGGTGGTGGATGTCCTATCTCAGTCCCAGCACAGCTGATAAAATGAATGAAACAAACTGAATAACTCTTAGCTCCTTACTTACTTTCAGGTAGTAAGCACAGAGTCATAAATAAAGTCCCACAGGGTTCCAAGGCAGGAGAGTGTCCAAAAGGTAAGTCTGAGTATTCATCAAGGTACCCAGGTGGGTAGAAGATCAGATAAGCTCTGACAACTCCTGGAGGGGAAGGATGTCAGCTATATAGGTCTGAAGCCTAGCACAGCTGTGGCCTGATTAATTGTTGCCAGTTATAAATTCTGAGAAAGCAATGCCAGGTCTCTCTTTGCTGTATGCACTCTGCAAAACTAGGTACAGGTAAGTGCTCATCTATGTCTGAACTCTCTGCTGGAGCTGGAACTGCCCCCTGTTCTGTTTGTGGCACTGTAACCTCTTCCTGTACAGCAGGTCCTGCCATGCCCCCGTCTCATCCTCTGGCATGCCCTTTGTTTGAGACTCTGAGTCAGAGTCCATGTTCTGGAAGCAGGGCATGACAGTGGGGCAGGTAGAAATGTAATGGAAGACAGTACTGCCCTGACAAAAGCTACATCTGCCTGTGCTCTGCAATCCAGCTGCAAAAGGTAATGAAGACAGATGGATAAGACCATGTGGCTGCTCTATACAAATTAGGAAGAGAGATTTCTGCCAGCCAAACAGATGAAGAATATACTGCCCTCATAAACTGACTCTTAACTAAACTGGGCATAAGTCACTTAATCAACTGATAAGTCAGTTTCACGACTTGCATTTTACATTCTGCAAATCTCTGAAATGATACAGGAGTGCCCTTTTTATGTCCTATAATAAAGGAACAAGCATGGAGATAAAGTCTTTAGTCCTATGTGTGTAGTGTGCTAGGGCTCTTCATACATCAAGGGAATGAAATGCCCTTTTCAGCTGAGAAGGAGTAACAAAAAAAATGTTAGTAAACAAATATCTTGTTGTAAATGGAAATCTGGCACTACTTTCATGAGGAAAGTGACATCAGTTCTTAACACTGCCTTTCTCAATAGAGCATCAGATAAAGGAAGTTATTGCAACCAGAAAGGCAGTCTTGAAAATGAGCAGATCTAAATCTACCAGAACTAAAAGTTCAAATGGTGCTGGTTGTGAGCTGTGAGAGCACCAAAGACATTATGCTCAAAATTTTGGGCCCACTTTATCATGTATAGGCTCATCTTTGGTCTCTAGTTTGATAAGTCATTTATACACTTTTTTTTAAATTACTTGCCTGTCATCTTTATATAACTCTAAATAAAACTCATTTTCTCTAACCTCTATGGCTGCATTTCTCTTGTCTTGATTAAATCTGTCCCTAAGTTGCACATAAGTAAACCAAATCAATCTACCACTGCAAACCTGAAGAATTTCCTGTGCTGATGATGAATTTTGATAAGGAAGTATGACTCTTTCAAGACTTTCACCAGAAACCAACCCCGATTTCTTAAGAGCAGTAGAAATGACTGAAACAGTACCATGATGGATTTCTTTGGAGTTATGTAAAAACTGATGCCCCTTAAGTTCAAAATTGGTTGAAGTCTTCTGCCTTTCTTCAGAATGGTGAAATAAGGGGAGAAGCAGCCCTTCAATTTGTCTCAAGGATGAATCAGTTCAATGATATCTTTCCAAAACAGAGTTTAAACTCTCAATACAACTGGAGAAGTTTTGGTAGCCCAGATGTGAAATCTGTGGATTATACTATGTGAATTATCTTTTTTGCAGTGGAGTGGAACTTTAAATAAAGCATGCACTGCTTCATAACCTTTGGAGTTGAAGAGGCCTTCTCCATCAAAAGGAGGGGTCCTATATCTTCAGTGAAGGCAGAAGAATATAGCCATGCATATTTCCTATGAGTGAAGGAACTGCCATAGATTTTTCTTTCCATAGTCTCTTGCATGTCTCCCTGCTTGAATTTGTGCTGACAACTCCTGTATCTCCTGTTGGAATAATTGCTCAACATTCCTGTGATCTTCTGGGGGATGAAGAATAAATGCTGTCATCTTCTCCCATAAAAACTGTTGAAAGTTAGCCATGCTGGCTTGATAGCTACTCATATCACCAAGACAGAGGAAGAACATACATGCCAGCCCAACAACTTTATTATCTTACCCTCTTTGTCTGGCAGAGTCAAATGGGATTTTCTAGCCCCTTTCAAATATAATGCTCTCATCACAAGGGAATTAGGGGCAGGATGGGTGAAGAAAAAGTCTCCATTCTCCTGGACCTTATAAAGATCCTCCAGTCACTTAGATGCAGTTGGAGCAGAAGACAGCTTGATCCACAATTATCTGACCAATTCAAAGAGCATTAGCAAGTGTAGTACAATGGTACCGTATTTTGATTATCCACTCTTTGAAATAATGTTTGAAACACTGAAACACTTTTTGAAACATTAGAACCAGTTCTAGAGTCATTTTGATCTCCAGACCCAAAGATTGCTATCCTGAGATCTTCTGTAGGTTAAGTAAGATTTTTATATCCTACTTCCAGTGTCAGCGAAGAAGTGAGCAGCGAAGATGAATTTGACAGTGATTAATCTACCTCAGAAGGTGCTGTAGGCATGTCACTTGTCTTAGGCACAATAGATGATAAATGAACTTCAGACAGAATATCTTGAGACTGTGGTACTGAAGTTACTAAAATAGTCATATGCTCACATTCAGGAGCATTTTGAATTGCATGCAAGAATTCTAAGAGCTGCTGTGCAGCTGGTGGTTGAGCCTGCCTGTATATTGTTTCCAAAGGTGTCTGGACCACTTGTTACTCAGGAGGCAATTTCAATGCCACAGCAGAGGATGCTCGATGCCAAAATCAGTGTCTTGATATTGGCACAGGAAATTGAACAAGCTCCTATATTGCTATCTTCTCAGGGATTCATAACTGTGTCTATCAGAATAGAAGTACTCATGTTGAGGAATAACATGTAAAATCTTGGAGGTTCTGTCTATTCCAGTTCTGGATAAACTATGTCAATAGAATCAGATTATCAACAGTAAGTCTTCCTTATATGGAGAGTGGTACAAATGATGGGTCATATCAGGGGAGTATTTAGAACTAATTATGGAAGAGTCTCAACCCCGCCTCATACATCCTCAAACTGGAGGAGACTCCCTGGAAATATGTCGTAGAACAAATGGTAAAACTGCCACTGCACTTTCAGGTGAGGTTGAAAATACTGTCCCAGAAACTGACTGCAGAAAGCGGATACAAAGTATTCAGAATACATAGATACTAAGACCAAACCAGTATCAGAAGGATTGCTCCTAAGCACTTCTGTACTGGTTGATTTTTTAGGATCAGTTAAGTCTTCTGGAGGTCTGTCCTGGACAGTCAAGAAAACTGCCTCACACTTAAACTCATTACTACAACCAAAGTAGCTGATATTAGGTAGAGTTGATGCTGGTACCAAGGTCAATGCAAAATGCATAGCTTTCTCATGTTTATGTTTGTCTCTCTGTGTCTCTCTCTGTTTCTCTCTCTCTCCTTGTCTTTTTTCTTCTTCAATTTCATAAGTGCCACTGTATTCAAGGTATCCCTTTTGGGGGATGTTCCTGTGATGGATCCCTCATCCAGCCTGGCCCTACACAGTTCCAACCCTTGGGCTGCCATCATTCACTTTGCCCTTTTACCTTCAGGTTTCCTCCCTGGATCTAGTACCCAAGTCTCAAGGTGATCCTCATTATGGACAAGTAACTGCGGTGGGTTCACTGTGGTCAGTGTGACCAGCCTCCTTATCAATTTTTTAAATGAGTCAGATTCAGCTGTAAAAAATAAACAAGAAAAGATTTATTATATAACAAAATGAACTAAACAAGAAATCCCTGAACTCTTTCCTTATTCACAGCTTCCAAAACAATATTCAGATCTTTACCCTGTCTCTGACTGCCCTAAAGCTATTACACTCTTTTTCCTGTCTGACTTCTATCTCTCAGTTTAGCACACAAGCCTCTGGTTGGTATCTTCCCACCCACAGAGGCCCTCCCTTCACATTAATCTCTGATCTGTGATTGGCTGGCTCTAGCCAAGCTTGCCCAGCTTCTCTCTTAATGACCCCTTTTTAAGCATAAGCCTCAGGGACCTGCATAGAATCAGGGGAGGTTCCATGAAACGGCTGCTTTGAAGTCTGGCTGAGTCCTCCATTGCATGTACTTGGGGGTGTCAGACCAAAGCCCTCTGGTACTGACAAAGGTGCTGATGTTGTTGCTGGGAAAATCTTCAAAGAAGCAGAAGAAACAATTTCTTTCAATAAAAGAGCAAAAATTGATGGAGTCTTACAAACCAAAATTGTAACAGGCATTTTAAGCCATTTTGTCTGCAACCTGTAAGGACTGTTCTCACAAACACAGATGAAGCTGTGAAAGTCAGTTTTTTTCAGTCACTGAAGAGCAGCACTTCTTCATACCTGGAAATTAGATACTAAATGACCTTCTCTCAAACAAAAGAGATCTTGGGACTGGTCATTTTGTGGTGAAATTTTACCACCTTTCATGAAGTACACCTTTTAAAGAACATTTTTGGTGCCACACAAAGTGATAGATGGTAACTTTTTAAAAGAAACTTCAGACAGAAAGATAAGAAAAGCAAAGGGCAAGATAGAACATAAGAACAGAAAGGTAGTTGCTCAACAAACTGCAATTCTGTGAGAACTCTCTGGAGGAAGCTGCCTGAATGGTGGACAAGAAGGAACTGAGAAAAGACTAGCTTTGGCATGCAGAGCATGCATGACAGGAAGGAAGGGTGGAGCTCCCCTGAAAACTACTTGGCTCTAGAACTTTCCAAATGGAGTGTGTGCAGGCACAAGACCCAGTTGTGTGATGCATAATGACCATGAAAAAGAACAATGTAGAGTATACAAAAAAAAAAAAAGAATTTAGAGAAGGCACCAATATGACTCAAGTAAAGGTTTGTACCATCCATTTATTTTCAAAAGTTCAACTCTTTCCCTACCAAATACTATGGCAATTTAACAAGTGGCTATTTTTAAAAATGTTTTATCAGAATTGGCTACACTGAAGATGTTATAGCTCTTTCTGATCAACGTAACCTGCCAAATTCAAAACAACTATGTCAAGAGATTTTTGCAGCAGATACCTTTAAGGTCTGGAATATGTGGTAAGTATAGAATGCTGACTTTTAATGAGAACAGATGTTATATACAGGATAATTCCAGTCCCGAAGACTTAGCTTAGAAAGTTGCAAAATCTTTATTCAGGAACTTTAACAGCAACACATTCTGGCAACTGCCAAAACTAAAAGCTCTTATTGGATTTACAGTGTCTTATAAGCAGTAACTTTATAAATCTGTGCATGCAAGCCTTCTATTCCATAGCTAATTAAAATAACTCCTTTCCCAGGGTCACTTCCCACCAGCCAGTGGCCTGACCTTGTGTCTGCCTTTGCTCTCCCTCTTAACAGAGTCTGTTAAAATAACATCCCATTATTCCCAAAGCACTGTTTTCTCGTTCATTTTCCATCATCCCCTTTCAGCCCCTTTGTTCCAAGTACTACATGGCATCAAAAAGCAAAGCATTACATGACAAATAACAAAGTATTAGGATGCATGGTAGCAAGAGTGAAGCTGGTCTGACAACAGGTAATGACGAATGTCAGGAGAATACAAGACCTATATTACTTCAGCTGTGTTGTTCAACTACGTTCAGTTGGCTTCCATGTCTAGAAGAGAATGAAGCTGGAACTAAATTCTTCAACCTAATATCATCCACCCAGTCCAATATCAAATGAACAGGCACTTAGTTAACATTTTAAAAACTTATCACAGAAATTCTAAAATATGGAAAAAATAATGGATACCCTGTGATATGCTTGAGCTCTGCATAAGTAAGGTCTGATATCTAAGGGATCAACCTTAATGGCATGAGTGAACTGTCGAATAGATTCAAAATAATGATCCAGATGCAACATCATAATCAGTCCGATGTTTACATAAGCTATGGTAAGAGTCCTAAAATATAAACAGAATTTTATGAGTGTATTACACAATATGTTTGTCTTGTGTGTAATTTCATAGTATTCATATTATATTAAAACACATGGACATGCAACTTTTTAAAAACTGTCTTAATGATAGATATCTTAATGATAGAAACTGCATATCAAAAACAAAACAATATTTTGAATTTCATCTCTCCCATCTTCATTAGGCTTTCCACAGCAGAGGAAGAAACAGTGCAAAATGCCAAAGTGAGAATGTTCTTCTCAATTTCATTCAAAAGCTGACCTTGGAAACAGCACAAAAACTTCAGCGGCTTGGTAGTGAGGTTGACCACATGTTAACAGGACTAAGAGATGGACTAATGTCATAAGTTGGAAGGAGATCTATTGCTTATAAATTTTATCTAGATCAATTCAAGAAGCTGAATCAGATAAATTCAACCTATACTCAAATTATGCTGGGCTTTAAGGATTAACCAAGAAAAAGCTGATGCCCCTGTTCTACAATTTATTACTCCTTTTCTGATATTCTTGCAGCTCCCCATGTATGATCCAGCAAGTAAAGTTAATTTAGTATTTTCCATTTGGCCACAAAAGTGTCACTTAACAAACAAGAGCCACCAGCAGCAGTGAAGACCGGAGAGTTGCATGATGCCATAGAGAACACCATAAGTTTTCCCCTCTAGAAAATAAACTATCAGCAAGGTAACTGCTGACTTGCTGGAAGATGACTTCTAACAGATATCAGAGTAGCAAAAATTTCTCAGTTCTCTCCTTTTTTAAAAAAAAATCTCACCTTACTGAATGTTTGGAGATTTGTTATGGGAAGACACCATCCCATTTCTTTAGTCTGACTTGGAGGTCTATAGCAGACTCTCCACTGATGTCACTGCTGTTTTCCAATCAAACAACATTTACCCAGACTTTCTCAATCTGCCTCCCATGCTCCAAATAATGAATCTCTTTACAGGTATACATATTCTTTACATGTAATCCCTTTCTGTTTGGTTGTTTTCTTTTGAGTAAGTTATATCTCTCACTTAACAGTACTCTGCTCATGACCTTCATTTCTCCAGGTTTCAATAAAGGAAATTGAATATTTATCTTCCTGTGTTAAGAATTCAAGTTCATTTTGTTTATTTCCTATACTCTGTGGATGAGTGTAAAGACATTGAAAACTATACATCATTCCCTTCAAGTGCTTAATTTTCTCCCCAGTCCACTGGCAAGTTTCCATAACATTGTTTCCTTTCCATCACCAACTATTTGGTATCCATCTGTCCTTTGAAATATTTCTTCTTCCCCCATAAGTTTTAGGCCATTTCCGCCCCTCCTGAAACTGCAAATCCCAGGATTCCAGAGGATGTTGAAAGTGGAATCATCGCGCTATAACAGGCTGGTACAGAAATGGCCTTAGTTTAATCCTCTCCCCAGTCAGATTTGTGAGACTCTTAGCAAATACATTCTTCCTAACTACTGTGAGATGCAACCCATCTTTTGCCAAAACCAGCAGCGGAGCTTGGAGTGCGTGGAGGGGGGGCAGGGTCACAGTGCATGGGGGCACGGCTGCAGTGTGTGGGATGCGGTTGTGGTGCATGGAGGCGTGGTTATGAGCTGGGACACCACAAAAACATTGCCACCAGGGGTGAACCGCCTCCATAGCCCCCTCATTCCTACGCAACTAGCCAAAACTTCTCCATGGAAGTACAGATCATGTTCCAAGAAGCCATGCCATTCCAACAGCACCAAAGCAGCCACCTGTTCACTGGTAGTACTCTCTCTCTCTTCCTGGATACTAGCCTCCAAAAGGAAGGAATAGTGGTAGGAGTGGAAGTAAGGAATGGCCAAAGCCATAGTAACACATGCACCAGGAAACTTCTAGGTAAGCAAAACAAACAAGTAGCCTTATCTCAAAAGACACAAACTAAGACTGACCTGTCTTTTCCACCAATCTCAAATACCCTGTTTATTCTCCCTGTTCACATGCTCATTCTGGAGCCTGCAGGGACTGAGATTATCACAAAGAAATTGTCCTGAAATCCAAATTAAATCTGGGGATAAATGCTCCTCAGTGTAAAATAAAAGTTATTTTAAAATACTGATGTAAGTGTGAGTCATCTCTGCAAAGACAATGACGAGCTCAACATGCGACAGTTCTCAACAATGCAAATGTTATGATACTTAGAAGTAAACTGAGTAGGTGGATATCCTTGTTTGGAATACGGATAAAGGAAAAACCAGCCTGTTCTGCACAAGGGAAGAAATAAGAGCAGTTCTCTAACTAAAGCTCTAAAAGGTTTTACAAATGCTTTGCACATGTATCAGAATCCAGTTGTGAGACTATGTACTATAAGAACGTTTAAGCAGACTCAACTTCACCCTTTGTGAAAGATGCTCTTACCAGTAGTAGGTTTTTCTTGAACTTATTGCAAGTTTGTGACTGTTACTGAGTTGTTTGGATTTTTTTTTCTTTTTTTTCTTCTACTGAATTTTTCCTTTGACTATTTTTCCTTTGACTATTGTCCTACTTTATTCTTGAGTATTTTCTCAATTGATTTTACTTGATCCATTGTCCTAAGGGGTCTTTAAATAAAGCATGAAAAATTAAGCAAGCAAGAGAGCAAATAAACAAAGTGTACCTGTCCAATGCTAACGCACTTTCAAAATCACAAATTGCCAGCGCCCATTGTTTCAGTTCTGCATACAAGATTCCACGGTGAAGGAAAGCACTGAGATTGTCATAGCTGTGATTGAGAAGAACTGGAGAAGGGGAAAATCCAGATATTTAATTGTTTGTATGTGCCTTTTATTCACAATACACAACACATTCTCCTCTCAGAACAATAGATCTCTGCTGAATGGGATTACATTCCCCTGAAGACACAGATTTGCAGTTTAGTTATATGTATGGACTGAGCTCTGAGCTTGGAAGCCCAGGTTTTTGTAGTGGCCATGAATGCTTTTGCTAGTGACCGCATAAGGCTACTGCCTCAACTTTACCTGTTCCCAGATATGCCTTATGTGACCATTGTGACACGTGCCTTCATTACATCCCATTTGGATTACTGGAACCTGCTGTGGAGATGGTTCAGAAACTCAACTGGTGCTAAGAGATAAAGCTTGATTGTGTAACTAGGGCTGGTTACAGGGACTATACAAACCCTTGCTAGCAGCTCTACTTCCTATTGGTTATGAGCTATAAAACCCTATATAGCTTAGGCCCAGGCTGCCTGACACACTATATATCACCATATGAGGCCTTGAAATCCTCAGGAAAAGTTCTTCTCTCGAGTCCTGCCACTTTCATAGACATCACTTGCGGGGCGCTAGCTAGGGTCTTTTTTGTGGTTGCCTCTACGTTCTGGAACTTCCTTCCTAGAGAAGTTAGAATGGTGTCCCTGTTCTTTCAACAGCAGATAAAGACTTTTATTCTGATAGGCTTTTGAAAGCTAAATGTTTTAAAGAAAGGACTTCTATGAGAGCTATTTTTTTTTATCATATCATTTTGAAATAGTGTTGAATCCTGGTTTTGGGGAAAATGTGAAGTATATTAATGTTAATAAATCAATCATCATTTAAAAAAAACTGAAGGCATTTAATGTCACTCATATGTTCTTTAAACAATTTTAATCTGAAACAGACTTGAAGCAAGAACAACAATTATAAAATATCTAGGGGAACTAATGTAGAAGACTTGTTCTAACCAAATCTATTCTCATGTTACCTTCTCTCTTCACTATGGGGCTCCTGCCATCTACCTTATCCCTTCCCCTTAATCTACTTCCAAGGTTATCTTTAAAAGAAGTAAGATAATTAAAATAGGCACAAATATAGTTGTGTCTCTCTTTATGTGTCATTGAGATACAATAAATTCCCAGCAGAATCAGCTTAAACAGAGACTGAACACAACCAAAAAAAAAGTATTATAAGATATTCTATAACATAAAGCCAGATTGCTCACTTGTTTCAGTCCCTAAGTGACAACTGCATCTTTTCATAAACTTCCACTGAATTCCATCCTATTCCTAACTTACATCTTCCTCTCAATTGTCCAAGCCTCTCACTCTCAATAGTAGGGATTCAAGTAGCCTTCAGCTGTTACTGGATGGCAACTCTCAGCATTCCTAACTATTATCTAGCAAGGCTGCCGGGATCTATTTTCTTCCTTCTCTAACTTTTCTAATGCATCTCAGATCCCTGTTATGTCATTCCTAGCCTAAGAAGTCTAAGCCTTTTCTCAAACTAACTCACTTTTTAAACCTTCCTTTCATTTCCTGATCTAATTCTTCATTAATTGTCTTCCAACTGCCAAACTGCCTTTCAATTCCTCCCTCTTCTCTCCACCCCTGCTGCAAAACTCAATATTCCAAGGGCTGTGATAGGAGGTGTCTGTTGTGAATAATTTATGCACAAATTCAGTACTAAGAAATTTTAAAGGAGGAGAAATGTCTGATAATTGAGAACTAGTTAAAAAACAGTGGATACATGGGGAAAACAAGTTAGGAAGAAAGAGAAGAGCATGGTCTAATCACGAAGGTGAGGGGTGGGCAATGTAAACATCATGAGATGCTGAAATATATGCAAGAGACAAGTTATCGGAAAGCTAGACTAAAACAGCCAGAGCCTGCTAACTACAAATGAATAAAATTTACTAAAAAATGCTCAGCTGCTGAGGAGCTTAGGCCCTTTCTGCATTGGGCTATCAAAACGGTGCAGAGCGACCTCCAACAGAGGTCTTCTGCACCGTGGAGTGGACTGGGGCGGACTACTTTTTGTAGTTCCGCACCTCAGTCCTGTTCGAAGTGACTGGAACCGGTCACGCAGCGTGCTTTTTAAAAACCTCTTTTAAGAGGTTTTTAAAAACCACGGAGCATGTGACTCCATGTCGCTCCATTGCTGCGCTCCGGTGCAGATTTGCAGGCGCACACTAATGCGTGCCTGCAGACCTGCCGGGGGTGGGCTTTAGGCTGGCGAGCTTCTCCGGTTGGTGAAGAGCCTCCACCAACTGGAAGCCGCCATTTTGGACGCCGGAGCAGTGCAGAGCAACAAGCTCACACTGCTCCTCGTCCCGACGGACTCACCCATACGCTGAAGAAATCCAGCGAGTCCTGTTTTTGCGTGGTTCCTTTCCCACATGAGGAAAGGGCCTTAGAAAGACATGAACTATGAATCTGCAGCATCCACGTTAAAAGTAAATCTCACTATTAAGACTCTGTTTAAATTGCAACACCTAAAAATGCAGTTTAGCCTATATATGAAAACCAAGAGAGAAGTACCAGAAATACTCAAGTCTTGCAATGCTTGTTTTGGATTAACCTTTCTCAGAATGCAACCTCTATAGTAGTAGGCAATCCAGTTACGAGGGTTCAAGTGAATTGCAGTACATAAATCTTCAGCTGCATTTTTATACTGCTCTGATTTAAGATACGCTCTTCCTCGATAGGTCCTAGAAAGATTTGAGTGCAGAATTAAAGCATGACATTGAGGTAAGCAATCATCACTTAAGTGAACATAGTAACTTTAACTCCAACCGGAAAAGAACAAAAAATCTTTCTGTAGCCAGCCCTAAAACCATTCACTTCCAGCACTCTATCAGTCATCATGTTATGTAAAACTTCATAGAAAACATCTGCTGCCACTTTCCCGCCTTCCCCTAGCATCCCCGAGCATCTAAAAGCCTCTCCTGTGGGTTAGACTATGCTCTTAAATGTGGTGGCCAATCACACACAGATATGCCTGAACACTCAGCAGAGGCACCTTTCATAAGCAGATGTTCTGCTCATTAACAAAGTAACACCATCGGACACAACCCCATGTTCTTAAATCATTTCCAGAAATTGCACATAGTATACATTTCATCCTCACATTGTAATTTCCTTTTCACAGCTGTGTTCATGCACACTTGCTTACAAGGTAAAGGAGGCATATATACAAACAGCAGAAATTGTAAAAAAACAAACACAACCAACCCATCACCAATATGGATAGGTTACATTAAGATGTAGGGATTTTTGTCTGATACACCCAGATCCCCACCATCGTATCCATATATAAGGTACACAGAAACAGGAAACACAGAGACATTCCCTCTCCTCTTTTTACAGTCATATACACAAAGGATAAAACAGACGCTGACAGTTTTATTCATTCTTAACCACTATATAGCATATGGACATAAAACTGAAGTCAGAATACACTTACTCTATCTGTACAATATAACCCTAACTGCATTACTGAAAGTTAACCTAATTTCATTGCTGAACAACTACAATTAGTTCATTTCATAAGCTGTCTGTGCTTACCTTGCCTCAGCATGGTTTGGATCTTCTTCAACCACAGTTGTGAAATCACTTATAGCTACACTCCAAGCAGATTTGTTAAAGGAATATATTCCATGCTTCATAAGTGCATCTATTCTTTTTGGATTATAGTAAAGGCACTACATTGAAACAAAACACAACATTTCCACAATTCTTGTTATACTAGGCTTTATATTTTGAATAAGTTTGAGTAAGCTTTTAAAACAGAGCACCACATTATTTTGGCTTAAGGTAGTTCACAAATGATTGATTCCAACAGACAGTCCATGCTATCTAAGTTCTTTAATACATTCATTATTTAGCTGAAGTGGCAAAGGTTGCAATCCTATACATGCTTATCCATGAAGTGTGTCCCATTGGTACAATAAGGCTTACTTCTAAGTAGACCTGTACAGGATTTCACTGCAAATACTAAGTTAGTTTGCATTACAAATTTGTTTTTAATTTAACTAACAGTACTATGAGAATGAGGCTTAATTTTTTATTCTGCTGCATAAAGCATTCTGTTAGTACAGTGGTTCTCAACCTGTGGGTCCCCAGATGTTTGTGGACTTCAGCTCCCAGAAGCCCCAGCCACTATGGTCAATGCTCAGGGCTTCTGGGAGCTGAAGTCCAAAAACATCTGGGGACCCACAGGTTGAGAACCACTGTGTTAGTAATAAATACACGTTCATTTACTAAAGCTGAAATAATAAGAGGCATCATGTCACCCATTTTGTATACCTTTTTGCCATACCTTACCTTAGACAGAAACAAAAACAGAAAATGATGAAGTTGGATGCCATACTGACCTGGTTTCTCAGTTTTCTTCAGATATAACTGATCAATTGTAACCTAACAGGTTCTCAAAAAGCACTTTCACATCTGCTTTACATTTCAGTCCACTTCCACATATTAACAGGACTATTATGTGCCTGAAAACAGCCTCCTGGTTGCAGGCTCAGTAGGCTTTAAATAAAGGCCAAGTTTCAAAGACCTTCTTTTGCTATGTGCTCAAGCCCTTGAGTATGCCCATTTGAATACCAGACACAATGTCATATCAACTAAACTAGACATCCACGCAGAAATTAATAAATTCAATAGACAGAAATGCAAAGTTCTACATTTAGGCCATAAAAACCAAATGCACAGGTATAGGATGTGGGATATATGGCTCAGAACTACTGTATGTGAAAAGGACCCTGGGGTTAATCCTGATTGTAAACTGAACATAAGTGAGCAGTGTGATGCTGCACCAAAGAAGGTGAATGCTATTTTATCCTGTATTAATAGAAGCATAGTTTCTATGTCAGGGGAAGTAATAGTCCCACTGTATTCTGCATTGGTCAAGCATCTTCTAAAGTACTGGATTCAGTTCTGGATACCTCATTTTAAGGAGGATATAGACAACTTGGAGCAGGTTCAGAAAAGGGCAACAAGGATGATAAGAGGTACAGAGAACAAAACATATGAGGAAAGGTTGAAGGATCCGGGTTTTTTTCTGTTTGGTGAAGAGAAGACTGAAGGGTGCCATAACTGCAATCTTTAAATACGTCTATGGCTGTCATAGAAAGGAGGGGGCAGGTCTGCTCTCTGTTGCTTCAGAAGGTAGAACCAGGTCTAATGGTCTGAAGTCATAGCAGAGTAGACTTTGAATATCAGAATGAACTTCTTGACAGTAAAACTGGTGCATGAATGGAACCAGCTGCCTAGAGAGGTGGTGGGGTCTCCTTCTCTGAATGTGTTCAAAAAGAGGCTGGACAGCTACCTGCTGGGGATGTTTTAGCTGGAGACCCTGCACTGAACAGGGTGTTGGACTCAATGGTCCATGATTCTATGATTCCATGACTCTGCTTTGGAACAGAGGTGGCCAGTTACGGAAAGGAGCTTGAGGACTGCATTAGAAACTTGGAGGGACACAACCCCAGGGACCATGGAGAGATATTTCTATTTTAAAAGTATGCTTTGATCAAAAATGGCCTGCTATACCCTAGGATCCATGGGGGTAATTCTGCCAGGTTTTTGGACCTTCCTGGGCTATTTCAAGAACAAGACAGACATGAATGAAGGTGATCCGATAACAACAGGTTTTGAAACTTAAAATTTATGTTATTACATGAGAAGTGTAAAAGAAGATTTTAAAAGATATATTCTGTTGTTTAAAATGTTATTTTTATACAGATGATTATTATCTCTTGATGATTCATTATTAATATAAAGTAATCTAGAATGTTTACGATTATTTATGAAGTTGAAAAATTAAATAAGTAAATAACCAAATTTGGTAAGTGATTACCAACATTTAATAATTATGGGATAAAATGATTCACCAGTCAGGTGTACATGCTTAAACAATATGAACTGTTTGAAAAAAAGGGCAGGAACCAATTTTTAATTATGTTTTGTTAGTATTTGTTTTAGATATGTGTAGGTTAAGATGTTTGTTGATGTCTGTATGGTTGTATTTTTATTGTTTTCCCTGTTTAGTTTGTTGAGTTTTTTTCTTCTTTTTTACTTAATAAAAAAAAATAAGTATAAAGAACAGGAGAGACTTTCTTTCAAAAAGGAAGTAAATCAGAATTCAATTATTTGTAGTTTAACAGCATGAAACTCAGCAATTATTTGTAATACAAACTTGAACATAAAATATAACTAACAATCAAACTTCAAGCAATTCTGTAAAAGTCTGCCCAATATGAAATGGGTTAAACTTATAGAGAGAACCAACATGGTGTAGTGGTTGAGTGTTGAGACTGGGGTTTGATCCCCCACTCAGACATGGAAACCCACTGTGTGACCTTGGGTGCATCACAAAATCTCAGCCCCAGAAAACCCCAGGATAAGTTTGTCTGAGGGTCACCGTAAGTTGGAAATGACTTGAAGGTATACAACAACAAAAACAGACTTGTAGAGAAACCTGAAGAGAAAACTGATATTTCTACAGTTTAGAGATTCCTTAACCATTTTTGTTTTAGTCAAAGGTAAAATTTAGAAAAATTGCTACCATATTATTCTATTTTAGAGGATATACTATGCAGACACAGTTCAGCAGTCTCCCCATTCCAAACCACAAAACTCCACATGATATTATCCATTAGGACAGAACAATCTCAAAAGGAAATGTAGCATGTATGAAGGGAAAGCCAGTGTCCAAATTCAAAGCCAGGATATTCCTCCCAATGAACAAATATCTGTTTGAGAACAGTTGTGGCTCTCAAGTGTCTTGGGGCTTCCCAACACAGCCTGGTTCACCTGTTGGTTACAGGATCATACAACTCTCTTGTTACAGTTCTATGGGCTTCTGGTCTGCTTCCAGACTCAATTCAAAGTGCTGGTTATTACCTATAATGCCTTATGTAGTTTATGGCCAGGTTGTCTGACAGACCATATCTCCACATAAGCTTGCCCAAGCCCTGAAATCTTCAGGTGAAGGCCTTTTCTCACTTCCACCTGATGGGGATTGGAGCCGCCAAGAGGGAAGGAAGGTTCCCCCAGTGATAAAGGATTTGGGGAGCAATAGTAATGTAAGCCATTTGTGTTGTAATTTTTCTTTGTTTTCACATTTATGTTATTCACGTGGTATTTTTGTGTTATTCTGTTATGTATTGTATTATTTTTTTCTTTAATAAAATATAAAAAAATTTTTTAAAAAAGGAAGGTTCCCCCAGGGGCACAGTGGGGAGAGAATCTGGAGAAACTCACAATCTCTAGTGTTTCCCTATCCACTCATCCCAAAGAAGTAGGGGGGTCACTGCTTCCATGTCAATGATGGCAGGAAACTTATTCCAAAGCAGCAAGGACCACAGCTTCTCTCAGTTAGGATTGGTAGGAGATGAGAACAATTTAACTCACCTCCCCCTTCAGGAACCATAAAGAAGCATTCTATCCAGAAATCCTAAACAGGATTGTTGGTGGGAAGGGGCTTGAAATTAAGTTTGTATGTGAAATGTAGATGTGCATAGTTGTGGCCCACAGCCAATGCCGGGGGGGGGGGGCTGAAAAAATTATGCAACCTGTAATCACCTAAAAAAAAGCAAACTGTAACTTTGTTCTAAACCTGCTAGGAAACAAGTAGAATTAAGGCTGGATCACCTTCTTTATTCTAAAGGATGGGAGGAAAAAAGCAGATGCTTGCCTATCCCTATTCTGTTGGGATATAGCACCACTTCAGAAAAGTTTCCACTAAAAATAATAATGTATTTTCAAGTAAATCTGTTTAAACGGGGTGTATGTTTCCTCAAAAGCTTTATCCATTCATGGTCAAACCAGGTACTTCCCAAGGTATATAAACAGTACATTGACTTTTTTCAAGTGAAAGGCATCTTAAGAGGCTGCAATCAGCAGTGGGCATGGGAGGGAGGGAAGGAAAGAATAAAGCTGTTCCTTTATATGCCAAAAACTGTTCACTTCAAAAAGCTGGTGCTATTTAAAAACAAAATTAAAAGTCAGGATTAAAAGAAATACTTTAGGTACACTCAAGACTTCCCTTGTCTAGAAGTTCTTTGTAATGTTTGTTGTTGTTGTGTGCCTTCAAGTTCCTTCTGAGTTATACTGACCCCAAGGCAAATTTAAAATACAGTTTTCATGGCACGATTTGTTCAGAGGAAGTTTGCCTTTGCCATCCTCTGAGAATGAAAGAGTGTGACTTGCCCAAGGTCACTTAATGGGTTTCCATGGCCGAGTGGAGATTTGACTCTGTTCTCCAAAGTCATAGTTCAATGTTCAAACCACTTATACCACATGGGCTGTTACTCAGTAAAACTTACTTTAGTATAATCTTCCATTGCCAATAGTAGGTCCCCATCTTCTTCATGAGCTTCACCTCTCTTGTAATATATTTCATCATCTGTAGGCTTGCATCTTGCAGCAAGAGTGTAGTTTATAATTGCTAAAGAATTATCTCCTTCCCTTCTGTATATATCAGCTCTTGACAGATATGCATCTACATATCAAAATTAAACAAAACAAAACTTTAAACATTCCCTTGATCCACGCTGGCATATAATATACGAGTTTATTTAAAATAAATTCCTTAATGGTATTTTTATCGCAAGCCTGAGAGGCAAATAAGCAAACATGTCACCAATCTTCATTAGAAACTATTTTAAATAATTTCGCCATCGCTGTTTCAACTTTTCAGTTAATGTGTCCAAATCAACAAAATTGTATAAATCATAGGGCTCCTCCAGATTGTCAAATACTTCAAGTAAATATTATGGCATTCTGTTTCAGGGCTTCAAGCACTATAACACCTCGTATGCTTTTTCATATTCCCACATCCAGTTATGTCCCAAATATCTGGGTTTTTGGTCTTTCTTGCTAGTTGTTGCAGATTTTAGCGCTACCCGCTATCTGCACATTACCCAGTTATCCCACTTGTGTGTGATTAAGCTGTGATGTGAGCATAGTTCCCCTCCAGCCCTGCTGTCCCTTCCATGAACTGATCCCCTACCCAATACACTCCTCATGCAGTATAAACATTCCCAGTATTGCATGTTACTTCTATTATTTTATTTCAACTTTTTTCGTCTTTTAAAAGTTTCTTGTGTAACAGTAGTGCTAAAGTAGTGTAAGGCCATACCACTTTAGCACTATAACTCTAACAGGAAGGGGGGGAAAGAAATCTTCAATCTAGTGATTGATTTCTGCTTCTTATTTTATTATTTTATTATTTTTTGTATAATCATAGCACTAAAGTGATGAAAGGCTATACCACTTTAACACTGTAACTCTAAGAAGTGGGTAAGGGGAAAATTCAATCTAGTAACTGGAAACGTAACAAGGAAACACAAGTCAGCAGGAAAACTCCATGGCAAAGACCATGCCTCCACTGAAAGGTTAATTTAAAGGGCTTGCCCTCCCCCCACCCAAAAAAGCAGAAGGAACTGAGACATAGGATACAGACATTTTATATTTACCTCAGCCTATACAGTTCTCCTTCCACATCCATGGGTTTGGCCTTCGCAAATTTGATTATTCACAAAGCACGTGCTTGCCTCTCCCTGCCCCCTGCATTCTCCTTCTCACATTCCTTTGCATCCCTCACCCCAGGGTTGCGAGGCTTGTACTTAAAATGGATTTATTTTCCTTTTGAGTGAGCAAGGCTACCCCCTATTGTTAGAGGTGTGTCCTCTCTGCCACATGGCTTCACATTCTGCTGTGTAACGGCTTATTGGTCAGGTGTTCTCTTGCTCTTGCTCCTTCCCTCTGGGCAACTGGAAACAGCCAAAACGCCAGAACTCAGTGCTCTGCTCTTCTCCATCTGAGGGGCAAGCCCTTTACCTTGTCTTTTTTCTTCTCCCAGGGAGTGCTGGGGCCAGTGGCAAAGGAATGGGAGCAGATTGCAGGGGGGAGTTATTCATGGGTTTTCCACTTTTGTGAGGGTTCTGTGCCCCAGAACCTTGCAAATGTGGAGGACCCACTGTATTAGAATCTCTCCTTGTGGTGGATATAAGAAGGTATGGCTAGTACCATAATTTCAGGAAAGAAAAAAATTCATATCAGGAACATCTTTTTTAAAAAAGTGAGTACAGCTATAACTCACACCAATCCCAAGGTTTTATGTCAGTCTGGAGAAATCCATTCTTTGTATCCAAAAGGTCTTAATGAGAATCTGGACCTTCACTCATTATTATAAAACCATTCCACCATGCACAACAGAAAAAAACTCACACCAGGCAATCATGCAGCCAGATTACATCAGATGTCCTTGTAACTGGTCACACCACCTTCTCTAGACTAATCCATGCTTCCAGCCATCTGAGGAATTGTATAAATAACAAAAAAATGTATAGTTTGTCTCTTTTGTTGCTTATAAGTCTGGTTCTTAAAGAGAGTGCAGCAGCAACTCCAAAAATTTTTGTTGGATTTATGGTATATATAAGATTTGTATAAGATCTGTTATATGTATAGTGTTTTGTTATCTGAACTTGATAGATTTTAAATATGGGTGTTCTTTTATACAGTATTGATAACATTGTATTTCTTATTAATACAGCCCCTGAAGAAGGCCAAGCAATTTATAAACAGGCCAAAACGTGTTGGGCTTTTTTAAAAGAATAAAATTTGGTCCATCTGTAAGCACATGGAATCTAGTCTCCTTCTTGTTTGCTGATTCATTGTACATGCTTTCCAGTATTTATTCCTGCTCCAGTCCGGAGAAAGTCACAGATAACGTGTTCTTTGGTATTAGTTAACAGAATGTTCGACTCTGTTAAATGCCCTAAACACAATGGCCTAAACACTCTGAAGGCACCAAATCCTATCTGATCTTGGAAACTAAGTACAGCTAGGTCTGATTCATAATTGGATGGTGGACCACCAAGAAATATCAGGTGCTGTGGGCTATATTTCAGAGGATAGCCATGGCAAACCACCTCTAAGTATTCCTTGTCTAAGAAAGCCCTACGAAAATAACAGGGTCACTATAAGTCGTCAGGCATCTTAGAGGCACATACACACATACGTAAATGTCTATGCATATAATTACCACTAGAAATGAATATCATGGATTGCAGGTTATGTAAATTAAGGTCAATAAATCTTATTCACATTTAATGGAACTGTCACAGGACAAGATCTTTCCAAACAGTATGACTCTTCAATATATCACACTATCTTGATACAGGAAACATATAAATCTGAGGACCAACTTTTAGATAACAGATTTTCAAAGATACTTACCTGCATTGTTTTTGTTGTACTTAATTATAGAATTCAGGTCTTCTAGTGCCGGGAGAATTTTATTTTGGTAAAGAAAAAGTAAATGCCTGTGCCAATAAGCATTAACCAGTGTTGGTTCTAAACTTATTGCCTGTAAAAGCAATGAAACAAAAAACAGCATGAAGGTTGGCCATACATTCTAGTGCAGCAGACCTGTCTTAGATTCTTCTTTGGGAAATAAAGCATTTCACTTATAAATGACATGCTTCAGCAAAACTCAAATTTTGTTGAATTTCCCAAATCAACTGCACAGCTGTTTTAAGCAAATCAGTGACAAAAGGTATGGTTACATCCAATAGGTTAACCTTCTTGCAAGTATTTCTAGCTCTGGAAAAACATTTTGTAGTGTTTTTAATTAGAAGAAAGTTGGTTCAACTTCCAGTTCCATCCTGAAACCCAGTCATCTGTAATCTTGACTTTGTAGCAAAAACAAAGTCACTAACAATATAAGATGCTTTTTCTCCTAATGCCCTCATCTGTTTTGGGATCTAGAAACATAAACAAACACCTGCTTCCTTTATCAGCCTGTCCATGTGTTGAGATCATCCATCAGGGCCCTTCTCTGGGTGCCTCCACCATCAAAGACAGTTCATAACCAGAGAGAGTGTTTTGAGCTGCTGCGTCTCAGTTGTGGAATTCTCTCTCCTACAAGTACATGACTGACACTGTCTTAGTTATATGATTATATGAGTGCCAGATTAAGATCTATTTGTTTACCCAACCTTTTTAGAGATGTGGTCGGTTTTAACCGACATTTCAATTCTATTGTGTTACATTTATTGACATATTTGTAAATCATTCCTCTATTCACAGAGTACTCAAAGCATATGTACAAAAAGAACAAATAAAAACAACACTCAAGACAAAAAAAGCAGAGATAAAAAAATCAATTAATAAAATTAGAAGATAGTCCTAAAATCAGAAAGAAACATTTAAAAAATTTTGGTAATATGTTCTTGATAAATTGCCTGAATGTCAGGCAATTTGATTCCACTTGAACTACTTTGTCATTTGGTGAGGCACTAGAGTTCTCTGGCAGAGAATTCTAAGTATTGCCCCCTGATTACAAATTCCATGGTTCCATAGGATGGAGTCATGGCAATTAAAGTGGGATCAAAGTGCTATAAATGTATAGTGTGAAAGTTCACAGATTAAGAAGATAACACACATTCTAGTGACTGAAGACTCACAGCCACTTGTTTTAAAACATTCTGTACAATAAACCTTTTTGATACAAATTTTTATTTATATTCTCTTGCTAATTTCCCTTTAGTATATGTGTATACCAGTGGTTCTTAACCTGGGGTTTGAGGACCCCCTATAGGTCTGCAGAGCTCTCACAAGGGATCCACACAGGGTTGCCATTCATTCCGTAAAATGGGAAAATCCCAGATTTAAGGGGCTAAAACATGTCCCAACCAGTTGCGGCTGGTTGATGCGGGACATCCCAGTTTACTCAAAGGAGGAAGTGATGATGGCGGCAGCCGCAGTACTGATGTTGCACTGTTGAGTGTCTCATCCTGTGCTGGAGGCTCCAGGCACTACTGCCCAGGTGCACCAAGGAGCAAAAAAGGCAGAAAGGTGAGGCCAGAGGCCAGAAGATGAGGCAAGGTGCCATGCCCAGGCCTTGTGTGGTGAATGAGAGCTTGATACTTACCGAGAAGGCTCATTCTAGGAAGGCTGAAGGAGCAATCCATGACAGAATGGGTTATCTCCTTGCATCAGCTGATCAAGGCAGGAGTCAAATATTCCAATTCATTAATAATGTTGACTCCCTGACCCTTCTTCAGTTTTGTTATATAGCCTTGTCTGCCAATGCGTTGCTTGCCACTACCTAACTCCGAGGGATTGTTAATATGCCTTTGACTATTTTTTTTTTCACTCTGACAGCCTGGGAGGGGTTGGATTGCTCCTTCAGCCTTCCTAGAATAATCCTTTTCAGTAAGTGTTAATCCCTCATTCTCAGGAAGGCTTCAGGAGCAATCCACGGCAGAATGGGACATACCCAAGCTATACTTCCTATGGGTGGGAATGACAGCCACCCCCCTGAGCTACCACCTGTAATACTTATCTCCCAAATGCAGCCTCTCTAGAAGCGAATTTGTCTAATTGTGTGAAAAGTTGTGGCTCTTTCCAATCAGCTGCCTTACAAACATCCTCTAACAATGCCATTGCCCTAAACACCATTGTGGAGGCCACAGATCTTGTGCAATATGCTCACACTCTATGTGGTCTTGGAACATTCACATAGTCATAACAGCAAAAAATGTAGTTTTTTATCCATCTTGAAATTGTAGAGTTTGACATCTTGCAGCCTATCTTTTTTGAATTGAAAGAAACAAACAATGCTTCTGTACTTCTTATCCTCTTTGTTTTGTTCATATACACTTTGATTATTCTGTTACATCCAAGGAGTGCCATTTCTTCTCTGTTGGATGGACTGGATGTGGACAAAAAGATGGTAATATTATTGGGGGCAACACTGGGCCTGAAGCCATACACTTTGGTCTGAATGAAGGATCAACTATCAACACCACTGAATCCTCTTCAAACTTACATAGATTGGGATTCACTGATAATGCTCCAATTGCCAAAACTCTTCTTGCTGAGATTATTCTTTTAAGAACAGCTTTGAATATTAGCAACCTAAGCGATGCTTCTCAGAGCTTCAAACAGTGGCAATATTGATCTGTCCAAGACCAAATTTACATCCAAAGAGGGAAATTTATGAACTGTAAGTGGAGCCTATAAACTTGCTCCCCTCCAAAAGCATTTTACATAGATGTCCACTGACAATGGTCTTCCCTCAATTAATATTACAGTAGACAAAGCTGCTATCTGCCTTTTCAAAGTGTGTGGCCACAGACCTTCTTCCAGACCTCTTTGAAGGAACAGCAGCACTTCACTGATTTTAACATTATCAATATCTATCAAATTACTTATGCACCATTTTTTAAATACTTCCCAGGTTGTTTTGTATATTTTATGCAGAACTCCTTCTGGATGCCAGCATTGTTCCAATTACAGTCTCCAAACGTTTTGTTTCTTAAGTTATGCTGCTTAACTTCCAAATAGTTAAACTTAGCCATTGAGGAGCTGGGTGACACATTGGTCTGTGATAACCATGAATTTATTAAAGATGTTAATTCTTCCTGAACAAAAATGCTGTTAACATTTAAAAGGGAAGTTCTCTCCTTTTGCTTAGTACCTTTAAAGATCATTTACTCTTCCCTTTCCCTTTGCGTTTGGGAGATTGTCTCCTGAAAGGGTTGCAATTGGTCAGGACTCCTTGCTCCATGGAACACCCTTTTTAAAATGGTGACAGGAAGTCAGATTTGCAGCTTCTTCTTTGCTTCTGGAATCCACCAGTAAACTCATCACTTTCTCTTTCCTTTTGTTTCTCTCCTTTAAGGCTTTTTAAACTCAGACTTTTTTTACCTTTGCTGTGTTGACCTGTGCTTCAGAGCGATGCATTGGGGATCTCCCCTCCGTTTCACTCTCGTTAGGGGCTAAGAATATTTTTCTTAATGAGTTTGCGTTTAATGCCTGATCAGCAGCCAGCCTGTGCAGGTCAACCTGATTGGCTAGAGCTTCCTTCACTAATTCACCATGATCTTTTTCCTTCACACCTGTAGGCATTTGACTAATATTGCCTTCTACAAACTCTTTTTTACTTGTGGAGCAAACTCCTCTGGCCCCTGAGCTTCTGATATTTTCTTTCTTTTCCTTGATGCTGCACCACTTCCATTTTCCTCCATACTATGCTGATTTTCTAAGCTGTTTTAAGTTGCCTTTCCTTGCCTAAACTATTAAATTTCCTATGGTAGTGAGAAAGGGTGTTTTCTTGACCAACTGGCAAGGCAGGAGAATAAAAACTGAAAGAGACTCAGGGAGTCAATGTTATTAACAGATTGGAATATTCGACCCCTATCTTGACCAGCTGACATGAGGAGATAACCTATTCTGTCATGGATTGCTCCTGAAGCCTTCCTGAGAATATGGCAACATGGCTTGACCCCAGTGCCAGACAGCATGGATGAGCTTCACTTCCAAGCAGCCATGATAATAGAAGAGAGTCCCTTTACTCTTGTGGTTGCTTGGAAAAGAAGCAGTGAAAGTCTCACTGCTCCTCTGGGGAAAAGAGTGAAAGAAACACCATTTCTCTCTGAAGGATCAGAGAGAGTAGAAAAGGTAGGTGCTTTCAAAAAAAGCATTTACCCCTTCTAGTGTCTTGGTGGCTCTTTGGAGGGAAACAGCATTTCTTTCATGTTTTCCCCCAAAGCAGCACTAAGACCCTTACTATTGGAGAAAGAAAGGGCAAAAGAAATTATTCTTTAGGCCTGCCTCCAATACATAACCTTCCCTTAGGAAATTCCAGTTGATTCAACTCTCTTAGCACTAGAAGGATCTCAGCATGCGACTCCACAGACCATTAACAAACCTTCTTTCCTCTGCATTGTGTATTGGAAGAATAAGGGACAAGGGTGATCAACTGATGAGCAACTTTAAACAAATACTTAAATATTTAAATAAACATTTGAATATTTAAATCTTAAGTCCTGGGGTCCCCAGTAACAAATTATATTTACAGTGGGTCTCCAGTAAAGAAAAATGTAAGAACCACTAGTGTATACCAAAAGTTCCCAATCGCCCTCAGATCCTTGGCACGAGATCAATATGCTATCTAAGTATATGTGTACCCATGCAGTCATTAGATATAGCATTATTATTTGCTAAATCAGGGTCCTCTAGAAGCTGTTGGACTGAAAAGTCCTAGCCAGTGTAGCCAATAGTGAGGAGTACTCAGAGCTGCAGTCTAATAACATCTGGAGAATCACTTGGTTTCTATTCCTATGTTAAATAAAGAAGATTCCAGATATCTACTTATGATGAGCTTCCTCCTTGTTCCCTGAACAATGTAAAACCATGGAAAGTTTTAGGGTGAGAATGTATTCCACCACAGGGTTATATGAAAGAGATACCAATCCCTCTTTTTGAACTTATTTGGCACACCTGAAGGGTCATAGCTACTCAAGGTTACAAAAACGCATCAGTAGCTGGCAAAATCAGTTAATATTTCTTTTATACTAACTTTTTCCAAGTCATTCATAGCTGCTTGCATTTTGCCTATTTTCCTATAGATTGCTCCACGCCTGCAATAGTTAAATGCAGAAGAACATCCTTCATTTATCTGTTTGGTTAGTCTATCAATTTCATATAGACACTGGTCATGTTCCTCTGTTTTCCCTTCCAACAGAAGAGGATTCACTGTGTCAGTTAGTTCTTTTTCAACTGTTTCCTCTTTCAAGTCCTTTCTGCTTGATGCTGGCTTATCTTCAGTAGATGGTGTACTGGGGGTACAACTCATCAAACCACTTATTCCATAGCATTCTGACCCAAAGAAAATCATCAAAGTCTTCAGGTGTGCTACCTTTTTCTTCTACAAATTTTTCAAAATCTAAATAACAAGGGAGGCTTGGACTTCGATAACAGCGAACTGCTCGAGACACTTTGATGCTAATTTTATTATGTATATGAAGCTTCCCAAGAGATGTTGACCTGAATAAAGGAAAGCAAAGCAAAATTTTAGTCGCTATGTTCATCAATGATATAGTGAAGTACCGAAAAGATTGCTAAAATATTTTGGAAAACACATTATACAAGAGTGGGCCCTCCTTACCCAAAACCTCTGTATGCACAATTTCCAGGTCACACGAAGCATTGTGTCCCTATACCTAAAATGGAAGTGAGGTCCTGTGGATGCGCTGAAGCATCCATGCAAATGTCGCCACCACTGAATATAGGATGCACATATTCATGAATCCAAAGGTTAGTGGAGTAGAGCCCTCACATATGCGAAGGGTTCATGGTTTACTATATAGTCATATATTTTATTTTGTTACATAGAAGTCAAACTTTGGCCCATATCAGAAAGTTTCAGTTGGAAGTAATCTTATGTAGAGTTCTACAAATCCAGAAATCCAGAAGGAAATCCAAATCCGGAAAGAAATCCAGAAAGAAATGTGTGTCTTAACTCAAAGTAGTTACTTCTAATAAGATGGCCCAACATATTTTGCCACAATACACAGAAAATCCAAACAGCACCACCCTTTCCTTTTTGGTTGTCTTATGCTGTCTTAAATAAAATAGGACAATTCATTTCTACAAATGGTAGCATATGCTCATATACAAAGGACCAAAAACCCAGGTGGATAAAACTAGACCAGAGCAGCTGTGCCCAGCATGCCCTCCTGGGCCTGATACACACCAGGTCAACTCTCTCAAATATCTCTTCTTCAGGCTATACATAATACTTGTTAAATAATTCATTTCCCCATGACTATAACTGTTTTATGCCATAGTGCCAAGTATAATTAATAATTAGACATCTGGAGGCATTTAGGGGCATCCTAAACTCAACCTCAGTTACCTGCTTAATAGTATATCTTAGCTGTAACTCATTACTGAGAAATGTTACAAGCACTCCCATAAGTCAAAGAATCAGCATTGAATGGTGAATCGCAGCTCAGTTATGTAGTATCTCAGACTCAGGAATATGTGGCATTTCCTGAGATGGAGGGGTTGACCTCTGTGTCCCACCACTGGGAGCAAAACATTAGGGGAGGACAAAGGAATAAGAGACTGTACTTACTGAGAATGATCATTCTAGGAAGGCTGGAGGAGCAATCCACTACAGAACGGGTTAGCTTCTCGTGCCAGCTGAATGAGGCAGGAGAAAAACGTTCCAATCCGTTGAGGCCTTTATCCCTGTGATCCTCTCCTCAGTTTAATTACACAGCCTTGCCTGTGACAACTAAATATTAAGCAGCCCCAGGAGGGTGTGAATTGCTCCTCCAGCCTTCCTAGAATGATCATTCCCAGAAAGTACAACTTCGCATCTCAGGAAGGCTTTTGGAGCAATCCACTACAGAGTGGGATGTACCCAAGCCTACTTCTACGGGTGGGAAATGCTGCCACTCTCCTGCCCATAACACTGACTTTCCAAATTCTACTTGCCTAGCTGCAAACTTGTCTAATTTATAGTGCTTTATGGAAGTATTAGGTTCTTTCCACCCAGCTGCTTGACAAACATTTTCCAATGACGTCTAACTGTATAAGTCATTGTTGAAGACATTGATCTTGTTGAATGAGCCCAGAGTTCCTGCCATCTCGGAACCTTGGTTAAATCATAACAGAAATAGATACATGATTATATCCACTTTAATATTGTAGAAGCAGATATTTTACAGCCTAATCTCTTCTGATTGAATGAAACAAACAAAGCCTCTGTAGTTCTTAACAGCTTTGCCCTATTTAAATATACTTTAAGAGTTCTTCTGACATCTAAAGAATGCATCTTTTTTCTCCAGTGGTAGAGAAGGGTTAGGACAAAGAGATGGCAGTGTTATTGTTGGCAAAACTCATCCTGAAGTCATACATTTTGGTCAACGGGGGTCAACAGGTTAAAACAACTGCATCCTTCTCAAATTTGGATCAAGTTTGGATCTGTGGACAAAGCTGCAATTTCTGACACCCTGCAGCAGATGATATTGTTACCAGGAAAACAACTTTGTAAGTTAAAAGCTTAAGAGATGCTTCTTCGAGTAGCTCAAAAGGTAGCAAGGTCAATTTGTCCAACATCAAATTGAGGTCCCAGGACGGAAACCTGTGAACAGTAGGAGGAGCCTGCAGACTCGGTCCTCTCAAAATGCACTTTATACGCACATCAGCCGATAAAGGCTTTCCTTCATTTTGTAATATGGATGACAAAGCTGCCACCTGCCATTTCAAGGTGTTGGGCTGCAACTCTTTCTCTAAACCGAACACCACTTCTTAAATACTTCCCAAGTTGACTCATAAATTCTTTGAGTTGAAGACTTTCTTGATGCTAACACTGTCCTAGTCACTGAATCCCCAAAACCTTTTTCTTTTAACTGGCTCCACTCAATCTCCATGCGGTTGAGCTTAGCCAGCGAGGATTCGGATGACAAATTGGACCTTGAGTTAGTAATTCTGGCCTGAGAGGTAATCCCCATGGCTGCTTCACCAACATGTTCACCAACTGCAGAAACCACAGTCTGCGTAGCCAATAAGGAGCTATCAGAACCACTTGAGCTCTTTGCTGCCTTATTCTTTGCACAACCTTTTACAAAATGGAAAGCAGTGGGAAAAGATACAGTAGACCCTCTGGCCATTCTGCTCTCAATGCATCCTGCTCTTCTGCACTTACACTGCCACCTATTGAAAAATATCTTGGCAACTTGTGATTCTTGACTAAAGTAAACAGGTCCACTGAAAAAATCACCATATCTTTTTTGCAGCATCTCAAATACCTTCTGATTCAAGCTCCACTCTCCTGACAAAACATCATGTCTGCTAAGATAATCCACACACACATTCAAGCTTCCTTTCAGGTGAAGACCTGACAGCGAAGATAGAGTCTGTTCTGCCCGAATCTATATTTTGGAGGACTCCAAAATTAACTGGTTGGATGTTGTTCCCCCTTGGTTGTTCAGGAAAGCTTTCACTGTTACATTGTCCGTATAAATTAGAACAGTCTTGTTTTGAATCAAGTCCACAAAATGCAGCAATGCTAATCTCACCACCCTCAACTCCAGTATGTTTATACTGAAGGTCTTTTCTGGTTGGGACCACTTTCCTTGCACTGTTTTCCCTAAACACTGTTCCCCCACAACCATATAGGTTTGCATCTGTTGTAACTGAAATCTTGTCCCGAGGAATAAATGAAACTCCCTTCTGAAGATTCTTGCAATCTAACCACCATTTCAACTCCCTTCTCTCCTTAAGAGAAAACTTGATCTTTATACTGCTCCTCTTCAAAATATGACCCTGCCAAGGTCTTAGGAACAACTGAAGAGGTCTCATGTGAAATTTTGCCCACAGCACCAACGGTATTGTCAACACTAATAGACCTAAAACTCTGACTAAAGTCATCACCTCCATGAACTTCTGCTTCCACAACAAGGTAACTTCTTTTTCTAAATTGAGAATCTTATCCTTTGAAGGATATACACAGCCCTTTCTTGTATTTATCTCTGCCCCCAAATGCACAATTTCCTGCACTGGAATAAGTTGTCTCTTTGAAATTCACTAGAAATCCTAACCTTTGAAACACCTGCATTGTCATTTGAAGATCCTGTTCTGCCTTGTCCCTGCTCCCTGCCTTCAACAGAATGTCATCCAAATAGGGAAATAAATATATCCCTTGTTGCCTAAGAAATGCAATCACTGGAACCAGCTCCTTGGTGAAAACTCTGGGAGCAGAGGCCAGACTGAACAGGAGGGCTTTGAATTGGAAGTGACTGCCTTGAAACTGAAATCTCAGGAACTTCCTGCAATTGATATTCATTGGGACATGCAAATAAGACTCCTGCATGTCCAAAGAGAGTAAATAATTGTTTAACTCGAGACACTGAAGTATCAATGGAGAGTCTACATTTTGAACTTCTTGTATTGGACAAATCCATTCAGATATTTCAGGTCTAATATCAGACGATAACCCTCACTGTGTTTCACAACAGTGAAGAAGATGGAGTATATCTCCTGAAATCTTTGACTGATTGGAACAGGCCCTAAAGCACTTATCTTCAAAAGATGTTTTATCTTGTTTTGAAAGATCTTCCTTTTCTGTTCTTCTTTCAGTACTGGAGACAGAAGATACTTTCCCTTTGGATGACTTGCAGAAACAATTTGATATCCCTTCTGAACTACCTCCAATACCCATTTGTCTGTAGTTATACCGCTCCATAGTTGTCCAAAGTGAATTAACCTTCCTCCCACTAGTATGCTGTCTGAGTCAGAACTGTTGTTTTGTTCTTCTACCTGTCTGAGCAGAGGAACGTTTTGATTGTTGCTGACCTTGCTGTTTGAAATGGATTCTATTTCTATTCTATTGCTGTTTGAAACCTTTACAACCTCTTTGTTTTTCAAATTGTCTAGCACCTCAAAAGGAATAATTATCACCCCTGTCTATCTGTCTTTTTCCTATTCAATGAAGGAAGAACCTGTCTTTGGTCCTTCCCTTCTACAAGTACTTTTTGCAGAAAATCCTTTCCAAAAAGTAATTTACCTTGAAAAAGAAGGGATTCTAAATTTGCTTTAGACTTCACATCCGCCTCCCAATTTTTTAACCATAAGGCCCTGCACGCTACTGCTGATGTTGCCACAGAGCATGCCACAAAAGTAGCTGCATCATAGCTAGCATCTGCCACATATTTCAATATTTGCTCTAATTTGGTTAAAACTTTCTGAACTGTGTGTGCAGACACATCATCCACACCAAGAATCTCCTGAACCCGTAACAGTCCTGCTCTAGCGAATATAGACCAAGCCACTGAAGCTCTAATGGACAATGCTGATGAATCATGAGTCCTTCTTAAAGCAGAATCAACCTTTTTATCATCTGGATCCTTCAGCAATGTATCTCCCTCTTTTGGAACCACAGCATTTGAGACAAGCACAGAAATTGGTGTATCAACCTGAGGGGTCACTAACATCTCCATAGATTTACTATCAAAGTTATATAGACTTTTACTATAACCTTTGTACCTTTTAGAAGAAGCGGTATCTTTCCATTCTGCCTGAATGAGATCTGTAAATAATTCAGGCATGAGAATAACACTAGATTTTACTGTTTTGCTTCTCACAACAGCTGCCACAGATTTACTTCCTTTACTGTCCTTTACCATGTCCTCTACCTCATTTAAACCTAAAAGCACCTTTTTCAGAATTGACTTAAAGGACTCTGCTGAAAATAACTGCCCTTTACTATCTTCATCCTCCGTATCATCACTTCTCTGAATCAGAAAACTTCTCTTCATACGACATCACTACATCCTTATCCATACCTCCCTCAGAATCAGAATGTATTCCCTGAGGCTGCAATAATTAAGGTTCTTCCAATCTCTTCATATTGGATTTATTATAATGCTTCTTTGACATATACCCCTTCCCCATGCCCGTACTGAGTATGCTCAGCCCGCCAAGCCAACGGTCTCTCCTCAGTTCTGGAGTTCGCCAATGCAGGACCTGAAAGAGGGGACGACTGGGTGGGTGTGTAAGGCACAGATAACCACTCGAAGAAGCACAGTTACAGGTAAGCAACCTGTTCTTCTTCTTCGTGGTCTCTATGCCTCACACACTGGGAGATTTTGTAGCTTACCAGGTGGATGGTGGGTCAGGTCCTAGAGAACGGAAGACAGCACCACACGTCCAAAACGGGCATCTCTCCGAGACTGGCAGTCCAGTCTGTAGTGGTGCACAAAGGTCAAGGGTTGAGACCAGGTCGCCACACGACACAGTTCCTGAAGATCCACTCCTCGGAGAGCTGCTGAAAAGGCCACGGCTCTGGTGGAGTGAGCACAGATCAGAGCTGGCGGAGGCTGCTTGGCCAGTTCATATGCCAACAAAATGGTCTGGGCCACCCATCTGGAGAACTTCTGGGTGGACACCTTATGTCCCTTCTGACGACCACCATAGCAGACAAACAGGTGGGGAGTATGATGAAAGGATGAAGTCCGATGGGTGTAGAAGGCCAAAGCCCGATGAGCATCAAGGGAGTGGAGAGAGTACTCCAGAGGTGTAGTCGGGTCTGGATAAAAGGTATGCAGGATAATGTACTGGTTAAGGTGGAAATGGGACACCACCCTGGGCAAGAAGGAGATGTCCCGCCGAAGGACTACTTTGTTTCGATGAAAGACCAGGAAGGACTCATCCGACTGAAGTGCTGTCAGCTCACTCGCCCACCTAGCTGAGGTGACAGCTACCAGGAAAGCAGTCTTGATGGTCAGGAGCCTGTCATCAGCAGTCGCCATGGGCTTGAAGGGCATTCACGTCAACTGGGATAGTACCAAGGACAGTGACCAAGGCGGTAGCGGAGGCGACACCGGTGGATAAAAGTGCCACAGGCCCTTCATGAACTGTTTGATGGTAACGTCCCTGAAGAGAGCTGCCGAGGAGGATCCTCATGGCTGGTGGGCCACAATAGCAGCGAGGTAGACTTTCAATGAAGGGAAGGCAAGCCCCTGTTGTTGAAGGTAAAGCAAAAAATGCAACACGGTGCGTAGAGCGACAGGTGATACCGGCTCGCGATGGGCGTCTGCAAAGACAATAAACCGTTGCCACTTATAATGGTAGTTACGGCGTGTCGACTCTTTCCTGGCCGTGGTGAGGACATCCTGGATGGTTGGATCCTCTAAGGTGTTATTCTCCACGCATGGAGAGCCAGGAGGGGCAGGTCCGGGTGGAGAACGAGACCGTCGGAGTGCGACAGGAGATCTGATGCTGTTAGTAACCTGAGGAGTCGACTGTGAGCAGCCTTGAACAGGGGACTGAACCAGTGCTGCCTCGGTCAATATGGAGCTACGAGGATGATGTCAGCCCGGTCCGTGAGGATCTTGGTGACCACTCGGCCCAGGAGAGGAAATGGCGAGAACATGTAGAGGAGCTCGTCAGTCCACTCAAACTGGAAGGTGTCGCCAAGAGAGCCCAGGACCAGGCCGGCTCTCAAGTAGTACCGGGGACACTTCCTGTTCAGGCTGCTGGCGAAGAGATTGATTGTCGGTTCGCCCCACCAGTCTAGTATCATCTGGAATGCTGCATTGGAGAGGGACCACTCATGATAGCACGAGGTGTCCCTACTGAGGGCATCTGCCGTGGTGTTCCCTTGGCCCGCCAGGTGCACCGCAACCGGGTGGACTCGGAGCGGCACACACCAGTTCCAGAGCTGAAGAGCTATAGTTAGGAGGGTAGTTGATCGGGTCCCTCCCTGTCTGTTGACATAACAGGTGGCCGTCGTGTTCTCGGACAGGAGCTGTACTGTGCAGCTGATGACCAAGTTGTAGAATGCCCTCAGAGCTTTCCAGATGGCGAGGAGCTTGAGGGCGTAGATGTGCAAGTGGGTCTCCTCATCAATCCAGTGCCCTTGCACTTGGAGATTGCCGCAGTGCGTTCCCCATCCGAAGAGGGAGGCATCCGTCGTTACCGTGATCCGAGGAGTTGGTTCTTGGAACGGCATCCTTGACATCAAATGATGGTAGGATAGCCATCAGAGAAGGGAGCGATGCACCTGTTGAGGAATCCACAGCAGGCATCTCTGGTCATCCAGGAGCGGGTCGAAGGTCCTGACAAACCAGTGCTGGAGTGGGCGGGCACGGAGACGAGAGAGATAAGTGACCGACGTGGTCGAGGCCGTGTACCCGAGAAGCTACTGGATCCTTCTCGCCGATATCACCGGGGTATCGAGAGCGGCGGATGCGGCCCAACAGAGAGTGCGTGCTCGCTCCGTAGGCAGATATGCCCTGGCAGATACCGAGTCCAAGGTTGCTCTGATGAAGTCAAGGACCCTCATTGGCTCAAGGTGCGACTTCTTCGGGTTGACCCAGAGGACAAGGCGGGACAAAAGAGAGAGAGTACGATGAATGTTCCTGTATAGCTTTTGCCTGCAGGATGCCACCAACATCCAGTCATCCAAATAAGGGTATATCATAACACCCTTCGTCCACAGGTACGACACCACAGGGACCATGCACTTGGTGAAGACCCTGGGTGCGGTGGAGAGTCCGAACGGTAGCACCCTTTATTGGTAGCAGGTACTGTCAACCGCAAACCATAGGTATCGTCTGTGCTGCAGGCAAATGGCGATGTGAAAATAGGCATCTCATAGATCGATAGAGGCGAACCAGTCCCATCATCGAAGGAAGGGCAGGATCAAAGACAGAGTGACCATCTTGAACCTCTTGGGGCAGATGTAAGAGTTTACCCCTCTGAGGTCCAGGATTGGCCACAGGGTACCATCCGATTTGGGTACCGTGAAGTACCGGGAGAAGCCGGTGGTACTGGCTGAGGACGGAAGTTCTTCGATGGCCCTTATGTGCAGGAGGGACTGGATCTCTTCTAGCAGACCTGAGCTTGCCGGGGTGGAATAGTAGATACCTCACAGTGGTATATCTTGAAATTCTATGGTGTAACCAAGACAGGCGATGGAGAGAACCCAAGAGTCTGTGGTGATGTGACGCCATTCGGCGAGATGTCGGGCTAAGCCCGGATGATCTATGAAGGCGGTGGGAAGGCTGAAGAGTGGCTGTGATGGTGATCCGTGAAGGCGGTCAAAACCGGGATTTCATCTCGGAGGAAGACTTCTTTGAGGAAGATTGGCGCCTTTGAAGAGGTCTCCGTGCAGAAGACGAAGTTGATGGCCGAGAGGGAACCAAGCACAGTGAGTGAAGCCGGTACGTTGATGAAGATGATCGATGCCAGGACAAGCAGAAGCCAAAGCCACGGCGAGGCTGAGGTGGTTGATGGATGCCCATCCGCTTTGCCGTGAGGCATGCCTTGACTAGGTGGTCCATCACCTCATTGGTCGTGGCATGGAACAAGCCTTGACTATCGAAAGGGAGGTCTTCTATCCTCTTTTGACTGTCCTCTTGGAGGCCCGCCGACCTCAGCCACATGAATCGCCTGAGAGCCACAGAGCCGACCATCACGCGGGATGCCACCTCCACCGAGTGCCTCAATGACAGGATCTGTTGGTTGGCGAGTGCTACCGATTCACTGAAGAATTGGATAGCACTCGCCTGATGATCTTCAGGGAAGTGTGCCAGCAGGGATAGAACCTGTCAAGGAGGTTCCGCTGGTACGCTACAAGACAGGCCTGTGTGCTGGATACTCTGCCAATGAGTGATGAGGTGGAGTAAAACCGCCTGCCAAAGGTATCCAAATGGCGGCCCTCTTGGTCTGGCAGAGTGATGTGTGCCCTCTTACCACCCTTGGTCTGTGAGGACTCAACGACGATGGAGTTTGGCACCGGGTGGCTAAACAAGAACTTGACATCCTTCTTTTGTGTCCAGTATAGATGTTCTAGCCGATGCGGGATGGGTTGCGCTGATGCAGGCTGAGTCCATGGATGTTTAAGGACCTCTTGCAGAGCCAGTAGAAAAGGCAATGGTGCTGTAGGTGGAGGAAGGGTGTCCACATAGTGGAACATCGGGTCTTGCACAGATGGTACCGGGTCCGAAACATCCAGCCCGAGCGCACTGGCCATCCGGAGAAGGATGTCCGAGAACTGTTTTACGTCCTCTGGTGCCGAATCCAGTGCAGGGTCCTCAAAAGCCAAGGGCGGAGATTCATGGGAACCCAGCATAGATTCCTCAGACTCCAACTTCATCTCATACGATTGAGAGGAATGAGAAGGAGACCTCTCTGCTGACGGCTGCTGAGCCGGCAACGACAATGTAACCATTGGTGCGGTTACCGTTGTTGATACAGTGGGCAATACTGGTGGAGCAGTGGGCGGCTGGGTAGCTGCAGCAGAAATGATCAGCAGCACCACAGGCACTGGATGTTGGATAACCCGGGGGAGGTCAAAACCGGAACAGAGGTCTGCATCGGTAGGGCCTCCAAAACCGGACACAACACCGTTGCAGTGACTGGGTGGCGGTGATACCGCCTGGTAACGCGGTGAACGTTCCCGTGACTTCTCATAATAGGGAGATCCGGGGGGTGAACGTGAGGGTGAGCACCGGTGTTGTAGATGGTACCTGCTGCGGGATGGAGATCGCAAACTACGATACGGCGACCAGTACCTCACATCCAGGTGGTACCGGTCTCTATACACTGGAGAACAGGAGCGGTACAAGCCAGGTTGTTCACGCCAGAGATGTTCGTGGGCGTACGTCCCTATATAACAGGCGGACGAGAAGGGTGAGTCCAACAGGGGCCAAGAGAAGGACCGCTCCAGATAGGCCTCCCACCATCACGGAGATCAACACGTCTCCTGATGATCTGGGGAGCGAGACTCACTCCTCCTGGCACAGTCCTGTGGAGCAGCCTGATGACAAGACAGGGCCCGAGGTGTAGTCAGAACAGGCTCCAGGCAGTCCATCCCTTCTGGGTGACTGAGCGGAGCCACAGCAGCAGACAGAAAGGGCGGGCCCGAAAGCGCCGCAGAGCCAGTGGTCGGGTCCTCCTCAGACACGTCAATTATCTCCAGCGGCCCAATCTCCTCGACAACCTCCTCAAGACGTTGGGTTGGCGGAGGGCAGGTCTTCCTAGAGGGCGAACCCCGCTTCTCCTTCTTCCTCTTCTTCTTTTCCTTTTCTTTAGATGTATCGAAAGAAGGAGGCCGCTTGCGCTGAGTGGCAGTTAGTGGCTTCAACGACTTCACAGGATCTTCTCGAGAAGTCGACGCGCCCGAAGAGTGTTTCAGGATGCGCGGTAGGGCCGATATTGGAGGCTGAGAGGATACTACCGAGCCCAGTACCATCGTTGTCGTTGGTACGGCAGCCACCGGCACCGACGAGGGTGTGGCTGCAAGTTGTGTTGACGGAGAAGGGCGAGAAGACAGATGGATTCTCCAGCCGGTTGTTCCCTTGCCCATAGAGACTCCTCCCAACAGTGGGATTTTAAGTGAGATGATCTATTCCGCAGAGTCTGGGCAGTGAAGTCCTGACAAATAGGGCAGGCCTTCATGTTATGGGTCTCCCCAAGGCAGAAGAGACGCTCTTCGTGTCCGTCAGACAGAGCAACCTTACGACTACAGGTGACACAAGCCTTAAAAAGAGCAGACATAGAAAAGTCAAAGAAGAGGGGAATGGAGAATTCACAGAGGGGAGCAGTGAAGACAATTGAAGATCGAAGAAGTTGAAAGGAAGGGTTTGAAGAAGACCGAGAAAAACCAAACAACCAAGTCCGAAGTCCAAAATCCACAAGCCAGAGTCAAAAAACCAAAATCCAAAGTCCAAATGCCAAGAACAATCCGAAAACACAAGCCAAAAGATGCTGCATAGCAAGAACCTTCCACTCACTAAGGCGGACGAAAAGGAACTGAGGAGAGACCATTGGCTTGGCGGGCTGAGCATGCTCAGTACGGGCATGGTGAAAAGGTTCCCGCCAAGCTGCTTAGCTCTAGAATCTTCCGAACGCTACCACGCATGCACAAAAATTCCCAGTGCGTGAGGCACAGAGACCACGAAGAAGAACCCCTCTGATTCACTCTCACTCAAGGCTACGAATAGTTTCCTTAACACCAAATTGGAATTAGAAGACTGATCAGGCCTACCTGTCCAGGCTGATCTGATCAGATTTTGCCTCGTGCTCCAATTTATCATGCTCTTTCTCTGGCAATCCAGCCAAGATCTGAATGACATTTGTCTCAGTAGCCTCTCTTTTGCGCTTCTCCAATTGACCATAACTATCATCCTGGCCAGATAAATCCTGCTCATTCTTTTGTTTTCTTGGTTCTTCCATTAAGATCTCCATTTTACTTCTCCTAGAGACCTAATAATTTAAACTTGCTAGCTTTCTTACACCCACAAACTGAGAGAGGTTAAAACTCATCCAGCCAGGAAGACAGGAGAAATAAAACTGAGGAGAGGAGCAGGGGGATAACGGCCTCAACGAATTGGAATGTTTTTCTCCTAACTTGTTTAGCTAGCCTGAGAGGTTAACTCATTCTGTAGTGGATTGCTCTGAAAATGTTCCTGAAAATGAGACTTCTTTGCTGTGGCAGCCTAGTTATGGAATGCTCTCTCTCCAAGACAACTGATGCTGACATTGATGTCATTTTAGCCCAAAGTCAAAACACAGCTTTTCATTAAAATGTTCAAGGCCTAATTGGTTTTATCCATATTTGCAAATGTGCATGGTTTACATTATTTTAAATGGTTTTAATTAGTTTTAAATTGTCTTAAGTAATAAATGGTTCAGTATGTTTTTGGACTTTTATTTTCTTATTGTTTGCAACTGTTTTAAATTAAGGGAAGGATGAAAAGGCAATTTGTCTGTCACTTCAAATCCAGTGCCAGCTCACATTGGTCAGAGTGGGAGATATCAGTAGTTTTTTCTCTGGTGATTTCACTGACAGTTTCTTTTTATTCATTCAGTTCCTCATTGTCCCTGCATGTTGGTTGCAAATGTAGAGATAATTATGCCAGCTAGCCTATTTTAGGGGACCCATTCTTGTGTCTGTCACATGAAATAGACCCAGCAGATCCGGGAATGCCTTTGACCAGATCTGAGCTGCTCTCTAAACATTCTCTTGAAGTTGACCAATGACAGAAACACTGCCAGTGGTAGACCTGTATCTGTGATCCTTTCTGTGAGCTGTGATAGAGAGGGACATCAGCCTCATTCAAATCTCCAACTGCAGAATACTCTGGGGAGTGAAATTAATTTAATATAAACATATTAAAATTATAAGTATATATTCTGCAAGTGTTAATAAAATCATAACCTTTCAAGAATTCTGGGAGGTTCATTTAATTTCTGACGTATACTTTCCAATACTTGAGGAGTAACATATTTCCCTGATTTCAATGACCTCCTCCTTTGTGTTTTCTTTGGGAAAATAATATATGTGATCCCAGCTTTTCGAGATGCCTCAGCAAGACTACTGTCATCCAGAGGAAAGGATGGCTGTTCAGGTTCTGAGGTGGAGGAGAAAATACTTGCTCTCTGTCTTTTCACTGCTCTTGTGAGAAGTGAATCAGATTCTTGATCTGTAGCAAGAGAAGTTTTCTGAAGATTAAGAGGATTATCATCAATAGGAGTAGGAAGGTTTGGCTGAAGCTTTGCTGGAGAAATTTCAACCTCTGGGATTATAACCTGAACATCTGCTGAAGAAATGTGTTTCTTCATAGCTCTTATTTCTTCCATTGTAGTTTTGAAATTTGAAGAAACTTTAAAACTTGTTTTGTCTCTATATGATGATAATTCTGGTGCACTATGTGGTCTTTTAACTGAATCTACCTGCAAGAAAATTAAATGCCAATTTATCTGATGTCTTTTGTGGAAATGTTAATTGATGGTCAATCAATTAATCCAACTATAAATCACATTTTACTATATTTTAATGAAAGAAAATGAATGAAAGATGCTTTAATACTAACATAACTAAAGAACATCCTTGATCTAGAATTTCATATGCACATCCCAAACAGACCAGGTTGCTAGATCAGGGCATAGTTTTCCAGTCTTTTTAGTTATACAGATGGATTACTATGAATACATTTAGTTACACTGAAAACATTCCCATTAATAAAAATCAGGGGGAGAGGTTAATATAATCTTTATAACCTAGAACCAGAATTTCAACGCCTATATAAAATAATTTTAATAAGTGAGAAATACGGTGTTCAGTATTACCCAGTTACAGTGTTCTGTTGGTAGAAGTGCTTCTGCATTTCTATTGTCTAACACTGTAATGTTAATGCAAATCAATTCAAGAGTCCCACTAAAGTTTCTTCTCAGGCAATTGTACAGGTATATCTCAGTTAGCAAAGCAGCCGTGTTCCTAGGCATAACTTCTTTAACAGAAAATTTGGTACCAAATGCAGATATAAAATGGAAAGAGTAGAGCTAGGATCTTACATCACAAAAAAAAAACAGCTGAACATGTTACAGCAAACTTTTTATTCAAAACAATACACTTCCATGAAATGAAACAACTACCTCAGGTAAATATTGCATAAGTGAACAAAAACACACCAAACATCCTACAGACCACTTGAAAGCTCCTTCCAAAATGTACCCAGGAATGATTTTTTTTTTTCACCAGCCTCCACTTTTCTTTTGATTTCCATTTTGGTGGCTTAACTTACAAATCTAAGCTTCTCTAATGTTGCAGGAAGGGGAAACTACTGAGGCAGGCTTATCTTCTCTCCTCTTTTCTCTCTGTGCTTCTGGAGGCAAGTGCTATTAACTTTGCCCACTGTAAACTGGCACACATGGCTACAGTTGGAGTGATTAGACTTGGATCCTGTTCCTTTCCAGCTGAAGCGTTGATTATGGCATTGCATACTGCAGATATACACTTGCAACCCCACTTCAAAAGAGTTTCCTCCTTCATCACCCTCCCAGGGCTGATGCTGCTAGAAAATGAGAGGTTGATACTTACAGTGAATGGTCATTTTAGGAAGGTTGAAGGAGCAATCCATAACCAGCGAGTTAATCCCTTATGTCAACTGATCAAAGGAGGAGTTTGAAGTTCTAATCTGTTTCATTTGTTGACTCCTTACCATTCCTCACCAGTTTTTACTTTCCTACCTTGCCAACCAGTCAAAGTTATTTCATTCTCTTCCTCTTCTATACTATATTCCATTCTTTACTAATTAAATTCAGACTAAAATAAGGCAAAATATGGCATCAACAAATAATGATGCATTAAAGAAAAAACAAAGTTACAAGATTCAGATGATAATAGAAATGAGTCCTGTTTGCCTTCAAAGAAGAAGAAAAGAGAAGCAGAAGATGAGTCAGCCATGAAATTCGCCCTAACAACTGCAAACACACAGGTGACAGAGCAAGAAAACAATAAAATCAATGCAGTCATTCAACTAACTATCGAGTAATGAGCAAACAAAGTTTCCCTCTTTCACCATTCTACCAATGCTGATGCAGCTAGAAAATATCCATCTAGAGGGAGGATAAGGAAGAAAAGAAGAAATACATAGATATAAAAAGTTTTTGTAAAAGGCTGTCAAGGACTTTCCTAACCGAAGTATGCCTGTATAGAATAGATGCCTGGCTTGTGCTGATTCTTAAAATGATTTCCTAATAAATGCATTTTGGCACACTGGGGAAAAGAACTGGTCATAAGGAATATAAATAGGAATTAAAGATTACAATACCTCCACTTCATTTGCAGAAAATGAAAGCTGTGGGCAGGAATTACTTCTTATGTTTAGTGTAAGATTCTACAAAGAAAAATAAAGTGGATTTTTTTTGTAAATACGATCAACACATTTTACTACTATAAATTTCATTTGAAAATTTGATTTTGCCTGTGAATGTTTGTGAAGATTGTGTTAATTACACATCAGAAGTACATAATTTTAAAGTAAGTACATTTTACATCAAGATTTAAATTAGTACATATAACTTTGGAAGCTTGAAAATGATGGGGGAGATCAATAGTGTGGGTTTTCTTTCTAATTTAGATCAACTTTTTCTTAACAATTGCATGTTGAAAAGGAAACAGTATTCTACATAAACAGAATTGTTCCTCATTAAATTAATATTTTATGTAGAAAATAAGAGATGAGTCATTTTGCTGTAGAATCCAAACATTATGAAGATTTGAGATGCTGGCACTCTACAACATGGTCACCAGTACAGTTGTAAATAATGTTTCAAAATTTCAATCACTTGGCATGCATTGATTTCCCCCCTCTAAATATTTGCATTGGGTTTTTTGTTTGTTTTCTTTTTGTTCTAGCCATCATATTGCATTATGACAAAAAATGTCCCATGTTACTTTTGGCCCAACTATGATTCAGTGAAACAACAATGATAATCCGGTTTTAAAAACAATCTTGTTTTCAATAGGTTAGCTCTATTTGGAGGAAACTGGAATTTCTTCCACTGAGGAACAGCGGAATTCATTAGGATCACAAAATATCACACAATACAAGAAGTGTATTTTTCATTTTTTAAATTTAATTTAATTTAAATTAATTTAATTTAATTTTTTATTTTATTCTACTATTTATTTATTTATTCTACTATTTTTACCTTATGTTTTTTGGCCCTGGGTGCTTGAGAGAAATATCCTAGATCAGAAGTGAGAAAAGTGTTGCTCCCCCAGATCACATGAAGCCCCCTAAAAAAATTTAGCCCCAAAAGGCCTCCAATGCACCCTTAGGTGTGTGGTAGGCAATTCTGATATATTCCCCACACACACAGTAGGTTGTTTTAGGCCTGACTATCTTCCAAAAGGAAGTGACCCAGAAGTCAAATTCCAGATCACAGCTGGTTGAAAAAGAAGCCTTCTTCTGGGCTTAAAATGACCGAAAGAGGGCCAAAATGTAATAAAACTGCTCTCCACCTCATTAGGGAGAGAGAGAAAGGTACACACACAAATTCATTTCGACCTGGGTCTTTCTACTACTCTATGATTCAGTGGCATTTTCACTACAATTAGAAAATACCTTGCAATTCAAACAACCCAAATGTTTTTCTCCTAGTGCAGAAGCGTTAACTAGAACACTGGCTTGTTTATAAAATGTTAAACTGGCTATTAAAAAATTCAGTTGTATCATAGACAAGTTCTCCCCACATATTCTGCTGTATAGTAGAAAGCAGGTGTGAATGATAAGCATCAAGAGAAAGAATTTGGGAATGCAAGTTCAAAGTGAGATGGAGTTGACATATGAGTCTACATATATTTTAGGTGGAGAATAAGGCATTCAAATTCATTTCAGTTTTACATCAATGACACAAAAATTTATATGGCTTGAACACATGAAGCAATGTGGGATGGGTAGGGGGTATAACTCCCTGTTCCCTACATGCCCTTACAAGTTATTCTGGCAACATCTGTAGCACAAAAATATCTCCTTCTCAATTTGAACCTTTTTTTAGTTTTATTTATTGATTTTAAATCTAATACTACCCTAAAACATACAATATTATAACATGTTACATATTACACATTTAAATATTTTTCTATAGTTATAACAGCCCCCCCCCCCCATTCCCCTTTGATGGCTTTAAAGGAAATTTTAGTAACCATTACACAAAATGTAAAATATTTTATCAGTAGTTTCTCTCACTTCTTTGTACCCCTTTCTCCTTTGACATTTTCAGTCCAGAATAAGAGAGATTCTGCTATGTAATGCATCAATTTTTTTATCTCAACATTATTTTTCCATCCCAATGCTATTACCACATGTACTACTCTTAAGAAAAAATTTATTACATAATCTTCTGATTTACTCAATCCCAATTTTCTCAAATTCAAAGTTAAGCAGATCTCTTTATCAAATTGGAGGTTTCTCTCCATTGTTTTATTTATCTCTTGGATAATTTCTAACCAAAAATTTTGTACATGGTAACATTCCCACCATATATGAATGTATGTCCCTTTTTGTCCACATCTATGCCAGAAATTTAATGAAAGATTTTTATCATTTAGATATGATGTGCGGTTTTGTACCACTTATTAATTAACTTTAATTTTTGTTATCTAACCTTTTGTTCTCTAGCATTTTTTACTTACTTTATCTGGGAAACCCAAAGTGTTATTTCTTCTTTATTTATCCTCAAATCCTTCTCCCATATTCCAACCAGGCTTTCCTTTGTTCTAAATTGTTTCTCCAGAAAAAGCTTATATACCATATCTATTAACCCTTTTTCTCTCCTAATCCTCCTTTTCAAAATTTCCTCAAATTGTGACAGGTTATCACCTATTCCTTTCATTTCTTGTGAATCTCTTCCTATTGCCACTAAATGCAGTCAATATTTGTCTCCAATTAACTGAGTTAATTTTTCAATCCCCACTGGTCTCTCTGTTTCTTCAAATAGATCACCTATTATTCTTTATCCTTTGTTTCCTTGATAACTCTTCCTAATTCATGATCTCCACTTTTATTTAAACATTCTATCAGATACCATTTCAAATTTTCTATTTTAAAATTTTCAGACCATTTATTCCATACATATAGTATAGATTGGAAGGGGTCCATCATGACATCCACGTTCTTCTTGCTTATTGGTTTCATTTGAAATATAGATATATAATTCATACTACTCACATACTTTTCAATTTTAATCCCTCTTTTTCCCCTGCATATTCAAAATCTAATATTTAACAATTTTAGAAGCCTCAAAATATAATTCTAAAGATGGGGTTCCCCAGCTTCCTTTCTCTTGATGCAAGTAGAATAGTGTTTTGGAAATTCTAGATTTTGTAGCAGCTGTTGTTATTGTTGTAATCCAATCCTTACCACTCTTATCTCATTTTCTAATCATGCTTAAGGGAATTATTTCTAGAATTGTTTAGAAAAGATATAATAATTTTGGGAGCAACATCATTTTAAAGACTCTTATTCTGGTAAGGATATCCCATTTTTTTATGAGAACATTTAGATATCTCATTAGACATTTTTTCCCCAAACCTGATTATAATTACCTTGTATCATGTTATTAACATTCGTCATTATGTATATTCCCAAATACTTCATTTTCGTAACTCTTAATTTTAATGCCGTTATACTCGGTATTCTCTTTTGTTCCTGCCATTTGGTACTGAAAAACATTATCTCAGATTTTTGCATATTAAATCTAAGACCAGATAACTTTTCAAATTTTTGCATTACTTCCACTAATTTCTTTATTGATTGGTATGGTGCTTATGTAGTTAACAAGGCATCATTTACAAATAAATTTATCTTTGTTTCCTCCTCAATTATAAAACCAATCATCTTCTTTTCATTTCTTATAACATTAGCTCAACATTCTGTTGCTAAAACAAATAGTAATAGAGATAATGGACAAGCTTGCTTCATTCCTTTTTTAATCATTATTTTTCCAGAGTAAACATCATTGACCATAATCTGTACTTCATTATCGTTATATAATTCTTTAATAATTTCACTTATTTTTTCTCCTCGGACAAAGTCTCTACATAATTTATATAAATAATCATGATTAACTGAAGTACATGCTTTGTAAACATCTAATTTTAATAATACTAGTTTCTTTTTATTTTGCTTTGCATTATGTATAACAGTTAAGACACTTCTAATAGGTTCATCAATTGTTCTTCCTTTAATAAAACCAAATTGATTTTCTTGTATTAAATCAGGTAGATATTGCTCCAATCTAATAGCCAAGATTTTGTAAACATTTTATGGTCCTGATTGCATAATATAATGGGGCATTATGCATCCAGATTTGTAGGATCTTTATTAGATTTTAATATTGTAGTAATTTCAGCCATTTTCCAAGTTTTAGGTATATCTTTATTCTCTAATATTTTATTGCATAAAATAGTCATATTACCAATTATTTCCTTTTTAAAGACCTTATAAAAATACTGGTGAACACATCTGAGCCTGGGGATTTTATTCCCTTCAACTTGTCAATAACTTTTCCAATTTCTTCCTGTGAGATTGTGGCATTTAGCTGACTTCTTTGGGCTTTTGATAACTTAGTTTCTATTTTCGCCCCACAGTCTATAACTTTAGTTTCCTCATAAAGTTTCCCATAGAATTTTGCCATTACCTCTCCTGTTTTTTCATGTTCTTTTACCATTATCCCTTTATTGTAGTAATTCCTCCATTCTCTCTTTTATTTCTTAAGTGATGTGCCATCCTTTTCATATTTGGATCCATAGTTTGATAATCATTTCTTACATATAGTTGATTTTTTATAGCTGTCAACTGATCTAAATCTCTTATTTCTTTCTTCATACTATTATACTGAAATTTAAGCTTTTTATCTCTACTTTTCTGATATTCTTGTTGAAAAGTTTCAGCTTTCTTTATTAAATTTTGTCTTTAGGAACATTTGGCTTTTTTAATTCCTATTTCCATACTAATACATTTCCTTCTAATAGCGGCTTTGAATGCATCCCATAAAATTTGTTAGTTTCTACTTCCTGAATAGTTAAATTCAAAATACGAATGTATTTCCTTCATTAGTTCCTCTTCATACTTTTAAGATAACTACAGGATCAAATCTCCATTTCTTAACTCTTTTTTCCCCCAGAAATGTTATAGTTAAGTATAAAGAAACATGATCAGATATTGAAAAACAATCCATATAAATATCACATATCTGCAAATCATTCATTCAATTTACTAAAAAATAATCTATACAGTTGATTTTTTTATGAAGTGCTGAATAATATGTATTCCTATAGTGGTTGCTTCCATTTCTTCAGATTAAGCTTGAATTTATCTTTTCCCTCTTTTTTGTTCCTCCCTTTTCTCCTGCCCCTTTCTCCTTCTGAGAGATTTTACTAACCTCTAAGTTGAAATCCCCTCCAACAAATACATTACTTTCTGAAAAATTATTTAATTTACTGAAATCATTGTTCGAAAAGTTACATTGGTTTTTGTTTGGTTCATAAATACAAGCTAAAGTTACTTCTGTATTCCATAGTTTCCCTTTAACAAAAATGTACCTACTCTCTTTATCCCTTACCATTTTGTCTAGTTGGAACTATATATCCTGATTAATCATAATTGCTACTCCTCTTGCCTTATTAGTTCCCCTAGATCCTAGTTGAATTTTCCATCTCTTATAATTAAAATGGATTTGCTTATCATTTCTTTTATGGATTTCTTGTAAAAAAAAAATCCATGTTTTTTCATTTAACAATTTGTTTAAGCAGTATCTTTTAATAGGGGTACCAAGATCATTGACATTCACTGACATGAATTCATGCATATTAACCAAACCCTTTTTCTATTATACCACAAATTCCACAATTTATAACCCTTATAAACTATCCTACCCTTCCCCCTTCTGGAAATTTGGTTCCCCTCTCTGACAGAGAAAGCACGAGCCTTGTCTTGCTTGCCACCATTACACAGAACAACATACCCTCCCCCGATTGCACACTCCATGTCCTTTTCCCCCCTTAACCTTTTTTATATAACACGTCATGTACCACCATAGTTTGAACCCTTATATTTGTTTCAGCCTGCCATTTTATTTATTTTCTTCACATATGTAAATGTGCTATGTTAGCTGCTTGGGAATTTTCAAACAGAGACAATGTTCAATAAACACACAGCTTTCTCACTATTTCATAGGCACAGCCACATGCATTAATTCATGAGAAATATTTAAAAAATTCATTGATAATATAATGTTGTTAGGAGGGAACCCATCTCTATTGGTCTATCATTCCACTACAGTGCTAAAACAGTAAATAGAAGCACACTATTAACAAAAACCTGCTGAAGGGAGGAGCTATCACTGGCATATAGCTTGTCAGGTGTAAGAACAATGGGAGAAGTCAGGAAATCAACAATATTTAGACTGAATAAAAATGGTTACATCTGAGAATTTTAAGAGTGCTTAAGATTTCTAAGAAAATATTGGAGTGCAACTTGGAAACCCAGAAGATAATTGTCCAGGAATTACAGTATTTCCCTTTAGAATTGCCCTGATCTTTTCCTTGGACAGTAGAAAAGTCTTGTAACAGTCCGGTAAAGATGAAGGAAGCAATGCCCAGCTTAGCTCTATGGAGTTACAGCATGACTGGGTAACTTTGTAAGGCACAGGAGCCACACACACCCCATGCCAAAACATGGAGTGCACACCACATTTTAAGAACTTGAAAAATCCCCATGCGACCTGAAGAGACAGTGAGGGACAGTTTTGCCATGTTTTTTGTCCCCTGGCATAATTTAAGGTCACAAAAACTAAAAAAACAAAACAAAACAGAAATTATCTCCATTTTATTCTCCCATGTCTAAAAGAGTTCTGCAGGGGAACTTGGTGAAATTATTTCCCACATGACACACATGCTACATTTCAACCATCCCTTAGTTACAGTGTAAAGTATTCTTGTAAATGAGTTCACAAAAGTTCCTTAGTGGTAAAATTGTTTACCAGCCTACTGGACACCGGCTAAGGAGCAACAGGAGCTACAGAGGAGCTGTTTCCCTGTTCTAGCAATTTATTTCATTTTTATGTTAGGTACAGAGAAGAGGCAAAGTGTCCTCTTTTCTTCACCTGGACCACTAATCTATCTCCACGGAATTCACAGCCACCCATAACTGCTGCTCATAAGCAAGGGTGATATAGTGACTAAAGTGAAGCCCTCTCAAAAAATGAAATTTGCAGCTTAGGAACAGTTGAAAAATATGCTAATGTGATCATAAATAAATTTCAATACAGCATGCTGTCCTCCCAAAGTGACTGAGATAAAACTGTTATTTAGACAACCCAAAATCATTATCCAAATACAAAATAATAGGAACAGATTACACAACATCTAGCCAACACAGAGCCTACTGAAGCTATACATACTGCAAGCAAACTGTCAAAGTCCTCATCAGATTCAGATTCTTCTTCATCTCGAAGATCACAAGAAAAGTCTTCACAGATAACTCCATTAATCACATTACTCTGTAGGAAAAACAATGAGAAGCTGTAAAGCATCATCCAATTTCAATTTGACTTAATAAACTTGAAATTTAAAAAAAGAAACTGGAAAGATGCATTTTGCTCGAATCTCACAAATCCCATGTTAGTGCTACAAAACAGGACCACCAGAATAATGTACCGCACAATACATAGGTTAAAAACAATGTAGTTAGATGTGTATGTAAGTTCAGAAAGAATAGTATTTTCCCTTGGAATTTTGAAATCTAAAGTAACCTTAGCAAAAATAGTTTTAGTTACTCTGTGTTTCTGACAAATACATCTGGGCTGTTTCTTCATGAACGGTAACTCTCCAGAAAGTGGAAGCAATTTTCACAGAAATCCAAATTACACTTCTTTACATAAAAGTGAGACTATAACACATCTCTTTTAATTATACTTTTACCTGTATACTTCAGTGCAGAAAATCTATTTGTATAAATAGAATAAACAGAATAAAATTCTATTTATATTTAGTAATAGGCAGGAGTGGTAGGCAGGAGTGGTATGCTTCAAATACAATTCAGAAATTTTACCTCATATTTTGAAAATAAAGCTTCTTTCATTACAGACAGAGGAGCAGAGAATTTTTGTGGAGCTGGTGTCCAAAACATTTTGAGGGAGCCTGGATGAACTTTGACCTTCAAATAAATTGGGGAGAAAAGTTATTTAGTATAACCTGTTACAAACAGTCCTAAACACATTTTCTTCCTAAGTAAAAGGTTGTACACATGTTTCTGTCCTCAGGTATCCTAAAGCACTGGCTGTAAACTCAACCTAACAAGTAATCACTATTCAGAAACCAAAACTGCCGCTATCTTCCAAAGAGTATTGTTTGCATTACAAGTTTCTAGATGCAGAGTCCTCCCCTTCCTTACATCTGGCTATATGGAATGTTACTATGCTTGCTTGGGATGTCTATCAATACATATCTATACACAATTCTCCACGTTAAAAGAATAAGCAGTTCCAGAACATGAAAGATCGGGGGAATTTAGCTTAGGTGCTAAGAAGGCCCTGGCTCTATTCTGCTGGAGTAGAGCTTGTTGTTTGCCTGGTAGAGCTGAATCAGAAAGAAACAAGTTTGCCTAAACACACAGGAATACAATGTGTATAACTCTGCGTAGCAATCTAGGCAGAAGACTGCCCTTACAAATTACACAGGAGCAACAGAAGTACAGTCAGTCAGTTTTATTAAGGAAGCATAAAGGTTTTCCCAGAGAAGAGGGGGAAAGAGGAATGGAATGTGAAGGAGGCATCAACGTTGATATAAAGCATTTGGGTAAATTGAGGTGAAAGAGAGAGTTGCATTTACCATCCTCATAATGTATTTCAAAACTGCACACTCAACTGAACATTTTTTTTTAAAGGACAAATTTTAACCCCTAAGACACACAACAGCATCTTCTGTTTCAAAATATGGGAGTTTATCAAAGGATAGTATCAAAAGCACATGGTCTGAGCCTTACTTTCTTTCCTAATAACTCCAGTTGAGGTTTTTCAACATAATACTCAGCTGCTCTTTGCCACTCTGGCATAGTTTTCGGTGGAGGCAAAACCTTAATTCCATCTTCCTGACTGCACTGGTACACTTCAGAAATAGGAAGGCCGTCATTACAAATTCTGAAACAAAGTAAATATTGCATTTACTAATACACACAGTATAACGTAACAACATAGTGCATGAAAACACCATTTCCCTCTAAGGGAAGCCCTCATTTCCCTATAAAGGGATAGCAAGGACACCAGTCTAACCTCTTTACAAAGGGAATTCCAAAGCTGGGGATCAATCACTGAGAAGGCCCTTTTTCGTGTTTCCACCAGATACACCTGTGTAGCTTGTGGGAGAGAAAGAATGGTCTCCCCAGGAGATTATAAGACATGGGCAGACGTATATGGCAGCACAGGGAGTACCCATTCCAACAATAATGGGTAGAGGAAGAAATGGAGTGGGGAAGCAGTGCTATTTCTGACTCTTAGCACTGTCCCTGAGGAGATAGCAAAAGATGAGCTGGGCTTTGGGGATCATCCTTGACTCTTTGACTCTGCTTTCTTTCTGAAGGCTTTTCTGGGGGGTTTTGTTTGTTTTTGGCCATATGCTCTCCTTGACCACATGGTCCAATGGAGAGTAAAGCTAGCAGCCACTAATTCTAGGTAATCGCTGCCTCAGCCTCTGGAACTCAGTTTCTGGGGGCCAACAGCAAACACACTTGTATTGGCAAGACTTACTACAGTCTGAAAGGAGTGAAAAAAATAACTGCAGGGATAGAGGCAGAAGGATCTGTTGTCTGCTGCAATACATGTGGCAATATTTGCCGGAAAATCTCACTGACTAGATATGCAGCAAGTGCAAACTGGTAGCCTTCTTTGAAAAGGTAATTGAACTCCAGCTACTTGTTCAGAATCTCCAACACATCGGAAGACACAAGGACTTCCTGGACAGAAGAGAGGGAGAATTCTCCTACAGAGTCAAAGGGAAGAAACTACCAATGAAAACAAAAAGTGCTTTAACACTGAAGGCACACTCTGGAGAACAGACATCATCTGGAGCAGCCAATGCTCAAGGGATTTGCAATTGCTTCAACTAAGCAATCACTTCCTACATCTTCCAGAAGATAATGGTGGTAAAGAGGCACAAGCAGGAGACCAGCAGCAAGAGACACTGTATGGCAAGGAAGGATCCAACCTAACCATCAACTGCAGGAAGAAGAAAAGAATAGTGCTGGTGGTAAGGGATTCATTGCTCGGGATTATGGAGGGAACTGTGTGCCAGCTGGATAAAATGAATCAGGAAGTGTGCTATCTTTCTGGTACATGTGTCCAGAATGCCACTGACAAGTTGACAATGTTCAGCAGGAACACAGAACAGTCCTCTTTTCTTCTGATTCATGTGGGCACCAACGATGCTGCAAAGAACACCCCTGAGAAGATCGCTTTTGACCACAAAGCCCTGACTTACAAAGAGGGATATTTGTATTTAAGATCATTTTTACTCTAGGTTATATCACTTTTTTATCTCCAAATCACTACTTCAGAATATAACAGAAACATCAATTAAGCCTGTTCTCTATTCTGATGATTCTCCACTTGTGCTAGATTGGTCCTTAGACACAATATCACATTCACCAATAATCTGGAGGTTTGGCCTATATTAGTCTTGCACAAACCATTTAAGATCTCCATCCAGGACAAAATTAAACAATTTTACATGGATAATAGATTCCCTAATCGGTTAGAACCTCTTTATGGGACATAAGGAATGTACTTTTGCAAGGTATTCTTATACAAGAAAGTTTGAAAATGAGAAAAATTAACAAATCATGGGAAAACACTAAATGAAATAACGCAACTAATCCACTCACATATATTGAACCAGGATTAGACAGTATATAATCTCTTACTTAAAAAAAAAAGCAGAGCTGGAAGAACTGGATTTATATATTATATATTTACTGAAGATTACCTGATTTCATCTGAATGATTCTAAATGTGATGCTTCATTCTACCTGTCGAAAACTGTGACATCTATGATGTCCCTAGAACATCTATGATATCCCTAGAAGTCTTTAAGGCCTTCAACAGAGTGGAATGGAATTATATTTTGCAGCTTTAAGGAAATGAACTCTGATGACAAATTAGTGAGAATCCCAGAAAATCCCTGTATAGGATCCAAGGTTTAGGTTTGTGTCAACAGACGTGACTCATCTCCTGTTTTCTCAACGTAAGGTACTAAACAGGGTTTTCTACTGTCACCATGGCTGATTGCCATCACAGTTGGACCCATAACCATTGCAATTAGAGACATCAGAGGCCTGATAATTAATAACCAACAGCAAAAAATCAGTTGGTTTGAAGACACTGTCTCGATTTTCCAACAAAATCCGTAAGACTCCTTTCCAATGCTACAGGTCACTTTAAACAGCTTTAATGTCCTTGCAGGTTGCAAGGTGAATTACCAAAAATAAAATCTTCAATCATGGACTTTGCTTGTTGAGAGGGGCCCAAAAAGTGCAACCATGCATGGCGCCTCAAGGACAAGGTGCCAGCCAAGGCAAGTGGTGATGTGTTTCGCTGTAGTGATTTGTTGGGAAGCAAGTCAATAAGCTTCACCAAAGACAGCAAAGGTCCTCACTGGAGAGGAGGTCGAGGTATGGTTTTATTTTATTCCACAGAAATTGTTGATAAGCATCCATGTAGGCTACATAATTGGAGAGGGCTGAAAACAAGAGGGCTGCATTGAAATAGAACTTTTATCTTAGGGCATCCAATTTCTTTTCCTCCTTGTCCACAGGTGAAGAATGCAACTTGCTAAGAAAATCCCATGATAGATCCCCTTTAGGAAATGCCTTGAAACCATATATCAGGAAGAACAACAGCACTTACTTTCAGACATATATTTCAAAGATACCATCCTAAGTACTTCAAAGTCCAGTGAAATAGTAAATATGTGTTAAGACTTTTGTGGGACTGATGTTATTGTATAGAACAGAGCTTTTATGTTTGAATCTCATTTTTAAACAAACAAAAATGAGAACACAATGGAATTAGAAAAAAATGCTTGTGAGTTATAATGGCGATAATCCTATATCCATTTACTTGAGAACAATCCCCTATGGGATTTTTTTCTATTTGTAGCACAAATGTGAACCACCTTACCAATGTTTGTTATCATCAACACTGCTTTCTGAACAGTGTAATAACATCTACCATCTAGTTTCTTGCACTGCATTTTCCTCTGATCTTATTACTTACAACTCTCTCCAAATCACCTTCCACAACCAAATGTCTTTGTAAGTGTTCATATATGTGTGTGGACACATACAAGCACACAGCCCCACCAAGTGAAAAGAATCCTTCATGAGTTCTAATCAAATGCATTCTAGTCCACATGATGTGATTAAACTTTGGTCATATTTGGTTCTAATTGTTAAAGGTTACAAACCAAAACAGAAAACTGGAGATCAAAATGCCAGTAAGGTTGGGTTTATACTGAAGAAGAAAGAAGAACAATGGAACAAGCATGCACTAACGTTTCAGAATGCTACATTTAAATCACTATTACTCTTCCCTATGCAAGCTGACAGTGACATCTACTGGTGTTTCACAAATCCTCTTTCTAGAAATTATAGGCAAACATTCTCAGCTTCTGCAAGTAAACAATCATTTACCAGCATAGTCAAATACATTTACTATTCCTGGACCTAATTAATTATCTCCACAATGTGTTCTTTTATGCCAGCTTTATAATTATTCTTTCTGTGATTTTAGTATTTTTGTATGCCATTTGCCAGTAATGACAAGCAGCATTTGATCATGAAACAAATAATACAAAAAAGTATTTCACACTGAAATATTGATTAGCAAGTATGTATGTAACATGATTGATTCTCTGCAATCAATGAGAGAAGAGCATATCTAACCATTATTCATTCTAGATGTTATACATCTTGAGCCCCTGCTTATCTTTTCAGACTTTTGTATCATTTGTTTCATGTTGCTGAAATTACAGGATTGCTGTTCATGACCCAAAACACTAGCAGAGGCACAAAGTTCTCCAATATGGCAATACAGGTTTTAGCAAAGTGTGTTTTAAAGTAATCCTCCTCAGTTCTCACTACAGATCTCAGCACATTTGCTGCTTTATAATAATATAAATGTAATACAAAGACAATACTGTACATCCAACTGCGAAAGGAAGAAGAAATAAAACACCAACATAAGCATGACACCATCACCGACACAGCTCTCCAGATCCTACAATTGGATATAACTGTCTACTGACTAAATAATCTTCCATTGTTCCAAAGCTATAGTACCGCCTCCTATACAAGGGACATGAAGTACAAGGGTATCTCTTGCCAACAAATCCCCAAGCGCAGCTAAGCCCTTACCACGTAACTGTGAGAGCAATGAGCAGTACAACCAGTTCTATTGATGAAACTAAGCAATCTGTATCAGTTGTCACTATTTATGACTCATTCTTCTTTGCAGGCTATGCGCTACAGCACATAAAGCAGAGCAAACAGAAACTGCGGACAAAATAGCAGTGAAACTCTCTGTGTTAAACAGTCTTTACTATATTATCTCCTTAAAAGATCAATCCAAAAATACAATTTTAGGGAAACTGCCAATGAGAGTGAAGTGAGCTAGTACAGAAAATGAAACAGCACTTAAAACAAGGATGGATATCTTGGAGTCTGTGGGTCACATGTAGCCCCACAACCACCTGTTTAGCAGTCCCTTTGGCCACCAGAACTACTAAATTTGCCAAAAGCAAGCAACTTCCCCTTTAACACAAGGCACACAGGAAGCTTTCCAGGAATGTGATTGCTTTCCCCACACAATGTGTTTTAAAGGGGAAAGTGCCTACTTTCACCACTATCACTGATTTTTTAAAATCACTGCCACTTTCTATCAACAAAGTGGCAAGGCTTTTTTAAAAAAATCCCATCTTTCACTCTAAATGCAAACTGAAATGAATTTTAGGTTTAGTTCTGAAAGCATCACCTTTTATTACACAAAACTCAAGCTGAACAGTTAATTTAAAAAGCTATGGAACCATTCCAATCAAAACATAAAATAAGACCTCTGCTGCCACAAAGCATTCAACAACTGCAGACAACATAATATCTCACAGAAAAACTCTCTCTTTCATTGTGAAACTTGTTGAAATATGTAAAAATTCTAATATTTACATAAAATAATCTACAATCTGAAACACTAAAACCTTTTAAGTACTTAATTCTGATAAAAATCTACATGTCAGCAGGAGCCAAAACAAACTGGATTTATCTGACTTCATGTTGTATAAGAAAATGACATTGCAATTTGATCAGTACTGCAGTGAGCATATGATGGACCATCTGATCAGTTTTCAATTACTTTACTACAAGTTGGGTGAATGATAAAGTAAACAAGTGATCACTTCATGCTACCCATCAACAAAAATATATACTGAACTATTTCAATGCTGTTCTTAACTGTCATCAAGTCAATTTTAATTTATGGCAACCCTATGAACTAGTGGCCTCCCAATCACCCTGACACCAACAGGGCTGCTCGGGTCTTGCAGACTCAGGACCTTGGCTTTCTTGATTGAGTCCATCTACCTGTAGTGGTGTCCTCTTCTTTTCCTACTATCTTCTATCTTACAAAGTTTTACTGTCTTGAAATCTTCTCTTTTTATGATGTATCCAAAGTATGAAAATGTCAGCTTCGTCATCCTGGCTTCCAGGGTGAGTTCAGATCTATTTAGCTGAACTAATTTAACAGGCTATTAGAATCTATGTTTACCATAAATCTTCCCCAGAGGGGCATATTCTTGTCTCTATTACTACGCTGAGCTTTAAAAATCTTGAATCTCAAAGCATAGAACAAGCTTAGTGATAACCAGCTCCATTCTCCCATTGCTGTCCCACAGGAAAGTCAAAAGAAAGGTGAGGAATTCTCCAAATTTCACTACATTCACGAAGCACAGAATCATTAAAAGGATTCCGAGCTTGTTTGTTTTTTCCTTGTCATGGACCTGATGGATCTGATGATGAAATCTAATACTTTTTCCTCCTCTCTCCCTCTGCCTTCATCTGTAGCTGTTTCTTACCAGGACCTCACAGCATGAAGCAGTGTTCAAGCTGTTGCTGCTTTGCAATTGGTGTGGGACTGAATAAACAGAGGGTGTGCCACTGGCAGACAGCAGTGGTCCAACACTGAGCAACAGCTAGCACTGAGAAGACAAATAAAATACTTAAAAGCATTGCATAAACATGTGTTGGAAAGAGATGTCAGAAGCCAACGTGTTTCAGTATTAGGCACCAGGATGGAATAGGCCACATGAAATTTATCCAACTGCTCAGCATGTAAAGAAAGTTGTGCTTATTGATCCTTCATACATAAAGGCAGCATTAACACATAGCAGTATTACAGTACTCTGCTATCCTCAGACTCAATACACAAATAATTCCTACCTTTCTCCTTCCCTCTCTTCCTCAAGAGCAGCAACAGCTGGGAAAAGCTCTTCTGGTTTGTAGTAGCCAAGATCAATTGGTGGCAATAAAATGTTATGGCCTCTCTTGTCTAACGTATGGTGTACTCTAGACACAAACTGTAGATCAACAGGCAACACACATCTAGGACAAGCTGTACATAGAAGGTGAATAAGTGGGTAATCCACATCCCTGCAAAGAAAATAAAAATTCAAGTCAACATTTTATGCATGAAAATACTGACTATAAAGATACTGCTAAACAGCTCAGTCCTACAAATGTTTGTTTAATCAAAATAAAGTCTCATGCAGTTCAACTGTGATTATTTTAAGGCAAGTGTGGACTGAAGACTTGTTGATGTTTGCCTTCAAGTAATTTCCAGCTTATGATGACCCTAAAGTGAACCTCACATGGACTTTTCTTGGCAAAGTTTGGGTTCACAGTGGATTTTCATAGAATCATAGAAATGTAGAGGAGGAAGAGACCACACGGGCCATCCAGTCCAATCCCCTCCCATGCAGGAACACCCTCAAAACACTCCCAACAGATGGCCATCCAGCCTCTGCTTAAAAACCTCCAAAGAAGGAGACTCCAGTACACTCCGAGGCAGCATATTCCACTGCCAGACAGCCCTGACCGTCAGGAAGTTCTTCCTGAGGTTCAGGTGGAATCTCCTTTCCTGCAGCTTGAATCCATTGCTCCTTGTCCTGGTCTCTGGAGCAGCAGAAAACAAGCCCACTCCCTCCTCTACATGGCATCCCTTCAAATATTTAAACATGGCTATCACGTCCCCTCTTAACCTTCTCTTCTGCAGACTAAACATACCCAGCTCTCTAAGTCTATCCTCATAGGGCATAGCTTCCAGGCCTCTCACCATTTTGGTCGCCCTCCTCTGGACTTGCTCCAACTTGATCATGTCCTTCTTGAATTGGGGTGTCAGAACTGGACACAGTATTCAAGATGAAGTCTAACCAAAGCAGAGTAGAGTAGTACCAGTACCTCCCTCGATCTAGACACCATACTCCTATTGATGCAACTGAGAATTGCATTGGCTTTCTTGGCTGCCTTTCTTGGTTTTGCCTTTGCCTTCTTCTGAATGTGACTTGCCCAAGGTCACCAGCGAGTTTCCATAGTCAAGCACAGATTAGAACCTTATTCTCCAGAGCTGTAATCCAATGCTCAAACCACCACACCACACTCGCTCTCCTGAACCATGCTAGAAATTAGATCTTAAGAGGGGCTCTCTGCACAAGTATTGACATCATATTTCCAACACATTTTAGATTTTGAACACTACCTCTACAACTCCCCCATTAGCTCAACAATTGTGCCATTAGCTCAACATCCCATCTGCACAGAGCAGTGGTTCTTAACCTTTTCTTTACCAGGGACCGCCTGCAAATATAATTTGTTGCCGGGAACCTCCAAGACTTGACTCAAGATTTAAATATTTACATTTAGATTTAAATATTCAAATATTTATTTAAAGTTTCAAATATTATTTATTTATTAAAAGCTTCTGAAGACTAGGATTCAAATCTCTGTTAGGACACTGGGTGACCTTGGGCCAGTCACTTCTCTCAGCTTCAGAGGAAGGCAAAGACAAACGCCCTCTGAACAAATCTTGCCAAAAAATCCCTGTGATGGTTCACTTTAGGGTTGCCATATGTCAGAAGTGACTTGAAGGCACACAACAAAGTGCTGCTGATAGAAGGAGGTCCTTTCTAGCCCCCATGTCAATGTGATTTGCTTGAGGTCACCCAGTGGGTTTCCATGGCTTACTGAGGATTTAGACCCTGGTCTCCAGAGCCATAGTTTAGGCATGCACGCACATCTGCCACCATGTCACTTTTGTCAGGGGGGTGGCAGCAGGTGTATATGTGTGCGTGCCCAAGCTGCTCTTTCAGACCACGGTTCAATTCCACTTGGCCATGGAAATCCACTGGGTAACCTTCGGTGCATCACACATTCTCAGCCCAAGAAAACCCATTATAGGGGTTGCTATAAGTCAGAAACAACTTGAAGACCCACAACAACAACATCTTATCTACTTCCTTTCTGAATCAATTCCTGATACGTTACACAACATCTGCACCAACAGCTCTGTCTCCCACCACTAAGAGATGCACATGAGAAATTGGAAAATGTTAAACTTCTAATAAAATAAGAGTTTACATATTTAAACAATATTTGACAGACTCCATACATATAGAGTGAATATTTTACAAAATATGCTCATATATGTTGTAGGGCTATTATATTTTATTGGTACCATTGTGTAAAAGAGATTCTTACACTATGCTGAACTGCGAACCAGTACACTTATTTGATTTTTCATTGTGGATGATCAAATTTACTTCATTAAAGGCTACGACAGAGTAGAATACTAAAAAAGACATACAAATCAAATGAAATAGTACTGAATGCACAGAGCAAGGAATCACTGTTAAGTATCCAGTGTTTAAATTAAGAGAATAGTCTTCAAGGCCTGATCAGCTTGAAAATTTATGGTGGTCTATGAAGTGAAATTCATAAAGACTGATAAAAACAACAATTTCACTTCTTTTGATACTCTAACACAATCTTCCAGCCAATCTCTTTCAAACAGAAAAGTTACAATTCTTCCTCATATAGTGTAGTTGTACAAGTTTAATTAAATTTTAATTAAATTAAAGTTACCCATTGAAAAGCTTCTCCTCATGATTTATTAATAGTTTTACATTTATCTAAGAAAATAAGTTAGACCATATCGTTTTCTGGCCCTTTGCTGGGTCGCCAGAAGAATTCATTTAACAGACAAAAAACGAAACACTCCTAACAAAAACTAAAATATTTAGAGCATGTTGCAAGTAAAGGTGTGTGTTTTTACAGCACACACTCTCGTTAAGCAGTCTATTTATCATCCTTTGAAAGAAAAGACCAGAAAAACCAATACTATGTGTGTGGCCTACATTAACCTCACTTAATGCACTCAATAACCTTCCCCCTACAAAATCATGCTTTTTCTGCACCATTCATAAACTGACAGTAACTTTTTATTGAAGTAAAATATTCATTGTCTGTTGTCATTATTTGTTTTAATATATAATCTTGCTAACCAAATGAACTTAAAGCAATGCAGATAAGCAATGGCATGCACAGAGTCACTTAAATGCCAATTTGACTGTTTCATAAACTTCAGCATTCTTTTCCTGTGAGTTTACTTTAAGTTACTTAAATTGAAAGTAATATCTATTTACAAACTTCAGCCCTACCATAAAAAGGCTCTCTTCCGTGTCCAAGAAACCTTTCAGGGCTTCAAGCACAACAAAAGCTAATAATTAAAGCTTTTTTTCCTTCTACATCAATAAAGTAGTGAAGGGTAACTGAGGATATTCTAAAACAAGCTTTACCTTAAGATGCTGTTAGCACGAAGAGAGGAAAACCAAATGAAAAGCTCAGCACAAAGAAAAGTGTACCAGGCAAATCATACAAAGGTAACCTAACAGATCACGCATTTAATTAAATGAGTTCCACAGACTGCAGCCAAACTTATTTCCAGGCAAACACGCTTCAGATTGCAAGTAGATGACATTTTTAAAATCTTGCTTAAAAATATGAACACAAGAAGTTGTATACACACATAACAGCCTACCAGAAACAGAACAAGTATATATCTGTATGGAATATTTGTGAACTTTACATAAAGGATAAATGTTTTCATCTATCCTATGGAATACAGCACAGGTGGACAAGGTGCAGCCCTCCAGATGTCAGTGGACTGCAACTTCCAGTATTCCTCCCTACTGGCCATGCTGGCTAGGGCTGCTGGGAGTTGCAGGTCAGTAATATCAGGTGGGCAATACTTTGCCTGCACTTGCACTAAGAAATGGAAGATTTTCAGAAATATGTACACATAGGCAGGCAGACAGAAATACACACACAGAGAAAGAGGAAAAGAGAGAGAAAGAACATTTATTAAGCTTTCCAGAAATCTGATGTATGAAATGCTTTGTGCTTGGATCTGAACTACTGCTGTGAAGAGCTTAGGCTTCCCCAGTGGAATGTTTGACCTTTCTCCTCTTTGAACATCATCTCTATTTCAAAAACAATTTGAAATGTTGCATGGGGCCTGACGTTTAAGAAATAAATTTCTGAAGCTTCTTGGATTCATGGAAATAATTCTGTGGCTTTGAGGATACTGATTTTTTTTTCCAAATATTAACCAATATACAAAAATAATGGACTTGAGCTGCAAAACAATGCATTCTGAGTTGACTACGGAACAAGTGAAAGTTGCAAAAGAAATCAGCACCACAGGTAACAAAAATTAGGTTATATTATTTGGGCTTAGAAGTTTTATTCAGACCTTAGTCTGTATTCTTTGGTAGGACAAAATAAACAAAAGAAATAAGGCTAAGAAAAAGAGTTTACTTACTTGTGAGGAGAGCTTAGTTAACTATAACTGTGTTCTTCAAGGAATCTTCTGTGCATCCACTGACATTGGTCTGTACCTAAGCTGAGACCAACTTGGAACCTTCTGCAATGCAGACTGTGATAACTTCATTCCTCCTCACTTATGAGCATGCTCATATCTCCACTTCCTGAGCTCAAATAACTGTCCAATATAGTCATACACAAAAAAGCACCTACCAATGTACTTTAGGAAGAGGAATGACAGGTTGCATGAATGCACAGTTGACCACAGATGACCAGTTGCAGATAAGCACCCTGTCGTTCTTCATGCTAATGTTTGTACATCACATATATGGGTGCTGATTAGTAAGCTTACCAGAAAAGCGAGGTGGGAAAGCACATTTTGACAACAGTGATGACACTGCAGTTTTCCAAAGGCTGCATCTACTGTAGTACAAGCATCAATGGGATAATGCTGAATAAAAGTGATGACAAAACAATTACCAAACTGTCATCTGGAGTTTTAAACAAAACTTCTCAATTCTCCTCAGTATGATAGAGGTTGTCCATCTACTTGGACAGGACTTGAATAGAAACTAAGATGTCTTGATTGATTTTTGTAGCGACAAGAATAGAAGACAACAGGCAGTTCACCCTGGTATGTATCAATTTAAAAACTGAATAACCCACCAAAATGTACTTCTTGTTTTTTAACTGAAGCCATTTGCTCATGTTGATAAGTAGGTTCAAATGATTCATATAATCCTTAGAATGAAATGGAAGATCTTGATCTGCTAAGGAAAAAGGGCTCTCCACTGGTGAGGAGGAGGTTAAGATAGAATTTGAATTGTCTCCTTATAAGCAGTGCTGTTTTGCTGGTTGCTGTTGAGGAAGGTGGGCTTAAGAAGCAGCAGAAGGAGCAACAACAGCTAAAAGCGGGTGACACAGCTGGCTGCAAAACACTAATGGTTGGTATTGACAAAACAGTGGGTACTCACATAGATAGATTGCTAGAGAAACTATAGAAAGCTGCAGAAATCATCAGTACTGTGTCACTGTTTACAAATGGGTGTTGAAAGTATCAATACCATAGATTAATAGGCACAGCAGTACATCAAAAATTGTGTGGGCAAACATTGAAAGAGCAATGTGATATGTGAAGTCTGGAGGTCTGGAGACTCTCAAATTCATCCTCAGAACTCAATCAGACATTCCAGGGCAGATGAGAATACAACCAAGGAAATTTGTGCCAACAGGGGGAAAATTCAGAGACTGATGGTGATTGTAGTAAAATTGAGAGAAATGACAGTACTGTAAAGAACGCTTGCAGTAAGAGGGATTCTTAGATGAACAACAGTAAGTTGTTTAGTAACATTAAATAGAAGGAACCAGGTGAAATAGATTATCTAGATCCGTGTCACTCCTCTTTCAAATCTGATGGATGCCAACAAGGCTTTGGTTACCTTGCTGGATGGCCTATCCCAGGACCTGGATAGGGGGATATCTCCCGTTGGTTCTGCTGGATTTCCCAACAGCTTTCATTATCATCAGCTATGGTATCTTTCTGGACTGCCTCAATGGAATGGAAGTTGGGGTTTAGTCGTTTTTAGAGGTGTTAGCTCAGAAAGTGGGTCTGAGGGATACCCTGATTTTGGGCCTGTAGGGTTCCTCAGGGCTCACTTTTGCCCCCCATATACATGGAAGTGTTGGGAGATGTTTCTGAAGTTTCGACCAAACTCTATCTCTCCTTTCCATCTCCGTCTAAGGAAGCCATTTCAATGATTAAAAAGTTTCTGTTATCAGTAATGGACTTAAATAGGATCAGTCAAAAAGGTAAATCAAGGAACAGGAATTCAGTGTATGCTCCGTTGGTTATACTCTGCAAGAAATCTCAGGTTCACAGCTTGTCTGTACTCCTGGAGTAAGCCCTGAATCTGGATGTCGAGTTTCAGCAATGGCTAGAAGTGTGTTTATGCAGTTAAATCTAGTGTGTCAGTTGTGCCCATTTTTGGAGGCGTGTGATCTGGCTACAATGACACATATTGCCAGAGTCCATCATGGGATAAAAAATGTACAAACAGAGAAGAAGACGGAAGCTAGTCTGGAACCGATATCTTAGGAATTTATGTTGATGGACAAACAAACTCATGAGAATGTAATGAAAGGACTAGCCTGTAAGAATGAGGAAGGTGAGGGCAGGATGAAAAGAAAGGTATTCTGTCTGAAAGCAATTCTTTTAAAGCAGAAAACTGGAAGGAGAAGGAAATAGTAACAAGGTGTAAAAAGACAACGTGAGGAGATTGGGGGTGAGAGGCTATGGTTAGGAAGAAGAAAGCAAGAGTTAAATTTAAAATGAAATAGAAGAAATAATGTCTGGTTGAAATAAGGTTATGATATTATAAAATTTGGATACAGATACAGGACAACGAGAATTGGATCTGGATATGAACTTGGTGAGAACTTAAAATAATGAAAGCTTATAGGAATATTGGAGTTTAAATACAATGGAAGTTTTGGTGTTAGTTTAATGATTAAAGTGATTTAGTCAAGCTACTTAACATAAAAGATTTATAGTTATATTTAGAGAAACTAGAAAACTACTTATCATTATGGAATATGATGTAATGGCAAATGTTTGACAGGATTGTAGAAAGATATTAATTGATATTTTAATGTTAGATATGTCAAGCTTGAAAATAAGGAAAATATCTTTGACCGTAGAGAAATAATGTAACAGGATGGAAAGAAAATAACTATTGGGTTTTATGTAAAGAGGCTTGAATACAGGCTTCCTTCCATAGAAAGGAAGAATGGATGTCTTTTTCTTTACTCTCTCTTTTCCTTTTCTTTCTTTCTTCCCTTCCTTCCTTCTTTCTGTTTGCTTTCATGTTTTTATAGAATTTTAATATATCTGAAAACTTTCAATTCATTTTTAATAAACAAGAAAATTGTTTGTGCTACAGAATATGCAGATATATTTTAGGTAAAGGCCCAAAAATGACATGAATGATAAATCCTGTTGTTAAACAGATTACTGCTTGCATCTGATCAGCCAAAAGTAAGCAAAGTTCCTGAATGTTTCAGAGAATTAAGTGACTTGAAATGTAACTTCTTGACAGTTCATTTACCAAAGAGAAGGATGTGATTAAAAGTTTTTAATAAAGAAGAAATGTGGCTCATTTTCATTTTCACACTATGAAATGTTAATTATTTTTCAACATGGTATTGAAGAAACACATTAATAAAGAAAGCAATTGTTAAAATATATTTTACAAACATTAAGGAGAAAACTCTCAAACATTCTCCAAAACTATATTCTAAAGAATTTCATAACACTATTTCTCAGGATCAGAATTGTAAGCAAGAGCGCTCTTGTTCAAAATCTGTGGACTGCTGAAATAATGAGAAAGATCATCTTCACAAAATCTGTAGTTATCTCTGTAATGTGTCATTCCTAACTATAATGGGAATGAACATGGAAATGAAAATGGGTTTTCTCAGCACCAGAACAGATACGGAGACTAAAGATTTAGTGATTCAGTAGTTTGCTTTGGGTCTCATATTGAACAGATTCTTTGAGAATTTCACCATCAGAAGTAGACCTAATGGTCCAAACATTAGGAAGAGACTCATTTCAAGAAAAGAGTAGGAGAGAGCTCCAGACCAAACAACTCATAGGGCTGAATCAAAAGTACACTTGGTACCCTAGTGGTTGCACAGTTGTGACAGAACTGATCTTAAGATGATTTCTCCTGCTCCTTCTATTTCTAAGGCTTTAGTTGATCTGTCAGGTGGGAACGTTTACAATTACAACACCTATCTTAAGTTGGTGAAGCAGGCAAGACCCTAATAATCTGTTGGGGCTCAACCATTGAGAGATGTACTGATGGCATAGAAGGACTCTTAGTACCAATCACACAGGAACTTAGTGTCATCCAAAGTACCTTCAGTACACTGGGAGATTTTGAAACTGCAGGTTCAGTTATCATTACTGGTGAGACAGGTTCAACAAAATCACAGTAATTTTCCAGTCTGATAGCCTCAAGCAGGCAGCACAATTCCAGCAAGTCTGACCAATAAAGCCATGCAAATATTGGCAGGAATCAACAGCAGTTTTCACTTCTAAACACAGGGGGCACTTCTCATTGCTCTCTAAGAGAGAATTTTTTTCCTTCACATTTAATAATATAGAAGGACATAGAAATCCTGGGAGGGTCTAGGGCTTCAGGCAGAAAGGTTTGTAACAGTCAGCAAAACAAGAAAAGCATATCTATCAGTCAGATGAGCAGAAAAAGGTAGAAAAGAAGATGAAGTATGCCAACCATTAAATAGAGAGGTCTTGCCAATGCTCTGGCTGTGGTTGGTAAAATAAAACTAACAAGATGGCAGTACAAGCATATGGTTAGGGAGAGGAGTGGTTTAACACTCAAATTTCTGCTTTCTAGAAAGTTCCAGGGAGATCCTTCCGTCAGTACAGACCTACATGTGGTGATGCAGAGAAAGCACAAAGAACTAATGTTCTCTGAGGAGTTACACATATGATTCTATATCTGCACAGAGCAATCTTTAGGTACATTCTAGCACTTTAAGACAGAGGCTCCTCTTTTGAGATCTTTTGCATACAAAGTATGTAGCCTCCATTATGGTACTTTTCATTCTCAGGCCAGCAGCTCAGACAGGCAAAGCAGACATTTGTAATAGAATCTTACGTGCACTACTAAAATAGATACATGATTACCACATGTTTTCCATTATTTAATCTAGAACATTCTGCATAAAAATTGTATTGCTATAACACAGCAAGCCGTTGTGTAGCAGCTAACAATTCTAAAACCTCTGCTTTCATAGAATCATAGAAATGTAGAGGTGGAAGAGACCACACGGGCCATCCAGTCCAACCCACTGCCGTGCAGGAACACCCTCAAAACACTCCCAACAGATGGCAATCCAGCCTCTGCTTAAAAACCTCCAAAGAAGGAGACTCCAGTACACTCCGAGGCAGCATATTCCACTGCCGGACAGCCCTGACCGTCAGGAAGTTCTTCCTGAAGCTCAGGTAGAATCTCCTTTCCTGCAGCTTGAATCCATTGCTCCTTGTCCTGGTCTCTGGAGCAGCAGAAAACAAGCCCACTCCCTCCTCTACATGGCATCCCTTCAAATATTTAAACATGGCTATCATGTCCCCTCTTAACCTTCTCTTCTGCAGACTAAACATACCCAGCTCTCTAAGTCTATCCTCATAGGGCATGGCTTCCAGGCCTCTCACCATTTTGGTCACCCTCCTCTGCATTTGCTCCAGCTTGACCATGTCCTTCTTGAATTGGGGTGCCCAGAACTGGACACAGTATTCAAGATGAGGTCTAACCAAAGCAGAGTAGAGTGGTACCAGTACCTCTCTTGATCTAGGCACCATACTGCTATTGATGCAACCGAGAATTGCATTGGCTTTCTTGGCTGCCACATCACACTGCTAGCTCATGTTCAGCTTGTGGTCTATTAAGACTCCTAGATCCCTTTCACATGTACTGCTATCCAGCCACGTGTCCCCCATCCTATATTTCTGTATTCCATTTTCTCTATCTAAGTGTAGGACCTTATACTTCTCTCTGTTGAATTTCATTTTGTTAGCCGTGGCCCAGCTCTCCAATCTGTCCAGGTCATTTTGAATTTTGATCCTGTCCTCTAGAGTATTAGCAACCCCTCCCAATTTGGTGTTATCTGCAAATTTGATGAGCATTCCCTCTATTCCTTCATCTAAGTCATTGATGAAGATATTGAACAGCACTGGGCCCAGGACAGAACCCTGTGGCACCCCGCTAGACACTTCTCTCCAGGATGAAAAGCAGCCATTCGTGATCACCCTTTGAGTTCGGTCGGTTAACCAATTACAAATCCAACTAACAGTAGCCCTGTCCAGCCCGCATTTTACTAGCATCTTTGCAAGGATGTCATGGGGAACTTTGTCAAAGGCCTTCCTGAAATCGAGATATGCTACATCCACAGCATTCCCTTCATCTATCCAACTAGTAACTCTATCATAAAAAGAGATAAGATTAGTCTGGCATGACTTATTTTTGAGAAATCCATGTTGACTTCTCATGATTACTGCACTGCTTTCTAAGTGATTAGAAACTGACTGCTTAATGATCTGTTCCAGGATCTTTCTGGGTACTGATGTCAGCCTGACTGGGCGATTATTATTTGGGTCCTCTTTTTTTCCCTTCTTGAAGATGGGGACAACATTTGACCTCTTCCAGTCTGCTGGAACTTCTCCTGTCCTCCAAGATTTCTCAAAGATTATAGCAAGCGGTTCTGAAATGACCTCTGCCAGTTCTTTTAATATCCTAGGATGCAATTCATCTGGCCCTGGAGACTTGAATTCATCCAGTGTGGCCAAGTATTCCTGTACCACCTCTCCACCTATTGTGTGCTTCATTTCCCCTTCTTCCTCACCTGCTCCCCAACCACCAGGTTGAGTGCTTGTACCCTTCTGGGAAACAACTGAGGCAAAGAAGGTGTTAAGTAGTTCTGCCTTTTCTCTTCCGCCTGTGAGTAATTCACCATCTTCTCTGCGCAGCGACCCTATTGTCTCCTTCTTTTTCCTTTTGCTGCGGACATGTTCATAAAAACTTTTTTTATTGTTTTTAATGTCTCTGGCCAGCCTAAGTTCGTTCTGTGCTTTAGCCTACATCTCCCTACATCTCCGGGCTACTTGCTTAAATTCTTCTTCCATTTCCTGTACATGTTTCTCTTAACACTTAGCTCAGCTGAGAGTTCTTTAGTCAACCATTCTGGTTTCTTCAGATGCCTTCCATTTTTCCTCCTTATTGGCACAGTTTTAGACTGTGCCTTCAGTATCTCCCTTTTAAGGAACTCCCATGCCTCCTGAACTCCTTTCCCTTTCACTATTCTTGACCATGGAATTCAAGCCAGCAGCTCCTTAAGTTTACAGAAGTCCACTTTTTTAAAATTTAAGATGAGTGTCTGGCTCGGTCTGTAGTAAACCCCCACCAGAATATCCCTATTGTTTCTCACTCCCTTAATTCTTACCCAGATGCTCTCGACCTGGCTTTCTGGGTTTAAGTCACAGATCTCTTCACAGGTGAAAACATCCTTGACATACAAGGCTACTCCTCCTCCTTTCTTGTTAGGTCTATTTTTACAAAATAGGCTATACCCCTCTATTCCTACATTCCAATCGTGAGACTCATCCCACCAGGTCTCAGTGATGCCTATCAAATCGTATTTATTTTATTGTACTAGGAGTTCAAATTCATCTTGCTTGTTTCCCATACTCTGTGCATTAGTGTAGAGACACTTAAGTCCTGGGCCCTTCCTGCAAGTCTTGTACTATAGTTTCCACTCCTCCCACCATTGGCCGCTTGTACTACTTGTGCAATATCATTTGGGCCTTTTCCCCCTGCCCTCGCCGAGTCCTTGCCCTGAATAATATTGTCTCCCTCCCCAGCAGAACTTAGTTTAAAGACCTCTTAATCCTCCTTGCAAGACTGTTTGCAAAAACATTCCTGCCAAGTTTTGTGAGGTGCAGCCCATCCCTTGCCAGAAACCCACGTTCATGGAAATTCAGGCCGTGTTCCAAAAACCCAAACCGTTGCTGGTGACACCATGTCCGGAGCCAGTTGTTGACCTCTGCTATTGCCCTTTCCCTACGTGCGCCATATCCTTGAACAGGGAGGAGAGACGAAACGACCACCTGCACACCAAGGTCCTTAAGCTTTGTCCCCATAAGCTCGTAGTCCTTTGCAATGTGGTAAAAGCTGCTCCTCGCAGTGTCATTGGTTCCGACATGAACCACAATGAGGGGCTTATGGTCAGTGGGCTTGAACAGCCTGGTTAGTCTCTCCGTTATGTGGTTGATTTTGGCCCCAGCAAGACAGCAGACCTCTCGATTGAGCTTGTCTGGTTTGCAAACTGCCGTTTCGGTTCTTCTGAGCAAGGAGTCCCCAACAACCAGAATTCGCCTCCTCTGAGGCTTGTCCTGGGCTCCTCGACAAGCATGTTCTTCTAGGACTGCCTGGGCATTCTGTTTAGGCTGGGAATGTGGTTCTAGCTGACATTCTGTTCCCTCCTCCTGGTGCTCCTCATCGTTTGTAAGGCCAAGAACTTTGAAGCGATTGTGTATGGTGAGAGTCTCTGTTACCTTCCTGGTCCTTCTCTCTGGTCCTTCATGTGACATTCCTCCAAGCCTCTGTTTCCTGGCACAGTGTGCTGACTTCCTGATCTGGCAGCTCCTCCGTGCATTCGGTCTTGAGGAAGGTCTTCTCCGCCTTATCCAAAAACTCCTCACCTTCCCTAATAAGACGAAGATTAGAAACTTGTGCCTCCAGCTGGCGTACCTTCTCCTCCAAGAAGGTCACTAGCTTGCACTTGGTGCAGGTGTACCTGAGAACATCATGTGGCAAGAAAAGGAACATTCCACATGTGCTACAGGTGACGGCGGCAGCTCCCTCACCTTCCATCCTTGATACTACAGAGAGCAGTACAGGGAGTAGTTCTAGAAAGAATAACCGGGCTTTCTTTCTCAAATTCAGAGATATAAGCTACATCTGCTCTACTGATTGCCAAGGGATGAACTTGAATGATTCAAGTAGAGGACTTCAACTGCACGTGCCAGAGGTGCGCGTCGTTGGGAGCTCCTAATAAGACTCCTTCCCCCTAGCTGACTCCGCCCCCTCGTTAGTCGGTTAGACCGTGTGCTCAGGGAGAGCACACCGCCAGCACACGGAATCTTAACAAACACAAGCAAGCAAACAAACAAACAAACAAGCACAGTCCCACAAGCCTGTAAACACACCTGGTCAAGGATGTCTTCACAGACCCAGCTCCCCCTCTGCTCTCTCCTCTGGGAATGAACTCACTAGGTGGCTTTGGACATATCACTATTCTCTCATCACCTGCTATTTGGGATGTCTGAATATCTGGAGTAGAAAGATAATAATATGACCTACCATACAAGTTTACATCGTTTAAAAGAAGTAACACTTAGAATACTTTAAAACACCTTAACACAAAGTATTATCATTATGCAATAATAGTAAAAGGAAATTTTATTAAGCTCACTTGATCTTTGTAGTCCATGTGGAAAGTAGAGACACAGGCTCTGGTTCAGAAAGATCTTCTAAACTCTTCTGAATTTCAATGGGTTTAATCTTTGTAAATGCTTTCCCTTTTATTGACAGATCCACGTCTGAAGACAGAGACTCCTGTATAGAGATAAAACTCAATACAGTCAGCCCTCCATATCTATGAATTCTGTATCCATGGACTCAAGCCAACCATGTCTTGAAAATACTAAAAAAAAAAAAAGCAAACTTTGATTTCGGCATTTTATAGAAAGGACACAATTTTATTACACCACTGTACATAAAGGAACTTGAGCATCAATTCTGGTATCCACAAGGGGTCCTGGACCCAAACCCTAGCAGTTACCGAGGGCCTAATGTAATAACATTAACCTATCCAAGAATATGAAAAATGCTAGTAAAAATGCTTTCTAAAGCTCCTTAATGGGCCTTTCCTGTGACACTCCAGAAATAACTAAACTTAAGGGGTTTAGTTATTCCAATGCATTCCAACGTTGAGTGGAGCTAAAAAAAAAAAAACTAAAACCAGCATCTTTAGCTTAGAGCTCTTACTACAAGTAACTACGCCTTAGCATAAACACTTCAAGCTTTTAACAATGGGGAAAAGCCAAAGAATTGGAATACATGAAACTATACCAACATAGGTAAAATGGTGTTGCTATCTTAGGAACTATCTGGGCTAACTTCAGCCTCAGGAACTGATGTTTCCCACTTTGATCTACAGAGAAAAGGGATGTCAGGAGTGCATATCAGTGATAAAGGGTGTTTAAATGATCATGAAATCACTTTTCCCCAACATGGATCCTTCAAATTCAGTTCTCTTACACTAGCTTGAATCAGCTAATTTGAGGGCTGGTGAGCTTTAGCTTGATTTGCAATTAACTCATAATTGCTACTTAAAACAGTTTTGTTACCTCTGATTCTTCTGTTGTGAGTTTCTTCAAGTCTCTTGATATCAGAGAAATTGACTCTTGTAACTGTTCAGCCTCTGATACTGAAAACTCTTCACTTTCTTGAACACTTAGTCCCTCTCGTGAAGATGTTCCTGATGCATGAACTGGTTTTTCTCTAGATATTTCAGTTATTTGTTCTTCTGCCTGTGGGGAGATTTTAGTCTTTTTACAATTCCTACCTTTATGAGTTTAAAAAAAAAATTAAAAAAAGCTTCTAATCTAGCCAATTAACAAAATATTTAATCCACAGCTCAAACTTTCAAATAATGACAATTCATAAGACATGACATAAAAAGTAAAGAAAAGTGGCTAAAGTAGTCAGATAAATTATCTTAAATAACTAGGGCAATATATTAGTTAAATGTAGTGAAACAGAGTTAGGAGACTGCAAAGATGCAGACACAGACAGGAGTAACAGAGAGGAGGAGCTAAATATTTGAAAACAGTTCTCTGTATCTTTCTGTAGCTAAGTGTGTTACAGCCACCTGCTAAGCCAAGAGAAGGCCTCTTCGCATTATACTGGTACGTTATATAATTTTTATTTGTTATATTTAACCAAAACATTCAAATCATGACAGAGTGAGTGGTGTGGCATCTTCCAACAGTGGCACAGTAAAAAAGAGAGAATGTGTTTGTGTAATTTTAATGACTAATCCAGGATGCCATGGAAGACTTCCATTCAAAAATGAAGAGAAGGCCAAAGGAGATAAATTCTACTGAAGATTAGCCCAAATTATTTTGAACAATGTGTCTGCAGTTAACCAAAGAAAATTCAGAGAAGCCGCCTATAAGACACTGACCCAGCACACTGAATACCAGGAAAAATGATATGATGTTGATGCATCACATTTTTAAAAATAAACAGATGCCAACTGTTCACTCCTCACAACTATGTGAAATGGGTAGATTTACAGACTCTTCTCAGAGCACTCCACAAAGAGATTGACACTGACAAGATGTATGGGGGGAAAAATATTGTCTCCAAATGGTGAAACAGATCAGAGATGTGTAGAGATTTACAGACAAATGCTAGAGACTGATGTCAGTCAAATTGTATTGGTCTATTTTGTGCTTCCCATTCCCAATGTCTGCTGAGAGAGAGTTTTGAGTGTAATGACACAACTGTGGAAAGAAACAAGCTGCATGGTAACCTTGTGAAGGCTGAGCTACAAGTGAAACTGAACATTAACATAAAGGGTCCAGACTTTCTAGATTTCATTAAAAAGAACCCAATCTTCTAAAAGCAGCAAGACCTAAAACCTGAGACAGCGCCCTGCCATTTATTATTTTCTGTAATTGTGTGAAGGCAAAGCCAAATTGCAGTTGTGTGATGAGAAGAGAAAGGCAATGTGCACACGACCAAGAAGAAGTCTGCATATAATTTCTGGTGCTTTCTAAAAAAAAAGGGGGGGGGTGGTTTAAATTTTCAGGCACAGCATGTGAACACCTGCTCCTCACTTAATTTGAAGATTATCAAATGGTTGGTCAAGCAATTCCTACACTTTTTCATTGTATTACAAGGGTACTGCAGTCTTCCTTACTATAGCAAATTCCTTCTACACTTTCCCAGACTGATTCAAGCATGTAAAAAAGGATAGACTACATCCATGCATCTTGTACCATTTGTTATTGCTTTATTCTCTATACAAGTGATAGTTGATATTCTGACTAATATTTTAAGTTTTAGCAGAGAGGAATAAAAACGTACCCTTTCAAGACTTTTCAATTAACACAGGTATCTTGGTCTGTGTGGCTGCAATGTTAGGCATTCTTACCTGGAAGTAAGTCCCAGTGAACACTGTGGACTTACTTTTGAATAGACACACACTGGATTATGCTATAGGAGCACCCCATTTTTAGTTTGTTATAATTTTGTTAAGCATTCTAAGACGTTGATACTGCTATGAGTCAATTACAGAGCATAAATATGACTGTTACTGGGCTCTCTATTAAACAAATAATTACAAGATTGTCTTCATGTTAATGAACAAAAATGCATGCATGACATGTGAAATTCAATAATAAGGGGAAAAACACCTAATAGAACAGTTTTGAAACAGAACAACAGTATGCACAAAAAATTAATTCACAGAAATCAGCAAAGTTTGCGATTTTGACAATTTCACCTCATCTTGAGCAGTATCTTTCATGTTTTCAGTTTCTTGGTGTACTTTAAAAGCAACATTCCCTCTGTGTGGGCTTCCTACTATATCCTGGGGAAAGTAATGAAAGAAAATTAAATACTTTCTGAGGCAATGTAGTGTAGTGTTTGAGTATTGGATTAGGACTCTGGGAGACTATGACCATTTCCATACTAGACTGTTATAGTGCTATTATTCCACTTTCAACATCCTATGAAATCTTGCAGTTTGCAGTTTAGGGACAGGCTTCAAAGGCCCCTCCCTAAACTAAAAACCCCAGGATTCCACAGGATGTTGAAAGTGGAATAATAGCACTATAACAGTTTGATGCGGAAATGGCCTGGGGTTCAAATCTCCATTCAGTCATGGAAACCCACAAGGTGCTTCTTTCAGCCTGAGAGGATGGCAATGGCAAGCCTATCTTGCCAAGACAATATGATAAGGTTGTCATTAGTTGGAGCAGAGGAACATAATAACAACAAAACACTTTCTAAAATCACTGCAAACTAGAAAGTGCATGGATATTAATGAGGTTTTCAATGGGACTTTCAAACTGAAAGAAAAAAGTACTCTTTCATATCAGAAAATTTAACTGTACAATATTAAAGATTTAAAACCAAGTTTTACTTTCAGCTTTCACACGAATATTATTGCCGTTGGGAAGCACTTGAACAATTTGATGTTACTGTTAGTCAGCAAGAGAGGAGCAAACATCATTAGACAGTTACTTGACTTCCTATTATTCATAGTTTTCTAGTAATTTACAAGATTTATGTTTATATCAATAACAAAATGCATTGAACTGCAAGAATAAGAGAAAGTATTCTAAAATAGCATATTCAGAAGAGAGTGAGAATACAATTTTTATTACTATTATTAGCATTAGCAGCAGCAGCATCTTTATGCTCCACCTTTACTCTAAGATTAGAATGCAAGGCAGCTTTCACTTTGTAATGATTACAATCAGATGATAATAATTTACCAATGATTAAAAAGAAAAGGCAACAAAGAATGAATATGAACTTTAAAATGTTTATTGCTATATTTTACCTGCATTTTGCCAGTATCTTCTGGTTTTGAGGCTTCCTTTTGCACCATGAAGGAAATACTCACCCTCTGTAAGCTTTCTGGTATATCCTAGGGAAAGGGAAAAAAATACAATCTCTAAAACCACTGCTAAATAGAAAAGTTTCAGAAAATTTATGAGGTCTTCAAAACAAAAACAGACACTCTTTCAGTGTAGAAATTTAACTATGTAAATAATATTTTAAAAAATCAAATCCAGGTTCATTGCCAGCTTTTCACTGAGCACTATATTTCAATGTATTATCTCTGGGAGGAAGTGAACTTACAAATAGGCACTGTCCTGAGTTACCAATTACAGAAGCTTCAGGCATTGCTACACAGTCACTATTAAACAGGTTTATAAAAACCATCACCTGACTATTCCTAACTACCTTGAGAGCAAAAACACATTACCTTAAATTCAAGTATAAGAAAAAGAATACATACTTATCAACAAAGAAATGATACACAGAGAACAGAAAGTTTGGTTCAATTTGAAGCATTCTTGTGGTCAGAGGAGGGGTATTTAAACATAACAACAGTGTTTCATCTGACAGAAAACAGGAACACACCAGAAAAACAAAAACTGAAACTTTTCAGTTACAGAAAATTTGTAACATAAAATTTATTATGGAGAAAAGTATAACACAAAGATTTATCATCAATAGGAAAACAGTAAACAGAACTAGGGAGATACACAAAGGAAGAATCTAACAGAATCAGTAACTGAGAACTACTATGAAGAACTGCACAGATAAGATGCCTAAACCATCTTCCAAAAACTAATGGTTCCATTTTTATGTAGGTAGGCTTATTTACTCTGTTCCTCACAGACGAAAAGAATGCTTTTCAGTAAGAGCTATTGGTGGATTCCAGGGGACATGCTGTACGCCAGCATGGCCCACATAACGTCTGGGCTCCAAAACAGGCAGACACCCAAAAAACCATCACAGTTCGAAAACCAATGAAGTCCAGAGCTGAGGCCAAAGTATAGTTGCAAAACTAAACTAGTGTTTATTTAAGTAACATAAGTAAGTAACATAAAGACATCAGAAAGCTAGGTAAAATCCATTGTGCATCTCTCTCCTCTTACAGCACGACAGAGAGAGAGCAAAAACAGCAAGCAGACGAAAGTGAGCTAGCCCAGAATAGAACAGACAGGGAGTGATTTCCCACACAGCAGTTAAAAGGCTACTGTAGGGATGTTTATCCAAACAACCCCAGGTTTTCCCACAGGAACTCGGAAGGCAAGCCAGATGTCTCTTATCACACTGGCTGGGTCAGTTCGACCTGCCCATTACCATGATCACGAGACAGCAGAGGAACAAGACTCAAACTTTAACCCTTTAGTCAGCAAACCAGAAGGCTGGATACTTAACAAGACCAACTTCCGTTCTTGGTCAGCAGAGAAGTGGAGTAGACAGCACTAGAAACTGCCGTCACTAAGATCAGATTCCTAGATATTGAAATCTTCTGCCAGTCATAGAGTTGGAAGGGGACATATGGCTACTGAGTTCAACTCCCTGCTCCATGCAGGATCTCCAGCTAAAGTTTCCCAAGCATGTAGCCATCCAGCCTCTTTTGGACGACATCCAGGGAAGGAGACCCTACTACATCTCCAGGTATTGTGTTCCACTGCCAAACAGCTCTTAGTGTCAAGAAGTTCCTTCTAATGTTCAGTCAAAATCTACTCTCTTGTAACTTAAAACCAGTAGATCTGGTTCTACTTTCTAGGGCAGCAGAAAACAGGTCTGCACCTTCCTCTGTGACAGCTCTTTAGATATTTAAAGAGTACAATCATGTCGCAATTTAGTCTTCTCTTCACTGAGCTGAACGTGCTCAGATCCTCCAACCTTTCCTCACATGTTTTGTTCTCCATACCTCTTATTGTCCTCGTCACACTTCTTTAAATGCACTCCAACTTCTCTATATTTTTCTTAAAATGAGGTACACAGAACTGAATGCAGTATTTGAGATCAGTCCTGACTAGTGCAGAATATAATAGTGTAGAATATAAAATTTCCCTTGGCTTGGAAATTATGTTTCTATTAATGCAGGCTAAATAACACTCACCCTCTTGGTTGTAGTACTGCACTGCTGGTTCATGATCAACAATAACTCCAAGGTCCTTTTTACATGCAGTACTGCCAAGCCAAGTATCCCCCATCCTATATCTGTGTATTTGGTTGTGGCCTAACTGTAAAATTTTGCATTTGTCACTATTGAATATCATTTTATTAATTTCTGCCAGATTTTCTAGTTTATCAAGGTCCTTTTGAATTCTGTTTATATCTTCTAATACATGAGCTAACCCTTCCAGTTTTGTATAATCTGCAAACTTCCAAGTCATTGATAAAAACATTGAAGATTAATGATCCTAGGACAGGACCCCGAGGCTCTCCTTTTGAGACTTCCAAGTCGGAAGCACAGCCATTGATAATGACTCTTTGAGCACAGACTTCTAACCAATTATGGATCCATCTGATGGTGTTTCCACCTCTTCCATATTTAATCAGCATGCTAATCAAAATATTAAGTGGGATCTTATCAAATGTTTTGCTGAAATTCAGCTAAATGATATCTACAGCATTCCCACCATCTACTAAACTTGTGATTAGTTTGGCAAGATTTGTTCTTGACAAACCCATGCTGGCTCCTACCGATCACTGCACTAGGATGGGATTGGAACGCTCTCCACTGCACTGGTTAGCTGCCAGCAGATGGGCAGCATTCAGGATAACACTCTTTCCTTCCACAGTATAGTCAGCCTCTTCCTGTGCTGTACTGAGGAAGAAAGCACTTATAATGTTTCCACCCTTCCCACATGCCCGCACCCAACAGGACCATTGGCAAAGGGAGGTCATTACCAGATTTCTTCCAGCAAGGGTATACAGCATGATTGTGACAGCTGGGGATGCGACAGCAGCAGAATTGCAACCACGTTGTGTGATGGAACGCATCATGGACTTGCAGCAACACATCCCCATGCCGGGATGGCACTGTCATGCAATAAGGGCCTAGATTAGTTAGCCTTATGCTGTTTGCTCCACTCCTTTATTGACAAAGAACACAAAAGTTTACAATTTTCAGTGATTCACCTCCATTTCAAGAGTATCTTCTCCCACTGTAGAGGCTTCCTGTTGTTCTTTTAAGACAACACTCACTCTTTGTGCACTTTCAGGTATCTCCTGGGGAAAACAGAAAATGGCAACAATGATGTACTTTATAAAAACCACACATAACTAGAGCAACTGAATTAATATTCATGAGAATTTGGAACGAAAAAAGTGTAATCTTCCAAATAAAAAATAAGAATTAGAATAATATAAAATCATAGAATCATATAGCTGGAAGAGACCACAAGGGCCATCAAGTCCAGCCCCCTGCCATGCAGGAAAAGAGATTACAACCCAGTTTTGCTTTCAGTTGTTAATACTTTATTCTGGTTTGTTGCGTTTTGGAAAGAACTCAAACAACTTGAGACTGCCGTATTTACCTAGCACTAAATATTAAACAAAATGTTTTAAAAATTAACCAGATTGTATTTATTTCTATACTGAGAACAAAAATGAAGGATGGCATATCAAGTTCAGTGCCTAACACATAGCTTTGAAACTGAACAGCAACAGCAACAAAGAACAGACAAGTATGAAACAGAAGAATTTATAATGTTTTATCTCAACATCAAAAGCAGCTGCCCCCTCTTTTGCAGCTTCCTGCTGCAGGGTATGCAAAACACTTGCCTTCTGTGGTCTTGCAGATACTTCCTATGAAAAATAATAAAAAGCAGGAACAATGCTCACTCTATAAGCAATATAAGATATAGGTCAGTGTCGAAGAACTGCAGTTCTCCAAGGTCCTCAAGTGTATCCAGCACCCTCAAAAATATTTTTGGAGAAAATAAATGGGAGAAATGAATCCCCACATTGCACAGGAGGCATGGGAGGAAAGTTCAACACATTTCATCCCATAGCAGGCATTTTAGGCCCAGGAGAAGCCCTTTTTTAAAAAAAACTTTCAGGTCCTTGTCAGTTCTAGATCATTTCCAGTTTGAAATATTCTCTCCTAAGACTTAAAAAAGAACATGGTAAAATTATTCTCCAAGGCTCCTGAAGATATGGGGCGATTTTAGGCTATAAAAAAACAGTAAAAAGTTTTTTTTATAAATTAACTAACTTCTTATTCTGCATTGCTCCCAATATAAGAGTCACCTGTGGCAAGGCACAGCAGTGGGATGATACAGCATTCCAACACCTCATGGAGAACCAATGCCTCAACTCCCAGTAGTTTCCCACCCCAATCTAAGTAAATTGTCAACAGTCACAGCAAAAAGCTAAACAGTGCTCTAGATACGTTATACACTTTTCATACTCTTTCACTGGCTTTGTTCGTAGACCTGTCAAACAAAGAACATCAAATGGCCATACTTAAGAGAGCCATTATTATGATTCATAATAACATACTTCCTTAGAGTTTCTACTGTAAAACTCTGCTAACCAAAAACAATTGAAGGATTATTAATATCTTCAAAACAAAGGAGCAAAAAGCATACTCATTTCAAATTACAATCTTTTTAACTATACAAAATAAATAGAAGCACTAGCCTTTTGCATTCAGCTTTTCAGAGATAATACAGTTGGCCCTCCATATCTGTGAATTCTGCATCCGCAGATTCAACCAAGCACAGGCTGAAAATATATTTTAAAAAATCCAAAAAGCACACTTTGATTTTGCCATTTTATATAAGGGACATCATTTTACTAGTCCATTGTACATAATGGAACTTGAGCATCCACTAACTTTAGTATCCATGGGGTCGTCCTGGAACCAAACCCCAGCAGATACTGAAGACTCATTGTATATGTTAACTTCAAGTCACATAAAATAACACTTTTAAATATAACGCAATTTGTGGAGTGGATAAAACAAGCTGCACTGTAGTACTTTTCTGTAATTCTGGCAGGCCAGTGTAACTGCAGCCAATTTCAGCTTCAGCAGCTTAAACAAGTACAAAGCAGCATCATAAAGCAGACTACCAAGGACAGATGTCCAGTGTAGTCTTAATTCTGTCAAAGCAGCAAATGCCATCACAAATGGCTTCACAATTAATTTTTATAGGAGTACATCTATTCTTTATCTAGGACTGATCAGAAGCCATACAGAGACACTCTCAACATACAGTGCTTCTGTTTCACATAAAAGCTTTTCACCAACAGGACAAAAAATATACATTCTCTCATTCCAGAAGCTTCATACTCTAGCTCCTGTATTGTCCTTTTAAAGAATATATTTGAAATATGGAACAAAAACAAAGAAAAACTAATGCTGGCTATCTCACCATTAACTCCAGTAGAGATGATGGAAAAATTTCCAATAAATTTGAGGGATGAATTAGAGAAGGAATTAAAAAAAGCAGGGAATATATAAGTTAAAAGAATGGATGAATATAATGACAAATAAAGATAGAATAAAGGAGAGGTTGCAGGATACTAAGATGTCACAGCTTAATTATATTCAACTGGAGCAGTGGACAAGAAATTGGAAAAACAATAATAAAGATTTTAAAGAGTACACTAGATTTGAACAAATGATTAAGCAAAGAGATGATATAGAAGAAAATTAAATATTGAAGAGTACCACAAGAGAAATATATAAAATATTGTCAAAAGATGAAGACGAGTATCTTAGAAAAATATGGGAAGAAGAATTAGTACAAAAAATACTCAAGATTGGGGGGAAATTTGGAATCAGCGTCATTTAAAAAAATTATCTGTAAGTATAAAAGAGAATTATTATAAATTGGTTTGGAGATGGTACCTAACACCAGTAAGGTTTAACCATATAGACAAGAATCATTCAAGGTTATGTTGGAGGGGTTGCCAAGAGACTGGCACATATATCCGTATGTGGTGGAATTAGGAAAGTGTACAGAAATTTTGGCAAATGGTGTTTAAAAAGATAAAAGAGATAACAGGAATTGATTTACAAATATATACGAGTACAGCATTATTATCAATATTTGATAAGGTTAATTGTACCCAGACAATGAAGGAGTTAATTACAAATTTATTAACTGCAGCAAGGCTAATTATATCGAGAAAATGGAAAAGAAGATTTTCAAATAAAGGATTGGTATAAAGAAGTGTGGAAAATTGCGATCAATGATAAGTTAACATGTCGAATCAAGGTTAAAAAAGGAATAATGAAAAGGAATGACTTTGAAGCAATATGGAAAATATTTGTGGAAAAGGCTTTAACAAAAGATGGAAGTGTCACACCTCCACAAAAAGAATTACAATTTTGGAAAGCAGAGTAAGCTGAAACATAATTGGCTCTGGGAATGGGTTGACATTTAGGATTAGGGTTTATGGTTAATAACAGAATCATATATAGTATTAGCAATAGATTAAATATAGTTGAAAAGAATAGATTTAAGAATGAAATTACTATAGCAGTAACGAGTACAAGGAGAATGAGATTTAGATACAAGAAATAAAAATATATAATCAATATGATATGTTGAATAAGTATATCATGATAAAGGATCTGGAGAGAAATTAGTAATGTAAGCTATTTGTGTTGTAATTTTTTTCTTTTTCACATTTTTGTTATTCACATGGTGTTTTTTGTTTTATTCTGTCATGTATCGTTCCTTTCACTTTATAATAATAATAATAAATTTTTTTTAAAAAAAAACCTCTGGCTCCTGTATTTAGAAGCCAGGAGACAGCAGAGTACAGGAACACAAGTAAAGTAACATATATTCTTCTATAACAGCAGCTTAAACTATACTACCCTTGTTTGTTCATCATCTGCTGGTGTTACTTGTTCAGGTAGAGTTTCAACTGGTGATTCAAATTCTGCGGTCCAGGGTTCTTTTGTAACAGATGATGGCTTCAGGGCAGAAAAATAAATAAATAAAAGTCTCAATATTAGGATAAAAATGCATAATTCCTAGAAACACATTTTAGTCCTATTAGGAAGAATTTGCTTACATGTAATTAGAGGTCTGGACAAAAACAGCAGAGATACTGGTTCAAATACACACTCATCCATGAAAGTCCCACCTGGCAAGCAACCTTGTCAGTAACCATCTCTCAGCCCATCCTATGTCACAGGTTTTATAGGAAAAAATGAGCAGAAAGAAGCCAATATTTGCTATCCTGGATGCCTTGGTAGAAAAGTGGACTTTGACTGAACAATTACAGAATCAGTACCCCCACTCATCTGCAAGTCAAATGCAGAATCATAAGTCTATAACCACTTTGATTAAAAAAGGTATGATAATTTTACTAGAGCCATCCTCTATGTCTCAGAAGAGAGGAAATTAACATCTTTCTTGAACCTTACCAGTTCTATCGGTTCTGTTTCCACTGGTGTAACCTCTGCAACTGAAGACTCAACTGGATGAATTTCCTTCTTAACAGATGGTAGCTTTATTTTACAAAGGAAATAATAAGAATAAAAATCAGAACGCACAAATGTGTGGTTGCTAGCAATAAGCTTGCAGTCCCAGTTTGAAGTGTTGGTCTTTACATTTAACATCGTAAGCAGTTTGGGAGCAGGCTGTTTGAAGAAACACCTGCATCCACATGAATGATGTCAGACTTCAGAGGCCGTGGTTTCCAGTACATTTACAGAGAAAATCAAGCCAGCAGTTACTAGAGAGAGGTTCCTTACAATTAGTAGCTCCAAAACTGTGGAACTCCCTCTCCCAAGAACTGCCCCAAAAGACAGACCCACCAGACATTTTTAATTATATCTAAAAGATTTATTTGTTTTAGTGAGCTTTTCCTGAATGTTTTTGTGCTTACTATTTGTTTCAGTTGCTATTTTTTATCTTTGCATTGATATTAATATATGGTTTTTAAACTGCTGGTTTTAAGACATCTTGTAAGCTATGCCCTAAAAGGCCAGCTAAAAATGTTTAAGTTGACAAGTAAAGAATAACTGCATAATAAGTGATAATGCTAAGTATAACAAACTTCAGCAAAAAATTTAAAAAAATAACATAAATCTCCAGTACAATTCTTTTAAATCACAGCTTTACAGAAACAATTTATAGCTGTTCTGTAAATGCTGTGATTTAAAAGAATTGTACGGGGTTTGTGTTATTTTAAATTATTTAAATATTTATTTAGATATCTTTATTACAGTCATTGACCAGCACAAAAGAGGATACAGAATATAAAAGGTAAAGGTATTAAAAACAGTAATAAAATTCAATTAACTATTTAAAACAGTATTTAAAACAATATAAATGCAGAGTTAAAAACAGTAATATTACGATTGTAGGCTGGTATAAAACTATAAAAATATAAAATAGACTAGGAATAATAAAATACTTATAAAACCAGGTACATAAAATTAGATATAAACTACCTAAAGATTTGGTCTCAATAACATTTAGTTATCAGATGAAGAGCCCTGATAACCAGGGGGGCCCTTTTGGATTTATTTTGCTAAACTATGCTGCTAATCATCACCTGTCGCATTTTAATAGCTGCTGCACAGAATTTGGTCACCCTGTATGTTATATTAGGATTCATATCGAGAGCAACAGAGAAACATAAAATTGATTAGGCCCACCAGTGTAATTATACAGTATTGGCAAAATAAGATAGCCATAAATCTCTATAGAACGGCACGGAAGGACACATGTTTGCAGCTTCTATTGGCCAGAGTCACAGGGGAGCGTCTCTCTAAAAATGCAATTCCCTATAGCAACCTTTGAGGATAGCGATGGGAGAGATGCTTTGAGCCAAAGTGAAGGCCTTAGGGTGTTTTGCCAGTTCTAGATTGCTTATGTAAGCCATTGGCATTTTTAAGTACTTGTTATATTCACTGACAATGAATGAAGGGGATCTGCTGATCCATTTGGCGCTCTATGTCAGTGACACGCTGTTTTATGGCCACTTTAGCCTGATCATACCCTAAACTAAATAAAAGTTTTGGGGAAAAACCCCAAGGAAAAGTTTTTACTTGAAACTGCCTTAATCCATGAGGATGAATTCATCCTTCAAAACAAGAGAGGCAGCCCCCTAAAAAAGGAGCCTAAGCCAGTAATTAAGTGTGGACATCCATATCCTGGCCTCATGCTCAAGAAACCTGCCTGTAACTGCAGAGTGGCATTGGAGATGCATTTTGGGTTTTAAAGACTGATCTCAGAAATTTTTGGATGTGCTCCAAAATGGCACTATTAGGGAAAGGGCCTAATTGGGCTCCATATAAAAGTTGGGCTATTGATTTTGCCTCAAATAATTTTACAGCTGCGGGGACATAATATCCCCCTTTTTGTTCTGAAGAATTTTTGAATAGCCATTGAGCTCCTCTGGGCATTGCTGACAACTACCCCCATGTGCTTTCCTCCTTCCTGAGGAATGAAAGACTACACCCAAGTATTTGAAACAGGAAACCTGTTCAATTTATGAGATCTATATCCCAAAAGTTGCCTAGGATGTTTGGCAAATGACATGTTTTTGGGTTTTTTTGATAGTTAACCTAAATGATTTTCTTTGCAAAACGGGGAAAATTTCCAGAGCTCTTTTAAGGCCAATAGATGTTCTTGAAAGGATAGCTGCATCATCTGCGTAAAGCAGATGGGGATGGTTCTTCCAGCTAACTTTGGAGGGTAATTTGGATATGAAAATGACCCACCATTGAACTAATACAAAAATTAAACAAAAGTGGAGCCAAGATGCAGCCTTGCTTTACTCTTTCTTGTTTTAATTGCTTAGTAAGATGACCCTGTAATACATGTACTTTAAGGGAGGCCCCTTCATGTAGCATTTGTACTAGGTGGAGTAATCTCCTATCAGTTGAAGAACCACCAATTTTTCTAAAAAGGAGCGTGAAATGGAATGAAATGCTCCTTTGAAATAATAAAAGCAGTATACAAGGCAGTAATATTCCCGAGGAATATTTCCCAGTCAGGTGTTGCAAAACTAAGCACTGATCAATAATGACCGGTTTCCCTAAAACCAGCTGGTTCATCCGCTAAAATATTCTCTTTTTCCCAGCCCAAGAATTTCCTGTGTAGGTGCCTTGCATACAGCTTACTAATTGTATTAAGCAGACAAATTTTCTTTATTTTTTAAAAAGGGGCAAATGACTGCTAGTCCTCAGTCTGAAGGAACGCACCCCATGGAGTGATCAGATGAAAAGAGAAGCCAGGAGGGGAACCCAGAACTTCAAGTTGTTTTTAATGACTTCTGGTGGAATCAAGTCCTCTGGGGGGCTTTCCCTGTTCTTAATTAAGCTGCAAGACTGTTTATTTCAGACATTGTTACAGGAGGCCATGGTGGAAAGGTCTCAAAATCCAATGAACTTCTTTTCCCACATGGACTGAATACAGATCTTGAAAGCACACTTCCCAAATATTGGGAGTGATTGAATATTTATCCTGTTTAAAGTGCTGCTTTGCATACCTGACGTAAAAGGCCAAAAGAGGGATGGAACATTTTTTAACGGTTTAAATAAGGCAACCATTCTTTCATAGCTTCTTTCTTTTTATGTGCCAATAATAGTTTATATTGTCTTTTTTCTGAGGCAGCTCTGATGCAGTGAATGATGATGTACTAACTAAATGTGACTAATAAATAGCAATAAGATTTTTTTTTTTTTATTTTTTTATTTTTTTTGCTTTGACACAATCTTTATCAAAAAATTTGGAATAAAATCTATTTGGTCTTGATTGTGTGCTATCATAATATAAAAGTAACTGATGTAACTCCTGAATCAGTATGTTATAATTTAAGAATACCTCAGGGAGCTCTGGGAAAGGATCACAAGTTGAAGACTCTGAAAGTGATGGGTGGACAAAGAAACAGTTATCACATGATTTAACTGTGGGCACCATCTAGGTCTGCGATAGGTTCTTTCATCAAGGGTAATATCAATTAAGTGAAAGTCTTCAACATGAGGCTCTTGTGCAAAGTTAATTAGTTGCAGAGTTTTGGGGGGTATCACTGTCAAACCTTTAGATGACTTCTAAGTCCTTTACATATACAAGAAGGTCCCCAAGCAATTATATAGTCAATTGCACTCATTCTGGTTCCAGAGAGGTAGGTGAAACTAGCTGGGTGATCTTTATATAGCACCACTTAGTATGTGGAGATTTTAAAATGAAAGTGATTAATGTCAAACACAAGCCTGCATAGTTGGCTTTCTGGTCTTTATTCTGGCGTATCAGTAGGACTACATCTTCTTCTAAACGTGGAGGTGGAAAAAAAAACTGCAAATTAAAGTCTCTCGTTAGGGCCCAATCACGTTCAGGTACCCCCAATACACAGATCCATCAGGGTACTTAGTAAAAGATCAGCCACATATGACTCAAGTTTTGCCCACAGTGCTTTAATTTGATTCTTCTGTCTCAGTGAAGGCATGTAAACATTCTAATCAATAAATTGATAGATTTAAATTGAATCTTAACAGCCATAGCATGTGATTCAAATGAAGAGAGTGGTATTATGAAAATCGTAAGGTTGTGGAAACCAAAATTCCTAATCCTCTTATGGGTTTACCATACCTGGACCCTGCAACTGCCCTTAGGGAGAAAGAATGAAACCCATTTAATGATAACTCTCCCATAAACCAAGTTTCCCGTATAAAAGAATATCAAAGCAAGATAAGAAGGCAATAAAATTGGGGTCACTGGTAGACGCAGTCCATCCTGCCACATTCCAAATTAGGGAAAAAAATCTTACTCTAACCCTTTCGTTGTCAGGCAGATATGTTATCACACACAAATTGAGTATGTGATCTTGCAGAAGATGATGGAATGTCATGGGGGAATAGTCCCGATGAATGGGACTCCTTATCCAACTTTCAATCAAATCCAGCTGATGGGCAGGTCTACTAACGTTTGAAATTATTGGGACAATCTCCTTCCATGGTTGATATACAGGGTCACCATGTTCTGTTTTTGTCCTAGTTCATGGTCCTCTAGGTATCACATATCAATCCATGGGGAGGGTCTTGTCTTTAGAGTTGTTGACCTCAGGTCATGCTGTGCAGGTATATCAGTCCAAGTAGTACAGTCTTCAGGTCTTGTAGCCAAGGAATTTATTTGTTTTCCCCCCTGATGGATTGAAGCATGTATTTCTTCTTGCTTGTTCATTATCTCCTTAGTTGGATATAGAATTTCTTTTTTAAACTCTTTGACAGTTAACTGGGTATTTAGGGCCGTTTGCTTAATAGAGTTGTTCTCAAGTTGTCTAATCATTTTAAAATATTATTCTGTTCCTCAAGTGGAAGAGCAGAAAATAGTTCAAAAGATCTATTTCCTCATCACAACATGCAGGCTCTAACTTGGGGGGAACACAATTTAAACTCTGACTCAGCTGAAGTTTTTTTGTTTTTCCCCCTATAGTGTCAGCTAAACTGGGTTTTACAGTGTCCAGACCTCCACTGGTCAAGTCAGTCAGGTTTTCACAGGGTTTTGTTTTTTGAACAGCATGACTAAAGATACCTCCCTTTAAGGGGAAAGGGGGTGCTCGATTTTCAGTATTGTCACAATTAAGCCAAGATGTGCTAGCTCATCTTTGTTTTCCAATATCCAGCTAGCCATTGACCAGTTTTTAAATGTGACCGCTGTACGAGCACATACATAATTAAAGAACAGATACTCTATTTTATTATATCCCTGATAGTGCAAAAATTAATGGAGGACTTACTTAGTAACTTTCAAAATGAGTTTTCATTCATACTGAGACAGAAACCCCGCAAGTTTAGGATAGTTCAGAAATACCAGTTTTTGATGAGAAAAAAAGTTTCCCAATTGATGCCTTTGGGGTTTCCCTTCTGTACCTCTTTTTCTTTATATGCCGTCACTGACCAGGGGTCTGGAGGACCTAGGTTCTGGAGCAAACTTAGAAGATCTACTTGACTGGCATCTTCTCCTTTTAATTCCTTTGGAGTAGCAGAAAATTTGTACAGTTGGCTTACAGGCTGGGGTGTTAGTAAGTTTGCGAAGTTATTGGCTTGGTGCTGACGTAGCTGTTGTCATTAGACTTTGTATTTATTTCCTTGGGGCTTTTTTCTGATTTTTTCTCCTTGGCTAGCAAATCAAAAAACTTCTAAAAATTCATCTTAGAAGCATGCTTCAATTGTTTTACATATCTTTACTTTTTTTCACATTTTCACAGTCTTCTTATTCACTTTTTTCTTAGAATGATTTTATTTGATTTAGCAGATAAATGGGAGTTACCATTTTACCATTTAAATGCTTCCAGTTTAAAGCCTTATCCACTTGCTTGTCTATATTCAATATTTCACAAACAAGAGTAAAAGTTAGTATAATCATTTAAAAAGGGTTTTAAAATGCTGTATATCTTTGGACAAGGAGCAAAGCCTTTTTATCTATGTGGGTCTCCAGTAATTAGTTCATTATTACTATGTGGCTTTTCCAAGCTTGCCCCTTCCAGGTGTCCACCTAGCTCCAAGGCTTGTTTTAGCTTTAATTCCCTCTGCTCTCTATCAATCTCACCAGTTTGTGGACATTCCTTTGTAGCCTAGTCTCAGCAAGGACAATTTCTAATGCCAGATTCAGGGCAGGAGAATCTTCCTTTGCATTGCTCTTAAGTTTGTGCAATTGCTCTTGCTTGAAAAATGGCAAGTCAGTCTGAGGGTTTGAAGCTAATGAGTTGTTTTTTAATAGCTGATCCTTCCTCCGCTCCTCCACACCTGGGGAGCAGAACTGAGTTATCTTTGTCTGTTCTTTCCATTTGTGTTCAGCCAAAGGAATACTTACAAGTGGAGGGGGTTCCAGCATGTTTCTATATGCTCTTCTTGTATACACCATTACTAATATATACAAAAGTGGTGCAATTGGCCTCCGCACGCTTCCAAATCACAGAATAGCTATAGAATATTTTTCTCTCAAAGTGATTAAAACAAGCTATGGCTACAAAAATGATGATAAAAAGTTTAAAAATAACGCAGTAAACTATCTTATCAAAACACTACTGACAGTATAAAAACATATTTAAAACATAACAATGATAATAAAAGTTCAGCGCACACACACGCCATTAAAAGACTATTCTACACAACCTGTTATTCTTCAAAGGCTTACTTAAATAATAAGGTCTTTACCTACAAGAAGGAGAGCAGCAAGAGGGCCAGCCTTGCCTCTTGTGGAAGAGGGTTCCACAGTCTATTGATTAAACATTTTGTATGCATGAAACTCACTTCCCTAGAAACCTAGCCTGGAACTATTTCAGAAACAGCATAAGATGCTAATGTTGAATTCTACTTACAGCTATCTTACTCTGTCTTGAGCCTTAAGAATGAAACCAGATATAAATAAATAATACATTGTTGCATACAACAATAACAGCTTTGGTACTTATGAAGTACTTAAGCTGATACTGCTACATAACCATATAAAACATTTCTGTGAAGAGTGCATTTAAATTTGCTAAATTTTGTGATTAAAAGATAGCAGACTGATAAAAAGGAGCTGATCAAACTTGATTTTTATCCAAATGCCTGTACAGTAGGCTCTCCACATTCACAAAGGATAGGGACACAAATCCCTCATGAATGTCAAATAATTGTGAATAGGGCGCCCTCCCTATAGGCAGGTGCACTCACCCAGGCGGGGGGCAGGGAGGCAGAGAACAGGCAATCACCTTCCCTGCACCTTCCTGCCACCCACGAGAAGCGCACCCGCACTCGCTGCAGTGGCAGGAGGAATGCAGGGAACTCACAGTCGCCTTCCCTGGACCTTCCTGCCGCTGATGTGGGTCGCAGCCACACCTGCAGCAGCAGTGGTGGGGACAGTGGGGGGAGCATGGGGAATTGGCGATCGCCCTCCCCAGACCTTCTTGCCCCCCCGTGCCAGCACTCCCACACCCACGGTGGGGATGGGGGCGGTGGGAGGAGCACAGGGAACTGGCTATCACCCTTCCTGGACTTTCCTGCTGCCTGCGTGGGCATGCCCGCACCCGCAGCAGTGGCAGGAGGAGTGCGGGGAATTGGCGATCACCCTCCCTGGGCCTTCCTGCTGCCCACGCGGGCACACCCGCACCCATGGCGGTGGCAGCAGGAGGAGTGTGAGGAATTGGCAATCACCCACCCTGGACCTTCCTGCCGCCCACACAGGCACCACAAGCACTTGCAGCTGCAGCGAGGGCAGTGGCTGCAGGAGGAGCGTGGGGAATTGGTGATTGCTGTCCTCAGGCCTTCCTGGCACCCACACCCGCAGTGGCAGCAGGGGAGGCGGGAGGAGCATGGGGAACTGGTGATCGCTCTCCCTGGACCTTCCTACCACTGGCACTGGGCGTGCCTGCACTGGGGGCAGGGAGAATCGGAGGAGCAAGCGGGGTGGGTGGGGGGAGAGAGGGAGAATGAGGAGGCAAGCAGGCACCCTGCAAATAATCAAATTAGCAAAAGTGAAACCTGCAAATGTGGAGGGAGAACTGTATAGTAAGACACTGTAGTTTTGGGGGCAGCAAAAATGTAATTTTTATTTTAAAAAATATTTTGACCATTTCAGTTTAACCAATTCAACCAACAAAGTTCAGTTTGTTCTACTTTACTTACATCTACTTTAATGTTGTAGTCCTGGCCAAGAATGCTTTCTATGAGTTCTTTGATTCTCAGGTCTGACTCAGTTGGAGCAGTAGACTTCAGGGATGCAATTATTTCATCAATAGACCGTTGAACAATTCCAGATGCCGAAGACATTTTCTGAACAGAAGCACGTATTTGTGACTTACTCCGTGAGAAATGCCTCACATGTATTTTTGATCTACTATCAGCAAGAGTTTCTTCTGTAGAATCTGAAGCAGACATCACACCAGACGACCTACTGCTTTTTTTACTATATGGTTTATCTAATGCTAACACTGAATTTAATAAACCTTGTTTTGATGTTTCTTTACCAATTTTAGAAGATTTTTCACTCAGAAAGGAAACAACAGAAAAAGAGTCAACTTCTCTAGTGAGAACACTGGGTACTGTGATGGTGTGTTCAGAGAATACCCTTTTTTTCTCTGGCTGCTCAGTATAAGAGCTGTCTTTCTGTAGAAGGCTGGGAGATCTGAACTGTAATTTTGGACAAACAACCTGTGGATATTTGGGTTTTGGTTGGGGCTCCGGTTTCTTTAATATATTGAGTTGCTTGCTGGTACCTACTATAGAAGCTATTGCTACTGGGATTTTTTCACCATATTCTTGACTATCACTTTTGCATTCTAAGACTGCCCTTCCAGAATTAGGTCTCTGTTTTTTCTCCACACTGACTTCTTTCTTTGCAGGCTTCTTTTGATGAGTTGTGATATCTTCTGTTTGTTTTTCCTTCTCTATTACCCCAGGGGAGATCCTTACTTTTTTTAGGGTTTTAGAAGTATTCACTTCATAAAGAAGATGTTGATATTCAGGACGCAGAGGTGGGCTCCTTGAGGTTTGGTGAGAATTCCGTTGTATCTCAGATGATTCCTCTGGTGGTGTCACCTCCACTATAGGTTTAGCCCGATCTGTATCAGGAGCAGCTGTTTCTTGTTTAAACTTCAGAAACTTTTGCCGAGATTCTTTGCATATATTCTCACGCTCCTTCAGTATTATTAGTTCTTCCAAATATGTTAATCCAAAATGCTCATGTTTTCTAGCCATTTGTTTAAACCTTGGGGAAAACAAACACAGAATTTTGTTTATATCTTTAAGGCTGATTATGTGATGGAGAGCCATCACTCTGTAATTTATCATATTTACAATCACCTATAAACTTGTGAGTCAAAATGGTGTAGCGTTTGAGCATTGAACTACAACCCTAGAAAGCAGGGTTCAATTCCCTGCTCTGCCATGGAAACCCACTGGGTGACCTTCACCTTAGGATTGCCATAAGTCAGAAACAACTTGAAGGCATAGAACAACATAAACTTGTAGAGATAGACCTCTCAACATCTTTCGAAGGAATCCTTTGAAAGGAACATCAGAAAAAAAAAACCCAAATTTGAACAGATTCCAGTTAAAAAGAGTACGAGCAAGCAAAGCCCTACCACCTCTGAGGTTTAATAATTCCATTCCACAGTTAGTATATCTGAGATACATCTATCAAGCAAACTAGGAAACTGACTGACATAGCATTCATAAATATGCAAACTGCTCTTTTATTTAAAAAAACAAGGATAGTATTTTTTACACTATAACAAATATATATATATATACACACACACACACACATACATGCAGCCATTCCTTCACATTCACTAGGGAAAGTGGGAAAACTGTGAATAACTCTAGGCCCTCTCAAACCATATTTAACACTCAAAAAATATGATCACCATATTCAGCCCACCATGGATTCCTTTGAGGCATCAGGATTCCTTCACAAGTCAGAAATGTGTGGCTGGCAGGGCTTACTGCCACCTGCACTGCTGCCCCACACCATTTTCAATAGGCACTTCCTAGCTTCGTTTGCAGTTTCTCAGTCTCATGAGGTTTACAGTTCCTATTAAAAATGGCATAGGGAGGCAGCAGAGAGGACAGCAAATAATCTGTAAATAATCAAATCCACAAAGTGAAATCCGCAAATGCGGAGGGCTAATATATGCAATAATTTGTTGTTGTTGTCTGCTTTCATGTCATTTCTGACTTATGGCAACTCTAAGATGAACCTATCACAGGGTTTTCTCGATAGAATTTTTTCAGAGGGGGTTTGCCTTTGCCTTCCTCTGAGGTTGACCGTGACTCACCCAAGGTCACCCACTGGGTTTCCATGGCTGAGTGAGGCTCTGGACCCTGGTCTCCCAGTGTCTTAGGTCAACTGTCAGACCGCACTGGCTCTCACTGCAGTAACTGCAGGAACATCTGACACATTTCTGACTTACAGTAACACTAAGGCTAACCCATCATGGGTTTTCTTGGCAAGATTTGTTCAGAGGGGTTTTTGCCATTACCTTCCTCTGAGGCTGAGAGGGTGTGACTTTCCCATGGTCACCCAATGGGTTTCCATGGCTGAGTGAGGATTCAAACCTTAGTCTCTAGGATCCTAGTTTAATATCCAAACTACATCACACTGATTTTCTCAGTGTAATGACAGTAGACATATTATCTTTGCTTTTAGCTAATAAAAGTGCATGCTGTGCAAGACAAGAAAGCTGGTAAGGATTTTATTTGCCATCTGCAGTTTTTTTACAAGTATCATAGAATCACAGAATTGAAAGGATGGAGTAATCCAACCCTGTACCAGAGGTGGTACAAAAGTGCATAAAAGTACTTGAATTTATAAAGTGCATATATCTATAGGAAGACAGGTAGACAAATATAGTGCAGATAGAGAGACAGATATACCTATACCTGCTCTATTACTGTGTAATTCACGGGGAATATCTTTTTGATCTACCAAAAGTTGCATCTGTCCACATAACCTATTAATGGATTGAACATTACTGAAATTCTAACTAGTTTCCATCTTTGGGTAGAGTACCAAAATCCTGTCCCTCTAACAGCATCAAGTCAAGAAGGGAAGATCTATTTCCTGAAAGGTGGTTTTCTATCATGGGCCATTTCTGCCCTACACTGTTGTAATGCTATTACATCATTTTCAACATCCTGTGGAATTCTGGGGTTTGTAGTTTCCTGAGGCCAAAGAGCTCTCTGGCTGAGGATTCTAAAAGGTCCCTCCCTAAACTGCAAACCATGCTGGAAGCGGAATAATAGCACTATAACAGTATAGTGCGGAAATGGCCATGGGAAAACCTTCTGTTATTGGACTTCTACCTTGCAGAACTTTAAGGTCAGGGGGAAAAAAGGATAGGAATACTATAACCACACCACTTGAGACTGATCTGGATTTACTACTCAGGGCCGCTGCTACGGCCTGCCACGAAAAGCCCGTCCAACAAGATACCTCACTCGATCTCCCTCCGAGCCAAAGTATCTGACGCGATTCTCGAGTCGGCGGGCTAATCGCCCCTTTTCAAACTGATTCTCAGCAGCTCAACCCTAGCCATTTCCACACTAGGCTGCTATAGCGCTATTATTCCACTTTCAACATCCTGTGGAACCCTGGGGTTTGCAGTTTCGGGAGGGGCCTGCCGGCCTAGTGCGGAAGTGGCCCCTGTTTACACCTGCAGTGACACGAAAGAGAGACCCGCTTCTCGCCCTCCTTGGTCGTAGCACCGCCCTCGCCACTTTTGTCCCTCAAGACGTCCACCCACCCCGGGGCAGAGGCGACCCCTCCGCCACTCAGGCTCCAAGCGACAGAACCGCTGCCGCCGCCGCCGCCAAGCCGAGCCCGGCTCTGTCCGGCTCCGCTCTCTTTCCACCCCTCAGAGGCCGCCAACCGCTTCTCCGACAGGCCGGCCGCTGGAAGGGAGGGGGACGCGCGCCCCGTCGCTTAGCAACAGGCTCCGTCCCCGGACCGAAAAAGGAGGAGGCCCTAGTTTCGCCGGGAGGGAGGAAAAAATGGCGGGAGGGGGTAGGACTCAATAGAACGCCCCCTAGAGAAAGGGAGTCCCGGCAGAAAATGGCTTCCTCTTTTGAGAAAACGGCGGGAGGGACGCGGAGCATTCACTCTCCGCGGTTACCGCGGGCCTGCCCTACTAGGTAGCAGAGTAGGGCAGGGAGGACCAGGCGGGAAATGTAGATCAGCGGGGAGATCTGTGTCTGGTTTGTGGTAGATCGTCGAAGGGTTCTAAAAGAATGTAGTGTAAGCAACAGCAATACAAGGAAAAGGTCGAACGGACTGTTGGAATGCATAAAGTTGAAAGAAAAAAGAAAAGTGGGGTTTTCTGTGGGAAGCTACACAGGCATTGGTCGTAGGAAGACAAATTGCATCATTCAGACACAGAAAACGTGTTCGCATGAGACAGACCTCTTTTTCTACCACACACACATCTATATACTTATATAAAAAGCCAGGATAATTTCTGATTTTTTAAGAAATACTTCCACTATTATTTCCAACTTGAGGGGAAAAAACTCTTGTGAGCCCTCCAAATTAGGAAATGGGTAAAACTCTAAAGGAAAACAGTTGTTTCTCTGGTTTTATTTAGCTGCATGCAGAAAGACCTGGGTTAATGGTATCCTCAAATAATATTCTGTCACAATAACATAATAAAATCTGAGGAGTGAAAGGCATTCTTTATGCCATCCACACTACAGGAACAAAGGTGTATCATTTGTAGGGTATGTTGTCCTTGCAAACAAATTCCCCATGTAAGGTGCACTACATGCTGGTTTTATCTGCTGCCATACTGCAGGAGTAACTGGAGGAAATTGCCTGCATGGTTTATTCTGTGAAAGGTACATTTGGGTGTTTGGATAGTGGATTTTCTGTCACTCCTAAGTTGGTGAAAAAACATTTCATCTAGCATGAAAATATCATTCAGCTAGTGTTGTCAGACACTGTAATCAGCTAGGCTTCCCTTGGTATACCAAGTGCCTGTCCACCTAAATATATCCCCTTAGAGAACAGAATGTCACCATCAGAAATGCTGTTCTACATTTTCCTTGCTTTACTTGGTATATACTAGTGAAATGTACATTTACCTCAGAATGCAACCAGCTGTTCAACAATGATTAGATCCAACCTTGCATGAATCGTGTTTAAAGGTGCTCAATAAACATCGTCCACAAATCCTGAAAAGCAGACTCTAGACATCACTCCTCTTTTCCTGTTGTACTTTGTGCATCCACAAAATCCTTTGGGTTCATTATTCTGAAGCAGAAGCACTCTGATATATCTGAGATATAGCCCTCCCAGGAGCAATAGGCCAATGTATGTCAGTGATGCCATAGAGCTCCTACACCTTGTCTTTTATAAGATTCCTCTGGTTGTATGTCCTAAAGGCACACTGTACCTTTCTATTCATTCCATGAATTATATGGTAAACTGCTTTCTGTAAGAATCAGTTCAAAGGTGTCTAGCGCTGTTTCTTTGAATTCTTTCCCAAATGATCTCTCTGGATACTCGACAGCAAATTTTCTGTGGATGTCTGCACTAAGTCCTTTCTTAACAGCGATATCTCTGTTTGGTCCTTTCTGGAAAAGATCAAGTGAGGGGATACTTGCTGCCCTCTCATCTTTGAGCGTAGGCAGAAGCTGTTTCTTATGCAGGCATTAAAACCAGCTTCTTTACACTACATTTCAATTACAAAATAGCATGAAAGAGCCCTGTCACAACACATTATCTTGTGTGGGACAAAGAAATACCACAATGGCAAATTTCATCAAATTTCTGGGTACAATTTTTGTCCTGGCTGTTTTTTGCCCCTAAAAGCTCCTGGTGGTTGAAACTTGGGGATACTGTTTAAAACTCTTCAGGATGACAAATGTCTGTTGCATAGGTTTACTTGTGTATTAACACTGCAAGAAAATAGTATTCTGGGGTACCAAAATGTACCATCTGTTTGGATGATAGTTAAACATAACTTTTAAAAAACAGATCAATTAAAGTACAATTAGAAACACAACAGTAGAGCAAAAACATAGCACCAAACCTAGTAATAACTCTTTCAATAACAGATCAGCTGACATGCCAAAGGGCCTATCGAACTGAAATTTCTTTGCCTGATGAGAAAGGATAACCGAGAGGGAGTCCATTTAGCTTCCCTAGAGAGAAACCTGGGAGCAGCCTTTAAGTGGGACTTCTTTTATGTCCCCATCAGCTAAGTCTGTTGTAGCTATGGAGGCAAGAGAAAATCTCACTCCTCAAACATCTTAAAAATTTGGCAGGTTTCTTGGTGTGGATGCAGTCTTTCAAATAGCCTGACCTAAAATTGTATGGGGATTTATAGCAAAAAGCACCAGTTTCACTTAAATTCAGAGCCATCCTAGTACTATTTCTTCACACCACTACTTTTTCAGTCAATACCAGCTTTGCTTTAGTCCCCTGCCTCATACGTTTTCCTTCCTTCTTGACTCTCTTCTTTCCCGTTCCCAAATTCTTTTTCTTCATTGTTGCTGCCTCCTCTGAAACCAACTGCATGCTGGTACCCTGTGAATTGGGGGTCCCGGGAGGGGTGCCCAAATAACCAAAACAAACACAACAAGATGGGGAAATTAGCTGGAGCGCTCTCTTGGCTAACGAGAGGCAGGGTAACGCAGCAGGATCTTTTACCCTATGTCTGCAGCGTCAGGTCAGTGAGGAGGCAAATGGTTCAAACAGCAATTAAGATTTATTAAACAGTTATTAAAGAAAAGCACAAACACACTCCTAACTAGAAAAGGAAAATAGAGTTCAAGGGGAATGGGTGATAGATACGCCACCTGTCCTGCAGTCCTGGGGAAGCCAATTGAAGAAAAGGAAACCCGGCGTGGTGACCGAGGGGAATCTGCTGAACCGAGGGGCAGCAAGGCAGAATGAAGTCCAAGTGATCCGGTGAGAGTTCCAAAGAGCTCTCAGAACGGGGGATTTTTATAGGGGAAAGAACGACCGCAGGCTAGTCTGGTCTCGGGTGAAAACAGTAAGTTTTGGGTTGGAGACAAAGCCTCCAAAAAGTCAGAATTGCATGATTGAGTTAAAGTCCGAATTGACAATGGTATGGCCGGTATGTAGATGCGGCTAGCTTGCCAGGGTGTCCTCTCAGGGCAAAGGATCTCTTTGTGGTAACGTGCATTTGTGATGAAGGTGTTTGTTTTGGGAGGTCCCCTAAAGCAGATCTGGCAATATCTGGCTTGGTTTGGTGTGAGCAGCAAGTAGTAGCCATGCCTAGCTTCACGCTTGTTCGGCGGGCCTCACAAACACTTGGCTGGTGGCAGAGTAGGGCCGAACTGCGGTATCAAAATGATATCTTTGGTTCACCAAAGGCCAGGCCAGGACACGGTGGTAACGATGCATTTGTACCAAACCTCAGAGCGCATGAGTGTGTTCTTAGGAGCCTGGTGCCTGCCACCAAATGGATTAATGATTCAATGTCACCAAATGTAGGTTGGAGACATATTTTAATAGATTAAAATTAATTAATCCATTTTAAAACAAAGTAATTCTGTGATGCACACCCTCAAGATCCCCTGAGTGCACACAACAAGTTTCACATCTCTAGATTTCACAGTTTTGGAGTTATGACAGAGACATTATACATGCATGTTCATTAATATAAACTGTGATCACGGGTGGGCAACATTTGGATATTCTGCTTCTGCAGAGATCTGACATGATGTTGTGTGTTATGTCTGTAAGAAATTTCCACAGCAATAATGGACACATAGTCTAAGGGAAATATTTAAACTGAGATCGTGTGTGCAGTCTGTCTAATTATCTACCCTTTCCTATCCTGAAAGGGCAGGTCATAAATGCAAAAGAACAAAATAAATCTTAGCTAATTCAGTTTTCCCAATCTTGACTGACAAATCTGAGTCCCAAACTCTTATCAAAACAGATAGGACAAGACAGTCAAAAGTTGCCTGATCTGGAATTTGACACATGTGCAAGGAAGAACCATAAAGAAGGAGATGACTTCATTTCTTTGGTGCCATTTCAGCAGTACAGAAGTTCTCACCATAAACTGTAGAAATGTGTATGCTCTAACCACATCAGCTAAGTATGCTATTACTGTAATTTCTTTTTAAAAAACAACTAGATAAGATATTCCATTTCTAAATGCAGATACACCCTTCAATTAAAAATAAAATACTGTATCTCATTCTGTCATTAAGTACTGCCCTCTACAGTTCATTTTGTTACTGCATATTTGGTTTCCCTTTCCTACAGAGCCACACTTCAATAAATGCTAATTATGTGTTGCAAAACTACGTTAATGATTCCCTCCCCTCCTGAGGAAATATTTTCTAACGATTTTCCGTTCAGCTGTATAGAAATGAGGGGGAGGGAAGACTGACAGCAAATAGCGTGTGGGATAAGAATCTTACATACAGATGTGATTTTAGGGAGCAACCAGTCAGCGAGTAATAGTAAATAAAGCATCAAAATGCCATTTTAGGCAGCCATGACACCTCTCTGCAGGAGTCACAGCAGGAGTTGGATGACATGGCAATGAGTGTAAAGAGGCATTAGCATCAGGAGAACTCAGGAAGGATGCCTTGAATGGAGTAGCATTTGCATCAGGAAGGAAGCCAAAGGACGCTCCACAATAGACAGAGGGATAGACATGTAAGTCTGTGTCACAATAGATGCTCTCTGGGTCAGGATTCTGGCACAGCTGTGAGAAACATTTCAAATAAATTGGCACTATTTGTTTTCCTACACTATAGCACAGTGGAAGCAAGAAATTTGAGTCTTCTTCAAAGTTACTCATTTTCACAGCAAAGCAGGCTCGATCCTAATCCCATTGAAATAATTAAGAATTCCTTTTTTAAACTCAGTGGGAATAGGATTTTAGCTTCAGTGTGCAAACTTCCTTCCTCTGAGTGCCACAGGTAGATGACCAGAAACTCAAATGGGAAAGGAAAGAGGAAGGCCCAGAATTGCGTACCTCTTGAAGCATAGATGTCAAATATTTAGATTGTATCCTATTTATCCTATTGATGCCTAGTTGTTAATTGGAAATCAACCAAACAGATAACGTGGTGCTGGCATTTTGTTACCCAGTAAATTAAGGGGAATATGACCCAGTTTAGAAAGACAGAAGAGTGCATATGATGTAATAATCAAATGGTATCAACTTTATAATGGCTTACCTGTATATATATTTGTATATTTTTAACAGGAAACTTTCCCAGGATGGAAACTGGAATCAGGTTGGCTTGTAGCATTGAGATGCATTTTGTTTTTTTGTTTCTCTTCATTCTGAATCATTTAAATCTGATAAGTTGAGTGAAAATCAAAATCATGTCAGTAACCATGTACAGTCATCCCTCCACATTCACTAAGGTTAGGGGCACAGGATCCCTGTGAAGGTGAAAAAACTGTGAATAACTCTAGACCCTCCCAAACCATATTTAACATACACAAAAAAGTATGATCACCAGATTAACCCACCATGGATTCCTTTGAGTCATCAGGGTTCCTTCACAAGACAGAAGTGGGGGGCTAGTGGGGCTTACTGCCACTTCTACTGCTGTCCCACACAATTTTTAATAGAGACTTACATGCCTCGTTCGCAGTTTCTCAGTCTCACAAGGCTTGTAGTCCCTATTAAAAGTGGCATAGAGCATTTTTATAAATAATCTGTGAATAATCAAATCCGCAAAAGTGAAACCCACAAATGTGGAGGGCTCACTGTATACAGATGTCTTTCTATATGGAGTCCTGCTCCACTCCTGCTCTTGTATTATGAGCAGCCAGCCATTTGTAGATTTAAAGTATTCTTCCCTGACCTGGATCCACCAGACATTTTGGACTAAATTCCCATTAGCCTCAAGTTAGTTGGATTTGTAATTGGTTGACCGACCGAACCCAAAGAGTGATCACGAATGGCTGCTTCTCATCCTGGAGAGAAGTGACTAGCGGGGTGCCACAGGGTTCTGTCCTGGGCCCAGTGCTGTTCAATATATTCATCAACAACTTGGATGAAGGAATAGAGGGCATGCTCATCAAATTTGCAGATGACACCAAATTGGGAGGGGTTGCTAATATGCCAGAGGACAGGATCAAAATTCAAAATGACCTGGATAGATTGGAGAGCTGGGCCAAGGCTAACAAAATGAAATTCAACATAGATAAGTGTAAGGTCCTACACTTAGGTAGAAAAAGTGGAATACAGAAATATAGGATGGGGGACAAGTGCCTGAATAGCAGTATGTGTGAAAGGGATCTAGGAGTCTTAATAGACTGCAAGCTGAACGTGAGTCAGCAGTGTGATGCGGCAGCCAAGAAAACCAATGCAATTCTCGGCTGCATCAATAGGAGTATGGTGTCTAGATCGAGGGAGGTACTGGTACTACTCTACTCTGCTTTGGTTAGACCTCATCTTGAATACTGTGTCCAGTTCTGGGCACCCCAATTCAAGAAGGACATGGTCAAGCTGGAGCAAGTCCAGAGAAGGGTGACCAAAATGGTGAGGGGCCTGGAAGCCATGCCCTATGAGGATAGACTTAGAGAGCTGGGTATGTTTAGTCTGCAGAAGAGAAGGTTAAAAGGGGACATGATAGCTATGTTTAAATATTTGAAGGGATACCATGTAGAGGAAGGAGAGGGCTTGTTTTCTGCTGCTCCAGAGACCAGGACAAGGAGCAATGGATTCAAGCTGCAGGAAAGGAGATTCCACTTGAACCTCAGGAAGAACTTCTTGACGGTCAGGGCTGTCCAGCAGTGGAATATGCTGCCTCGGAGTGTAGTGGAGTCTCCTTCCTTGGAGGTTTTTAAGCAGAGGCTAGATGGCCATCTGTGGGGAATGCTTTGAGGGTGTTCCTGCATAGCAGGGGGTTGGACTGGATGGCCCGTGTGGTCTCTTCCAACTCTACATTTCTATGATTCTATGATTCAACCAGCAAGGCAATGTTCAGGAATGATAGGACATCACTTGGGGAAGACTGAATTAGTGTCACCGGGAGCTCTCAACCTGTAAAATACAATGTAAAGATTCATAGTGTTGCTCCCTTTTTTCATTTATTGCCCTTATATAAATCTATTATATATCTTCAGTTGAAATGCAATGTACTGTTCTAGACACCATTTTTGAAAGAAAGGTATTGCTCAGCAAAAAAGCATGCAGAAGAAGATAAGCAAAATGACCAACTGGCAGAAGCAACTCTCCTATGAATATAGGTTACAATGTCTGGGGAGTGGTTCTCAACCTGTGGGTCCCCAGATGTTTGTGGACTTCAGCTCCCAGAAGCCCCAGCCACTATGGTCAATGCTCAGGGCTTCTGGGAGCTGAAGTCCAAAAACATCTAGGGACCCACAGGTTGAGAACCACTGATCTATACAATAATCAAGATAAGGAAATATAGATATATTAGAATTTAATGGCTTGCTTATCAAATGTGCACATAACATCAGATTGGTAGGAGTAGTTAATACTCTAAAGAACAGTATCGGAACTAAAAATGACCTTAGCAGACTAGAGAGCTGGGCCAAAACTAACAAAATGCTTTTCAACAGGGAGAAATGTAAGGTACTGCACTTAGGCAGAAAAAAGTGAAATGCACAAATATAGGATGTGTGACACCTGGCTTGACCACAGTATATGTGAAAGGGATCTAGAAATCTTAGAAGATCACAAGCTGAACATGAATGCATGTATGATGCAGCAGCTTAAAAAGGGAGGCAATGGTACCAGACCCTACCTGGAATACTGTGTTCGATTCTAGTCACCACAGTTCACAAAGGATACCAACAGGCAGGAACATGACCAGAGAAGGGCAACCGAAATGGTAAAAGGTCTGGAAACCATCCCCTGTGAGGAGTGGCATAGGGAGCTGGATATGTTTAGCCTGGAGAAAAGACAGTTAAGAGGTGACATAAATATTTAAAGGATGTCACATGGAAGTTGGAGTAAACATTTTTTTTCTGCTGCTCCAGAGGCTAGGACATGGAGCAATGGCTTCAAACTAAAGAAAAAGAGATTCCACCTAACCTCTAAGAAGAACTTCCTAATGGTGAGAGCAGTTCAACAGTGGAATCCACTGCTTCAGAGTGTGATGGAGTCTCCTGCCTTGGAGGTTCTTAAAGGGAGGTTGGATGGCCATCTGTTGGGAGTGCTTTGGTTGTGTATTTCTGCATGGCAGGAGGTTGGACTGGATGGCCCTTGTAGTCTCTTCCAACTGTCTAATTCTAGGATTCACTGAAAATAAACAGTAAGAGATTCAGGAGCAATAAAAGGAAGTACTTCTTCTCATAGCACATAGTTAAACTGTGGGATTTTCTTCCAATTTGGAAGACTTTAAAGAAGAATTGGACAAATTCATTGAAGGTGGACCTGTCAGTGGCTTACCATCATGAGAGATATAGATTCCCTCCAGCATCAGAAGCAGTGTGATTCTGTTTTTCAGTTGCTGGGGAACAGAAGGGGGTGGTATTGTGTCCATGGTGCTTGTGGGTATCGAAAGGGCAACTGGTTGAGCATGATGTGAACATAATGATGGAACAGATGTCTTTAGTCTGACACAGGAAGGCTCTCCTGAAATTCTTATGTTGTATCACACAGTAATGTCTTGACAGCTTGTTCAGTCTATGAAGATAGGAGGACCAAACAGTTTGGGCCATTTCACAGATCAGGGAGGTGCTCAATAGGCACATGACAAGTACATCCCTAGAATTCTGTGATTTTTACTAGATATATAATTATTTTTTCAGATTGGATCGTTGTTTTTTCCCATCTGCACAAACTAAAGGTGAAAGGGCAACTCTGTTTTTATACCTTTTGCGATGGAGATCTTTATACTTTATATTTTACCAACTCTTTCAATATCAACCAGCTTCTGTGTTCAAAAAAAATCAGAGCTTTATCTTCATTTGTTATATGTATTTTTACCGAATGTGCCCAACAGAAAATGATTTCTCTGTACAGTGGGGTGTGTGTGTGTGTGTGTGTGTGTAGGTATGTATGTGCCTTCAAGTTAGCTATCAACTTATGTTTACCCCATAAATTACATAGTGTTTTCTTAGGCAAGGCATACTCATCGGTTGTTTTACCAGTTTCCTTCCTCTGAAATATAGCCTACAGCAGTCTCCCATCTAAGTATTAACCACGGCTGACCCCGCTTAGCTTCCAAAATCATATGGGATCTGATACCTTTAGAGTATTTATGTACATGTATATTAAAGAGGAATAAAAATTGTTTTAATACATACAGATTCAAGGAGTAAAGAAAGTATAAGAAGATATAAGAAGAAATGCTACTGTAGCCTTTTGAAATCAGCAGGAGCTTGCATGTGGAATGACAAAGAAGGAACATGCCCACTGTGAGACATCTTTAGTAAAAAAAAATATACACATTTGGCTCTCAACGTCAGCTGTCATTTCTTCATATTCAGGTGTTTCCTCTCTCTCCTTTGCTCATCCTTCTTTCTGCACTGTTACTTGTGCTTAGGGTAGTCTAGGATCCAAGCTAACATAAGATTTCCTAGAACACTTGACAGGCAGAATCGTAACCCACAGTGGCTCAAAGAGGAATGGTCCATGGCATACCAGCTCACTAAGAGGTGTGAAGGGACAACACTTTCTGGTGCGTGGGGGTAGTAAATATAATCACTGGCTATACCTGTGGATCAAGCTGTTTCTGAAGCCATAGAAAGGTAGAATACATTTGTAACAATCCCACATTAAACTACAGGTTAAAATTATTGGTGGCTTTTCAGTGGGCAGAGTATATCATTGCCATCTATACAAAAGATGGAAATAAAAAGGGATACATTTCCTGATGTGAAGATGCAGCAATGAGGTAAGCTTTGCCTATTTCTTTCTTTGGGGCAGATCCCAATTTGGATGTATGCAGCCAGGGTGGTTGATGTGGACCTCTCTGCTTTTACTTCATGGCAGCCCCTACACCCCCACGCCCACAAATGTTAGGAAGAGCTAGGGGAACCTAGTTTAGGGCATGTAAAGGACAAGGGAAGATATCCCACCACCTCAATAGGCAGATACACCTTATCGCAGTGATGTAGACTCGAGTCAACTGACTTGGACTCAAGTCGAACTTAACTCTTCTCAGTGACTGAACTTGGCAGCAAAGACGCACTGACTCGACTCGAGATTTGTATATGTTTTAGTGATTGACTTGCTACCCTTGGGTCAGAAACATAACCGATTCATCCAGAAACCTGACTACTTTGAAAAATGCTTCCATCTCTTTTTCTCTTTTGATTACATGACAATCTTGTCTCAAGCCCATAGTGTGGGCACATTTCTCAGAGTGGAACAGCAAATAGGTTAGGCAATGGGCTTGAGCTGGGCTTGAAGTCTGTTCGGCAGCCTGTCCCTGCCGCATATCGGAGTGTTCTAAAACTTTTCCTAAGAGCAGAATGCAAGACTTGTCCTCAAAGCATGGGACATATTTCTCAGAGAACAGCAAGTGTGTTAGGCATTGGGCTTGAGAAGGAAGGATCTTTCCTTCTACAGCTTTTGAAGCTTCAGTAATGGGGAATAAGAAGGATCCTATTCCCTACTTCTGGAAAATCCTTCAGCTTTGGAAATGGGACATAAGAAGGATCCTATCCTCCATTTCCAAAGCTGCAGACTCTTTTATGTCTGTTGGCATAAAAGCCTCCGGCTTCAAGAAGGGGAGGTAAGAAGGCTCCTATTTCTCACCTCTGAAGCTGCAGATGGCAAGATCACAAATGTGGAGGGCCAGCTCTGCTTAAATTGTTAAAACTGACGTTATTTGACTCTGTCCAGAAATTCTGGAATATAGGTTGGGGTATAAAGTTGGCTCCCAGACTTGAGACTTGACTTGAAAGTATCTTCAAGGACTTGAGATTGGACTTGAGACTTGGAGTAAAAGACTTAAATACATCACTGCCTTATTGTTTGATACCTTCGAGAAATCTCTGACTTGATGGCAACCCTAAGGCACAGTGGCTTTTTTCAGAAGGGGTTTGCCATTGCCTTCCTCTGAGTCTGAAATAGTATGACTTGAACAAAGTCATCCAGTGTGTTTCCTTGGCTGAGTGGGGCTTCAGTCATAGTGTTGGAAAAATTCCCCAAATCTTTTTCTTAGAGCAAGTGGGCATAGCTAGCATAGGGCTTCCTTTCTCTTTTGCATTCACCATTTCCCTTTGCGTCATTTAATTGCATGACCATAAATACCTTTGGTGTTCAGGTGATCAGATCATGTGACCCGGGTTTGTTGCTTGGGTCATCAGTCTTATAAAAGAATGAGATCCCTTCTCAGGTCTCTCTCTCTTCTCACTTCCTCTTCCTCCTCTCTGACCATGCTTTGCATCTCCATCAGAAGATGGTGAGTTAAGAACGAAGCTACTACTATTCATTGGCTAGTCAGGATGTAGATTCCCCAATGCATATGTAAATATAGAAGCCATTCATAAACTTTTCTAAGTTTGTAACCTGAAACTGCTTGCCTTTGTTTTGTCTTCTTAGTCAGATTCAGATAAGAAAAGCCACACATACACATTTGGGCTTTTCTGCTACTTTGCTAAAAAGAGGCTGAATCCCTACAGTTTTAGCTTCCGTAGAATTTCCCAATAGGGCTGACACCCTGGGAAACTCTAATTCCCAACACATAGTCTAACACTCAAACCACTATACCATGCTGGAATTCATGAGTGAGGCTCCTCTTACAGAATTATCTCAGCTGAGTGTTCAAAACTCCTCTACCCCACTCCTCTCGCTCCTCAGACTATCCCTATTCTCTATAACCCTTTAGGGAGATTGGAGGGACAGCCGGGCAGGGAGGGGGAAGTCTGCTGCTGTCAGTCCAAGTTGCACAGGCCCAAATCTGGACCTAGGCCTCTATGTTCTTCAGTCACGTGTTGCCCATATGTAACATCATTATCACACTTTCTCTCTTGAGATCTAGATTCTGTACCTTCGTCTTCTGATATTCACATATGGTCAGCTTTTTAATTATTCTATATGCCCCTAGCTACTGAGGGCCCTGAAGAATTTCCCCAATTATACCACCAATAATCCAGGCTTGAGACCTAGATATCTGAAAGCGTGTTCTCTCTTATCATTCTACCTAGTCACTAAGGTCCTTAGGTTAGGTGTTCCTGGTGGGTCCTCTTGGGCTGAGGTCCGTTTGGACACTACTCACTTGTAATGATTAGTTCTTATTCTGTGGAAGGCCTTGCCACTGAATGGCAAGCATACTATGCAATGTGGCTTTTGCCATTTCCACAAAAAACTGTTATAATGCTATTATTCCACACAACACTGTTATAATGCTATTATTCCACTCTCAACATCCTATGGAATCCTGGGGTTTGCAGTTTAAGGAAGGGTGTTTAGATTTCTCAGCCAAAGAGCTCTTTGGCTTCGGTAAACTACAAACCCCAGAATTCCACAGGAGGTTGAAAGCGGACTAATAGCACTATAACAGTGTAGGGCAGAAATGGTCTTTGTTTTCCTCTAAAGACATTTTTATTTCAACAAGCCTTCCCTGGATGAAATTGGGGTAACTGGGCTACATGCAGTACTTTTAGATTCTGGCAATTGTCTCAACATTTTAACTGTTTTAATTTTCTTTTTTGACACATCTGTTATTATTCCATGCTTAAGACTATTTTAGACGTAGGGTAGTTTATCAATTCTATTTATCGATACTGTCTTATTTCTAGTCCCAGCTTTGTTGTTTTGTGCTGTCAGGTAATTTCTGACTCACGACAACCCTAAGGCAAGCCTATCATGGACACAGCAGCCACAAACACCTGGCACAAAAGGGACTTCCCATTCCCAAGGTTTTCAGTCCTTCAGCTGGAAAAATGGACTCTTAAGGGTGATTTATTTCTCCCCACCTAGCATTTTGGACATTGTGGGACATTGGAGGGTCAGTTGTAAAAAGGTTTTGAGAATTGTATACAGTCACAGCCTTCATACTGCACTTTTCCTGGCCCAGTCTATGCACATGTGACCATTTGTGTATATAATTTTATGTTGTGTGGAGGTGCTCTTAACTGATTTGTAAACATTGGCAGACAACTTTTGTACATTGCTTATTGGTGTAAAGATGGAATGGGAAAAGTGTGGCCCACAGGCTACATCCATCATGGGCCATTTTTTTAAAATAAGGAAGTTCTTGCCTCACAATGCCTCAATTGTCCCTTAAAGGGTACGGAAACAATTCCTTAAATGGCCCCTTGAGGACCAATAACAAAATTGCTGCTCCACCTGCTTGGTGACAGTGAGGGGCATTTGGAAGCAAAAAAAGGGGGAGTATGTCAGGTGTGTGACCTTCCATGGTCCCTTGGGGAGTCAGTTGGCCCTCTCACCAAAAATAGTTGCTCTTCCCTGCTGTAATAAGCGAGGGTGTGTGTGTCTTCAAATTGCCTGTGGACTTATAATGACCCCATGGATTTCATAGGGTTTTATTAAGCAAGAATACTCAGAAGTGTTTTTGTCAGTTCCTTCCTCTGAAATATAGCAGACAGCACTTGGTATTCATTGGTTGTCTTCCATCCAAGTACTAACCAGAAATGACCCTGCTTAGCTTCCAAGACCAGACAGGATCTGGTACTTTTAGGATATTTAGACTTGTAATATATCTGAGCACTAACACAATACAGGCCAAGATCATGTGCACTGAGAGCCAGCAGAGCACAAACTTTCACTGGCATGCCTCTGATGTGGGAGTGCAGGGAAGAGAGAGAGAAAGTCATCCTGAAAGTGTGAGAAATCCCAGGCTTTGACTGGGACTTTCCCAGTTCATGCTGTGGACCAATTGTCAGCAGCAGCACAGGATGGAGCAGTGGCTTGGTATTGCTATGCTATTGAAATGCACTTGCTTAGGGAGGTATTGAAAACTTCTTCACGCAAGCGTATTAAAAGTACAAGCACAGAGACAATACCAGTAGTATCTTTAAATGGGGGGACCATGCAGCCCCTCCCCAAGTTGTTCAACTGCAGTTTCCAGCACCCTATCCCACTGACTATGTGGGTGGGACTGCTGGGAGTTGCAATCCAACAATATCTAGAGGGTTTTGTTGTGTGCCTTCAAGTCCTTTTAGATCTATGGCAACCCTAAGGCAAACCTTTCATGGATTTTCTGGGGACTAAGAGTGTAACCCAAGGTTACACAGTGGGATTCCATGGCCAAACTGGAAATCTAACCCTAGTCTGCAGATGTTGGTCTATGACCGTAATAATAAAGGTTAGATAACCCTAGCTTGCAGAGTCTCACTACATTGTTATAGCGCTATTATTCCAGTTTCAACCTCCTGTAGAATTCTGGGGTTTGTAGTTTACTGAGGCCAAAGAGCTCTCTGGCTGAGAATTCTAAAGGCCCCTCCCTAAACTGCAAAGCCCAGGATTCCACAGGATGTTGAAAGTGGAATAATAGCACTATAACAGCGTAGTGTGGAAACGGCTATAGATTCTTATCCTGCCTTAAACTGATTGCAGCCTGAAAATACACCTGGACACTTAAATTATTAATTCCAATTGAATTATTTCAAAATATATATGTTCATTTCATTTAGAATCCTAAATACATTTTATCCTTGGAAATAAATTTGTTACTGATTTCCAAGAAATCCGCTTCCACATAATAATTCATTTAAGACTGCTGTCTCTAAACGTTCACAGCTAAGTCCTTATGTAATCAGTGGGATTTATTTTCAAGTAATTAGTATCTGTATTGAAATCAATGACAAAACTCCTAGATCTCCACGTGTCTGAATCACACTCATTAGCTACATCCAGACTGGAGCTATTATCTTAAGGGGAAAAAGACGAGGGGAGCAGCCATTCCCTGCTCAGTCTCTCCTGCAATTCGATGTATCGTTCTTTCTGGAGAAAATCTTATTCAACAAAATGGTATTTACTTCTGAGTGAACATTCGTAGGATTCTCTTGCGAGTTAGTTTTTGAGAAATGAACCGCAGGTACCAATGCTTTTTATACGGTGGATATTGCTGTAGTAAAATAATCATTAACGGTAATGAACAGGGAGAGGAGGATTTCTCGTTTTCAAAGAGAAGAATGGCTGGTTCTCCCTGGGGGCGATGTCAGGCCACGCTCCTTGCTTCTAAATTAGTAAGGACAAGATTAAGGAGCCAGCGCGATATAGTGGTTTGACTGCTGGACTAGAATTCTAAGAGACCAGGGTTCAAATCCTTATCCGATGATGGAAACCCATTGGGTGACCAGTCGCTCTCTCACTGGGCAAGTCACTCTCTCTCAGCCTGAAAGACAGGCAATGGCAAATCCTTACCAAATAAATCTTGCCAAGAAACCCCGGTGATAGGGTCGCGACTTGAGGGCACTCCTCAAGAAAAGACAATGTTGTGTTTTATCAAGCAATGAAGGGGAGGCAGGTTTGTTCCTTCTTTACACGTTACAGGGCTATGCGTCTAAAAAAAGATTCAAGGTTAAAGCCGAGATACAAAGTAAGCGCTGAGGACAAGCTTTTTGCAATCGACCTTCGAAACTTAGCAAAAGCTTTGTGGGACGCGCTGTGAGGTCCTATCCGCATTTACAAGGAAATCAGTTCCAGGGACTCGACTGGTAAACACAGCGGTCCCCAAAGGCAAGATGCTGTAGGAGTTCAGTTTTCCAGAGCCCCGGCCAGGTCAGTGGTCAGCGGCTCTGGAGTTCATCTCATCTGGAGACCCACGTTTGGGATTCAGTGCTTTCATGGATCTCGGAAGCAAGTAAGATTGCCTGCCTGATGTATAATACTTTAGACTGTCAGATTCGAACGGGCAAAACTTTGATTTGACGTCGGCTCAGTGACGTGGTACGGTATGACCTTAAGGCTGTCTCTGTCTCTCAAGCTATACTTCCTCATAGGTAGTTGAGATGATAAAAGGCGAAAGTCAGGAACCCCCTATGTGAGCCTAACAGCCTCAAGATTCACGGAATCACAACGCAATTCCATCGTACACCAGTCAAAGGCCACACTGAGTGAGCTCCGATAACTATATACGCACTTTGCAATCAGCTATAGTCATCCCTCCACATTCGCTAGGGTTAGGGGCACAGGATCCTGCTGAAAGCGAAAAAAACGTGAATAATTCTAAGCCCTCCCAAACCATATTTGACACAGAAAAGAAGTATGATCACCATGTTCAACCAACCTTGGATTCCTCTGAGGCATCAGACCTCCTTCACAAGGAAGAAGTAGGTGGCTGGTGGGGCTCACTGCCACCTTCACTGCTGTCCCACACCATTTTTAATAAGGACTTCCTGGCATTGTTCGCAGTTTCTCAGTCTCACGAGGCTTGCAGTCCCTATTAAAAATGGCATAGGGCAGCAGCAGAGCTGACAGCAAATAATCCGTGAATAATCAAATCTGCAAAAGTGAAATCCGCAAATGTGGAAGGCTGACTAATGCCCATGTACGTGGGAATGGGTTCTAAAGAGGAAAGCCTGGAAACAGGTGTAACGTGGTTAAGTCCCGCAGAGCAATATTTTTCCTCTCCTTCTTAGGCGCCATCGCTATCCCAGTTCCGACCTCTTTTATCCAGAGCCGCACTGACTTCCAGAAAGTCAGGGCTGCTGTATCGATCCATTGCAGAAAATACCATGAGTAGTCTTGTGGGATTTCCAGAAAGATCGGCCAGTTTGTTATGGCAGCAGTATGCGCGCGCTAAAGACCACTGAATTCATGTGCCTAAATGAAGTAACGGTCTCTAGTTTGCAGCAGCAAATACCCCAATAAATGTATTAATCTTCAAGATGTTCTGTAGAAAGCCTTATACTGGACAACAGAAATAAGGCGTGATCAAAGAAGTTTGAAGAAATGTAGAGCATCTTCTCGGCCTGGACGAGAGTGAAGCTTGGTTCCTTATTCCCACGCAGTTCCTGATTGGTGAGGAACCTGGAAACGGAGCTGCTCACATCCCAATGGAAGCTAGGAACCAACTTCAGAGTCCTCGTTCCTGGGAACCGCAATTTCAAGGCAGAGCTGTGTGTGTGTGTGTGTGTGTGTGTTGAAAGAGAGAGAGATTTTGGACTACAACGCCCAGAATCCCCTAGCCAGCGTGGCCACGTGGCATTTCTGGAAGCTGTACCTCAGAAAAGTAAGCTCTGATTCAGTAAGTTAACAAGCCTGCCCATACTATACTTTTAAGCCCAACAGCTCCCTTAATTGTCAGCCAAAGGTGAGAATACTAATTGGGCTGGCGATCTGGGCTTCCTAAACAACGCCTTGATATGCGCGCCGCCGCTGCGGGGATTCGTTTGCTTGCGTCCAGACACCGTTACCGATTGAAGGGGCGGCGGAGGTGCCGTTTGGTTGTCTGCAAGGGCACGGCCAGCCTGCACACGCGGCAGCGAAGGGTCAGAAAGTGCTCTCCATCTAGGTGGGAGGAGGAGGCAGAGGAGTTCGGGTAGGAGGGCTGGGAGTCGGGGAGAGCTTTGTTGCCAAAAGGCCGGTAAATAAATTGTACACGGGTACTTCCCTGCCCTTTCGTAGGAAAACTGGCTCCGGAAAGAAATTGATAACCAGGATTAGCAAAGCCGGTGGAGAACAGCATAAAGAAACTCAAGATTTTCAGAGGTGATCCGATCCTGTTGTGAACGAAGTGCATTAGATGCCTCCATCATCATATCGTCATCGTCACCTCCACCACTATCGTCAGTATTAACAAAGCCCTCCTCTAGTTTGTAACATGTTGATAAGCAATCATATTGATATGGTGTTTCATGGTGGCTGTAAAGATTACTGATACGTAAGAGGAGGGATGCTTTGCAGCCTTCCCAGGGTACAGCACCAACCCGCTGTGGCTTAAGGCTTAGTACAGGGTCTGTACTTAAGTTGGGGAGGGGGCGGCTAGTTCAGCGCGCACAGTGCAGGCACGAATGGCACCTGGCTGCATCCTTCCGACTTCCGTGGCCAGAGGCAGCTGTCTCAGTTTGCCTAGCATTAAGTCTAGATCCACTTGAACTCTTTGGAGGAAGGGTGAGCTAAAAATTAGAGGACAAGTAGATACATACACAGATACCTAACATCGATTCTAAGTACTGTAGCAACTCCGCGATAATTTCCATTCAGACCAATAGGTGTGTTAAGATTGCTGTGGATCGGGAGAAGCATTTCTCTGGTGATAGTACTAGATGATACCGTGGTCCGGAAGAACCACGTAGCGGGCCAAGTTTGCTCTCTGAACCAATTACATTGCAAGAGATGTACATCGTTTCCAGCTATTGTTCCTGCATCTATTGTACGTCCGTGTAATGAGTATTGCAGTGGTTCGCTGTGAACCACTCTCGGTATTTAAAACCCGACTACGGTAGAAATCTTTTAAACAAGCAGCCTCTGGTATCTCTTGTGACTCGACCGCTGTATTTTCTGATCTCTTGATCTCACACGCCACGTTTACTCACCTACCGGGTTTGTTTCAATCCTGTACATAGCGTATTTTGCTGTGGAATTCAAGGGGACCTGGTTCTGAAAAAAGGTAGCGGGCTGGGGTAGAAATCTGGGAAACTAGTATTGATTGCAATGATCTTGAATTGGTTGCATAATCGGAAAAGGCATGGCCATTTCTCCTGCAGAGGACTGGTGCAGAAAATCAAGCAGCTGTGGCTATCTGAGCAGATGTAAGTGATATGAAGAGACAGCAACGCCATAAATATGACCTTCTGGCCTTCCCTCAGTCAGTTTGCGCTGGGGGACTTACAATTCTAGGTGTTCTGCGGTATCTATGGCGTAGTGTACTATTGCCACCGGACCCTACTGGCTGAGCTGTTGAGATGGCTCAGAATGTTTAACAACATTCCAAGCATTCAGAAAACGAGGTGACAATATCTTCAGAGCGGTGTCTGTTCGGCTTGGCTGAGCTTGGGTTGGAATTTTGCAGGGTGGGGGACTAGCAAGAATTCTCAAGAGATTAAAAAATGTGTAAAGCGGGAGAGCCCAGAAGCAAGACAGAAGTAGGTCCTTATTAGTGCGTGGTTTCCTACACATGGCGACTCTAAGGCGGTTACCTTGGCAAGATTTGTCCAGAGGAGGTTTGCCTTTGCCTTCCTCTGAGGCTGAGAGAGTGTCACTTGCCCGAGATCACCCGGTGGGTTTCCATGGCCAACCGGAGATTCAAACCCTAGTCTCCAGAGTCACAGACCAATGCTTAAACCACTACACTCCGCTGGCTCCTCAAATGTAGGAAGACTATGAAAAAGGTCTTCTGCTCTGGGCGGTTGGGGAGGGGGGAGAAACAAGGACTGGAGGAAGAGATGGAGCGGGAGGTATATACCAACCAAAGCAGACGGTTCTAGGGCTTCACCTTTCTACTTTATTTGAACTGGAGCTTCTCAAGTATGAATTAAGATAAAGGAGCCTGGAAAAATCGACACTAAGGCCTTTTCCGCGCTAGCCTGTTATAGGCCATTTCTGCACAACACTCTTATAGCGTGATTATTCCACTTTCAACATCCTATGGAATCCTGCGGTTTGCAGTTTAGGGAGCGGCCGGCCGGCCCCTCCCTAAACTGCAAACCCCAGGATTCTTAGGATATTGAAAGTGGAATAATCACGCTAAAAGAGTGTTGTGCGGAAATGGCCATAGCGCTCTGATTCCACTTTCAACATCCTATGGAACCTTGGGGCTTGCAGTTTCGGGAGAGGCCAGCTGGCCCATAGGATGCTGAAAGTGGAATCAGAGCGCTATAACAGGCTAGTGCGGAAATGGCCTAGGGTGATACCCAGCGTGCGCGTCTCACACTCTCAGTCCCCCAAACTCTGTGCTGGGGTCGCCGTAAGTCGGGAACTAACTGAAGGCACAAAACAACACAACCCCTAAAAATATGGGCACATGTCTTGGTGTTGAACAAGGCGTGCGTGAGCAGTTAAAGCAGCAAGACCTCTTGAAAGATGTTGCCCCATAACGTCGCCACAAACACTTTCCCCAGTCGAATAAACGTTGCAAACTGTCAAAGCACTGTCGTTTATTTTGCCCTGGGAAGCTGAGTAGGGTGACCATCTTGTTATAAAATTACCTTTAGTTCGTTTTGAAAGAAATTCTGCCAGATGTGAATATAACTGTTTCCGAGAAGGTCTTCACTTACCTGAAATAAATGGTCTCTCTCCCTCGTTTGGGAACAGGCTAGGTGAATGTTCGCAGCATCGTTTGGTAATCAGCTCTGTTGGGGGGAGGACAAGGAGTGGTCCTAGCATAAAGGCTCACGTCCAGGCTATCTGTGGTCCCATGTGAGCCTACCCGGACTCTATGATCTTAGGGGAATCCCGCCACCTTCACAGGCTCGTTTGTTGGAAACGAGGGACAGGGCCTTCTGAGTGGCTGCTCCTACACGTTGGGTCTCCCTCCCTAGTGAGGCGAGGTCGACTCCCTCCATGCTATGTTTCCCTCAAATTAAAACTTTTCTCATTCAGCAGCACTTTGGGAACTGATTGTTTTAAATAATGGGGTTTTCTGGTTTGGGTGCTGTACTGTTTTTAATCTAGTTTTTTCATCTTTGCGTTTAAATTAATGTTTTAGATGGTTTTAGTTCTACGGACAGTTTAAGATTATTTTCGTCTTAACTGTCCGTATGTTTTTACCGTCACGTAGTTTTACTTCTATGTTTTTATTCACTAAGCCGCCTTAAGCCCCACTTTTTGGGGAAAAGTGGGATATAAATGAGATTATTGCTCTATTTATTGACTGAAAGGGCAATGGACTTGAAAATGAGAATCTCTCCATTTTGGCTTAGAGAATGTATCTTAGGAGAAAAGGATAGCAGTGCACGAAACGGAGGGGGGCAGATCCTTGCAGAAGGGAGGATGGATAGGTAGCTAGATAGACAGATCAGACCTTTTCCTGGGGGACATGTTGTTACATCTGGTTGACCACCGCGGAAAGGGACAATAGCGAGCTAAATAGACCATTGTTGTTACCCAGCAAGCCCTTCCTTCTGGTTCACGAGGATTAGATGAGAAATTCCGGTCATCCGGAACTCCATTATCAGGTTTAAAACAAACAGTGTAAAAAGCCTTCTGCCCATCCTCTCTCAATCAAGGAAGCGATCCTATGGCTAGATAGATTTGGGCAGGTAGGACAGGCTGTTGATACCAGGAGAGATATGCAGACTGTGTCACTGTAAAAAGAGACATAAAAAAACAGAAAAGCAGCAGCGGCTTTCGACCTTCAGAAAGACCAGACTTCTCAGTCCCGTTTTCTGTTTTAAATAAAATAAAACAAAACTGGATACAGCCTCCTTCGGCTCTCTCCTTACCTGGATGACAACAAATATATCAAAGTAAGCGGAAGGCAGTCTCCGAACTAGCCAAGTTCCTGATTGCCAGAGCGCACCCCGAAAAGCTAAAGTATGGGGATTTAAAGTCCACCTGTTTGGGGGCAGAGGGATCAATGAGGACAGCTTGTCTAGCGTTGAAATAACAACCCGGAAAGTGTCCTTTTAACATCTCCATAAAATCCGTTCTAAGAAACGTTCGTTGTTGTGGAAAAAAGGTTTGCTTTCCTTTGATGAGTTGCATCCTAAATTAATATGACAGGGTTGCAAACCAATTTTGCTCCGTTACCGGTGGAAAACGGGTTAAATCTTTGGTCCACCGGAAGTGTTGGACCTCAGTTTTCAGAAGCTCCCGACCATCATAGTTAATGGTCAGAGATTCTGGGTGCTGAAATCCAAAACATCTGGAGGGCCACAGCATTTTAGAACTATACAAACGCACGGACGGTGAACGTCTCGGGGGACAAGGGAGTTGAAGAGGCTTCCACATTTTCCTTTACTTGCGAGTAGCATCCTGACTAGGGCACAACCGTGACGGAGGAAAAGAGCCCCCTCTTCGGTTTCTTGACAGAGGCCTGAGATTTTAACTTTTCCCTTGAAATAATGGATGGTGTTCTGTCTGGGGTGGGGGAGTCGCAGAGGCAGCACAGAGCGCGCGCCTTTCTATAACCCAGATTTGGAGAGCTCATAAGTTGGATACCTGTTGCAGATTTGGTTTTTTCCCTTGTTCATACAAAATCAGTCAGTCTCCTGATACTGTGTAAATGGGCAGATTTTATCTCCAGCTCGCGAACTATGGCCCACTTCGTGCAAAGAGGTAAGTTCCACAGCCCGAAAGCCTTCTGCCAGGATCTTTCTTCAAGATCCTGCCTTTGGGTTTTTGCGGACACCTTTCTTTCACTGTTAACAGCCGATCAGAAGTTCTTCTCTTGAAGTTCTCCCTTGGGTCCACCCAGGCCCAGTATTATTCGCCTCTCCTTCCCTTTCTCTCTAAAAGAATGACTGGAGACAAAAGCTGAAATCCCTCCCCTAAAAAAGCAGCTTCCGTGCCCCTTCTTCCCGAGGTTTCCTCCGAAAGAAAAGGAATGGCTTGCACCCTGGGAGTCTTTCTATTTCTAAGAATCAGGGGCGTCACAGTTGTCCCGGACCCACAACCCAAGAGGTTGTTAGAGGCATCCGAAAGCGCTTGGAGTGGATGTCGCCCTCCTACCCCACGACGGCTTGCCTACCTACCTGCCTGCCTACAGCAGAATCGTATAAAGTGCGACACAGGGAAGTGAAGGAATCCTCACTGGTCTGTGGGTGGGTTTTTTTTCCCCTTCTTGAAAACTTCAGTTAAACAAAGACATCGAGCGGTGTAGGGGGTGCTGGAGACGGTAACCGCCTAGTAATGAGGACGGACCCTCCTGTTGGATTGTTTCTCTCCCTGGAGCCCAAGTCCGCCGTCTGCGCTCTGCAGGCGCAAAGTTGCCGGGAGCGGGACTCTCTTCGGGGCAGCTTTGGTTGCCATAAAGGCACCCGAGAAAGGCTAGGAGGAGTAGCGCGGAGAGGAGGGTCTCTATGTCTCTCTGAAACTCGGAGGATGAGGTCGGGTTCAGGAGATCCCCGGAGGCGCTGGGATCCTCTCGACAGGTGTGCGCGCTCGACAGAGCGGCCGGACAACAGGAGGCGCTGTGCGTCTGGACAAGCAGAAGAACACCCGCGTCCTGCTTCCTTCCCTTCCCTTCCCTTCCAGGGAAGAGGATTGGGCCCTGTCCGCAGAGCGCCCTGTGACCAAAGAACTAACACAACACCCCACCCCAAAATGTGGAGGGAGGCGGTCGCTGTTCTGAAGACGTTGCTTACTGAGCGGTCAAAAAATTTTAAAAGAATACATGATTGTAGAAATCATGTACCGCTACTATTGAGGTGGCATGCGTTGTCAGATATAGGATTAAACCCAATGAGAGCCTCTCTCGTGTGTTTTTTTCTTTGTACGATTTATGCTATATATATATATATATATATATACCGCGAGAAAGATAACGTGGGGAAAAGAACTCTGTAGCAATGAAAATATAACCTTGACTAATCTGTGCTTAAATGTCAATAAACGACGGCCAAATCTCCAAGAAAATATTCATAGCTGGTAGAGGTCGGAATGCCACATGTCCAAAGACTGAAAGAGCTGAGCTCCTCAGCCTATTGAATAAAAAGAGGCAGGTGTTTACCTGAGAACAATGGAACTTAAATTAGTGGTGGCTGACTATGTATCTACTCTAGTTTAAGGGATGAGCATACCTTCCTGTTCACCTGCGGCTTGGATATCTCCTACACGTGGATGGAAAGTATTTCAGAGGAGATATGCACTGGGATTATAAGGCTTGTGGATTCAATGGGTTTACTCTAGTTAGAACTAATAACTGGATTTTAACCCAGTACTAGCGGTAAATATCCTTCCAGTCTGATATAATACATTTCAGGCAATAAGTAAAAGAAAACGAAGAAGCACTTCTTGCAGCTGAATTCCTAGAGGGGAAAAAATCTCCGCAGAAATGGATGCCTAGGCAGTGTTAACAAGTAACTAGAGCTCTAGTGCGTCAGAAATTTAGGCTGGGTCCCTTCCTTACCCAGCCTTCCTGCTTCCAAATTTTAGATCAATCTCCATTAAAATCAATGGAGCCGACTTCCAGATACATGTGTTTCGGATACAGTCGGGTAAAGGACCACGGCATAGACCTTACATCAAAGAACACCAACGTTTTGATTTCAGTAGAATTTAAATTCCAAGTCAAGGTGCAATCGGAAATCATCCATTTATATTGCTCAAGGCGGTTTGCATAAACTACAGATAAAATGCAGAAATTAGGTTACAAAATAAAAATCTGTTTTTTTAACATCTTTTAAAACGGTATGTATATTTATGCTTGTGCATATATATGAATCCGCCCTTAAAACCCGTTTTAGAGTCTTTGCTAGTTGACTAAAAGAAAACAACACAGATGCAACTAACCTGGTTTCTCCTCTGCAAGGAACTCGGGAGCAGCCACCCAGAAGGCCCTCATTCCCAATGAACCTGGAATTTTTCTTCCAGTGATTGCTCTGAGGCTGAAAATATGTTCAGGATTGCTGCACAGTATCCCTACGCTGTTATGGGCATTACCCTGCTGCAGTAATTTCCCTTCCGCTGAAACTGGTGGGAGTCACATGTGGTTCACTGACCACTAATAGGACCCATTAATCTGAATAGAACTTCGTCCGGGCAATATTTTTTCGGCTCGGAGAGTGCCACCAACATGACAAACGGTATCGTCTGTCTGTCCAGACTGGTCACTATCAAAGCTTCTGATGCTTAACATTCTTCAGCGGGGATGCTTTTCCTGCCCATTTTATTTCATTGTCAGTCTTTAATTTACACTAGGGCAGTATTTAAAGAGCAGTTTGTAGCCCAGTGCTTTTATCTTTTATTTCCTTAGTGGCCCATTTTTTCATCCCTTGTTTCTCTCCTGCTGATTTGAGACCGTTGTTTGTTTCAAGGATTTAACTTAATTCTGTTGCCAGAATTGGCAAGGAAGGGGGGGGGAAGGAACAAAGAAAGAAAGGGATAAAGAGAGACCGCCTTTTGTCGACGAGTTAAAACATATTTCTTAAGGCAAGGGGTTCCATCTTCTGTAAAAAAAATAAAAATAAAGTAGTGTATTGATTATTTTAAATCTGATATCAACGTTTGTTGGTGAAAAATGCAAATACCTTGCAATGTAGCAGGTACTAACTTGCCTATCTAGAGAGGGAAACGGAACTCCAAATGTGGAAAAAATTAATAGTTAGGTTCACAACCCCATGTAAACTGAAAAGGTTGTTTCGGTTGTAAGGCTCTAAAACAGCACCCTGGGTGAAAGTATGAGAATGAAACGGAGTGAAATTCAGCGCGAGCGTTTACGGTTCTAAACACACTGGATGAAGGTATTTAGGGACTTGAATTTTTCATGCTGCGGGTTGTAGATGGAGGTCTAACAGTATTTGTGTTTGCTTCATCAGATAAACATCATCCTTCCATACGTTCAACTCAGAGCCGGGTCATCCTTCAGCAGGTTTCCTTTGCCTCGTTGAATTGGATGTTCAGATTCTCTGGGGAGTATCAGAAGGCAGTCTCGTCTCTTCTCCCCCATAAATAAAATCAAAATTGTATATACATTAAAGAAAGAATCCAGATGTCACTTTGATCGTCTTTTGCTAACCGGAAAGCAGCTCAGAAAGAAAATCCCTAATCTACTCCGCTCAGTAAGGAGGAGATGTTTACATCGGAGCATATTTTACTCCATCTCGAAATTGTAGATCACTCATTTCCTTCTCTGTTCAGTGGGGTTTGACACTCGAGGAGGATTGCAAGTTTAGGACTGCAGACATAGATCCATACACTTGAAAGAGGAATGTGGGACAAAGGGCTGGGAAGCACCAGTTGCGCCGCGATCCTATACTTGCCTGCGCGAGATAAGCCCCATTGAACACAGTGAATCCTTACTTCTCGGTAAGCATGCACACGACTGCATTTTAAGTAAATGTAAGGTTGGATCCAAAGTTTCGTGAACTGAAGTTCTAGTTAAATCAATAGGACACACTATTTAGGACAAACAAATTTGAGTAAGATCGAATTTCAGCTTTCTTGGTCCGGATCCTACCAGGTAATTCGCTGTCCTCCCCTTTAAAAATTGCTTTACGTGAAATGATCTCCTGTCCCACACTCCCGGCGCAAGGATAGACGACACATGCGAGACTGCACATTGTAACGCTTAAGCAATTTACTCAAGCGCAGCCCTATTAAAGTCAACGAGGGCCGTTTGATCATGAATACCTCGCATTTTGCGAACACTGGATCAGGGGATCCCGCCCGCCAGTAGTTGGGAGCCCCTTAGGGTGAGTGCAACCAAGGTCCTGGAGGATTTACTCGGAAGTGAATCCCTTGCGCACTTATTTCTCAGTTAGGGTACTGCTATAGGACTGCAGCCGTACTGGATCTGGACTTGGGATGACATCTACTACCGACCAGGTGTGATTGGACTGCAACTCCCATCCGCCCCATCGCCAAGAGGGATGGGTGTTGAAGTCCAACAACACCTGGAGGGCCACAGGTTCCCTTGGCCCCCGCAGGAGGATCGCCGCCCTTCTCTGCCCAGCGCTGAAGCCCGGCTTCCCCGCCTTTCCGCGGCGATCACCTGTTGTTTACCTGCCCGGGCTGTTCCTAAGGTGACTCTGGCAAGGCAAGCGGCGGGGCGGGAGGGGGGGCTCGGGCGGCCAACGACCGGCAGAAAGGCCGGAGCGTGACTCACCTGGGCGGTGCGCCAAGCACGGGGGGAGGGTTCAGGCGAAGAGGTCCGCGTTTCAGGCCTCTCTTCCCCGGGCTTGGCTGGCCTCACGTCACGGGAGTGAGTCATTCCCACGACTGGGGCTTCTGGGCAACAAGGTGACACGGGGGGCGTGGGGGGAGTTGCAAAGAAGGAGGGAGGAAGGATCCTGGGGGCAAACGGACAGAGCTGCTGGGTAGACTTTTCAAGCACAGGGCAGACGGGCAGATGTAGGCATGTGTATGCAATGTGTATTTTCTTTTGCACTGCTTTGAGGGGGCGGTGGATCGATGAGGTGGGATCAAGAACAACATTGCTTAGGCGGTGTTGGGGGGAGCACAGTTAAGCCCCACTTTGCCCCTCCAACCAAGTTAGACAAACTCCCCTTTCCCCCTCCGTCAATTTCAGTCCCTGCCTGGCCTACATGGTCGCGTTGGTTTTGTTCTCTCCCCTCTTCCGGCTCCTCATTTTGCCTCGAAATGCCCCTCACTACCTTTTTGCGGGGCTGGAGGAACTGAATGAACATTTTCTTGCACCTTTTCTGCGCGCTTTTTCCATCCGGCTCTCTCTCTGTTCCTGTCATTCTCCTCTTTTTCCTTGTTGTCGTTTTCACCTCGATCAGGTCCTCCTCTCTCTCCCTTCTCCCGTCGGCCCGGCTTAAACCTATTCCACCGCTTGGCAAATCTAACGTGCCGCCGTGGGCGGGGGGGATGAGTGGGCTGGGCTTGCTGGGGGGCGTGGAGTTCCCCGCGACGTGGGCCCGCCCGCTTTGCAGGTGCATCTCCGGCTCCGGAGGTGGCGAGCGTCTTTGTGCGCGGACAAATGGGGAGGAGACGAGGAGGAGGAGGAAGAGAAAGAGGAGGAGGAGGAGGGCGCTGTTGCTGCCGCCGCGACGTAAAATCCACCTCGGCTACCCAACTCTTCTCGCCGCCCAGCCGGCACTTCCTCACTTTCTCAAGTGGCGCGGCGCCACACACCGCTCCCTGCCGCCGGCGTGGGTGGGCGGGTGGGGGGCTGGAGCGAGCCCTCCTCTTCCTCTTCCTCCTCCCTCCCGAGGGGTCCCCTTCCCTGCTAGGCTCCGGAGGGGGGCTGCTTCTGCCCTCCCCACCCTCCCTCCCTCCCCGCCTCCTTCTGCCGCCCCCGTCGCTCGCCAGAAGGGGCTGGATGGTTCTCCCGGGCGCCTTGGCTCCATGATGTTAGGGACGGTGAAAATGGAAGGGCACGAAACGAACGAGTGGAACCACTACTACCCCGAGACGCAGGAGGTGAGTCCGAGCCAAAGGGCGGGCCAGCTGGAGGGGGACCTGGGGGGCTGAGCAGAGGTCTGAAAAGGGGGAAAGGAGACCAGGGGGAGAGCTGGGATTTGGGGGGGGGAGATGGAGGCTTCAGCCCCCTAAAGGGGGAATCCGTCCGCCAAGAGAGGGGGGACCAGGTTGCGTCTCCCCTCCGAAGACCTCAGTGTATCTGTTCTTTACAACCCCACTATTCCGCCTTTTGCAACGTTGTGGCCAGAAGCCAGTTCATTCTTTTCCCCCAATCGTCCCACGGAGAGGAAAGGGAGCTTGCGTGGGGAGTGCGGGGAGACCGGCGGCGGTGGAGTCGACGGGATGAGTGGGAAAGAAATGCTTGATCTCCTTTTGGGGACGCGCTTGGAGCGCTCCTCAAACTTCTCTTCCCCCTCGCCACGTCTCTTAGCTGAGGGCCTGGGCGTTGTGTGTCTCTGTGTTTGTGCGTGTAGGGGGGTGGGAGGAAAGAATCACAACCCCCACCGCACCCTCTTGGGGGAAAGCTTTAGGTTTGTGGTCGCTTCCCATCTCCCGCCCCTCACCTGTGCCATTATTGTGCCCTGCCGGGCAAAATAGTCGTTTGTGTGTGTACTTGGCCACACGCTTCTTTGGGGGATGTGGGAAGGAGGGGGAAGAGGAGGCGGCAGCGGCGGCGAGAGAGATTGCAAATAAAAGGTGCTCCATTTTCCCGGAGGCCGGCGGGTGGCGCAGCTGAGAATAGGATCTGACTCAGTTAACCAGGAAACCGGGCTCTTTTCATTGTCCATTCATATCCCCTTTCCTTATTTTACAATATGCTCCAAAGAGTGGAAAGAAAAGGATCAAAGACGACCAAACGAACAATAACGGGTGGAGGAGTATGTTTTAAAAAAAAAAGTAGAGAGATGAATGAGTTCTATTACTGAATAGTGAATGAAAGGCGGAAAACTACCAAAAAATAAAAAAAAAGTGAAAAACCGCAGACAAAAAAAGGGGGGGCAGACAACTCCTCAACCCCGCGAACGTAGCTTTAACAAAGCGTAAAAAGGACAGAAAGCAGATGCTATGAAGACAAAAACAGAAGGGGCGCAGCCGGGGAGGGGGAAGGGCAGCATCCAGAAGGGCGGGCAGAAATTAACTGCGCGGACAAAGAGGAGGTATTGCTTAGCGGTGCCTTACCAGCGTTGAGGTTCGGGTCTCCTGAGCGGCGGACTCCCCGTCAACATCTGTGTTTGTGCAGGCGGTCGGCTTCGGGCTTCTTATTTAATACTCCAGGGTCAACAGGGGGCAAAGAAGAGGTTTAGATGAAAATGTGTGCCTCTTCCCCACCTCCTAAGGCACTCCTCCTGTCGGAAGAAAAAACTCAAAAGACCCTCCTGTAGTAAAGGTGGGATTTTTCATTTGCAAGCAGGCTATACCCGCTGAGCCCGGTCTGTTTCTTTCTCTGATCAGAGTCAAGGTTATAGTGAAAATGTTACCCTGAAACGTCTTTATCCTATATATACAATGTCTTGTGCACACATAATAATACGTGTTTGAACACGATAGTAACATATAGAAATGTTCAGTGTTTAAATAACACAGCTAAGACAGGCGGGCAAATTTTTGTTTATATAGCTAGGATTCTTCGCAATCAGTTACAGCCACTTCGCAGGCCTGGATTTGTTTACCACAATTTGTAAATGATCCTACTGTCTACCATCCACAATACTTAGGTCTCTCGATGTCCAAACACGCCCGTGGAACTCTCCCTGAGACGTGTCCAATGCCACCCAATTGTGAATATTTTCGCTGTTTAAAAACGCTGCAGTTCTTACTATAGTGAAGATTCTGGCCTAGGCGTTTTCTACCTTGAAAAAAAGAACAACTAGGAAGCGAAAGGAATTTTCTTTCGTGTAGATCTTTCTAAACCTAACCACAACGTGATTTTCTTTTTTTTGCACCTTTGTATTGTTAAAAGTGAAAGTTAAAGGCGTATTTTTCCCGAATCTAGTTTAGGCTGCTGAAAGGTTTAATAGAGTTTCGATTGGCGTTTACTAGTTAGCCAAGTCGGCCAGGATGGAAGACAAAAGAAAAGAGGTGAAAGGCCTCCCCGTTTGCTCATAAACTTCAGGCTGTTTGTTTTGTTTCTTGACAAAAAGATGCAGCTGTTCGCAAAGAAAGGGCCCCGATTTCCTCGGCTGCCTGTAACGGTTAGGAGGCCGAAGGAACCAAAGAGCGGAGGAGAGGGGGCGAAAGACGACGCAAAGTTTGCTTTTCCCACCAGCCTTCCCGGTGGGAGTAACAAACGGCTACAGGCTGCCAGGCAAAGCGCTGCTGGCGAGAACTTAATTTCGGCACGTGGGAACCACTCGCAGAGTTTAGGCCGGGCCTGAATTTCTCCCGGTGTGCAAGCATCGGAGCTCCGAGGCTCAGGAACTAAAGGGAGCCCTTCTTGGAGGTTTAGGCCGCAATGTACCAGTTTGGAGGAAATTTGGATTTTCTTTCCTCTGGGTTGGAGTTATGGCCGAACATGCAGTGGGCCGTCTTGCAGGAACGGCGTCTCTCGACTCCTCTCAAAAATAATTACCCCTTTAGAGAGGTGTTCTCTACGCCGCTTCTTTTGATTTGCGTTTCCTTTGGGTTTTAATTTTTTACAAGTTAAATAACGGAACTGTGTTCCAAACCACTGGCAACGAACATTCTCTAGAGTAAGAAATCTAAGTCCCTTTTCCAATGCTTTGAACCACTTTTAGGGCAGATTATATTAGACGATTTAATTCCGCGGCTCCCTCTGTTGGGGTACGTTGATTCTTTGCACGGGTGCCTTAAGAGCGGACTTGACACTCTGGGTATGTTTGCTTCCTCTTTTTCTTCACCCCGTTTTCGATCTGTGTGATTTGTGGGGATCCGCTGGCAAAGGCCACTTGTAATCACCTGCCTTTCCCTCGATCCCTAATTAATAAGGGGGGGAAATAAGGTGAAAAAATCCCTTATTAATCTCAATCCAGATATCTTCGTAAAGACCTGTGAAGAGGGAAACGGAGCGACCGATTTTTGTGCTGTAAGCCTATATATTTGGAAGTATGATGCTTTGTCATTAGTAGGGCGAGTCAATTTAAAGCATGGCGCGGGCCGATGTTTTGCTACCCATTTTTACAAATCATCACTTCACAGACAAATGAAGACGTTTTGCCAGTATTATCCTCGGTTCTGGTATTCATCTCCTCGGATCCAGGCACATGCCGGGGTGCATGTTTTTTCGTGCCCGCCTCCCCGGTTCAAGGGCATGTGTGGGCGCCTTCAACTGCCTGCCCACTTATGGCGACCCCATGAATCTCATAGGATTTTCTTAGGCAAGGAATACTCAGAGGTGGTTTTGCCAGTTCCTTCGTCTGAAATACAGCCTATAGCACCTAGTATCCGTTGGTGGTCTCCCATCCAAGTACTGTACGCCCCGCCCAAAATTGAGAATCCATAAATTATATTTTGGTGATAAATGTGAACACTTGTGTATGTGGGGGGGGGTATGTGTCTTTAGGTCGCCTGATGCTGATTCTTTGAGTTTCGTAAGCTTTTCTTAGGCGTGGAATACTCAGAGGTGGTTTTGCCAGCATCTTTCTCTGAAATGTAGTCTACAGTATTTAGTATTCGGTCTCCCCTTCAACTACTAACCAGGGCTGACCCTGCTTAGCTTCCAAGATCAAACCTGTTCTGGTGCCTCTAGCACCTGTATCCTTCTTTCACAGAAACGGTATACGCTATTAGGAGGGTATAAGAAGCGCGGGGTTGTGGTGGAAAGCGGAGAGTGCAACGATGCGCGGAGGCAGGCTACTTCGAAAGGATCCAGTAAGGGCACATACCTGGGGCGTAACAGGTAGGGGTGGGGGGGCTAAGTCACCAGCTCCCGAGGCCATTTCCGCACTACGCTCTTATAGCGCGATGATTCCACTTTCAACATCCTATGGAATCCTGGGGTTTACAGTTTCGGAGGGGCCGGCGGGCCCCTCCCGAAACTGCAAACCCCAGGATTCCATAAGATGTTGAAAGTGGAATCATCGCGCTATAAGAGCGTAGTGCGGCAAAGTCCAGATCTCTCCTTTCTTTGGTCTAACCCGTGTGTCCCCCCGCAGGCCTACTCGTCGGTGCCCGTGAGCAACATGAACTCCGGCCTGGGCTCCATGAATTCCATGAACACCTACATGAGCATGAACGCCATGACCACCAGCGGCAACATGACGTCCGGCTCGTTCAACATGTCCTACGCCAACCCGAGCCTGGGCGCCGGCCTGAGCCCCGGAGGCACGGGGGCCGCCATGAACAGCATGTCGGCCATGGGCTCCGCGCTGAGCCCCGGGGGTATGAACGCCATGGGCGGCCCCCAGGCCTCCCTCAACGGCCTGAGCGCCTACGGGGCCATGGGCCCGTGCATGAGCCCCATGGGCTACGCGCCCTCCAACCTGAGCCGCGGCGGGCGCGACGCCAAGAGCTTCAAGCGCAGCTACCCGCACGCCAAGCCGCCCTACTCGTACATCTCGCTCATCACCATGGCCATCCAGCAGGCGCCCAGCAAGATGCTCACCCTGAGCGAGATCTACCAGTGGATCATGGACCTCTTCCCCTACTACCGCCAGAACCAGCAGCGCTGGCAGAACTCCATCCGCCACTCGCTCTCCTTCAACGACTGCTTCGTCAAGGTGGCCCGCTCGCCCGACAAGCCCGGCAAGGGCTCCTACTGGACGTTGCACCCGGATTCGGGCAACATGTTCGAGAACGGCTGCTACCTCCGGCGGCAGAAGCGCTTCAAGTGCGAGAAGCAACCCGGGGCCAAAGGCGGCGGCGGAGGAGGCGGCCAAGCCGGGGGTGGCCAAGGCGGCCAGGGCAGCGGGAGCGAGGGGAGAGGGAAAGAGCAAGGCGGCGGCGCCAACTCGCCTTTGCACCGCGGAGGCCAAGCCAAAGGAGGCCAGTTAGAGGCCGCCCCGTCCAACCCGGGCGCCGGCAGCCCGCCAGCCCTGGACCACAGCGGCCACGGAGTCGAGCTGAAGCCTTCCGTGGCCGCGGCCGCCGCCGCCGCCGCGGCCGCCGCCGCGGCCGTGGCCGCCGCCTCCGTCCCCAGCGGCCCGTCGTTGGCCTCTTTGGGCCACCAGGGCCACGGGTTGGGCCACCACGAGTCGCAGCTGCACCTCAAGGGCGACCCGGCCCACTATTCCTTCAACCACCCGTTCTCCATCAACAACCTCATGTCCTCGTCGGAACAGCAGCACAAGCTGGACTTCAAGGCTTACGAGCAAGCGCTGCAATATTCCTCCTACGGGGCCGGCCTGCCCGGCGGGTTGCCTCTGAGCAGCGCCTCCATGGGCGGCCGGGGAGGCATTGAGCCCTCGGCCCTGGAGCCTTCCTACTACCAAGGTGTGTATTCCAGACCGGTCCTAAACACCTCATAGCTGGCAGGGGGACGCGAGGGGCCTGCCGGGCTGAATGGCCCTCCCCGCCCCTCTCCCCAGCCTCGTCAGTCTCTCTCCCGACTCCCCCCCCCAGTTTCTCCGTAGATCTCTCTGCAGACTGACGGTGCATCCCGCCACCCCCACCCCCCGCACGATCCGTGCTGGGGAAAAGGGGGAGAGCAGAGAAAGGACTGTTACTTTATTATAATTGTTGTTGTCGTTGTTATTCCTGTATCCCAACGCATCATCTTTCTTCTCGTTTGGCCTGAAAAGTTCATTAAATCCCATCCCACCACACACAGATATATGGACTGTATATACAGACTCACCTCCTCTTAGAAAGAAGGGAGAGGCCATTTCCGCCCTACGCTGTTATAGTGCTATTATTCCACATTCCACATCTTACGGAATCCTGGGGTTTGCAGTTTAAACTGGACTGATGGTGTTGAAAGTGGAACGATAGCACTGTAGCAGTCTAGTGTGGAAACGGCCAGAGAAAGAGAGAGAGATTTCCATCTTGCGTTTTATTGGGGAGTTCCGCCCCTTCAGTGTAATCTCGGGAGACTAGGAGGTTTGCTGTACAACCCAGGAGGTCCGGGTCTAAAGCGATCTTGACACCTGCGGGTGGCAGTGGTTTCGCGGAGGCCCCCGAGACAGGTTTGGTCAGGGGCCTCTGAGGGTTGCTGCTACCTACCTGAGATGAATGTAAGTTAGAGGTCGAACCTGGGGGCTTTCCGTCGGCAAAGCCTGAGCTCTGCTCTTGAAATGTTGGCTCCGATTTCAAAAAACAAGGAGCCAGACTGAGAGATTTAAAAGTAAATTTTAAACAAGGAAGCTTTTGGGGGACACCATGGTAAGAAATAGCAAGACGCAAAGATGAATTAAGGTATTTTTTGGAGACTTTCAAAAACGGCATTGTTGAAATCGGTGGTAAAAGAGGAACCACGCACACATTTTTGCTCCCCTGGGAAGTGAAGGTCTCTCTCTCTCTCTCTCTCTCTCACACACACACCCCCACACCCATATATTAATTCAAGGACAGTGGGCCAGATCCTGTCACCGTGTAAAGTGACAGAGGAGGTGGCAGTCAGAAATAAGTGCGAGCCTTGTGCGTCTCCAAAATTGCCTGGGATACAGAGTCACACAGGTCACAGCCAGTTGAAGGCGTGTTGCTATTATTTTTATTATTATTTTTGCCCAAACTGTTACTGAGGAGTCTCCTTCATCAGGGAACCCCCTGGCCACGTGGACGACCCGGTTATTTGATTCCAGAAGCCCTTTCCCCCAAGTGCGTTCTAGAACTATGTAACTATTCGTGACGACGTTATTATCATTGTTCCAAGCCTTCCCACGCTCCCCTCCCACCAGATTCTAGAGGGATTTTGCTCTTTCTCGCCTTTTCATCAGATCAATTTATTCCCAATCATGATTGCCCAGCCCCCACCCTTCATCTAATTTCTTGTGGCCGGTTAATTATCGCCGTTGTTAGCACGTCCATCCAGTGTTAATGCACTTTCCACAGTTTTACACCCTGTTTTTGCCTAACCAGACGGGTTTTCCCCTCCTGCCCCACTTTCCGTTTCGTTCTGTTATTTCTCCTTGTTGGCTGTCAGGATGTTCTTAATTTATTTGCACGGTTTATATTTTCTTTCTTTACAGCTTGAAAGTGCTTTAAATGACGGTTTTAAAATGATACACCATTTTAAAGAAAATAAAAAAATCTTAATTTTATAATAAATGTGATTGTAATTGAGAACATGTTTTGATTTTTTTTTAAAAAAAAAGGATAATTGACAGTATAAGCCGCGAAGCATGGTTTTTGGTTTGGTTTTTTTTTTCTCCCTTTCTCCCTCTCGATCATTTGCAGTTAAGGACTTTTAAATAAATCAAACATTATTAACGAGTGACTTTTTTGGGTTACTTTCTCTCTTTTTTGGTTCCATCCTTGGAAGAACAGTTGCTTCCATATGGTTTTTTTTTTTAATAGTTTGGTGTTGAAAGAGAGAGGCGGGGGGAAACAAAAGAGATTCTTGGCTGTTCCCGTCCTCCCTCCCCATACGGAGCATTAGGAGTCACTGGGGCTGCCGTGATTAAGGGTTGGATGTCCAAACACACGGCTTATGAGATGTGTATTAAATATTTATTGAACATATTGAATATTTAACCAGCAGTCCGATTCTACAGGAAAAAAAACTATCACAAATTGAAATATTTACGCTTTATGCAAATTGGAAAAAAAGCAGTGCAATTAATATCTCTCCCTGTTTGCATCGGGGGAATAGGCAAACGGGTCTCATTTCCTTGGAGCAGAGAAACATTCAGTTCTGCAGAAAAGGTTCCACCGGGCCGAGGACCCCCCCCCCACTCCGTTTTATAGTCTATTGCGCTGAAGCTCAAATCAGCTATCCTCGAGTAGGAACTATCTGCCGCCTTCAAATCTGCGGCAATATTGTCATTGGCTTCAGCGGGAAATAGGTTGAGGTCCTTTTGCCCGTCCTTTTAAAAATGCGGGTTCGGGTTGCGTGCCTAAACGGGACGTTTTGCTCTGGATTTCGCCTTCACTAGATGAAGGCTAGGTGAACTGTCGAGTGGGATCTCACTTCTTTTCCTCTGAGAAACAAACACAAGAAATACGTTAGTTCTGGTTCTAATGTATATAATTGTATGTGCCAGCTCCTACCGGATCCTGGGCGAATCTGTTAGGAGATCGCATTGTGTTTTTGTAGAGCAGACTCTTCGCAGACGCACGTCTGTAACATTTATCCCGCAAAAGGTGAGGACTTCTTTTGGAAGCACATTTCCCAGGTAGTTGTGGAGGGAATTTGGCTCCAAGTTAGCCAGCTAGTAAGAAGGGCCTTGAAACTGGATTAACTTACTCCTCAAAATGTATTTTGACACTCACACTCTTTTGGAAGCGGGAGGAAGAAAGATGGGATCATACCTTTCCAAACGCTAAGTTAGTGTTTGATTCGGCTCTTTGTACATAATTGGCTCCATGTTGTAAATGTTTGTATTCAGATTGGACTGTTGAACCGAGTCCTTTAGAATACGAATATAATTTTTTTTATAGGAGTCCTAAAACATCATCATTATTAGTGCTGTTATTGGCTGTCTGTGTTCGTAGTGTTTTATAGAGCATAAGAGGAGGAGCCCCATTTCTAAATGCCCACAATCTAAACTGTTTTCAGGTTATGCTCCCTTAGACACATTTTTGGAGGCTTTATTATATCCAGTGGACTTACTTTTGATCCTGTAGTTGTTTCCTGGAAAATAAATCCCTTTGCATTCTTTACCATATTCATTTTCACCTAGGACTGAAACCTTAATTTGTAGATTGCTGTTAATACGATGAGTATAAAAAAGGGGGCAATACTAAATGCATTTTCCACAGAGGAAGGTCTATTAAGTTTGATGCAGAAAAAAAAAACAACCCATAAAAGCCTTGTAGAACATTAGAGGCAGGAAGCAAAAAACCTATGTATGTTTCCTTGGAAGTAAGCCTTATTCTGTTTATCTCTAGCAGATTTCCCGATACTTAATTATCTGGCAGTAGCCTCTATTTAACTCGATAGGCCTTACTTTTTCTTAAAATTGGTATGCATTGTGGCCTGAATTATACCTGAGCCAGAACTATTGCGTGAGATGCAGCTCGCAAATCAATTCTAAACCCATTTAGCTGTAAGGAAATCCAGTGGTATTTTAATTGAGGTCTGCAGCATCATTACCATTATTTGGTTGCATTGGGCTCTCAGTGCTCTGACTCGGCCCAGTTTAGGCCTGCAGAAGGACGCCTGTGGTCCCAGCTTCAGGGTTGGCCGTGGAAATCGTCCTATCCCTTTCACTGGGCCACCAACTTTCTTTTTAAGGATGCCCACGGCTTAAAAGCAAACCTCGCGGATTTCATTGAAGTCCTTTTTTGGTAGGATGAACTTCTTTGGGAAACCGGTATAAGGGAGCGAGCCAGGGCAAAAAATGTAACCTAAACGCCTTGGCTTCCCCTGGTCTCCTTCTTGAGTCATCTGAGCCAGCCGAAAGCCAGTCAGCCCTGATACTAGCGAGCCCGGCTTTTCCAGGCCTCTGATGAACAAGAACTGGGAACTTTAAAACCATCGGCTTCCCTGAAGGGAGCACCGCGACCTGTCGCTTCTCTCTAGGTCCCCCTCTTTTCTTTTTCACCAAGAATAATGACACCAAGAATAACAGCACTAAGGTCTCTCTATCTCCAACCTGCCTCCATCCACCAGGCTTTTCAGACCACACCATTTTGAACCTCGAGGCTGAGAAAGTGGTGTGTGGGTGTGTGTGTGGGTGTGGGTGTGTGATCACCGCTTGGGTTGCTTTCCTTGTGGCCAGCCTCATTTCCAGCCGCGCTGGCCAGCGAAACGGCCGAGTTTCTTGGGCAAAATCTCGCAGGATTGTTCTTACCATTAACTCGCAATCGCCCTGGGTTGGAGCAGGGAAGACCACGAGCGCAAAGACTCGAGCTGCTAATACTTCCGTAATAATGTCTTTAAGATCTGGATGGGGGCTTTAAAGAGGCTCATTCATTCTCAACAGATCTCGGTTCCTAAAAATCTCAAACCTAAAACTACCAGTCACTGGGGACAAAAGAAATTAAAAGTCCGTAGAGGTTTATGTGGAAAGCTGTGCTGTGTTGTAGTTTAAGCGTTGGATTAGGAGTTGGCGAGATAAGGGGTCGAACCCGCGCGGAGCCACGGAAAAGCACTGGGGAACCTCGGATGTCACACTCTCTCAGCCTTTGAAGAAAGCAGCGGGTGAACTTCCTCTGAAGAAATCGTGCCAAGAAAACCCCAGGATAGTCTCACCATACGTCGGAGCCGACTTGGAGGCACATAACCACAGTAAATGTTTATGTACTTGTATATGGGTACTCCCATGTATATCTATATATATATATGTTTCATTATTTGTATGCGTTGTTTACTCAGAGGTCAGGCATATGCCACGTTGTTTCCCAGTCACTTCGGCTGTTCACGGAGTTGGGCTTTGTAAGTAACCTTGGGCGAGAAGGTCAGATGTTACACCAACCGCGGCAAGAATATACGCTAAGTTCAGGCAGAGGTGAGGAATCTGTTTGCGCCCCCTTCCAAGTAAATAAAAAGAGAGGTGGACTCTACATCTATTTACCTGAATCACCGAAATTTTAAAAGTATACTTTTGGGGGCCAGGTCAGCAACTGTTTCTAAGGCCCGCTTTCAACCCCTTTCCTAAATTGCAAGATCCAGCAAGAGTGGGCGGCGAAAGTGACTGAGAGGAAGGTCACCTTTGAGTAAACAAACGTAGGATCCAGTTGTTGCGTCCAGCATTCTGGACTCCGTGGAAATTTGAGTCGGATCCCCAAAGACTTGGGACTCAGTAAAATGTTCAGGCTGGGAAGTCACCGTGAGCGAACCACAAAGATAGGATATATTTCTAAATAAATGTTTAGAATTACAGCACATGGGATTCTTCTGGCTTTTGTCGCAAGCCTTTGGGCGCTGTAGATGAGGCGGGCTTCAGCGCACTCGCTTCCCTCCTGAGGCCTAACCGACCAGGGTAAGACTTTCGTTGAAAGAAAGGAAGTTAAGGGAGTTCTTTCATTGAAAGAAAGAGAGGCGCTGGTAACTTTTCATGGTTTTTCAATGAAAGCCCTACCCTGGTCGGTTAGACCTCAGGAGGGAAGTAAGTGCGCTGAAGCCATACAGATAGATAGATAGATAGATAGATAGATGGATAGATATAAATATAAATATAATAGTCTATATCTATATATAGCAAAGGATTCGTTATTTTGACCAGGCCTAGGGTCTTGGACCCAGCTTTAAAACACAATCCTGTGCAAGCGACTCTTAAGATAGTCCATTTCCAGTAAGCCCCCGCTGCGCTTCAGCTGGCGGACTCCTGGGGCTAGTTTGAGTCCAGTTGATTTCAGCGTTACATCACTGGTTGAAATGCGTCCCCAGGCCTAGTTCAGAACCTACGGTTTTTCAGTGGGAATGTCCGGGCACACGGAGACCAGTTTTAAGGGGAAGGGCCAAAATGAAGGTGCAGGTAGTTATTAATTTTACCTACTTGCAGGGGGAAGTCAAATTACTGTTTCCCCATTCATTATAGTAGAAAGATTCTAAAACAGGAAGACTTTTACAAGCACAATGTCTCCTTAGAAGTGTCCTCCCTGTGTTCAATGTAGCTTACTCCCAAGTAAATGCACATAGAATAAATGGCAGGCTGCCTGTATTATTCCCGGGCTGTCTCAACAACCATGTTTCTTCATATTTTTTTAGTGTTTCGTCATTTAGTTCACCTGTGATCGAAAATGTTTGGAGAAGCTCAGCTACACTGGCGTCTTGGTGGTCCAATTTTGCCAGCTCATTAGCCTAGTATTCGGTGGGTCCCGTCCCTCTGCTTCGAGGTCCGTGGCAATGTGTATCAGAGTTCATGAAGTTGTTTTAGAGCGACCGACGGAAGAAAAAAGGGGTTGGTGAGCTCCACGACAATTACTAAAATATGGCCACCAATTCTCTTCCTCTTTTTTCACATTTACTTTATTTGATAGTCTCGCAACATGAAAACTATGCTCATACCCAAGATGAGTGTCGCGGTATAACCTTCCCACCGAGAGAAAAAAGGGGGCACAAGAGATTTCACGCCTTCGTAATAAGTTCACCAGTTCGGTATGGATTCATTTCGCTTCTCTCCAGCCTCGTCCCGATGCGTGCTACAAATAACAATACGCATACATATTTGTGTTGGGTTGGTTGACCGGCAGGACTCCTGAAAAATCAATCTACATAGTATACGAGCTTTATTCTTAATCAAAGGGTCAGGAGAATAGGTATAGGCACCTGCATAGAAGTTTGTCTCTGTCCCCAACCCTGCACGTTTTATGGACTTCTTTAAAATACATTTACCTGCAAATGAATTTCGTTGATTTTCAGGGGATTGATCTCCCCGTGTCAGTTAAGGAGATTCTTCCCACCGAAATATCTTTTAAGGTTGTATGTGTGTATATTTATAGTGGTGTAATATATATGCATATGTTTGGGATGGTGGGTGAATGATTAAACACCCACAAAACACACTAAAGGTTTTCTGTGGTGTGGAATCGTCAAGGGAGAAGAGAATGCCTTGGACCTGCAGAAAGCCTTGGATCTGGACGCCCTGTGTGTGTGTGTGTTTGTGTTTGTGTTTGAGGCAGGTATGGTGGGGGGGTGAGAGGCTTCATTCATTACATGCCTGCAAAAATATTTTCGCTACTGGAGCCCACAACTCCGTTTGTCAGTTTCAAGCCAGAAGAAGGAAAGGAAAGCTGTTGATCCTTCGGCCAAACTCTCGATGGCCACCATCCCTTGTTTCTAGGGCGGTGTGTGTCTGTGTGTGTGTGTGTGTGTGTGTGTTCCCGACGCTCAGAGAAAAAGAAAAGGCGTCCATTTCTCTGAAAGCCTTAAATCATATGCATAGAGAAGAAGCGTGTGTGTGAGTGTGTTTATTCTCCCCACCACCATGAATTCGGTCCTCCTTCCTGGCTCGGATTCCTTTTCTGCCGACGGAGTTTTGCGCTCTGTTCCAGAGTCGGTCCCCCAGGACCCCCGTGGATGGGGGGGAAGAAATTCCACCATTCCAGTCTCAGTGTCGGAGAAGCGCTAAGTTTCTTCCCGCGGACCCAGGAAATGTCTTTCCTTTTCAGATGCAATTACCTTCTTTAACAAGCCACGTGCTAGACAGCTAAAACTGTTGCCATCATTCAGGTTCATTTAACTCCATTAAACTCAAGCGGGGAGCAATTCAGCATATTATTGAAGCTTTGGAGAGCGCTAACTGGATTTGAGCTGGTGGAAAAGACCCTAAACAGCAGACGGAGGAGGGGGAGGGGAGGGAGGCTCACCTACTTCCCAAACACGGAAATATTTCCCCTGCCCTTCCCCCCCCGTAACTCCAAGGTAAAGGATGCGAATCGAGACCCAGTATTTGTATTTTGCAGTTTTATTGTCTCCTCAGCTTTATAAGGAGGCCATTTTTACGCACTTTTTAGTGTTCTTGTTTTTTTTTCGTCCCAGCGACTTACCGATCCTGAGTAGAGGATGCAGAAATCCGGTGACTGGATTGTAGCGTGTTATTTTATTTATATACATTTTTAAAAAATCCCTCAGGATTCTTCCTCGGGGGACAAAGAGAATAATATATTTATTCCTGTGTGTATGCCCTACAAGAGTGTCATAAACCGATTGTGGTAGTGTTGCTGTAAAACTGCTATAAAGGACAGTCGAAATTAATGATTCACAAGCTTAACAATCAGGAAGTAGCTATTAAATTTGTGCTCTATTTAAATACCAAATGAAAGTATTGGTTTCAGTTAACCTAGCCATGTAGATATCTGCAAAAAACATAGCATATTGTCCACATTCATAAATGTCACCATGTCTTTATGGAGGACCAGTACCTCAAAATACAGGATTTGTGGTGGGATCTTGTTCAGCCTGTGTGAAAAGAAAAGCTTTCCACCCCTCAAATAGGCGACAGCCCTTATAATAAGAGGCACCTGTCAGTCCTTATACGGGACAACATTTCCGGCCGTGAAATAAGGGACATCCCTTATACTAAGGGACACTTGATAACTCTAGTTTCTGGGTCCACACTGCACTAGTTTCTCACGTAAACACTGATACAACAAACTAAGAATTTCAAGTGGCTCTCATCGAGAATACCACTAGAGAATAAAGCTCCAAAGAAAAAGACATTTTCCAAGGGGCATCTACTGGTAGCTGACCGTCTTTCCGAACCAGATTTTTTTTAAAAAAGAAAGAAGTTTCAGAATTTTTGGGGGGAGGCTCCATGGAGTGGGAGAGATCTGAGAAAACTTGTCTGAGTTACTTCATTTAGGTTATACTTCAAGAACGAGATCCTAAACCTCCCACTTGAACGTAGGAATGATTTCAATCAACAACACTGGCCTCCCTTAAAATTTGTTGAGGATTAGAGAGCCAGAGTACACACACACACACACACACACACACACATCCATACATACATACAGGAAATCATTGAGAAGACCGGCAATAATAACGTCCTTTAAAAAAATTAAGCTTGGAAATGATTTGAACCCCAACTTCCGCTGAATTAGTGAAATCTGCCTGAATCTGTTCTCAGACCTCACCCCACCCGTGCCCCAAATCCTTTAAAGGTAACACACCCGCTTCTCAAACATTGCATTGAGACGGCTCGTTATACGGCTGATTTATATTGGAAACATTCCACATCCTACTGAGGTCAGTGGGAAACCCTTTATTGATTTGAATGGATTTGCATTGCTTCTAATGAGTGTGTTCTGCATCGAAACGGTCTCGCCTTTACATTGAACAGAATTATACCGATATTTGCAAGGAAAACAAAGGCAGGTGCCAAAACCAGCGCGAATCTGCACTAATACAGTTATGAATTGATTTTTTTTAGCTCCAGCAGAAAACTATGTAGTATGAAATCTGACTATCTCATCCTTATTGGGTGGCGATAGTTCTGCAGAACCGTGCCAGCCCAACTTCGATTGCAGTGGATCTTGGCTCCAGTTACGCATCTGCAGCAAAGTCTTGACCTTATGGTCTGAGCATATTTACTGAGATGTAATTTCCACTGAAATCAGTGGAATATCGCCCCCCTTCCCATAAGCACAGAAGAGGTGCAGCCCCAAAGTCATGGACTGTAATGGCATTATATGGAAACAGGTTCGTAAACTGACTTTCATCAAAACATCCTCCTGGGTCGAGGAGGTATAGAACACAACATTATTTCTCTGCAGCCTATGAGAGTTCTTGGCTGAAACTCTGTTCCTTGGGAGCACGGGATACAGCTGCTGGTGGGGTTGGTTGTGTGATTTCAAGTCGTTTGGACTTATGGAGACCCTAAAGCGAACCTTTTACGGGTTTTCTAGGACTGAGAGTATGTGACACGCCCAGGGTCACCCACTGGGTTTCCATGGCAGAGCAGGGAATTGAACTCAGGGTTGTAATCCAACGCTCCCACCACTACCCCATGCTGGCTCTCGGTATAACTGGGCAGGGAGCAAAATGCAGGCATTACTCCCAGAGAAGGATTTGGCATCCCCACGAATATTGTCCTCCAGTCTCCAAATTTCTAGCATTGCAGAGAGCGAGGCATTAAAACTTCTTCAGTTGCTGTGATTGCAGCCATCTCATAGCTTTGCTTACTCCTTTGCTTCGGTTGCCTGCACTCTTATTTCTAAATGCTCAACTGCAGTTTTAAATTAATGCAACGCTAAAAATTTGGAGATGAAGGAAAATTTCACGAGGGAAGCACAATTCTGATTTGGAGGCGCCGCTTCCATTTTGGTCCTCTCTGAACTACACTCCGCTTGACAGGAAACCTATTGCAGTCAGTGGGACTGACTTCCGAGTAAGAAGAAGGTTCAGGATCAGAGTACACATACACTCCGTCCCCCCCCCCTTTCAAGTCAACAGGCTTCACTTTCTCAGCAAAGGCGGAATAAAGGGGATGGCTCGAAGGAGTTTGCGTTCGCCTCTGGGGGGAAAGATCGACAACCACCTTCTCCAGAGGGTCAGAGGGGTGGAAAACCAAACTGAAGGAGGGCGGGTGACGACATGGAAACGCTGCCTTTGTTCTCCCTGTGTTCTTTTCCACTAATTATTCCGCACACGGTGACAATGTAACAGTTAAGGACAGATTAGTCGGAATCACCTCCTCCGTTCACAGTAGAGTGCTATTTTTCCCCCTAGCCCAAGCTAGGTTTTTTTGTTTTTTGCTTCTCTCTCTCTCTCTCTCTCTCTGTGTGTCTGGGAGTGAGAGAAGCCGAGAATCGAGCTTTCCGAGCTCTGAACTTTGAACAGCCCGAGCCTTCCTTTCCTTGTTCAGTTAGTTTCACCCTGATGATAAATATCAAAGAGAGAACTTCCCTGCCTGTTTCTTCCGTCCATCTTGCTGCCCGCCGGGCAGGTGCTCAACCAACCTGCAAGGGGGTCTGAACCCAGCCCCTAAACCCTTTGAACCCCCCCCCCCAAGTCGTGGCTGCTGTTTGTCCCAACGTGTCAGGAAAGAGAGTTTCCTTCTCCCCTTGCTAAGGGGAACCTACTGACAAAAAAGAGTGGGGAAGAGCGGATACTAGTCTCAGGAGACCTGTGGTAACCTCATTCCTCCTTACTTGGAAGGCACGTCGATTTCAATGGGGTTGCTTTCCTCGTAGTAGCCCATCCCAAGTGGGATAGTTCTCATGTCTATTCAGCAAGCTTCGTAATTGATGCATAACCCATGTAGGGTATTTATGGAATATTTGACCTTTGCTGCTGCTGAATATCTCAGAGGACCTTTAATGGGGGGTGGGGGTGGGGAATAGGAGAAGACCTATATATAATTCTTCTCTCTCGCTCTCTCTATATAGCAGAGGACCAGACACACACATGCATATACGTATACATCCATATCCATATTCATATTCGAATACACACCCACATATAAAATCGACTATCTCAGAGGACCTTATAGATATACAGATGTATCTCAGAGGACTGACTATCTCAGAGGAATAAATACCTCAGAGGACGTTTATTTATATCTCGGAGAAAAATATACACACACACACACTATCTATCTATCTGTCTATCATGCACACACACATAGCACACACATATCTCAGAGGACAGAATATTTAAAAGGACATTTGTGTGCATGTGTGCATGTGTATTTATGTATGTGAGTATTCGTATGTGTATGTATAGGTCCTCTGAGCTATTCAGTTGCCTGAGATAGATATACAGATACACACAAACACACACATACATATATGATCCTCTGAGATACATGTAGATAAAGGTCCCTTGAGATATTTTGTCCTCTGTGCTCTGATATATATATATATATATATATATATATATATATAAAAAGAGAGAGAGAACGAAAGAGAGAGAAGAATTCTGTAGCACCTTTGAGGTTAAAAGTAATTTCCAGCATAAACTATTCTGGACGGTAGTGCACTTCATCAGCATCAGCATCCTCAGATGCAGTCTACCGGAGTTCACGAAAGCTTATTCTAGAAATGTCTTTTTTCTCAGTCGCGAGGGTACTACAGGATTCCTTTATATCTTTCTATGGCGATGCAGACTGCCACAGCTATCTTTCGATATCACTGCCAGGGTAATCAGAGTGACAGTTACACCATGATCCTCTTCCCGTACTGTTTCTCCTCCTTTCTCCTCATGGCATGATGGTTCGCAAGATTTACTGAAGACCTGCAACATGTGGAAACTCTAAATAGCTTAAATCCAGTCCAAGCATTTTAGTTTCATTGGTTCGGGGATGGATCCGATGAAGTGTAAGGCTGAAACATTTCCTTGGAAACACCGTCCAGTTTAAATCAATAGACTTGATTCTGTTACCTTGGTCTGAAATAGGTCAGGTCTAGCAGCCAGACTCTGGCTGGTTCCACTGGAGTTCCTGTCCTACTGTAAGGAAAGATGCTGCAGAGCAACGATCGTCCATTTCTAACTCTCAGGTCTGACCAAGTTGACCTGGATAGAAGTCCCATTGGTTTCAGCAAAACTGACTCCAAGTCACCCTTCTAGCAGTTCAGTCTTCGCAGAATGACTTTGGACGCTTCCCTCAGCCACAGGCCATTTCCGCGCTAGATTGCTATAGTGCTATTTCTCCACTTTCAACATCCTATGGAATCCTGGGGTTTGCAGTTTAGGGAGGGGCCTCCCTAAACTGCAAACCCCAGGATTCAATTGGATGTTGAAAGTGGAGTAATAGCACTATAGCAATCTAGCGCGGAAATGGTCTTAATTAGAGAACCAGAAAAGTGGTTGGTTTTCCCGTTGTTGTTTGGCGACCCCATGAACGAGAGACCCGGTCTTCAACAGCCTTGCTCAGGTCTGGCGGAGTCAAGGCTGCGGCTGCCTTCGTTGGATCCATCTAACCTCTCTTTTCCTATTGCCTTCCACTTCTCCCAGCATTGCTGTCTTTTTCAGATGTTTAACGGTGTGTCCAAAGGACGACAGCCTTAGTTTAGTCACTTTGGCTTCTGTGGAGAATATCTAAGAGCTCTATTTGTTCTGGGATGAATTTGTTTTCTTGTAAGCAGTTCATAATAGCTCTTCTATCACTACGTTTCAAATGAGTTCATTCTCTCTCTGTCCACTCCACAGTCCAGTTTCCTCTGGAAATCAGAAATACTATGGTGTGGATTAATCTTATTCTATCGGCGGAGAATTAGGAGAATAATTGATTTGAATTCATCACTTTTTTTTGTTTCATACGGGCATTTATTTTCAAAGTAGGATGTAAATAGGCTAACCAGTCGCCTTCAGGTTTCGGATTCCCCCCACTCCTTGCACCCTTTTCCAAATCTTGATATTGAAAACGAGTGAAATGCCTCATTCTAAACCTGTTAGAACTCTGAAAAGGTTGGGCCAGGCACCAAATATAAATTAATAAATAATCTGTCTTACTCTTACCACTGTGTTAGAGATGAAAGATCTGAACACTATATGTTGATACAACTGGATGCCAGAGAGAAAAAAAGGTAAGACCGAGATGGGAATATACGATTCCTAGAACCTTATCCCATTTCCCACCATAAACAGGTATGTTAAAAGCTCAGTCCTGCAGATGTACAAGTAGGTACAACCACGCCCAATGGGTCTTAGTGGTGGACTTGCTCTAGGGGGACCAAGATGAAGACATTGTTGCCCCAAATAAGAATTTGAATAAGAAAGAAATTTCCTTCAGTCCCCAAACTTCTAGAATTACAATAGCTTGAAAATTCAGTTGATAGGCCAGAAATCTAGGCAGGCCTCAGTCAACTAAGGAGGTGCATTCCTGGGGATCACTTCTTTTGGTATCAGAGGCAGAAATAGTAGGCATAGGTGCAGACAACATCAATACTACCAAAAAAAAAAAAAAAAGTCAGCATGTTGCTGCAAACTGTTTGTATGAAATGAAACAACCAGGTCAGGTAAACCTTATATAACTAAACAAAAGCATTTGGAACCTTTATAGACCACTTGAAAGCTTCTTCTAAAAAACATCCAGGGATTTTTTTTTTCTTTTACCAACCCCCACTTTTCTTACAATTTCTATTTCAGTGGCCAATGTATAGATCTATGTTTTTCAACATGTCAGGATAGCTGGTAAAGCACACTATGTCTTTTCTCCTTGTTTTGCTGGTCAGGCATGGTCAGCAAGGGATTCCGGAGCCAGCTGCTGTTTACCTTGCCTGTTGTAGGCAGCACACACAAGGCTAAAGTGGAGTTGGCTGGAGTAGAATCCCATTCTTTCTCAAATCTTATTGAATTGTTTGCTGTAGGCACACTTCTACAACCTGATATTGAAAATCTCTGCTTCTCCAATCCTCCTTCACCAGCCTTTCAATGAAGACGTTGCTTTAAAAAAAACTTGCAGGTAGTCATAGGACAAGGAGGAAAAGATGGGGCTGGGTCAGTGTCAAAAAACTTGGGAAGAAGGAACTTCTTTATCAAAATCTTTGTAACCACAGTATGCCTGCTTAGGCATCCAAAGAAAAGGGGCAGGCAAAATTGTACCAAGAGAATGAAAACACAGCAAATATGAGAGTTCTAAGTGAGACAGATTTTCAATTCTCACTTTCTGAAGTGCTAGAAATTTTGGGGAACTGAAAGAAAATTCCATGGGGTGTCAGAATTCTTATTTTGGGGAGGGGAGGAAGTGCCAGCGTGGTTGAGTAGAGGTCCGTGACACTGGAGGCCATGGAAACCCCCTGGGTGATCTTGGGCAAACCGCACTCTCTCAGCGTCAGAGGAAAGCAAAAGCAATCCCCCTGAAAAAAAAACCTTGCCAGGAAAACCCTCTAATCGGTTCCCGTTAGGGTCACCATAAATCGGGCATGGCTTGAAGGAGCACAACGACAATGGCCTTATTTTGTACCCACTGCCTACTTCCTTAGAGAGCCAGCGCGGTATAGAGGTTTGAGCGTTTGACTACGGCGCTAGAGACCAGGGTTCGATTTCTCGCTCTGCCAAAGAAACCCAGTGGGCGCGTCACACACTCTCAGCCCCAGAAAATCCTGTGATAGGTTCACCTTAGGGTGGCCCTAAATCGAAAACGACTGGAAGGCGCACAATCTTAACAACAAACAGCTACCTCCTTGGTCCCACATAGCAACTGGCAATCGAAGACTGAAATCCTTATATCCATCAAGTCTCTTTGGCATCAAGAAGACTTAACTCTGAATATGCATATATACTATAGTATTGTTCTGGGAGTCTGCACTCCTACCCTTTGCACCCTACAAGTAAGTCTCATTGCAGTAACCAGGACTTACTCATGAGTAGACACACTAGGATGGCGTTTACCAAGCAATAGTCCCTTTCTGTGTTACAGAGAAAATAAGCCCAGGTCATTTCTTCACTAGACTGTTATAGCGCTATTATTCCACTTGCACTATCCTATGGATGTAGGGTGGCCCCTCCCGAAACTGCAAACCCCAGGATTCCATAGGATGTTACAAGTGGAATAATAGCGCTATAACAGTCTAGGGCGGAAATGGCCTGAATGTACACCAGCAATAGGATATTCTGATACAGACTTTTTTCCTTGCTGGGAGGGATGGGATGGGAATGAAAAGGAAAGAATGGCTCAGCTATGTCGCATGCTTTACCAGTTTTTTGCGTTTCTACTGGAAACCAAGGAGAAGATAAACGTTGTAACAGCTGGAAATCTAATACGAGGAAGAGAGTAGCCGGAATCTAACGCCGCACAGCAAACATACTAGCGAGTAAGCGAATGGGGGAAGGTGCTAATTATGATAGAAGTTTGTGGAGGGTAACAAGCCAGAGGAACCTTTCTTTGGTTCTTCCTCCTCCTTGAAACCAAGCTGCAGGTTTGCAATTTTGTCCAGGTTGTACTAAATAGAAAGCAACCTCTTAAACGGCTTGGGGCCTCTCTTTGAAACGTTCCCTTGCTAAGCAAATCCCACCGACTTACTTCCAAATAATGAGTTTAGTACTAGGACAGAGAGCACCGCCGAGGTGGGAAATAGGACGTTAGGGGGAAATCCAGCCCTAACCCAAGGTATTGCAAGAGTAACTATGGGGCGCTGTTGCTGTAGACAGAACCTCGTGCGGAATGCATTGCAAGAACTCTTCTGCACATAGAGACTCACGAAGAGGAATGCGTGATGGTGGAGTGTTCAGGAAGCATCTCTGCCAGGCATCAGATAGCATGCATTCGGCCCAAGATGTCTTCGTTTCAATGGGAGGCACGTGTAAATTGTAGCGAGAATCCCAGAGTAACTCATGGACCTTGAAGCAATCCCAGTGCATGGCAATTCTGGTCATTACCTCTGAGTAGCTTAATTACAATATATTTCTCAAGCAAAGGAGTGTAACAGAACGTCGGGTGGCAAAACCAGAAAAGTGTAGTTCACTTTCTAGCGCCTGACAAGATTCTCCTCCAGACCTGCAACCTCAGAAAGAAACATAGAACTGTAAAAAGATGTGGAAGAGATTTCAAGGGTCTGTCAATATAGGAACCCCCAGCGAAAACATCTCTGGCCATTTCCTCACTAGCCTGTTACAGTTATTCCACTTTCAACATCCTTCGGAATCCTGGGGTTTGCAGTTTAGGGAGGGGCCTCTATGTTGAAAGTGGAATACCACCACTACAACAGGCTAGTGCGGAAATGGCGTTAGACAGGTGGTCACCCGTCAGGGAGGAAAAGAAAAAAGAACACTGGTCTCACGGTGAATTTGAACGTCTAACCCTCTAGATTCGTAGCAAGGTGGCCCCTCCGCACTGAGTCATAGTGACTGGCTTTTTTATATTACGACTCCCAGCATCCACATCTAGGATGGCGACCATGCTGGCTGGGGATTCGGGAAGTTGTAGTCCAGAAGGTAACTTCCCCAAACTCTGAATAAGCCCATCAACAAAAGCTGGAAGATGTGACTAGGCAGATCACATTCCAGATATTTTTTTTTAATTTCCTATAAAGAAAGGACCTAAGAGTAGCATCCCCTCCGTGCGTGTCTGCGCCTTCAAGTTGTTTGCCCACTTAGGACAATCCCATGATTTTCTTAGGCAAGGAAACTCAGAAGTGGTTTGCCATTGCCTTCCTCTGAAATATCAGCACCTGATATTAGTAAGGGACAGTTTTTATCTCCTAAGGAATCCAGCGAAAGACTTTCTGTGCGCATCTCATGGGTTTGCTTTTATGTGCAAAGAGTTCCAGGAAGGTTTGTGTATATCCACACAGAGAAAGGTTGGAACCTGTCTACACACACCCGCCCGCCCGCAGCCTGAAGTCTAGGAAAAATTGCTTAATTGCTAAATGCTTCATTCTGCCGAATTCATTTTTTTAAACAAAGTTTCTGGATACAACAGGCAGCTAAGAAGTTGCTTAATGTATGTGTCTCCAAATAGACGCTAACGGAACGTGAAACCACCAATGCACACCGTTTTCTGTTGTGTGAACTGCTGTAACGGCAAGTAGTAGCACAAGCAAGAAACACAGCACGCGTGCTCTTGGTCCCGCTCATTTCTCCCACCCATGTTCCCGGCATATTCGCCGTCAGGTCTTCACTTTTAACCCCGAGCTTTGCAAGCAGGTCGGAAACATACAGCTCTGTAAATCGAAGCTGTTCATTCGACCCTCCATCTTCTCCTGTTTTGTTTTGGGTTTTTTTTAAAGCCACGGTCTTCTTCGAGAACCAGATTCCCTCCCGAAAAGACCCCCTTCGGCGTGTAAACAGCACAGACTAGTTCTCTGCCAACCGATTCTATCTCCATCCAGCCCAAGTTTAAAAAACATAAAGCAGTCCAGAGTTAAGGAAAAACTGAAGTCTCTTGCCACCGAAATGTCTGAGGCTCGGTTGAGTTTGACTGAAACACGCCTGTCAATTACCTAAAATTTGGTAATTTGATTGCGGTGCAATCAACCGGACATATTTCCAAGGCAGGGCGACCCTTGGAGCGTAATCGGATCAGTTCACACCAACTTCATAGCGCCTTGAGGCGCATCTCTCTGCTGTCGCCAAAAAGTTGGGGATAGTTGTGTTTTACCACTCAAATCACGTTTCTGATCGGTAAAATATTTAGGTTACAATCCTGCGGACATTTACTTGCAGGAGCTCCTTGCTAGTGACTGAATAGTTGTGTCATTCATTGAGATTAGCAATTTGACCCCCATGGAAGTATTCCAGGGGATTTTCTCCACCCCTGCCCCCAAAGCGTCCCCTGAACAGATTCAGCGCTCCTGTTTCCGCTTTTCAGTCACATCTGCAGAATCTTACTCGGAAGTAAGTCCCGCCGAATTCAGTGGAGCTTTCTCCCAAGAAAAGTGGAGCAGAGAAGGGCTTGCTTTGTGGCGAGCTGAAAGGAACTCAGCCGTCACCCCTCTCCCAAACTCGGTGGAGGCTAAGTCTTGGAATGTCAACAAATCCACACATTCCAGCCTAAACACACCGCGCGCCCTGGCTCCGGCTGAAGCGGAGAAAGAAGCCCACAGAAAGGGGGGAAATTAACCCCATACACTGAGAGCCATCCTCGACCTAAAGAACCCTCCTAAGCCAGGGCCATTTCCGCACTAGATTGTTATAGCGCTATTATTCCACTTTCAACATCCTATGGAACCCTGGGGTTTGCAGTTTCGGGAGGGGCCGGCCCCCAAATCCTGCACCACTGTAAGCAAGGCTGTACAACGCATTTACATTCTGCAAATGAGTTATCAGCGTAATTTTTTCCGTTTCCCAATCCGTCCCGAAATCGCCCCCGGTACTCCTGCCTTGCCGTCTGAATTACCCTGTTCCATTGCTTATCCCTGGCCTCCCACACCTGTAGATTTCGATGCTCCCTGGAACTTGGTCACTTTGATGCTGTTTACACCCAGAAGGGTAACTACGAAGGGATCCGGAACAAAAAGAGGGCATTGCACCCCAATAAGAATCCTGTCCCCTCCCATTAAATTTTCCTTTAATCTCCAAATTTCCAGCATTTTAGTATCTGAAAACTTCAGTTGAGTAGATAGAAATGCACCAAGGGAAATTGAGTTCTAGGGTGTGAACAGTTTTCAATGTTTCATCCTCTGCAGAGCTAGAAATTTGGAGACTGAAAGGAAAGTTCATATGGAGCGGAATGCTCTCATTTTGCCTCTCCCTATAAATCTGTTGCTGCTGTTGTTGTGTGTTCTCGAGTCGCTTGCAGCCTACGGAGACCCTGTCACGGGGTTTTCTTGGCAGATTTGTTCAGAGGGGGATTGATATTGCCGTCCTCTAACGCTGAAGAGTGTGACTTGCCCGGGGTCGCCCAGTGGGTTTCCATGGCCGAACGGGTTTGAACCCTGGTTTCCCGAAGTCCTTGTCCTGTACTCAAACCACAAGACCTGAGCTACTAAGAGTCGTTCACTCACTCATTTATTAGACTGCCAAGAGGAAAGGGTGGAGGGTGGACACTGTTTTCGAGGTCTTTAAACAAAGGTTGGATGGGCGTCTTTCAGAACTGGTGTAATTGTGTATTGTATGGCAGGGAGCAGATCTAGATGGCCCTTGCCTCCTTTTCCAACCGCAGAAATTCTATGGTTGTGGCATTTATAGGAGGCCTTTTGCAAGAAAGCACCGAACAATAAATAAAAATCACAAAGCACTGTAAAGTTGTGTTCAGTATGCAGTCTGGGCTAAAATGAATGTCACCAAAACCTAAAAGAATAGTTTGATTGAACGCTGTTTGATTGAATGGCTATTTTTGTTCAGCCTGGGGATCTGGATCAGAACTTATAAACTCATTTGTTACAGATGTAGTCTTCCTGTTTGGGTATAGGTGGCTCTCTTTCTTCTCATTTTATTCCCACAACAATCCCGTGAGGTAGGATGGGCTGAGAGAAAAAGCATTTGGCCCAAGTTCAGTCAGAGTGTGTCATGACTCAGTGGGGATTAGAAGCCCAGTCCAATAATCTAACAACCACACTAAACTGATATGTGAGTGTGTGTGTGATAAGAGTACTATGATGTGGGAGCAGCACTATGTAGAAGGGGTTTCTGACAAGATGCAATTTGATATGCATGGTGCTAGTCCACATCATTTAACTAGGTTTATCTGTCACTTTTATGCGAGCAGAATTTAGCTTAATGATGCCATTTCCTCTGCTGCTTTTCTGTGCCCAGACTGCTCTTAAGGAAAAAGCAGCAACATTTTCATACACATCACTGCAGAAAGGCAAATCTATTCTGGCATGATGGGCAATTGGTGGCTCTCCTGATGCTGTCAGAATATCTATCTTATCATATGTGACCATTCACTTTGCTGGCTGAGCTTGATAGAAGCTGGAGTACAACAACATCTGGAGGACAAAAAGTTTCCTACCTCTCTATTCTGCACTGCAATCAGAATTAAGCTGCAATCAGAATTAAACAGGAGAAGCAACCATAACCTCTGCAAAACAGGAATATTTGCGTCCTCTAAAGTGAATGGAACAGGCTCATTAAAATACCCTCTAAGCGTGCAGCTTGCTGATGCTCTAACAAATGGTTAATATCTATAAAATCCTGCAAGACAGCCTTTCTGCTCTGGCATTTCTTCTCACCCAGTTCTAAATGGGTAGTAGTTGTCATCAAATGAGAAGTACTCTGTCCATGCTCAGAATCACAATGCAATCCACATGTTTCAGATTGGAGTGATGGCATTAGGACATTGCCTTAACAAACTCTGGAATATGGGACAAACAGGAAGAATGTTCCATTTCTTCATAACTTCCATCAGCCTTCCCCTAAAATCTAAGTAATATACCTGTCACTCATGCAGTCCTCCTTCCATGCATTTCTAAGGATCATAGCAATAGGGCAGGTGAAATTTCTCCATGGGAGATTGCTAGGGAATACTAGCTGCTGTGGGCTGTAGTTCAGAGGAAGGAACTGGCAAACCACTTCTGAGTATTTCTTGCCTAAGAAAACCCTATGAAATTCATGAAGTTGCCATAAGTTGACAGGCTACTTGAAGGTACACCTTGTAGAATGCAGTAGCATAGCAGTAGAATGGCTTCAAATGCTGAACTTCTCACACCTTTGGAAAAAGGCAATACACTGTTCCGATAGAGCCCAAACCTATGGCTTCACCCCACAACCCAATCCCACTGAGTCCCTGGCCTTAACATCCTCTTCAAGGAAAACAAGCTAGACACCTTGCAGTGTACTCTTAGGCACCTCTACACAGAGAGAAGTGCCATCAGATTCAATAACAAGAGTGTGTTAACACTGTACAGTTACAGTAGTTTGATGTTTCTTTGACTGCCATGGCTCTATGCTGCAGAATCCTAGGATTAGTCATTTGGTGAGAGAATTCTCTGCTAGAGAGCTCCAGTACTGTTGTTCAGCACAATGCACTAGAGGTTCAAGTAGAGAATTTAAAGTCCTTCACCAATCCCAAGATTCCATAAAAGGAAGGTATGGCAGTAAAAGTGGCATCACACTACTTTAGATGTGCTTACTGTGTGCATAGGCTTCAACATGGAACAGCCCTGCTTCCTGTTTCTGAATTTCAGTTGCCAAACTTTGTAGTACCAGAAGAATGCCTCCTACCTGCTTCACTGTTACTCTCAGGGATCTTAAGAGTCTCACTAAGAACTTCCTGATTCATTAATACAGCCAGGTTTTCATAACAGCAATAAGGGACAGCAGAAATCCATGATGTACAGGATTGGCGATCAGGAAACAGCTATTATGGCTATTTCTACACTGTTATAGTTCTATGATTCCACTTTAAGCATCCTGTGGAATTCTGGGGTTTGTAGTTTACTGAGGCCAATGAGCTCTCTGGCTGAGAATTCTAAATGGCCCTCCCTAAACTGCAAGCCCCAGGACTCCATAGGATGCTGAAAGTGAAACAATAGCCCTGTAACAGTGTGGCGTGGAAGCTGCCTAAGACACCAGCGCTCTACCTAAAGGTCAAATGAAAGTATTGCTTTCCCGTGTGTTCCTTATAAATACTGTCCACATTCATATATTGCATGATGCAAACATTTCTGTCTTTATGATGGGCCCACAACCCCAGACTTGGGATTTTGGACTTTTTGTTCAGCGTATATAAAAGCAAAAGCTTTCCAGCCCTCAAATAAGGGACATCCCTCCCAATAAGGGACAGCTGACAACTCTACACCCATTGAGCGCAGTGCCAAGCCAGAATCCGGCCTCGGCCTGCCCGCCTCTGCCCTTTGTCAGCGAGGCCTTCGGCGCCTCCCGGGCTCTTCCTCGCTCTCCTCTGCCTTGAAACGAATCGCGGCAGCCAGGCTCGGCTCGGCTCGGCTCGGCTCCCGGCGGCCTTCCAGCGGACGCGCATTGCCTTTCCTCCTTGCTCTTCGGGGGGGGGATGTCAACAGCTTGGTAACGAGGAGAAGGAGGGGGGGGTCCCGCGTTCCACTCTCTCCATAGTGACTCTTAGCAATGACCCCCGTTAGCATGAAAATGGGGAAGGAGAAGGCGGGGGGGAGGAGTCTTGAGGTGGGAGACTGGGGGAGGGGATCGGCCAATGGCCCGGGGAAAAGGGAACACGGGTTGGAAGGGGATCGGAGGAGAGAGGGAGAAAGAGACCCTTTGGGGTCGAGCTTCCTGGAACTACTCCATCCCTAAACTGCAAAACCCAGGATTCCATAGGATGTTGAAAGTGGACTAATAGCACTATAACAGTCTAGTGCGGAAACGGCGTAAGGTACTTCACGACGCCCAGTTCCAGAAAGTTCACTATGGGAAGTGAGGGTTCTATCAAAATTACCTATCAAGCTGGAAAAAGACTCCAGCAGCCGAGAAGAGACACAAGGAGAGCCAAATCAAAAGACAGGAGAGGCCTCCCTTTATTGTCATTACTGCTATTCACCAAACTCTTATGGGATGGACTTCTGGTTGATTTATGCCCGGACACTAAGCTAGGTAACAGACATAGCAGCGGGACGTAAACTGAGTATTCTAAGTCCCACTTATTTCAATTAATCTACCTGAAATATAGGGGCAAAAAAAAATAAAATCCTGGGTCCAGCCCCTTGGATTATTCTAAACTGAGGTTGTGAGCATTTGTACTCAGTTGCTGAAGGCGAATTCCCTAAACATTTAGGGGACTTAATGCCTCGTAGGGACGCGTAGGGTCGTCCGCCTCTGCGTACTTAACGTGAGAGTAAAAGTCTCGAAAGTAAACCACAAGGTAAGTTCCAAGTAAGGACGTGTAGGGCCAGAGTACAGCCCTCCAGCCTTAGCCTTTGGTGTGTTGCCCTGAAGTAAAACCCACTGAAACCGGTTAATTTGATTCCTTAGTAAGTATGAACAGCGCTGGAACCTCCAGCAATATGGCACTTCAGGAGTTTTCCACGCAGCAAAAGAGTGTAAAAGAAGTCTGGGGAGAATTTACTCAGGCTCTGGTTCGGAACACATTACTTTTAATCCAAAAGCCCTTCATTAGGTTTTCCCTAAAGTGGACTTCAGTTAGGTTGTTCCAAAGGGAATGATTTGTGGATTGCACCAAATCCTAATCGCATTTGCTTTTCAACAAGACCTCTTGATTTTCTCATCTCTTTGTTATTGTTGTTGTGTGCCTTCAAGTCCCTTCCGCCTTATGAGTAATCTAAGGTGAACTTACTACCGGTTTCTCTGAGGCTGAGAGTGTGTGATGCACCCACGGTCACCGGCCAGCGGGGAATCCAACCCGGTCTCAGGGTCGTAGTCCAACGTTCAAACCCCCACACCACGCAGGCTTTTTCCTCAGTAAATATGGTTAGCATAAAATCACTACACTTTACCCTAAACAGGTTATATTAACAGGAAAGCTGCCATCCTGTCCACACAGATTTAGGAGCATAACCGACTGAACTCAGCTGAGCTTACTTCCGAGTAAACAGGCACAGGGGTTGGGTTGCACGCCAGTGGAGATTATTTTCAAGCGAAGCGTTAAGGAGTAGTGGCGTGAGGCAGCCTTACCTTCTTAACATATTTCCTAGCGGCCCTATTACGAAGTTAGAGTTTATGAAGCTTTCCTCGCAACTTCGGCCGCAATCCAGAAAACTGAAAGCGAAGAGAGGAGTATGGACGCGTCCGCTACGATTTCGGACTGATTGGGTTGCTGTAGGATCTCTCCTGAAGCATTTTAACGGTAGTCCAACCACGGTTCCTCTGAGTTGGGCGGCCTGCAGTGAGGGCGGTCGCGTGAAAGATTAGTCCCTGCAGATCAAATAAGCCGGGAAAGGCTTTCCTGTTCCTTGAAAGACAGCCACACGTTTTACTGGAGGTAAATGACATTATTCAGCCATGCATATACACCACTCCGTGACACTTGATTCCTCTAATCATGAGGAGGAACTGTGGGGCCCTCCAGATTTTGTTGGACTGTAGAACCCAGCAGCCCTACCCTGGCTAGCGCAGATAATGGTGATGAATCTTGAGAGCTGCAGTCCACAAAACTGGATTAAGGAGGCTGGGGCCCTGGAGCAGTTTCAAAACTAAAAGCACCACTCTCTTTCTGTACATGCATGGACTGTTCTGAGAGCAGCGGCATAGAAATTAAATAAATAAATTCGAAGTCCAAGGGAAGAGGCACAAAAAAATCTTTGGGTGGGAACCCAGTTTCGAGCCTGCAGTTCTAACAGCCTGATCTCACGCATTTTCATTCAGTTAATCAAGTAGAATACAAAATGCAGGTGGTTAGTATGAAAATCAAGACTCAGAAGGGACTGGGGAAGAGGAGGAAGCGAGAGGCACCTTTTCCCCCTCCTCACTAAGCCCCCACCATGAGGGGCTTAGAGCTTCAGCAACATCTGCAGGGCCACATTGTCCCTCCCCTGGTTGTGAGGGGTCAGAGTCAGCACAGTGTAGTGGTTTGAATGCTGCAGGAGGACTTTGCTCGACTTCAGAAACCCACTGGATGATCTCGGGCCAGTCGCACAGGCCATTTCTTCCCTACACTGCTATAGTGCTATTATTCCACTTTCAACATCCTGTGGAATTCTGGGTTCGTAGTTTACTGAGGCCAAAAAGCTGTCTGGATGAGAATTCTGAATGCCTCTCCCTAAACGGCAAACTCCAGGATTCCATAGGATGCTGAAAGTGGAATAATAGCACTATAACCGGGTAGGGCGGAAAGGGCACACTCTCAGCGTCAGAGGAAGGTAAGGGCAAGTCCCCTTTAGACAAATCTTCCCAAGAAAATCCCATGACAGGTTCGCTTTAGGACAGCCGTAAATTGGAAAGGACTTGAAGGCACACAGCAACAAAATACAAAGGCCATTTCCGCACTGCACCATTATATTGCTGCTATTCCACTTTCAACATCCTACAGAATCCTGGGGTTTGCAGTTTAAGGAGGGGCACTTAGGATTGTCAGCCAGAGGAGCTCTTTGGCTTCAGTAAATTACAAACCCCGGAATTCCACAGGATGTTGACAGTGGACTAATAGCACTATAATAGCGTGGTGCAGAAATGGTCCAAGTTTAGGAGTAAAGTCTTCCCAAGTCCTATCTTGTGCCGTTGTTGCACCGCTGCCGACCGGTTCCCACATGCGCCTCTTCCCTGGAGGACGCCGCCTGACCCAACAACCGTGGAGGAATCGCGGGATGTGAAATGTTTCAATGCACGTGTGAACTCTGTGGTTAGGAGTCATCGAACCCGTGCTTCCACTCTGGTCAGAGGAGAAGCGCCATTCGTCCACACACGCACCCTGCCAGCCCAGCTCCACCCTGACTCCAACCCCCCTTGAACCCGGATTAATGCCGGACATATGTCAGGCCCCACTTTCGCCGGGCCGAGCCAACCCGTTGCGCAACGGAGAGGCGGTTCTCATCTAGCGCATCAAAAGCGGCCGGCCTTTCTTCAGCCTTACGCTGCCCCTCCGGGGGAAAAAAAGGGGAGAGGAGCGGGGGAGGGCCTGTGATCCGCCGTCCTCGTCCCCCCTTCACTTCAAAAGCCGCTATCAGGGAGGCTCCCGGCCGCCTTTCCCCGCTGGCCTTTCATTCGCGGCTGGAAAGGCAGGGGGAAAAGGCCCCTGCGCCGGGGCCAGGGCGCGGCTAATACGCTTTGAGGGGGATTGAATTCATTATCTCCAATAACACAATTGTGCTTGGCCAACGAAAAGAGCAAAGTATACTCATCTAGAATTAGAGCCAGGGGCTCAGAGAAAAGGGACGGAGGGGCCGTTTCAAAGGGAGCAGAGGCGAGGGGGGTGGAAATGAGAAAAACACCTAGCTGGACAATCGGCTCGGCGAAGGGCCCCCTCCCCAGTTTAAAGCACAGAAGTGGATGAAGTGGGCCATCGCCCGGATCAGGGCACGTTGGTGGTCCCCGGAAGGCGCATTCCTGCCTGCGTGTCTTGGACGGCCGCGGGAAGCAAACAAGGCCGGGGGGGGGTGACATTTCCTTTCCCCCGAGATAGGGAAGGAAGGACTTATTCACCCACCCCTCTAATCAGGGAGGCAGGAGGGCGGGGGGAGCTCTTGTGTCTTGTGGAGGGATTTCGGAGGGCAGAGGCCTTGACCCGCAGGCACTGAAACAAGGCCCTGGGATCGGCTCCTTTCCCGACGTCAGCTTCTCCTCCTCGGGTGTTTTCCAGGTGAGAACTACAAGACCCATCATCTCCGCCGGGGAGGGGATAAGGCGAATTGTACAAAGCTTCTGGAGGACGCCTGAGTCAGGGGAGGCCCCTCAGCCCATCCCTCCCTCAAAAAACAAACAAACCCTGAAGACCCAAATATTAAAGAGGCAAGAGGCTCTCTTGTTTCTTGAGGCCATTTCTGCACTACACTGCTATAGTGCTATTATTCCACTTTCAACATCCTATGGAATCCTGGGGCCTTTGAGGCTCCTCCCTAAACTGCAAACCCCAGGATTCCATAGGATGTTGAAAGTGGAATAATAGCATTGTAACAGTCTCCTGGGGAAATGGCCTGAGAGGTTGGGCCACTCCTCCTCTCAGGGTTTAATGTTGGGTGCAGAGCTGGAGTAAGTTAGTCTTGAGGACTACAACTCCCAGAATCCCCCAGGCAGTTTGGGGCAGCTTCTCCCAGCTCTGATCAGGTGATGGAACTCCCTTCTCAATACCAAAGAAGAAAAAAAGGAGGAAAGGGTGGGGGAAAGGCCTAGGTGGGAAGAATGATTTGAGAATGAGAAGCTAGGATGTGGCCCTGGGAGATAATGTTGTCCCATCAGCCTTAGCCCACATAGCTAACCAAGGAGGAGGGGAGCTGTAGTCCAACAATATCTGGTGCCAGTAGGGTTAGAGTCCTTGAAGTAAGACTTGGAGAAATAGGTTAACTAGATTTCAGATCCAGTACACCTTAGCCTAACCTACCTCACAGGGTTGCTGTAGAGATTAAAGAAAGGAAGAGGGGAAACCAAAAGAAATGCTGCTATCAGAAGCATGCCAGGGAGGATGTGATCAAAACAGAAGAAAGAAAGGAAGAAAGAAAGAAAGAAAGAAAGAAAGAAAGAAAGAGGAAGGAAACAGTACCTTGGCAGGGTGCAAACAGGCTTTGGAGACATCCCCACATGGATAGAATCAGAAAAGGTCCTGCAAGTAGCCAGAGCAACAGAATTTAAAGGGAGGACTGTAGGTGGTGTTGCCATAAGAGTCTGGCTAAGCAGAACATGTTGCACGGCCTGAGAGCAGGGCAAGTGGAAAAGGGACACAAAGGGAAGGAAGAGAACCTGGAAGACTTAGTAAGAGTGTATAAAACCTACTCGTTAGTTCCACTTAGAGCAGACCTAGTGAATCAATTATTAAATGGTGAGTCAACATGTAAGTAAATCCCATTGATTCAATGGATCTACACTAGTCAGGACTAACAATACAATTTAGGTCTTGGATTACAGCTCCTAGCTTTTCCCAGATGATGTCAGACTGCAACTCCCATCAGCCTTACCCAAATACTCAGCTTTAAAGATGGAAGGGAGCTCCATCCTCTGAACAGATGCTACAAAAAATTGCCCTTTGGGACTACAGCTCCTACAATGGAAGAGTAAGTGTGCTGGCTGCAGTTCTGGGAGATATAATTCAAAGAGCCACTTCCAGCTCTGCTAGAGAAAGAAGGTGGCAGGTGGAAGGCAAGGGGGAACAAGGAGACTGGCCCAACCACAGGAAGCAAAAAAGAAGCCTTTGAAGACTCATGAAGACCCTGCATATGAGAGACCTCTAAGTAACCCTATCATCCTTGTTCAGAGTTTGCAGATTCCCATCTGTAATGTAGTCTTCCTCTTCTCCTAATGCCTTCTCCTTACCAAGCATTATTGTCTTTTCTAGCAAGTCCTGTCTTCTCATGATATTCCAAAGTAGGACAGTCTCATCTTGGCTTCTAGCTTGACTTGTCCTAGCATCCACCAATTTGTCTTCTTAGCAGTCCACAGTATCTGTAGACTTCTTCTCCAGCCTGATATTTTGAATGAGTTGATTTTCATTCTATCAACTTTCTTCACTGTCCAGCCTTTACAACCATGCACAGAAATTGGAAATACAATGGCATGGATAATCCTGACTGTAGTATTGAACGATATATCTTGACACTTCAGGATCTTGTCTAATTTCTTCAGAGCTGCTTTTCCAAGTTCTAGTATTTTTCTGATTTCTTCTGTCTCCATTCTGATTAATGCCTGAGCCAAGATATGGAAAATCTTGAACTATTTCAACGTCTTCGTTGTCTACTTTAAAGTTATATAAATTATCTACGGTTATTATTTTTGTTTTCTTAATGTTCAGCTGTAAACCTGCCATTGCACTTTCTTCCTTGACCTTCTTCTGTAATCATTCCAAGTCTTTGTTATTTTCTGCTAATACTATGGTGTTATCTGTTTATCTTACATCATTGATGTTTCTTCCTCCAATTTTCACACCTTCTTCGTCCGGTTCTAATCCTGCTTTAGGTATGATATGTTCAGCATACAAGTTAAAGAAACAGGTGATAAAATGCAGCCTTGCCTGACTGCCTTTTCAATTGGAAACCATTCAGTTTCTCTATGTTCTATCCTGATGGTAGCTTCTTGTCCTGAATACAGACTATGCATCAGGACAATCACCTATTTCTTTAAGACCAATCCATAGTTTTTCATGATCTACGCAATCAAAGGCTTTACTATAATCTATAATACACAGGTTGATTTTCTTTTGAAATTCTTTGGTGCACTCCATTATCCAATGACTTATTTTGGATCCTGGGTTCCTGCTCTCTCAACTATGTCTCACACGTCTTTCCACAGACACGCCCACACCTTTTGATATTTGCATTTTTTCCACTTTTCTGGGAGTTCTGCACCCCTAACTCCAACAAATGTGGAAGTCTGACTGTAGTCTATCTGATTTCTGCATCAGCCATCAGGTGATGTCCATGGATACAGTCACTTTTTTGGCTGCTTAAAGAAAGTGCTTGTGATGAACAGACTGTTGGTCAAACTATTGGTCTTTATACTTGGGGATCTTACCTAGTTCCTTAATGGCTGCATTGCCAAGCTTTAGTCTTCTTCTGGTTTCCTGACTGCAGTCTCCATTTTGGTCATCAGTCACTTTCCTGCTCCATTTCCTGATCCTAGGCCAAATTTTCCTACAATCTTTAATTCTACTCTGTTCTCTACTTTCGCATTCCAATTTCATATGATTACAACAAGTTCTGGTTTTCTTCCTGGACTCCAGCATAGTTAGAGCATAAACATGCATTATGGTGCTATTGGTGGGTTTTTCTTAAAGTCTTACTGATACTATCCAGTCAGACTTCGCGTTATATCCTTTGAATGCTTTTGCAACATATCTCCTCACTATTATTGCCATCCTATTCCTTCTTAGATCTTCATTTCTTCAGTAAAACACTACCTTTGTAAGTATCAGACTCAAAATGTCCCATTCCTGTCCACTTAAGCTGACTGACCCCAAGTATTGCAATGTTTCTACATTCCATTTCTTGTTTTACTATGTTTGGTTTCCCCTGATTAATGCTTCAGCAGTAGCTGTTTGGCACATTTAGTCTGGATCCTCAGCAAAAATTTTCCTGACAAGGGGGACCCTACCAGCAGCACTGCTGCCATCAGTATAGCCTCTTATCTCACAGGAGCATGCAATCCCACCACCTCAAAAGGTAGTGTCTTAACCTCTGTTTAAATTGGAATATTTTAACCAGAACATGTCAAGCGCCATGGAAACACCTCCCCTCCACACTACTAGTCTCTATTTCTGGCAAAATAATGAATCTGCCCCCAACATCTAGTGACTCAAGAGGTACAACTGAAAAGAGAGGCAATAGAGAAAAGAAATGTGTCTGTGCCTGCTGGAGGAGGAATTAGGGAGTTGTATTCCAAAAAGGCAACAAAGCTCTAGTCAGGCAATAGAATTTCTTTCTGAATTTATAAAAAAGATAAGCTGGGGGAACACTGTAAGCTACACTTTTTTAAAAGGTAACTTTTCCGGGCTTTGCAATGAGAACGCAGACAAGCAATTTATACAAACTTGCATGTCAGATATAGTGCAGAGGTGGGCAATCGGAGCATGTCTGGAACTGATTTGAACATTCACAACCCTTTGGGGGTCATATTTGTTGTCATTTGTCTTCAGGGCTTTGTCTTATGGTATCCTTACAAACGAAGACTCCAAGAACCTTGGTCACCTACTGCCTTGCAAATTCAGGGCCATGTCTTCATTGATTGAATGGTTATGTTTATAATGTTTTCTTTCTCTTTTTCTAATGCCTTCTGCTTTCCTCAGAATGATCACACCCCCATGAGTCATGTCATCTGTTAAAAGTTAAAAGTATGACAGCTTCAGTTCCCTCATTTTCCCTTCTAGTCACAGTTCAGGTTTGATACACTCTAAGGCCATTTCTGTACTAGCCTATTATAGCGCAATGATTCCACTTTCAACATCCTCTGGAATCCTGGGGTTTGCAGTTTTGGGAGGGGCCGGCTGGATGTTGAAAGTGGAATCATCGTGCTATAACAGGCTAGTGCAGAAATGGCCTAAGATTCATTCATGTGTCTTCTTAGCAGTCTATAGTATCTGCAGAACTTTTCTTTAATATCACATTTCAAACAAGTTGTTTCTCTTCCTGTCAGCATTCTTTACTGTCCAGCTCTCGCAACCATACATAGATGCTGGAAATACTTTGGCATGGATGATTCTGACTTTAGTATTTAATGATATGTCTTTACACTTGGGGATCTTACCTAGTTCCTTCATGGCTGCCTTGCCAAGCCTTAGTCTTCTTCTGGTTTCCTGACTGCAGTCTCCATTTTGGTAAATAGCTTAGCCAAGGTACAGAGAAACTTTAACTATTTCAATGTCTTCATTACCAACTTTAAAATGCAAACTATGACATCTTCTATTTCTGAAAAATAAAAAAGTCCAGTTCTGGTTCTCATTTTTTAAAAACAGTATAAAGAGATGCTGAAACTTACTTAAAAGCTAATTTGTTGCACCTGATGGTTTCCAGGAGCAGCAATCCACCCTTTTTCTTTTCTTTTTTTTAAGAAAAAGTTAATTTGAGGAATCTGAAGGTACTTAGGGCAACAAAAATGTCCCTGGCAGAGCCATATGTGGGCCTAGGGTCACACTTTGCCCCCCAACTCATATAGAGCAACTCAGGCATTTCTATCCTGACAGTGGCAGGAGTATAAACGGGACATAGGCTGGGATGTTCCCAGAGTGCCTGGGACAGAGGAGCTGGGGACAGGAGGATAAAATCACCAGGCCAAACCTATGGAAGGCTCAGACAGCAAATTACCAGCAATATTTCTAATATATGAAAGTCAAAGTTTGTGAGTTTGTGTGTGTCAGGCAGGTGAAGACCTCGTATGAGTGGCTGTGTCAGGTGAGAAAGCCTCATATGATTGGCTGCCTGTGAAAATTCTATGGAACCCTGGCAGTTTAGGGAGGGGCCTTTAGAATTCTCAGCCAGAGAGTTCTTTTGTTATGGAGACAAGGCCTAGCAGCAAGAAGGAGGAGGATAGTGTATTTGGATTGGGGAATATGGGGAAAACTTACAGGTACTGGACAACGCAGTTTAGGGAATTAGAGACACAGGATATCAAATCTGTGTATTTCAATCACATCTAATTTGTAAAGTAAGTTAAGGTAATTCCTAAGGTATTTCTAACAAGTGTTACCTATGAGAAAATAAAATTCCAGGCAATGCTGGGTAAATACACTAGTTGCAATTAAATTCTGGTATCTCCAAAGCTGAGAGAATGGCTATTGTACCTGCTGCTAAATTTGGGGAAGAGGCCCCACTGTATATTTTTCCCTAGGGGCTATTGCCAACTCTCAAGCAGTCTTCTGAGTCCCCAAACAAGATTGGCAAGGAACTGCTGTGGTGAGGAGCAGAAAGGCTGGGATGCCCCAAAACTACCCTTGGCATAGATCAGGCATGATCTGTGGAATACTTTTAAATTCACCACTACGTTAATTTATTTATTGCATTTTATAGGGCTCCCTTTTCTCCCAGAGCATGAGAAAGGTGTCTCACTGAAATGAAATGAAACGAAACGAAATAAAAGTCATCTAACACCTAACAATAAAACTCTCCCGAGTACAGGAAAGTACCATGGGGAGGATTCAGGAGAGGGCGTTATGTACTGTGGCACATCATATATGCACTACTTTCCCCTTGGAGGTCTGTGTTGGCATCAAAACTGGTTTAAGCACCTGGTCAAGACATGGGCAATTTCTGCACTCACTAGACTGTTGTAGTGCTATTATTCCACTATTATTCCGCCCTAAACTGCAAACCCCAGGATTCCATAGGATGTTGAAAGTGGAATAAAAGCACTGTTAACCGTCCAGTGCGGAAATGGCCATGGGTTTTTAAATTAAAGCCTTTGGGGCCCAATTCACTTTCAAGCATCCGCATAGCTTGACCGCTTTCAGCCGCCTTAAACTCTTTTAACTCGTTTGAATTGTTCTGTATGTTTTTCTCTCGTTTAAATTGTTGCTTTGGAATTGTTTCGGTCGTTCATATTGCTTTACCGGTTCGCCGCCCTCACGGTCTTATGATAAAAGGGAAGGACACAGATATTTCAATAAATAATTAAATAACTAACTTCCCGCCGCAGAGGGGGCGCGGGCGCCCGAACAGGCTCGCCTGCCCTCTCAGCGGGCAGGCGGGTGGGCTGCGCAGCCGGCTGGTACCGCGGCTGACCGCCTCACCCTTACAAAGGGGGCGGGTTCGGCCACCGTGAGACAAGTGGGCTCCGCGAGGCGAGGCGAGGCGAGGCGAGACGAGACAAAACAAAACGCCGAGGCTCGATTGAGGCGCAGGGAGGGTTCCAGGGCGCGCCCGAGAGGGACCGGGGCGTGGCGGCGTGCGTCTCCTGCCCCGGCGGTTGAAAAGGCGCTCAGCCGGCGACGAAGATGGTGAACAAGCAGGAGCGCGGGGCAGGCACGGCCGCCGAGGCAGACCGGCGCCTCTGCCGCCTCTTTCCTCCCGCCCCTTCACTGCGGGGTAGGGGGAACACGCGCACACCCAGGAGGAGGAAGGCCTCACGCTGGCGTGCGCGGGAAGAGCTCAGAGGAGAAATGCTCCCCAGTGAGAGCCGCGGAAGGGGATGGACGGCACCAACGTTTGGGCACGTTGGCTACCACACAACGTGCGGGCCGGAGTAGAAATTAGGTCCCTCTCCCGTTTTGTTTCTCACCGTCAGTTTTCCGTGCGGAGCGAGCGAGTTATTTATGGTAGGCAAGGGTCCCAGCACTTTTTGGTGGACGCGCCTGAAGCATGTCACTGAACCTTTGGGATGAGGGAGAATTAAAAATATCAAGAGACCATCAATACAGTAACTGTCTGGAGGTTGGCCTTGATTCCCCCAGTTTAATAAATCTGGAGGTCGGCCTTGATTCCCCCAGTGTGAATACATCCCGCACAGAAACCTCAGTATGAAAGTCATTCAAACTGGGATTTTAGAAAGGCTGGACAAACCAGCATAGACAGAAGTGAGGGATGGTGGAAGTTGGAACAGGATCGAAGGGGCGATGGCCAAGCCTGATTTAAAATAGGCAGGCAGAGCAGGTGTGGGGAATTTTTGATACCTCGTTAAATCAGGATTGTCCATGTGGTTGTATTTCCAGTTTCTATGTATGGCTGTGGAAGCTGGACAGTGAAGAAGGCTGGTAGGAGGAGAATCCATTCATCCGAGGTATGTTGGAGAAAAGTTCTGTGGATACCCTGGATTGCCAGAAGTACAAATAAATGGGTCCTAGGGTGAATCAGGCCTGTGCTGTCCCTTGAAACCAAGATGACTCTAAACTGAAGCTATTGTGCTAATCATGAGATGACCTGACTCACTAGGAAAAAAAAATACTTGGCAAGATAGAAGGCATCAAAAAAAGCAGAAGATCACATTGCAGATGGATAGACTTAGTCAAGGAAGTTAGAGCCCTGAGTTTGCAAAACCAGAGCAGGGCTGATTATGACAGAGTGACTTAGAAGTTTCTCATTCACAGGGTGGCTGTAAGTCAGAGTTGACTTGATGGCAGTTGACAATAACAAAACATTTTAAACTATAGTTTCTATGATTCCTCACCAAGAACGGATTATGGTTAGGACTTCTGGGTGCTGAAATCCAAAACACGTAGGGAGTCTTGATATATCGAAAGAGTGGGAAGTGCCACCCTCTTTGCCACTCTTGAGCTAAAGGAGAAGGAAATAGTGGAGGGGGGAGTCCAGTCTCTGGTAAGAATACAAGACATGAAAATCATGTTAATACTGATACCATGAGTGTGAAGAAGTGTGAGAACGTAAAGTTGGGAGTAGAGCCTGGAAACATTATTTTCTCCATGCTTACTGGGGGATTCTAGAAAGTTTAGTTTAAAAGGTTTTCAAGGGAAGATTCTAACTACAGTCCTAAAACACTAGGTACCAAGTTCCATTGTTGTAATCCTATATATGTTGTGTCATACATTTCCCGAAACTGAAGGAAGAGTTTTCTCTTCTAAGTATACTTCATTTTATCACATACTTTATACTACTGTAGTGAGTGGAGAGCAAACTTCGGTCCAAGCTTGGTGGTCCCTAAGCAACTGGATTTCTCCTACACTTTCCAATTTATGCACAAATCAGCCAAGTCTCAGTATATATGTTTTGATTACTAAGTCTGATGATAACAGCATTCCGGCTTTCATTGCTTTTTTTAAACTGGAGTGGAAGATCAGCAGATATTGATGAACTGCTTCTCCCAACATGCCTCACCATTGGCCAGAGTGGCTTGGACTGCTTTTTGAATACAGTTGGAGGACCAGAGGTTCTCTATCCCTTATTTAAATAGTTTCTACGCCTGTTTGACTGCTATTAACATGCAGTAAGCATGTGTAAAATGTGTAAAATGCATTTGTCATCCTCATAAGTAAGCAATCACAACCATTTCTATCCCTGATCTATGGTGGGATGATGGAATAGGCATTCTGTTAAAATTTGTGGGCTTTGTCCCAACATAATACATTTTAGAAGGCACACAACTACTCTTGGTATTGACCTGCCTGAGTTGTCTTGCCCCTGTGGTGAGCACATCATGATCCTGGGCTTTATTTGGATCCCCTTCCAGGGTCTGGCTATGTGAAATGTTTTGTTCCTAGAAATGAAATGAGGAGGGAGGGTCAGCCAAGGTGCTAAAAGTTGACTCCAGAGTTGGGTTGCTTTGCTCCTTTTGGGCGTTATCTGGCTCAAATGCTCTGAATGCAAAGGAATTAAGATGTCCGGCAAGCTGCAAGATTTGAAGCCAACTTGAAGGGGACTAGAGAAAAGGATATTGGGCCTCCTAAACCTTCAGGGATTACATTTTGGGGGGTGTGGGGAAAAAGCTTAGAATGGCTCCACACTAGGCTCCTAGTATCTTGGCTGTTAATACTTTTGCCTAATGCTGTTACCAGCATAGACTCCTCTCGAAAGTTAAGATTAGATGAAACCACTGGGAAGGGAGCTGAAGAGAGAAAAGCCTCACAAATACTTTCAGAAGGTCAGAATGATAAGAGTTACTTTGTTAAGCCCGTTGTGGCTTTGATTACGTGTCAGACATGGCTGAAGACATTTTAATTTTTATTCCAGTGTGTAGAGAAAGAGTAAGCCCAATATTTTACACTTGTTTCACCTGAGTTTATTCTTAAAAGTATCATTTAAAGGAAAAAGTAATCCAAAATCCACAGCAGAATACTTTTATTAAGACCAATGTGAGCTTCAGCCTTGAATTTCCAGAACTGTCCGCCAGCTACATAAAACTAGAGATAGGGGAAGCTGAAGAGTTTGTAGTTATTCTCCAAGGGAATAGTTTATAACAATCTTCAGCTGAAATGCAGGAAGCACTCTGCACACACCATCCTTAGGTTACCCTCTCATGGTAGAAGATAGAGCAGATGGTGCATTTAGAACTAGCAGGTCATAAACAAAACTGATTTTCTTTTGTTCACATAAAATTTGGTAGTTATATGGTTCTGTCCCAAGCTCTCAAGGAAATATACAAGTCAGGGGGAAGCAGAAAATACTGGAGATGAGTTTTTAGGATATGTACAAGGTAAAAAGTCAATAGAAGCCAAATGAGGCACCATTATTAAGGGACTAGCAGGCCATGTAACCAGTCCTTTATAAAATCTCATCTTTAGGTGAGAGAAAATCATTCCCTATAGTTTGACAGTCTTTTTCTTCAGTGACTTCTGTCCAAGACATGTGAGAAACATAGGTAGCATTGTTGATTCATGGAGACCTAACAAACAGCAATCTCTTTATTGTTAGGACCAACTAAAATGTTGTAAAATTGTGAGCAAATTTTTCAGTTCTTGAGAGTTTTTCATCAGGCAGGAGGTTGTCAAGCAAAATGGGGAAGGACAAGAAGTGAGGATTGTCTCTCTTCAGGTAAATGTGTCCTTCAGATAAAACCTAAAGCCAAGGTCCAGAGACTCTTGCTGTCATTTTAAGCACCTGACAATGTTGCACAAGAGACCTTTTGACCAAATTTCATATTGGGTAATCAAAAGCTTACCCACAATCCCTTGCAGCACCACTCAGGACTTTTTTTCTGTTGCTGCTATGAATAATGGCCAATTCTGAATGTATGCTGTTGCTTTAAATGGGAAGATTCCTTTAATATATTTGAAGCGTCATATGTATGTATGTGCATTTATTGTTGTATAGATAATAAGGATTTTGATATTCTCATTTTGCCTGGACTCTTTCATTGGAATTACAACACTTAAAATCCTCTGCTCACACCTTTTTCTTCCCAGAGCCAGAAAACATTAGTGAAGCAATCCTACACATCTCTACTTGAAAATAAGGCCAGCTGAATCCAGTGAGGCTTATTGCCAGGTTAGTGGTATAAGACTGGAGGCTAAATTTAATTCCTGAAGATCAGCAATCAACTTAATTTTAAAAACAATTCTTTTAAATTTTGGGTCCATGTATCTATCCATAGTAACACCACAACAATCTTTGTGTTGTTGAACAGGGATAAAAATCCAAAGGATTTGTTTGCCAAGAAAACTACAAATACTAGCCTTGGGTTATGACAATTTGCAAATAGAAAATGAAAGTTCTTGTTGAATGGGCCTGATTCCTGGCAAATGATTATTATTGCTTTATTGATCCATATCACTCCAGTCAAAGATAACTGATAACAGTTGTGACTTCGAAAGTATGCAGTCACAGCTAGTGATTCTTGGGTCATGTGCAGCTGTCAATGTGGCAGACTCCCACTTCCTGGACGGTCATTACAGTACACGTGGCAGGGGGTAGAACTGTAGACAGTGAGGTGAGAAGTAAACTAAATATAGTAATTTCTGCCAGTGGCAATTACTTTATTAACACTGGCCATTCACAAAGGTGTTCTGCTGATAACAGGAACACATTAGCCCTAAGTAAGCCAATTAGCACATACAGTGGCATTAAGAAATCTGTCATCCTAGCTTCAGGGCTTGAAAATGTTACTTTTGGGAAGTGTGTGCCTGGTGACTGTGCTGACTGGGGAATTCTGACAGTTACACACCCTAAAGCTTCTGGTGAAAAGACTAGAACTTCTCATTTAATTGAAGCCATTTGCTTGGTAGAGGAAAAAGGAAGGACAAAAATATTACATTGGATCTTGTGCTAAGGTGAATACCAGTGATTCCATTGGAAGGCACTAAAGCAATTCTTGGAATGTTTTGTAGAAAAGACCATCACGGTGTAATTTAAACGGCAGAAAAATCCTGTTTCAAGAGTGAATGACTGGGTGAATTGATTGAAGTTTGATAGATGGATAAATTTGTAAATTAACAGTTGGAGCAATTTAGACAGACTATGCTTAGGAAAAGTAATGCCTCAAAAGATTTTAAGGGGTAGTTATAGCAACCAGATCAGTCCCTGTCTCCTCTCTGCCCTCTAAAGCCCTTTCAGCTCAGACTGCCAGAACAGTCTTTTAATTAAAGCATGTAAAAAGTTGTTTTGTACAGGTTCTCTATATCCGATCAGTTTCAAAATGGTTAATCAGGCATCATCTCCTTTTTTGATGTTCAGGGAAGCATGGGAACTACCAAATATGGCTGACATGAGAGAGCAAAATCTCTCAATCAGAATTTCCACAATAGAGAGACTATTACTGTGTCACTGGTTAGAGCAAAGCTGCCAAAATTTGACTGATAGTTACTTAGACCATTTCCACACTACGCTGTTATAGCGCTATTATTCCGCTTTCAACATCCCATGGAATCCTGGGGTTTTCAGCTTAGGGGGGGCCTTTAGAATTCTCAGCCAGAGAGCTCTTTGGCCTCAGGAAACTGCAAACCCCAGAATTCCACAGGATGTTGAAAATGGAATAATAGCACTATAACAGTGTAGGGCAGAAAGGCCCTTACAGGAACCCACAAGCTTAAAATAAATGCTATAGTGAGTGTTGGGGGAAGGATAAAAAAAAGACATACTTAAGTGTCCTGTTACATACGCCCTCACGTTTAAAGTCATTTTCTTCCTTAATACTCTCTGTGCTGTATTTCTTCATCACTTATCTCTACTATAGAAGTGGGTAGCTTTGTTATGGGCCAGTTTTCCCAGGAACTGCATTTACCCCCAATCACTGCTGTTGGTGTTGAAAGCAAATAAACATTTTCACCCCACCAAAAACCACAATTTTGGCTTAAAACAATATGTGTTGGAAGCATGCACCTTATTTTAAAAGAGGCTTCCAGGAGTGTGGTTCTCCTTTAAAACATGGTATGTGTTTCCAGGGTACCTTATTTTAATTCTAAATGCAGTTAAGGATCAGTGATGGCAGCAGGGCTATGTATTGCTCATCCCTTTCTAATGTAGCTTTCTACAAGCTTGTGCCTTCTAGAAGTTTTGGATCACAACTCCCAGTATTCCTGACCAGTGGCCATACTGGATGGGGCTTATGGTAGATGAACCCCAAAATATCTGGAAGGCCTCTGTTAGGAAAAAGGTGCTTTGACAGATGAGGAGTAGCTCCTTATTTCAGGAACTGCCATGGGTTATTTAAAACATGTAGTGCAGCAGATGTTGTTGGTTTTCCAGGGTTTGAGGCCTTGTTCTTATTAGTATTTTCTCCTGATGTTTCTCCTGACGTTTCGCCTGCATCTGTGGCTGGCATCTTCAAGAGCATATCCTCTGAAGATGCCAGCCACAGACACAGGCGAAACATCAGGAGAAAATACTAATAGAACACAGCCTCAGAACCTGGAATACCCACAACAACCTATGGATTCCAGCCCTGAAAGCCTTCGACTTTACATACGTAGTGCAGCCTTTCCCATCCTTGGGTCCTCTAGATGTATTTGACTACAAATCCCGTCCTTTAGGCAGCATAGGCATGGCACATTGCAATGGCAAACAGCAGAATGAAATAAATAGTATACTTAGAAAATAGAACTCCTCAGATAGTTAAAAACCCAAGGAAAATAAGAAGTGCTTTGTATGACTTAAAAAGAGGATAGAGATAGTTTTCCATATGTGAAGCGCCACAGGAAAGGACTTCTCCCCAATTCCCCATCTCACAGCTGGGGGACAATATGAGAATGGCTTTTGAGGTGATCTCAGTGCATTGGTAGGGCAGTGTCAAACAGTCCTTCCTCCAGGTTTCTGCATTCCAAACTATGTCAAAGGTGATCCCTAGCATTTTGAATTGGAATTAGAAATGGACAGGTAGCCTGTACAGTTCTTTCAACACAGTTGTGATGTATTGTTCCAAGGACTTTCATAGCCATAGCCATATTAGTTTGTTGCAGCAAAAGCAACGAGTCTTGTGGCATCTTAAAGCCAAACAACTTTATCATATTTTGAGCTTCTATAGATTATAAGTTACTTCATTACATGGATGAAGGGTTTTCAAGAAACTCAAGGGTGTGTTTGCATGCATACTACACATGGATCAGTGTGGGATTTTCAACAACTAAGATCAGTTAAATGTAGAATATATGGACAATATACTTCCTGCATTTAATTGTTGAAATTACTGTTGAAATTCACAATTATTAGCATTATTGGCCATTCTCAAAACTGTTGCAGGAAACACAAACTTTGGAGCATCTGGTAAGCCAGTTAATGTATGCAGTGTGATGAGGACCCTTATCAGGTTCAGGTCCAAAACTGTGGTGACAGACTGGGACTTCTTAATAAAACTAGTGTTTTGCTTTAAGTTCCTGAGGATCAGTCTTGGTTAGAATCCTAACAGTTTTTAGACCATGTTCAAATGAAATCCCATGTGTTTTATTCATAAAGTATAAGGGTGCCTCACAGGATGGGTGTTTTTGTTACTTATATCCCACCTTTCCCCCAATATGGGGAGTCAAGGTAGCTTACAAATTATTAAAATTGTTGCTATAGCTAAACAAGTGGGCCTTTGAAAACTCTTTGGTAATCCACTGAAAATCAACCAGAGATACAGAAATACATTTCAAACAATTTTCTATCCAACTCTGGCCAAACTTGGTAAAAGTTACTTTTTTTGAACTATAGCTTCCAGATCTCCCCATTTAATCATAGAATATTGGGAGCTGATTTGAAAAAAGTAACTTTTACTAACTCTGTGCCCAGTGTAGGCAAACTTCACAGTGGACTATACTACCTTGAATGGAACCCATTTGGATTTTATTTTTTCTGCCCTGAACAATGGTAAGTTCCAGCTCACTACAAACCACAGCCCTTAAGTTCCTTGACTGGAAAAGTATCTTTCCTTCTGCATCATGTAGAGACCCAATGCACCTCCAAGTGGCCAGCACAGATGAGGTTAATCTGGAATAGATAATTAAAACTAGAATTTGCAGCATGTTTAAATATTGGAAAAAAGTGCATTAAATGGTGGATCAGTTGTAGATCAATCCAATGATACTTATCAGCATGACAAGCTATGCAAGAGTTGCTAAAGACTAGGAAAGGCTTGACCTCTAGCTCCCTAAGGGGGGTGGGTATATAGCCATAGAGGGTGGGTCATACAGGTAAGGCTTTTAACTGGTAAAAGCTGAAGTTTACTGCTGCCAGAGTTACAAAGCTACAGGCTGTAATGACTCAGGTTAGATAAGGAATTGAATGGGTGGAGCCAGCGAACAATACATTGAAGTGCTTTTCTTTCAACACCCTTGGTTCAAATGAAGGTTAAATTCCAAGGGGAGTGAACATTCCCCCCTCCCCAAAGAAAGGACTTAGAAGTCCTTATTTTTAGTTTCAGAATGGCTAAGGAAGGTACACGTAACCCTGAATGTTGTGGTAGGTCACAGAAGATCCACTGAGTTTTGTAAAGAGATTAATCTAGTGCTGAACACTCATCATTTTAACCCTGTAGGAATGAACAGGGTAAATGTGCTATACTTAGCATCTTGCAAATGTAGAACTGAGCCCACAGCTGAGAATGGTATGAATAACTTCCATTAAAGTCAATGGCTTGGATTCTGCAGTTTGTTAAATGAAATTTGACTTGGAAGCTCTAACTCAGAATGTTTTGCATCCTTGGTCAACTACAGTTCTCTGGCTGCAGATGTTATGATAGATAAAGTAATGTCCCTGATATCAGTTGATCACCTTCTCTTCAGCCCGCCCCAATAAACAGAATAACCAAGCAAGAGAATTATATTTGCTTTATATAACTGTGCATATATAACCCCCATAGAGCTCAGAAAATTAATTTTTAGAAGTAATTAGTTGCAGTTTTAATTTCAAGATCCCCCCGGTAGTTTCTTAGTGTCATAGTTAGAGGGGTTTTTTTAAAGGAAGTTTTGCTGCTTGTCTCTGAAAAGTTATGAAAATAGTCACGTTTTAGTTATTGTTAAAAAGCACCTGAATGTAGCAGCAGAGTGGACCAAAACAGCCAGCCTTTGAAGTGTGTGATATTCTTCCTTCATCATTCAATGATGCTTGACTTCCATAAAAACAACAAAACGTGACACTTACAGTGCAAAAGCAATGATATGATTCCTGGTTAAGTTACACCTGTAGTGAGACTTCTTCTCTCTTTCTCCTCTCTCAGGATGGTTAAAGTGCACACTCTGCTGAGCTGTTCTTTCTCTTGAAACTTTCCTCTAATTAGTCAGGGCTTAGGTATAACATGTATATATGTTTAAATATACCTTTAAATGTGATTAGTAAAGTTTTTAGCTATGAAGTCTGCATACTGCCTGTTTGTCTTATTTTGCTAAAACTAATCTCAGAGAGACCCAAGAGGTTCAGGACTTCCAGTTTTGAATTCTGCTAAAGGAGGCTGAGTCTTAATTGAATTAGTTTTCATCTTTCCCCAGAAAAGGAACTAATACCCTAGGAATCCACTTCTAATCCAACAAGTTGCAATAGGCCCCATGTCCATTCACAGTAGATACCCTTGCATTTCACACACTGAGCTAAATCTCCTTTTCCAATTATGCAATTTGATTTCCAACCCTCTTTCGCCATCTTTCTCACTTCTAGAGAATAAAGCAACACCTCTCTCTTCCCCACTCTGTTTCTGTTTTTCGATCACTGAAAAAAACCAAAAAACCAAACATACTTGCACCTAGCGTTCCACCATGAACCACCTCCCCCATTGCTCTTACAGTGCTTGACAATCCTTTGATTTAGCTCACATTACAGTACAATTAAAACAGTCAGAATATAAAGCTAAGCTAACAAGATTAACTACTTTGCTGTTATGTGGAAGCCTTTCAGCCTCACTGAACTAAATATCATTGTTGCCTTGGACTGTAAGATCTTTGGGACAGGGAGCTATGAAGCAGATATTTTTATTTGCATTCAAGGCTTCATGTCATGCCAAATTCACAAGGGAATCTCCCCCTTAACAGACACCCACAGGCTTTCTATTGAAAAAGTCTGTGGAAAAGTAACTTTACCAGTGCTGGTTTTTTTTCCTTACAACAAAGGTAAGAGAGTGGCTTTTCCAAGCCATGCACAGAATTCATTGCATCACACAATGCCTGAGAACCAAAACGGAAATTCCAGTGAGCCCAGTGGGAATAAGTTCACATGTGATTTTTAAGGCACCAGACACTGGGACAATGTTTAATGCAACTTTGTCCAACCTGGTGATCTCCAGATATGTTCAGTGACAATCACCATCATTCCCCAGCTATCATAGGAACTATATTTCAATAAGTACAAAAACCCACTATATTTGGGGAGAGGCTGGGGTAAAGAGGCAGACTTCTGAAATCTTATTGACTTCAGCTGATTTTCTCATCTCATCGGCCTCAGCTGATCTTATAGTTGGTCTACCCGTAGCTAAGGATTCTCTGATGATATTATTGTGGCAGTTGCCATTCCCACAAAGACTGCTAAATCATCAGAAGATGCACTGTATGATTTCTCCATAGGTGCAGATCTTTCTTTTCCCTTTCTGAAACAGAAAGATATATATAATCTTTTACTACCAAATCAACACTTGCCACTGCATGATATTAAACTGTTTAAAAGATGTTGGAGGAAATGACTGTTTAAAACTCAACCTTGACATGATGCTGTTTCAGTTTTGAGAAGGAAGGAAGGAAGAAAGGAAGGAAGGTAGATAGATAGATACATAGAAACATAGATAGATATAGAAAAAGCAGGAGTAGGCAACTTCAGAGAAGTTTGGGAGCAAAGTGCTGCCACTAGAACCTCCTGGTGGCTACAAAAATTGGCCAACCCCCCCCCCCAAACAAAAAACAACAACAACACACCATCACCTAGAGGTGGGTAGAAGTCTATTTCTGGCTTTGAAAAACAGATAATATTTAAATCTTAAGCAATGCGGAGGATCCTGCACCCTGTTTAAAATTGCTACTATTGAATACTTGGGAAAAGCAAATTACTTCTCATTTTTTATTTTGGCCAGAAAAGGGTGAGCTGGGTAATTGTGGAGGGAGTGATCAGGGACTATAAAAACTGCTTTGGGGGACACTCATCCCCCTCCAGGAACACATTTTTCCTCCTCCCTCTTTTAATGATGCAAGACGTTTATTTTGCATGCACTGGCCTAAATCCAGTTGTTAGTCCCAACAGAGCAAACTCATAGAATGGTGAGCAAGCACTTAATACATGTTGTATTGATTCACTGGGTCTATGGATTAAGATCACACTCTAATTCCTTCCTATTGCATTGTTCACATTTTAATCTCATCTTCCTGTGTCCAGAATTCACTTTATAGAAAAATAGGCAGTTGTTCTTATATGTAAGACCCTTATATAAAGACTTCTGAGAATCCATGAAGCTGCCGGTCTGGCAGTTACCATTTGTATGAACCGTTGCCTCCACATGGGCAGCATGCTTATAGCTACTCCAATTCCCATGACAGTCCTAATCTGAGTGATGCAAGAAGTGGGTGGTTAGGAGTTCCACATTTATCTACAATCGAAGTTCAGATTGTATATATGTATGCACATATGAGCACCATGTGGTGTAGTGCTTTGAGTGTTGGACTAGGACCCTAGGAAGTTAGAGTTTGAATCCCTGCTCAGCCATGGAAATCCAATGGGCAACCTTGGGCAAATCCCACTTTCTCAGCCTTAGAGGAACGTAATGGCTAACTCCCTGAACAAACCCCTATGATAAGGTCAGAGTCAGCTTGAAGGCACATAACTACAAAAACATATATGAATGTATGTACTACAATTCAAATATTATGTAATACACATTTTTTGGCAATCCTGGGGGCCTCTTAAACTTGACATAGCTAATGGCCTTAGCATATGTTAATTCAGTGTGATTTGTGTAGGAGTACATAGACAGTGCTAACTTGGCAAATAGTCCAGAAATATCGGTTAGTGTGATACATTACTCTGAGATCTGAAACACTTCAGACCTACAGGTTACAGGTAAGGCTCCATATTTGTTTAAAATATTTGCATGCTATCTTTAAGGGAACAATCTGTCCTAAGATGGCTTCCAAAACTCAGTATAAACCCATTAAGCAATGTATGTGCATAGAAACTAGATAAAACCTAAAAGACAGTGATTGGTTAAATATAAAACTCAAATAAATTCAAATACATGTCAAATACTAAAATTCAAATACTAAAATGATAATAGCTCAACAGCCCATGAAACCTATCTGAAGAAAGACCCAGGAAAATGAAGTGCATTTTACAAATGTTCCTGAAGGCATGCAGTGATTTCCTAGGAGCCTGTACTTTTGAATATTCTCTTTCAGAAACGTTTCGGCAGCTAAAAAAACAAGACATCAGGCAGAAAGCAGGGTTAGACACTTTCTCATTGGAATGGTAGCCACCCATAGTCAGGGTGTTTTTGACATGTAGGAGAATTGCGTTTCCTACTCATGCAATATGAAGCGGTGCAGTCCTGGGTATGTTGAACAATATGATATTTCTAAATGTGTGGCTTGGCTATAAAACTATGAAATAGATGGGCTTTTCCAGACCTAGAAATGAACACAGCCAAACTTTATTTAACATAAGGAAATAACTGAGCTGAGTAACAAGAGCACCCAATGTTATGCTGCTATATGAGCAGTCCCTGCCAGTAATGTTATGCTGCTGAGGGAGGATTTAGATAATATCTGTACAAAAACCGAAATGGCTGTGAAGAGATTTGACACTCATAAGGAGGGTGGGAAGGGAGCAAAATAGGAGGCTAGCTTGATAACATACCTTATGACATTTAAAAGGAAATGAGACTTCTATGTGTTAAGTCTTAAATGAGAAATATTCTGCCTGATGAGAGCTGTTCTTCTGACAGACAGTTAATGACTGGAACACTGCAGACAAAACATGATTATTGAAATAGAGGTATGCCATTAGAATTGCATGCCACTAGCTGTGAGGAGCAGATTGGAAGCCAGTCTGTGTCAGTTCATGAAAATAAGATTCATAAAAGGAACAATTTAATTAAATATAGGCTAAAAGATGTGAAAGATGGAGAAGTTTTGGTTTAGACCAGCAGTTTCAATTTTTTCTCTCTCTATGGACCACTTGAAAATTGCTCAGAGTCTTGGTGGATCACTGAATACAGTTGAGGTGTTCTGTTTTACAGACTAAACTACACACACACACACACACACACACACACACACACAAATAACCACAGTCTTCTGTTTCTTATGTTGCTTGCAGAAAGGTTCCATGACCCAGTGCCAACAGTTGTCAGCTTTTACCTCAAGTCAGGTTTTGCATTCAACCTATTGTATTCGGACATACAAACATAAAAAGAACCATGTTGGATCACACCATCCACTTACCTAGTCCATCATTTTATTCTCACAATGGCCAACCAGGTACCTGTGGGAAGCTATAAGCAGGTCCCTTGTACAATGTCCCTTGACTCCTCAGGAGTCATGGAGATGACTTTGGAGGGTTCAATGGATGGAAGGCTCCTGCTAATTCCCAAAGAAAGAAGAGACATGTTGTTGTAATAGGTGATTCCCTGTAGCAATGCACAGAAGCAATGGTGTGCAGGCCTGATAGATGTCTCAAGAGGATTGCTGCCTCCCAAAGGTGAAGATCCAGGATATATCATAGAGGCTGACAAGACACATAAAGCCCAATGTTCAATACCCCTTCCTCGTGATGTAGCCTTCAATGTGTTGCAAAGCGCTATGATGCTCTGGGTAGGAAGTTAAAAGACCTTGAGACACAGGTTATTTCATTGCTCCTTCCTCTTGAGGTTTATGTTCAGAAGTGACCTGTTTTCATATATGGGCTCATCAAGAAAAATATGGTTTCCTAGACCATGGTTTGCACTTTCATGAAGAAGGACTTCTTGCAAGAGATGGGTTGCATCTCACAGCAGTTGGTAAGACCATATTACTCAGAGTCCTGCAAATCTGATCAGGAGGACTTTGAGTTATATGGGGGAAGAAGATAGTATTTCAAAGGGCAGTGGGACATCAAGTACTGGAGACAATAGCTTTAATAGTACAGAAGGACTTTAGGCCAATTGTACAAAAACCCAACAGTGGGGTGGGGGTAAGGAATGAGCTGGAGGGAATGACCCATGGTCTTAGATATCTTTATACTAATGACAGAGTGCAAGAAATGAACAAGATGCACTTGAACTCTTAGTACAGAAAGGCAAATATAATTTAATAGACATCACTGAAATCTAGTGGGATGAATCTCATTATTGCTATGCATCAATAGAAACCTATTGAAAGAAATACTCTAAACAGGAAAGGAGAAGGAATAGCAGAATATATCAAAGATATGTACGTATGTGATGAATCCATGACATAAAGCAGGGAAAATATGTTGAGAGCATTTGGGTAAAAATTAAATGGGAAGCAGATGACAGTGACATCATTGTCAGGGTCTACTATAGGTGCCCCAGCCAGACTGAAGAGCTGGATGATTTAAAAAAGGCTAAAAAAAGAGGATCCAAGCAAATACTGATGAGTCAGTTTGACACCAATACCAGGAAATGTTCTAGAACAGTTAGTTGAACAGTCAGTTTGTGCACACTTCAGAATGTTGTGATTACTAAGTGTGAAATGGATTCAAAGCCAGGGATTGTGGAGAGTTAGAAAGTAAAGCATCTAGATCCAGCATAGACTATTGTGGTCTAGGTCAAGTCCCAGTCTGAACTGGAAGCTTTTATGCTACTTCCTGTCAAAGATGGCCAATGGCTTGCTTGGATAGTATCTGCAAATCCTTCCTGCTAAAGGGATGCTCACCAAACAGGACAGTTAGACTTGGATTGCTTTCCAGTTTTAGGATCAGCAGCACTATAATATGTTTCTTGTTCCAAAGGTGTCAATGAAATTAATATGATTCCTACATTACATTTTAGGACTCAACATTGTCAAAAGAGACCACATAATGACCATGTTTAATCAGACTAATGTTCATATATCTCAGCATTCTGTCTTCTTACGGTAGCCACTCAAATGTCTCAGTCACATAGTGGAAACTATGGTGGTATCTATGGCTTGTTGTGAGACATAAGCACAAGAGGCATAGTTAATGAGCATGGATATTGCATTTTTGGCTATCACTCACATAGAGATATCTTTCATGAATTTGTCTTCTAAAAATTATGGTGATGGTCATCAGTTGTCCTGTCAACTTCCACAGGTCAATTGATGACCACCAATATAAGCTGTTAAAAAAAACAAACCCAAAACTTCTACACACCAGTTATATACCAACTGAAGCTCCTCACTTGTCTTATATATATCCTACACATGTTTTCTTGGAATTATGTTCCATACACTTAATTGTGATTTAATTTTTGTTTGGCACAGTGTAGTGCAATATATGCCTATTCTATTTTCATATATCTCTATCTCTATTCTCTTTTAATATATACCTAAACTGTTCTGTTATACAGTTTAGTATATTTTTAGTCTGTAACTTACTTTTTACTGTTTCAAATTTTAAATTGTTTGAATTGATTTTATTGTAGGCCATCCTGAGACCACTGAATGTAGGGTTGGATATAAATGTTTGAATGAATGAAAAAAATATTTAGAATATTTTATATTTAAAATAATATTTAGAAGTAATTTCTACTGAGTTAAATGAGACCTACTTCCAAGTAAATGTATACAGAATTACAGGCTTAGTTCTTTAATTCGGATGTCTCTCACCTCTATATGGCGTGACAACTTGGACTCTGAAATCAAGTCATTTCCCCTCTACTCACTCCCACTCATAACAATGTATATTATAAACACTTGCTAAGTATTCACTGCTCAATAATACTTTTTCCCTTGATGACAGTTTAAAGGGAGAGTGCCGTACCATTGCTAGTCTGTTGATAGCAGAGTGACAGTGGCATGGTGGACCTGGGGGTCAAAGTACCAGGTCATTTTGATTAACAGAAATGCTAATAGAATCTTCCTATCCACCTCAGGCTGTCCTCTTTCCTTTGAGATTAACTGTAATAATCACAGGAACACAAGGAGAGGAGAATGGATTTTATTAGCAACAGTATATTGTTATGATCCATCCTGCTATAATGCAAACTATGTTGGGATGGCTTGGTCTAGGATTGTAGGCCAGCAGCTTGTAGCATTCAGGGCTTTGAAAAATTACTTTTTTACTACAGTGGGTCACGGTGTTACCATTTTAGATATAGGATGTGGTGCTTTGCAATTGCTGGAATTTGCAGATCTGGAGGTCGCATATATGCATGGTCCACTGTAAATGTTTACCTGAGAAGTTTTCTTCCATCTTGGTTTTTAATCTGGATGATCTACTTTGGAAGAGCCAGCATGGTTTGTGCTGTACAGATTTGAGCTTTGCACTGTTACCCTGAGAGGTGGGGGGCTCTGGGGTCCACCTGCAATGCCAGCACCTCCTTAGAAGTTGGGATAATTTTAGCTCAAAGGAGGCCTGTGAGACGAGGGTAATGGCAGGATCTTTTCACCTATGAATAGCAGTACTAACTGTAGAGAGAACTCCAGTTAAGTTAAACAAAATATTGCATTTGAATTGACAAACATATGAGAAATCAATACTCTTAAGAACCATACAAAGCTTTCGGAAAGTGAGGTGGGAAAGGCTGGATATTGACAGATTAGGGGTGGAAAGGGTGATAGTTACTAGTCTTTAAGAAGGAGGTTGCAGCGGAGGGACTCAGATAGCGTCTGAGGATAGCAGAAAAGAATGGCAGTCTGGGGCATTACATACATTGTACCACATACTGTGTACTACGTACTATACCCTACGTATTACAATTGGTTGGGGTTGAAGCTAGGATTTTTATACCTTATTTCATTATTTTATACTCTGAAGGGGTGTGTTGACAAAGCTGTAGCGGCTTTCCAATGGAACTGACAAAGGAGTCTGGAATGGGCTGATTGCTTTAACTCTGTAGTGACAAAACATTTGACGGGATTTATGACAATGTCTTAATGTTTGGTCAGGTAGGGTGTATAGAGAAGATCTTTGAAGAGTTAGATCGAGGAATGGTCTCTGATTGCTTTATCTGGGCACTGCATCTTCCATTGTGTTAAAAAAGGCAAGGAGTCTGAAATGGAAGGGATTAGCACAAACCCATCAGTGTTGGGACTTTCTGCATAATCCTATCTGGACTTTTCCCACCATCATGACCCCAACCACATCTCCAGTCAGCATGACCCTGATCATGTTCTCCAGTCATGAATACGTTCAATTTATGAAGACTGCATCTCTCATAGGAGGGCTGGTAGGGAAGATAACAATGGGGGATTCTGACAGTTGTACTTCCAAAAGTAATGGCCACAATCCTGTTGGAAAGTTATGAATGTGTAACCTGGAGTTATGCTTTCATAACTGTGTGGTATTCATGATCTCTACATAGCCCCTAGTTTAGGGGACTGTGAAAGTCCTTCAGTCTCCATTTACTAGGAAGCAGCTGTTTTGATTCATGGGGGTCCATTCCCCCTTTGCTTGGGAAACAGCTGACTGACATTCCCATTCTTCTTTTCATACAAGCAATCTCAAGCACACAGGGGAATTGGAACAGAGCCCCTGCTTCTGCCAGTTGCAACAGAGATCACTCATGGGAGAGAGTGGGAACATCAGTCAGCTGCTTCCTGAGTGACAGGGGAATGGATCCTTGTAAAACGCACAGAAAACCACCGCCTGTCAGTGCCGAGTGCGAAAGGTGCACCTAAGCCTCGCACTCAAGGCCTGCCCAGCTTGACACCTCTTTGTGTTCAGGTCTGAGCAGCCAGGGAGATCTCTGAATCAATCCAGGGCCAGGACAAACAGGTCTGCCTCAGTTCTCCCTCTCTGAGAATGCAGTCCCTTCCTCACTCTTGTCCCCCCTTGGCTTCTTCCTTTCAGGACTCTCCCCCTTTACTGCCTTCCCTAAATTTGCCCTTCTCCTAGATGTACAGATCAGCAGTGATTTATATTTTCCAAGACTGTGGTACTGTTGGCACTGAGGTCAAGATGATATTATTGGTAGCGTGTTGTTACCGTGTTTACTGGGGGTCCCGGGAAGGACACCAAAATGTGCTCAACTATAGGTGGGGAAAATTAGCTCAGCGCACTGCTTAGCGTTATGAGAGGCAGGGTAACTTAGCAGGATCTTGTAACCCAGTGTTTACGGGGTCAGGCCAAGTCAAGGAGCAGACCGGTTTGAAAATAATGAATGATCTTTATTAAATACAGGCACACAATGTAAGCAACACACGCACACAGATAACTAAGGAAAATAAAGGTGTGAGTAAGATAGCGGGATTTTCAGAGGGATAGTTGGTTCGGGTGATACGACACCTGTTCCTGAAGCCTGGAAGAAGATAGAGAGCGATGCTGGGGTTCGGTGTATCTCAGCACGTGGAGCTGAGGGGAAGCTCGCCAAGCAATGTGGCAGCAAGGCGGTTGGAACTCGGGAGCGATCCGAGGAAGGTCTCGGAATCAGGGTTTTTTATAGGGAGAAGTGCGACTGCAGGCTATGCCTTACTCGGGGACAGCAATGAGTTTTGGGTGCGAGACAATATCTCAGAAAAATCACAATTTAGCATGATTGAGTCAGAGCCGAATTAACAATGGTGTAGCCAGTATGTAAATGCACAACGCTTGATAGTGGATGGTTCAGTCTTTGTCAAGTTGCCTGCTCGGGGCAGGGAGCCTTTTGTAGGTAGCGTGCATACATAATGTGGTGTTTGCCGGGGAGGTCCCTGAAGCTGCGATCTGGCTATTTCTGGCGTGCCTGTATTGTTTGAGAATATTTCAGCAGTTAAGTGCCGAGCCTAGTTTAGTGCTTGTCTGGAGGCCTCACAAACATGTAGAGAGCAGTGGTAGAATAAAGCCGAATTATGGTATCAAGGTGATATCTAGTGCTATCTCCAGGCAGGCCTAAACTGCAGTAACAGTGTATATTCCAGGATTCAAAATAAGACTCTGTGACACTGTTTTAAGGAACACAGAACTTCAAACATTTATTGTAACACTGTTGCTTTGAATTTGTTTTGTATCTCAATGTTTATAAACAGCACACCATTCTTCTCTCTCTCTCTCTCTCTCTCTCTCAATTTATTCACTATCTTTCGCACACCCAATTTCTCAGTTCTCTCCTCCACAGACCACAAATCACACTCCCTCTCTTCAACCACTCCCCAGAGAGTTAAAACCTGTTATCTTCCTCTTTCTTCCAGCCCCTCCTCTGGGCTATCCAAGGTTCCCTTTCAGCAGCCAATCAGCTTAAACACTCTCAGTTGCCAAGGAGGCTCTGTTGTCAAGACCCCCTCCCATCAGGTTCGTTACAATCCTCATTGATCAAAGTGGCTGTGGAGATAGGTGTAGGGTTGGCCAGAATTCACTATGTAGCTCTGTGACTATGGCAGTCACACATTTGTTACTACCCAATAGGATTCTGGCCCATTTTTCCTAGTTCTGAATGCAAAGAATCACTAGTCTCGGGTACAAAATACTCTCCCATTCACCTTCTTGCTTTCTTGATAAAACATTTTTTTAAAAATCCCTTTTATTTATTCTTTTTAGCATTCAACAATAACAAGCAAGCAATCTCTACCATCCAATCCCCTACAAATTTAGCAATATAATTATAGTAATATCTCAAACACAGTGATATATATAATCAAATTACCTATACATAATCTGCCTCTCTGTCCACCCATCCATCCATATAAAATCTAAACTATAAAATATAAAATAGTGATTCTATTTCTATAATATATTAATATGTGCTATGATAAAATTTGGTTGATTAATTCAACATTCAATTCTTGAAAATTCACTAAATATGTATACAAAATGCTCTCCTCGCATTCACCTTGTTGCTATCTTGACAAAGCACGAGGCAGCCTTTAAATCATGAAATATTCTTTCTTCACCATTTTGTTAAGGCCACATCCCAGTAATTATGAAAGGAACTAAATATTCAGTAATTGCTGCAAAAGGAGTGAAGTTATTGTTAATTTACGGTTGTAATGTAATGTAATATAGTTGTAGGTTCACTAGTGGGATAGGAATCAATTATATGGTTTTGTTTTGTTCTTGTAACTCAGTGGTTCTCAACCTGTGGGTCCCCAGATGTTTTTGGACTTCAGTTCCCAGAAGCCCCAGCCACTATGGTCAATGCTCAGGGCTTCTGGGAGCTGAAGTCCAAAAACATCTGGGGACCCACAGGTTGAGAACCACTGTTGTAACTAGTTGTCTCTAAGCTCTGTGGAAGAGAAAATGTGGTGTGCAAGTTGGATTCTCATGCTGGAGAAATCAGTTGACTCTTGCACGATATTATACTGCAGCACTCAGCCTGGATCCACAGTCTCATGGTTTGCACAGCATGTTCATGAGAACTTGAGAAAACAGTTACAGGACCAGTACAACCTCTCTGTTCCCTTGGTTATGAAATGACTTTGTCTGTTTGCAGGAACACACAGGCCATTTCCACACTATACTGTTAATAGTGCTATGATTCCACTTTCAACATCCTATGGAATCCTAAGGCCCCTCCCGAAACTGCAAACCCCAGGATTCCATGGGACGTTGAAAGTGGAATCATAGTGCTATTAACAGTATAGTGCGGAAATGGCCCCAGAAGTGCAGGGTGATTCTTTGCTGAGTGATGCTGAGCAAAGTACACTTGCCAAGTAACCTTAATGACCCCGTTAAGAATTGCTAATTTTATTTGCTGGAAGAAAAGAAGGGGATTCCATTCTATTGAAAGTTCTCCAAATCCCGCTTGTTTGCAGCCTCATATTTCAGAGGCTGATTTTTATAAATAGTAAAGAGAGAACACACCTACTAGGCTACATAAAGAACTTGTGAAACAATAAAGCAACATCTGTGAAAGTCAAATACTGGAGAACAAAGCTCTCGGCCTCCAGACATACATGTTTCAGCAGTTCCCAGACAGTTATGTATCATGTATCTTAATTTCTGGAATTCCCTTTCAGTTGTTTTGCTTTGGAAAATGTTGGTCAACACTATTTTTTTTTTTTACAAATATACCAAAAACATACCAACTGCTATTTGAGTCAGAACAAGGGAGTAAGATTTTAAAACTTTGCCTACAACCCATTACTTTTTGGATTAGGACATTACCAACAATGGCGGAATTCCTGTTGGGGAGTTATGAATGTGTAACATATAGTTACATGTTGGTAACTGATTGGCATTCACAGTCCCTACATATTTTCTAGTTTAGGGGACACAAAGAGATGACAAAAATACCCCAGCCCTACTTACTGGAAAGTTACTGTTGCAATTGATGGGGGTCTGTTCCCCTGTAGCTTAGGAAGCAGTTGTCTGACTTTCCCACCTAGCCTTGTGTGCATGATTTCTGGCGCAGGGGGAATTGCAACAGGAACCCTGCTTCTGACTGATGCAATGGGGATCACTTATGGGGGGATGTGGAAACATCAGACAATTGCTTTCTGAGATTGGGGAACAGAGCTCTGTTGATTGCAGCAGCTGCTTCCCTGTAAGTGGAGATTAGGCGGTGGGTTGGGCAAGGAGTCACTGCTTAGCCACAGAACTACAGTGGGTACACATTTGTAACTCTCCTATAGAATTCCAGACAATTTTTATACAAAAAAAGGTGCAATGACTGATACTACTTTTTTCATGACATATAACATTTGTCTTTATGGCCTTTTTGTATTCTAAGTACATTTAAAAAAAATTAAAAGGAACTAAAAGAATTGTATTATTAATAAGGAACACGACAGCCACCATGATGTGGTGGTTGATGTACTGGACCACAATCCTGGACATTAGGGTTAGATTCCCTGCTCAGCCATGGAAACCCACTGGGGGTAACCTTGGGCATGTCACATGCTCTCAGCCTCAGAAAACCCTGCAATAGATTTACCTTAGGGTCACCATAAGTTGGAAATGACTTGAAGGCACACAACAACAGCAGCAGCAGCCCAGATCTTATTGTTACTCCTAACGAGAGCAGATCCAGAGCACCAACTACCTACATACTGACTCACCATTCAACAATTGATTCACTAAGTCTACTATTGTTGGGACTAACTAGTAGGATGCAGGCCAACAAATTACTCTTTCAATATGTGGAGAGCTTGAAAAAGGTGTTTTTTTTTTTTGGACGACAGTTCCCCAAATCACTCGACTAGCTTGGTCATTAATGATTTTGAGAAATGTACTCAAAAGTGGGGAGCAGAATTCAGCATGGGACTTAACGTCTTCTTAAGTTGTATGTATGCAGAAAATAAATCGAGTAGTTTGCCAATGTCAGTACCCACCTAGGGGCTGCCATATTGTTACGTCGTATGGGCATCCTTTGCACAATGGTAGTGAATGGAGTGACTGATGTGTCACTGCTCTGATGTACAATGGGCAGCAATGCACATTGGAGAACGCCCAATGCAATATAGACACTGGCTAGGAAGTGCCAGAGTGCAACAGAAATGCACAATGTGCATCAGAAATGCCTAATGCACATCAATGAGCATGAGAAGCTCCTAATGTGTATCTAGTGTGTGATGTGCTTCAGAGGTGCCCAGTGCTCATCAGAAGTGTATAATGTTCATGAAGCATGCCCGATATGCACTGGAAAACTCTTGCCAGGGCCCAGGTGAATATTTTCACAATTCACTAACAGGGTTTCAATGTATTTTGGCACCGTAGCTACAGATTTGTAAAGTTACCAAATATAGCCTGTGATGCAGAATCTTAGGCCAACATTTTTTTCCAAGCTGTGACAACATGTAACAAATAACATTAACAATTCACCTTTCTAACAGTAAGGAGTGATGAGCAATAAAATACTTTTATAAAACTATGCTCTAGGCTCAGCTTGGAGTTCATGCATGTCAGAACTTTGCTTTGTTTTCACCTTAAATCTGGAAATGGAAGGTACAGCACATTTACACTATTTGATAGGTGCCATTTCTAGAAGGAAAGAATTTGGCGGACTTGAGTCAGGAAATCCACTGTATTTAGTCATAATTCAACAATCAGCCCATCTGAATGTAGCAATAAAAAAGGAAAGTTATTAATGTACCATAACTGCAATAACAAGAGCCAAGAGATGAAAGAGCTATAACTCTGAGTAAAATTTAGGAATTTCCTGAGGAGGGGACAAGGTTTATTTTGATCTCTCTGTGGAGTTAACCTCATGTCCTGAGCCCCCTGGGATACCATGGGGCCAAACCAAAATGCAACACCCAAAACTAAGACATAAATGTGCAAGAAATAAATTATTGAATTACTTAGTTTAATAGTATTTTTAAATTTAAAAAAAATCTGTTCTGTGAGCCAACTTGGCTAACATATTGGGAGCAAGCTGGGATATTAAACAAAGAAATAAATAAACAAATAAATTGACACAATCCAGCCCATTACACAATCCAGCCCTGTATGTGTGCAAGTGGCAAATAACTATGGTGCATGCATCTCATCCCAAGGAACTGCTGCCACATTAAAAACATCTAGGACCCCTTCTTATTTCTCATCAAGGAATCTAGCTGCCTGGAATGACTTTCTAACTCTGCCCTTCCCTTTCACTTTCATAGAACTATGTTGAAGCAAATTTTATTCATCTATTTGGCTGGTTTGTTAAAATGCAGCTTTCTAAAGTGGTATACAAAAGTGAGGGGGAAAAAAGATTAAAAGTGATCAGACTAGAACAGATGTTTAGAATTAATTTGTGAAAGGTGCAGTGTATGGAGCCAGTCACAGGGAGCCTTGAAGAGAAGAGAAGAGTTGGAAGGGCAAAGTATAGCCTGATTAGCCCGAAGTTCTAAGGAGGTCAGACCACTGTTGAGAGGTCCCTGTCTCTAGTGCATGCCAACCTTACTAGTCTTAAAGGTGGGCACTTGAAAAGGACCCCCAAATTAGATTTTAGCATTTGGGCTGGATTGTATGGGTAGAAGGTTGCCCTTTGCCTAGGTTGGTTGGAAGCCATTAAGGACTCTGAAGCACATTGGATTTGGCATAGAAACAGTGTGGTAGCCAATATAGCTAGTGGAAGATTGATGTTTGAGTGCACACCCTGGATAACTCATGAAGATCTAGTTGTCACATTCTTCCAGGATCTCTTACATTTTACATGGGCCTGTGATTTACTTTGCCGCGAGTAAAGGCAGGTTGGGAGCCCAGTATGGTGAAGTGGTTTAAGCTAGACTACAACCCTTGAGACCAGGGTTCAAGCCCCTGCTCAAAAGCCTATTTGGTGACCTTGAACAAGTGACATTCTCTCAGTCTCAGAGAAAGCCAAAGGCAAACCCCCTCTGAACAAATTTTGCGGAGAAAACCATGTGATAGGGTCACCTTAGGGTTCCATAAGCAACAAGTATTTGCTTTCAGGTAGCCTACTGTCTTATGATGACACCATGAATTTCATAGGGTTTTCTTAGGCAAGGAATATCAGAATTGGTTTTCCAGCTCTTTCTTCTGAAATATAGCCTAGAGCACATGGTCTCCCATCCAAATACTCACCAGGGTTGACCCTGCTTAGCGTCCGAGATCAGGATCTGGTGCCTTTAGAGTATTAACTCATCTCTAATATAGATGCAATCAATACCTTTTGCTTTATTAACAATTAACACATTGGAGTAAGGAACATCAACAATTTCAGATACCACAGTACTAGCAGAAAACAGCAAAGACTTACTGAGGAAAGTCAAGGAAAAAGTGCGAAGTTAGATTTACAGTTGAACATTAAGAAAACAAAAATAATGACCACAGATGATTTACTTAACTTCGAAGCAGATGATGATGACTTTGAAATAGTTCAAGATTTTCCATATCTTGGCTTAGTCATTAATTAGAATGGTCACTGTTATCAAGAAATCAGAAGACTAGGACTTGGAAGGGCTGCTATGAAGGAACTAGGTAAGATCCCAAAATGTAAGGATATATAATTGAATACTAAAGTTGGTTTGTGCATGCCATTATATTTCCAGTTTCTATATATGGTTGTGAAAGCTGCATAGTGAAGAAAGCTGATAGGAAGAAAATCAATGAATTTGAAATGTGGTGTTGGAGAAGATACAGGTACCCTGGACTGCTAAAAAGACAAATCAGTGAGTCATAGAGCAAATCAAGCTTGACTAAACTGAGACTGTCATAGATTGGACATATCATGACACAAGATATGACTCAATAGAAAGGGCAATAATACTTGGAAAGGTGGAAGGCAGTAGGAAAAGAGGAAGACTGCTTTACAGATGGATAGTCACAATCAAGGAAGCCGTAACCTGTGTCTGTAAGATCTGAGCAGGGCTGTTAGAGTAACTTGGAGATCTCTCATTCATAGGGTTGCTATAGGTTGAAGTTGATTTGATGGCAGTTAACAACAATTTAACTGTATTAAAAACTGTCTTACATGGGTATTATATTTCAAGCAATGTAATTGTAATAACTATTAGTAACTAATTAACATATGCAAATCTTTGCAATTCATATTGTCTCTTTTGTTCTTTTTTTGGACGATGCATTAGTGGCCAGCCTCATGCTAGGGGGATGTAAGAAAAGGCTAGGTACAACAGCTGCACAGCAGCCTCCAGTTTTGCAATTATTGTCTTTTCATTTTTTTTTCTTCAGAGAGAACAAATCTGATTACTAAAATAAAGTTTGAAAATCCCTGTTTCTGATTTTTACAGCTAATGCTGACTCTCTTCAGGCAGCCACAATCCTTCACAGTGAACTGTTTTTAAAGCAACCTTTTCAAAGACTATTTTAATAAAAGGATTACAATCTACAAAAGGGTAAGAAACAGGTAACTTGAGATCCAATTTTGGAACGTATACTCCTTGTTCAAATGTGCAGGCTTGAACTTAACAAATGTTTAAAATATTTGAGTTTTTAAACCCTGCCAAAATAAACCACATCTTTTCTAAAGACTACATATTTAGCTAGGCACTGGCAATGTAAATCATTCAACCATTCCAACTATTTGTTTAAAAGCCTCATGGAACACGTGCAGCTCCAACAAAACTGAATTGAAGTCTAGACTGCTCAAGACTACAAGCTGACTTCCAGTCAAAGGAAAACAACTAAGAAACTTTTTGAGAGTTTACTAATGAAATGGCGTAAAAGTAACAAGATTTTTAAAATGCAAAACTTATGTCCTTTGGATCCAGAACAAAATAAAATCACATATGCCTTCATGCCACAAAGGTGATGAATATATGAAAGCAGGCATCCAATTACATATCACAATGTTTGGAAACTATGCACAAAACACTTCAGAAATACATGATTTGGGCAGCTATACCTCTGGGTTATACACGTGTATCTTGGCTCTACATTGGGAAATGTATGCAAAAAAATGAATAAATTTCACGTATAATGTGTACTTTGTAAGGTGCAGCATAAAGCCATATCCTGGTTCTCTCTTTCTTTATCCTTGAGGTGGTTAGAATTTAGGCTCACCCATCAAACTCTGGCATCCTGTTGATGACATCCACAAGAATTAAATCCATCTTACACTTACATGTATTTTTAAATGGTCAGCATGGATAGTGGAATTCAGCTCTGCCATCCATACTGACCTCTTGAATCTTCACCACAGCTCTCCTGGTGGCAGGGCACCCCTCCACCATTTGCTGCCAAGGAGATAACCAAGTGGCGGATTGGGGAGGGAGCCACGGATTAGTTAGCTTTGCTTCAGCTGCCAGCTTCAGGACAAGAAAAGAATCCTGGATAGCACAAAATTCCAGGAGGATGATATCTTCCTGTGGCTGGCTGCTAAAGCACAACCAGCCACTTTCTGGCCCCCTCCTGTTACTCCCTTCTCACTGAATGGTTGTGGTAGGGGATGCCCCAAGGATCAAGAGAAGAAAAGGTTGTTGGGGAGACACTTAGTTACATCTGGTAGAGCTTTACACTCCAGCAGTGGGACCTAGGATCTCAGCTTATGGTTACAATGATTTAAAGTTATATACATATTTGTTTACATATAATTAAAGTTTTCTTATTTCCATAGCAAATAATAAACTGAACAGTGGACTCCTACTGTAAAATAGATTCCCCTCCAGTCGCCTGTATGGAAAAGTGCTTATTCCTGGGTCCCAGTAATAAAGGCGCCTCTATGAGGTCTCAAAGTGTATGTTGAACAGTCCAGATAGCAATAGCAATAGCATGTATATTTCTATACCGCTTATCAGCTAAGTGCTCTCTACACACAATGTGTTAGCTAATTGCCTCCAACAAGCTGGGTAGTCATTTTACCAACCTGTCGAAGGATGGAAGGCTGAGTCAACCTAGAGCCCAGCAAGATCGAACTCACAACCTTGTGGCTTCAGTACTGGCATTTAACCACTGCTCAACATAGGTTCGACATATGCAGATGACTTAACATATGCAGCTGCTGGTGCAAGACGTACCAGCACCACCAGCAGTGAAGAGAAAATTGCAATTATTACTGCCTACCTAAGGAACACAGCGGAGAGAGCAAGAAGATCACACTGCCAGTTGGACTGAAAGAACCATTTTATGATGTCTTCTGTGGTGCTGTGCTCTGCCACTGCCCCCAAACATACTAACTTCATAGAGGGATTTCATTTATATTTATTTATCATATCTTTACCCACCATTTTTACCCAATGAGGCCAAGGGCTCCTTTATCTTTACAATAATCATGTGAGTTTGGTCACATTGAAAGAAAATGATAGGCCCAAGGTCACTTCAGGACATTCATGGCTCCCTGGGATTTGAACTTGGATCTCACTCAGTTTCAGTCCAATATATGAATCACTTCACTACATTAGCTTGCCTGATCAAACCCCCTAAGCCTAGGTTGAGTAATCTAGTCTTGGATTGGGTGTCATCTTGACCCCGCTGCCCTTCTTGGAAGGGTGCTGGTGTAAGAGGATTCCCTGAGGTGGAAGGACGAGGACTGCACTGTACAAAACATCATGGTCAGGTTACAATGTGAGGCTGAATGGGAAACATTGCTGGGTGGCTAAAGGTCCCCAGTTCTTTTCTGTTCAAGTTGACTTGTTGCAATATAGTTAATTAGTGAGGGCTTAAGGAAGGCTTACCATGAATCTAATTACAGTGCTGAAAAGCTTTAATAATGTTCTTATTCTGAGATAACGTGATGCTATTTACATATTTTACCATGACATGGACCATGGATGGCTCAGAGCTCACGGTGCAATCCCGCAGAAAAATACACAGTATCTCCATGTAGCATTGAAGAAAGAGTGACACTACTCACGGTGGTAATTAAATTTGTTATCTTTGCCAGTGGGGGAGGGGGGAGGCTCTTTCTTTGAACCCTGGGAAGAGAGGAAGTATTATCACTAGCAGTACGCAATTAGAAATCATCTCACATTTCCTACTGCAATCAAGTGACAAAGACCTAATTCCAGGCCATAGGTAAGCAAAATTACTTTTTGCAACTACAGCTCCCAGAATTCCAAGTTAACGTGATTGGTGGCCATGCTAGCTGGGGGATTCTTGAAGTTATAAGCCAAAAAGTAATGGTTCCAGGCTATTTTTTATGAGGTCTGATCCATAGATAGGTGCAGTAACCCAAAACCCAGGATGAGAAACAAGAGATGAGAAACAGATTTTTTTTAAAAAAGTTCCCTATCATAAATCAAACACTGTTATCAATAATATGAATATAATTAACAAAGCTAATCCAGTTAAAGAAACCAAGCTGGGAATCAGAACTGAAGGATGCACTCTACAGCCAAGATGGCCCAACTGAAACAGAAAGAAGCCTTGATTACCCTTTCTATCCAGGTGGGCCCAATGGGCAGCCAAGATACATGAGGTCAATCAAGAGCCTGGCCTGGCTCCTGCCTGCAGTTTTGCTTGCTTCAGCCAATGTGGTGTGGTGGTTTGTTTCAGTGTTGAACCAGGCTCTGGGAAGCTAGAGTTCCTACTTAGCTGTGGGAACCCACTGAGTGACCTTGCTCAAGGTCGCCCTCCCTCAGCCTAAGAGGAAGACAGAGGCAAGTGTCTCGATAAGGGCCTTTCCACCCTACGCTGTTATAGTGCTATTATTCAACTTTCAACATCCTGTGGAATTCTGGAGTTTGTAGTTTACTGAAGCCAAAGAGCTCTCTGGCTGAGAATTCTAAAGGCCTCTCCCTAAACTACAAACCCCAGGATTCCATAGGATGTTGAAACTGGAATAATGGCACTGGATCAGTGTAGTGAGGAAAGGCCCTAACTCTTGCCAAGCAAACCCTAGGATAGGTTCACCATAAATCAGAGTTGACTTGAAGGCACATAACTCATATTGGGCAGAAGGAGACAGAGTCAATGATTCTTGGTTCTATTACTGAATGATTCATTGCATTTATATCCTGTGATCCCTCCAGTGAATTCAAGGCAGCACACATGGCGCTCTTCCTCTAAATTTTATCCTCATAACAACTGTTTGACGTAGTTTAGAATGAGAGACAATGATTAGCCCAGAATCATTTAATCAACTTCATTACTCAAACCTCGATGTCTCAAGTTCCAATCTAATACCACTGCAACACACCAGCTTCTGGCAACTTCTGATGCCTTTGTTGTAGACAATAAAAAAATTAATGTGATTTAGTGTAACGCATAAAAGATTCAAGAGGATAAACTTTTCAGCAGGACTAAGGATATAAGGTTAAAACTATTGGAATCTTCAACAGATTTCTTCTGTCTATTTTCCCTTCAGGAGCAGCCATGTTAGTCTGCACCATGCCAAGAATAGCCACGGAAATCTGTAGAATTAAAAAAATCAAATATTCTGAGTCATTTTAGGGAAAAGATGTTTTACTGTAGTTTCAAGAACGCCTTCTGCTTCTTCAACCTGCTTCTTCAGATGCATGAAACAAGCTGAGAAGGTTGTGAGTGAGTACACACACATACAAATACTCTAAGGTACAATGGCAGATAACTCAGCAAGACAAAACAGAAAATAACAGGAATAACTGACTCACAAAAATAGATATAATATGAGATTTATTTCCTCCTCATTCTGTTCTTTATTTTTCCATTCTGATCTTTTTCAGAAACATTATCAAAGGAATCAGTAACTTAGAAATCAAAAGGAGTCAAATTCTAAATGACAGGAAACTAACACTGATATGCTTTTCTTAGCAGAGGTTAATCATATGCCTGTTCATTTGCTTTTATCGAGAGGATTCATAACAAGGACTGTTTTACATGGAATTAATTGGATACATAGACTCACTGATGCTTTTGTACATCCTGAGAATTATCACCAAACAACTCACATTCTGATAAATTTAAATATAGGGTGTTTTTTTTTACTGTAATGGGAAATGCCTTCTCTTATGTTCATATATAATTACATCTAATGATATATTTTTGAAAACTCACTCATACTCCCTTTCCTTCTCTCACAAACCCACATTGTCTGTCTGTCTTTCTAAAACTGAGGTGGCCTCAACGGCATGTCCCCATCTTGACAGAAATAGCCTAGCTATCTAGCTGGTCCCTGTTTGGGTAACTCCAGTTTATTATATTTCAGTGCCCTGTATGCAAGGTTGCCTTTTGAAGATGGCTTAAGAAATTGAAAGAGCAGTCAAAGTGATCACAGGGCTCAGAAGGCCTGAACGTGAATTTAAGCACTGTCTGCCAGTGTATTTCCGAATCCAGTTCAACGTTCTGGTTTTGACCCATGGAGCTTTAAATGGCTTAGGATCAAAGAACATAGTGGAACATCTCTCCTGCCTTGAGCCTGTCAATACCCTGGGTCAACATCTGAAGCCCTCTAGCACTTCCGCCAAGAGAAGACTGGCTGGCACGAACAAAGAAGAAGACTTTTTTGGTTGTGGCACCTGTCTATAGAATATTCTTCCTCAGTGAGGTCCACCTAGCGCCTACATTATCATCTTTTCATGACCAGATTAAGATGTTTCTCAATTCCCAGGCATTTCATGAGGTGTGACTGGCCAGTTTTTAAATACTGGCATTATACCAATACTCCTGATAACTTGTTATTCCTGAGAAATATGTAATTTTAGTATGTAGTTTGTATTGTTTCTAACTCCTGTATATTAATTATGCTAAGATGACTTCAGTTTTTGCTAGAAAAAGGCAACTAAGAAATTTTATAAACCATTAACCACATATACCTCTTCTTTCAGATATAGACATGTCTGCACACAGGGAATTCTCATTAACCATTATAGCACTGAGGAAATATAAGTATGCCTAAAGATAAAACATAGCATTTGATAAGATATTATTCACATATCATTCTTGATGCCTCTTACCAGTACCTATCATTCTGATGGGATGATATTCAGGATCATTAGCTAATTGGAATACTTCTATTCAATTGAGTGTATTTACAGTTCAGGAATGATCTAAAAACTTTTGCACTTTCAATTAGGCAGAAAGAGCAAGACCAAACTACATTTTGCTTAGTAAGACTGCACTCTATAAAGAAACAATTGTCCATAGGATTATCTATATACCTATGTGTTTATCTGTATGTATGCACATACACACATATACCTATACACACATTCTCTTCCAAAGACTGACTAACTATACCAAAATAGATTTGCTACAAAGGTAAATAAATGTTCATCAGGATACCTCTGGACAAATCACAGAACTCAGCAGCCAAGTGGTTAAACATTTATGATTTGATTTTATCTTGGCTTGGAATGTCGTTGGAGTGTCCCACTTCTAACAACTGTTTGCTAAGTTAAGGCTTTTGTGTTTACACAGTGCTGAATGAAGCAGCCTGGTCACCAGATGTGAATGCTTTCCCTAGACTGAAGTTTTCTATCAGATCACCGTCCTAATGGTCCCCGCTCCAATCTTCTTCCTCAGGACGTCCACCAGCCTTTGCAACCTAAAAGGGGAGGGAGGAAAAGGAAGAAAAGGAAACTAATATTAGGAGAATGTCTTGACTGAAAAGAGACAGTGTTTGCCTTGGACCAATACGTCCTGGGGTGGTCATGCTAGGAAACAAAGCAATACTGTAACCCAGACGGACTCCCAAGACAGAAGGCAGACAATTTCAGAGGAACTTTTAACCTACAACCTAGCCCTCTCGCAGTCAGAAGAGTGTGTTAACTCATCTCCCACTTTGTAGTCAATACAATATCTGAGGACCTCATGGCTCCTGTGTTTAATCAGTTTGTGTGTGAAACTTCTTACAAAGATGCCATTACATAAGTAGGATGTGCGTATGTGTGCACATAAAACCCTGCTGGGGCGACTGTTGCTCTCATTACATGGAACATCCAATTCTTATTTTGCCATCTGAAAGATCTCAACACTTGCTTGACCTTCAGTTGCATGCATTCTGTGCATTGACATTAACATCAGCAGAGGTCTTTTACAGCCTCATGACCTGCACATGTTGGACTACAACTCCCATCACTCTCAGCCACCACAATGAGTCTTCAACATCAGGCAGGGGTGTGCTATCTGGGAAGCAATCAGAGGTGCAGTGCAACATATGTAGAGGGTACCTGGCCAAGGAAGATTGTCTTGTAAAATATAATTTGCAAAATTGAGGGAATTGTTGTCATGTGCCTTCAAGTCTGCCCTGACTTATGGCAACCCTATCGTAAGATTTTCTAGAAAAGATTTATTCAGAAGATGTTTGTCATTGCCTTCCTCTGAAGCTCAGACAGTGTGACTTGCCTAAGGTCATCCAGTAGGTTTCCATGACAGAGTGGAGATCCAAACCTGATCTCTCAGAGTCCTAGGCTATTTCTGCCCTGCACTGTCATAGTGCTATTATTCCACTCTCAACATTCTATGGAATCCTGGGGTTTGCAGTTTAGAAAGGGGGGTTCAGAATTCTCAGCCACAGAGCTCTTTGGCCTCAGTAAACTACAAGCCCCAGAATTCCAAAGGATGTTGAAAGTGGAATAATAGCACTATAACAGTGTAGTGCAGAAATGGCCCTAATGGCCTGGCTAATGTAATTAGGTAGATGGGAGTCCTTTGTTGCATAATTAGTCTTTCTTCCACTTCTTACCATGAAACCTGACAATGAATTCTGTCTACAGAGATTCCTGTCTTCTCAAATCATCTACTTCCTAGTTTCATGTTACTACTACCAATTCTTTCCATATACTTTTAACCACGTAAAGGTGCCTCAGGAAATAAAAAGTGTCATTTTTTCTGTTACCCCCTTACTCATTCCTTGATCTTATCTCCTTTTAAGGAACATTACTTCTCCACTTATTTGAAATATGTACAGAAACTTTGACATGCACAATGAATTTCCCGCTGGTCATGGGGACTGGGATATTTTGGGAGTTATACTTGAGAAAGTCAGTGTGGTGTAGTGATTTGAGCATTGGGCAATGGCCCTGGAGACCAAGGTTGAACTCCCCATTCTGCCCTGGAGACCCACTGGGTGATCTTGGGCGCATCACACACTCAGACCCAGAAAACCCCATGAGAAGTTTGCCTTAGGTTCACCATAAGTCAGAAATGACTCAAAGGCATACAACAATCCAAAAAAGTAATTTTGTTAAAAGCTTTGGTTGTAGGTCTTTATTCTCTTGTTGCAGGGACTAATGATGGGAGGAGGAATGGCTAAACTTATTGTTAGTCCATGCAAATGGTTGTCTTGAATCTATCCAGCTGCCTTGAATCCCACTTTGGGAGAAAGGTGAGATATAAATTCAATAAATAAATAATTAAAGTTTTAAGTCATAATTCAGTTTCACTTCTGCATTAATCTAGGTATGAAAAAACTACTCAAAATAATATTGTACTTGTATTTCAGTATGATATCAATGTGTATTTTCTTTCAAAATTTGAAACAATTTACACTTTGGAGACTCCATTACAACATTTGGAAGAATGTTGTATCTACCAGATAGCCAAATTCTGATCTACAGAATTGTCCAAGAGTTGAAGATTAGGTGATTTCATATAGGAACTGGCAAAGATCAAATTGCTCAAGCTTTCCTAGCTGGAAGGGGGAACAAATCCATGCAACGTGATAGTGCATATCTGCTAGGAATACTTCCACATTTCTTTATCTAAAATGAGTTCCAGAGTTTTTATTCTGTTGGTGGAGGCTCCTATTCCAAATGCTTCTGCTGGTAGAAAGCAGGAGAAAGGGCAAATGTTACTAACCCCCTCCTTTTGCAGCACCTACTGTTACCATCTTCACCAATCTCAAGCAGCAACATTTTGGGTGGATCCAGAAAAAGCCTCCCACAGATGAACAGGCTCTTTACATCACTGGAAGACCTGTGATCAAGTGGAACTTTTCCACTGCTTGAACAGGGAGGAGGCTTGGTGGAGGCAATCATAATCAATTCTCCTCTCATTCTCTGCCCCCCTACCATCCCACAATCCCCCAGAGCAATTTTTCAGGGGTCATAGGGAACTCCAAGGACAAATCAGCAAAGTTTTCTTCCCTCCTGTTTGGTCAGCAGAAAAGTATGTCTGTGGAGGGCAGGCAGAGCTTTTACTGGATCCAGCCAGAGCATGGAACAGTTACATCTCTGGTCTAGAAATCCCAGGGCCCTTCAGCTAGCACTGGCTGTTTTGGCTTTATTTTGTGAAAAAAGAGCCATAAATCATAATAAAAATCCTACTCTTCAGGTAAATCTTCCCGGGGTGGTCAACATGGTCAACAAAATTAAACCAATAACACATATTATGGAGGTGGTAGCAAATATTGGGAAACAGTAGCAGCAGAGGGTCCCTAAAAAAGACGCCTTCTTCAGTATGCTGGTATTCTGAATAGTGGAAAGCCAGACCTAATGATATCATTTTTCAAAGCTAATATTCTATTCGCATTTAACAACAGTGTCCTCTAGCATAGACTCTCTTCATTTATCTATGTTTTATTCAACTTTCTCAGAAGATTCACTCATATGCAAACACACAGCATAGAGGTATACATCAGACAAAATCCAATCTGGCACTAGCAGACACCTGCCTGAGCAACGAAAATTTTCTCTGTTCTCTTTCATTCCATAGCGCCCCCAAATCTTGCTCTGCAGAACCCTCAAAGCCAGGGACACAGGGGGTAATAGAATCATCCCTCTCCATTCTACTGAGAGGATGTATTTCACTGGCAGGAGAGTTTCATGGGAAGTTCCCACTCAGTGGAGATTCCAACCCATAACAATGCATAGAATAGGGGATAGCCCTCCAGAGGTAGCTGGACTACAGCTTCCATTAGCTAGAATAAAAGCCCTGATGAGAGAAGCTGGGGTCTTTAGTTCAATGTCCTTGACATAAGATATTCAACACACATTCCTTTTTGCCACTGGATGGTCAATGAGTTGCCTTTACTAGAGGCCAATGTCCTGCATTGGGAGACGTAGTCTAAAGCTCCACACAGGCATAACTATGACATATGTCCCCTTTGAGCCACTCCAATTCTATTCACTAAATGGCCAGACTGGAGCTTGTTGTTGTGTGTCTTCAAGTGGTTTCTGACTTATGGTGACCATAAGGTGAAACTATCTTGGGGTTTTCTGGGGCTCAGAGTGTGCGATGCGTCCAAGGTCACCCAGTGGATATCGATGGCTGAGCAGGGAATCAAACTCTGATCTCCAGGAACACAGCCCAATACTCAAACTACTATACCATGCTGGGTCTCACACTGGGGCTGCAGCAGCTAAATCCTGGGGGCGGGGGGATTTGGGTCATTGGGTGAGGTCTTTAGAGAATTCTGACCTCTGCAGTGACCGTGGCATAAGTCCAAGATGCCAACCAAAGTTAGAAATATTTACCTAGCAGACAAATGAAATCATGTACTTTCAAATGTGCAAACTGAGGAATTTGAAGTACAAAATGCATTTTTCTCCCTACTGTATAACAGCAAGGTCTGTAGTAGAGAGCTCTACAAAATCGCCTAAGATAACTGCTTCTGATTTCAGTGATGCAATTTGAAATATTTGATAACAAGAGAGGTGCACAATAGGTACTGAACACTCCCAGTTTCCGCAAGACTCTAGCTGCCTTCCAACTGAGATTTTTATTGCACTATTGAGAAAACCTCATCCCTGAAACTTGATTAGGAGTCCACTATTCAAAGAGAAAGACAACCACAAGAACAAAGAGTCGTAAGGAACAATAGGGGTTGGGTTGGAGAGAAAAAGAAGACAAGAAGGATATAGGCAGCTATATTAGTTCTGTGCATCTACTAGAAAGTATTACAAAAAGGAGACTTAATACATCTTAAAGACTATTATACTGATTATGGCATACATTTCCATCCACTCAGATGCAATCCTTTCCTTGTGCCACAGCAGCACAGTGAGTGTTTGGGAGCAGTTATCTTCTCCCTTTTATGCCATGAATGCTTTTGTGTTTTAGACAATTTCATGTTATTCCTTTGCTAGTCCATTTTATTCCATGTATTTTATAAAAGCAAGAGCAATTTTGTGAAAAATAAATGCACAACTGTCTTGGCTCCGGGTTCAAGGAATGCCTCAGTTACAGCTGACCGGCAGCTCTTAAGATTTGAGCTCTCACAGAGGAAACTAGCCCCCACTCCTGTGCATGTCTGCACTGAAATTTTCCTAAACCAAGGAGGCAGCACCTTACTCCATTCTTTTACCTTTACAACACAATTCTATGCAATGTGGAGGGGAACCTTTTCCAGACAATTGCATCATGGGCAACATGCCAGCAGCAACAGTTCACCACATTACTGCTGGCATACAACCCCCAATGATATTTCCTAGAGTCTTTAGATTTTATTTCACAAATGAATGTCTTCTAAGTTATCTGTATCACTCAGGCACCTCTTTCATGATGTCCATTTAAAGCAATCCATTCCATGAAATAAAATCATTAGAATAAAAGGAAATCAGTTAATGATATTTGTGCATATGTAAGGCCCTTTCTGCACGAGGCGAGTGAATCGCTCCATGCCGTTACTTATCGATTCTTCTGGCCTCGAAGCAACGCGGACTTTCCCTTAAGCCCTTCCGCAGGGTTCCTCTGTTCGTTCCAGGGCGATTTGGAGCAGTGCAAGGTCTTTAGATCTGCACTGGCGAGGCTAAAATGGTGCCTTCCGGTTGTTTGTGGGTCCGGACCAACCGCTGAAGCTGGCCACGCCCACAGCCCACCCTCCGCTGATCGCAGGCTCGCATTGGTGCAAATCTGCACATCTGCACAACTGAGCAGGAACGAAATGGCGCGCTCTGGAAAATTGAAAGACCTGTTTTTTCCGGTCTTCACTTAGTGCGCTGGAGGACCACTTGGGGGCATTTTGGATCAAACTTAGGCCCTTTCCACACGGGGGAAAAACACGGGGTAGCACGGGATAGGACGACCTCACCCGGAGGTTATCTACACTGTGGGGTGCGCTTGGGCAGTTAGAAATGTGGAGTTTCCCCACCTCAAACTGCCCTCGCGCGGCCACGGGGGTTGCGCCGCGTGTTTTATAAAGACCACTTTTCATGTGGTCTTTATGAAACATGCACGCGCTAGCCCATCGCAGCGCCCCGTGGGGAATTGCAGGGGCGCGCAAGCACGTCCCTGCAGAACTGCCTGGGGGCGGGCTTCTGGCTGGCGCACTTCTCCAATTGGCAGAGAGCCGCCGGAAGCCACCAGCTGACATTTTGGGTGCCGCCGGATGCTGCCGGACGCCGCCGCCGTGTAGAACGGCGAACGCGCACTGCTCCCTGTGGCGACGGATCAAGGTAAGCTCCGTTCCCGCATGCGCCGCCCCGTTTCCCCACGTTTCACGACCCCCCGTGTGGAAAGGGCCTTAGGTGCGGAACTAAGGTAAATAGTCCAAACCTAGTCCGATCCAAGGTGCGGACGCCTTGGTCCATCTTAACTTCCTCATGCGGAAAGGGCCTATGTGTGTGCGTGTATACACATACATACATAGATACATACAGCTATCCCGCCACATTTGTGGGGATTAGGGACGCAGGACCTTTGCAAAAGTGGGAAAAACTGCAAATATCTATAAGCATTTAAAGCTATTTGAGTCTGCAATGAGAAGCACCCCAGCTGCCCGGTTCTCCTTTCAAGGCAGCAGGGTTCCTTTGCAAGACTGAAGTGGGCAGCTAGTGGGGCTTGCCATGGCCTCTGGTGTTGCCCTACATCATTTTTAACAAAATTCTTTCCCTTTCTCAGCTATGCAAGGCTTTCAGAAAGACTGCAAATGCAAGGTGAGACTTTTAAGTCACTATTAAAAATGGCGCATAGCAGCAGCAGAGGTGGCAGCAAATAATCTGTGAATAATCAAATCCACCAATGTTAAACCTATGTATGTGGGGGGTGCACTGTATATGTATGTTTTCATTTACCATTATATTGGCTTTGAGTTATTGCAACCCCTATGAATGAGAGACTACCACGTGCTTTGGTTGTCAATAGTCCTGCTCTGGTTCTGCAAAATCAGGGATGTGGTTTTCTTAATTGAATCAATCCACCTGTAGTTCCTCTTTTCCTACCACCTTCCACTTTACCAGGTATTATTGTCTTTTCCAATGAGTCATGTTGCCTCATGAAATGTCCAAATATGACAGCCTCAGTTTAGACATCTTTGCTTCTAGTGGAAGTTCAGGTCTGATTTGTTCTAGGATTCATTCATTTGTCTTTTCGGCAGTTTATGGTATCTGCAGAACTCTGCTTCTGCACTACATTTCAAATGAGTTGATCTCTCTCCCTTCTCTCTCTCTCTCTCTCTCTCATTCACATACACACACATGGACATATGTGCACACACACAAACACCTTTCATTTTATCCCCTTCAGGTAGAGAAGCAACCCCCCTAACATCTGTCAGAGTATTCAAACTTTATTCAAACCACACAGCTAATACCATCTGGGTGGGGGATAAGTATGGAGAATACAGTGGATAGAGGTCTTATTTAACAGCTTGGGCTAAACAAAAATACTTCTAGGTAGATGTGACCAACTGACATCTAGGAACGACACAATTGACAAGTCAATGAAGACTCACCCATGCTTGAAAAGAAATACCCACTGGATGAAAGTTGCTGTCTTCTGGTTAACTTTGAAACTGTCAGGCCTCATTGAAAATAATGAGGCTTAACAATCATGGCTCTTGCTCTTCAAATGCATGATGACGGCTAGCATGGACAGGAGGGAGACCACACCATGCAGAAGGAATGCAAGCAAGGCCACTTTGTTTTTTGTTTTACTCTAGAATAAGTCCATATATTTTTTTAGTGCTCACTAAAGGAATGAGGCTTTTTTTTAAAAAAAAAAAAGATGGTTGGTTTCAAAATGCATTTTGAAAACAAGTCACAAGCCCCCAAAGGTATGTTCATCCCCTGGCTAGATGCAAATTCCTTCTGTAGAGGAGATGGAGAAATGAAATAAAAAAAGTCACTTGGCACTTCCAGAGCTGATGGACTCCTAGTCAAGATGCGTGGGGCCCAGGGGAATTATGGACATTGGTCTGTAATATATCCAACCTCATTTCTTTAAAGTTTTTTTTTTTTCTAAAAAGGAATATACTGTTTTCCCAATGTATACACAAGGGTTTCCTTCCAGGAACCCTCATGTAAAGCAAAAAACTGTGCAAGCGCCTGTTGCATGCATTGACTATCACAGGATTGATGCTTCATGTGACCTCTATATTCATGTGCGCAGAGGCTGTGTCAGTAAATGGTGCACTGTAATGGTCACAATCCAATAAACATGCTGGTTCACCACCACCACCACCACCACCACCACCACTACTACTACTATTACTACTTCTTTGGCATTTCCATAGGATGTTGAAAGTGGAATCATAGTGCTATAACAGGCTAGTGTGGAAATGGCCTTCTCCTCCTCCTCCTCCTCCTCCTCCTGGTGGCTTACAATTAACATACATACATAATATCCAAAATAGAAGTAGAAGTAGAAATAGAAGTAGAAATGCACTTTGTGGTATAACATTCCAGTTTGATTACTGGGAATATGCAATAATGTGTGTGTGTTACATCTACCTTCCAGTCACCTGTCGACTTACAGTGACCCCATGAATTTCATAGGGTTTCTTAGAACACTCAAGAGGTGGTTTTGCCAGTTCCCTCCTCTGAAATATAGCCCACAGCATCTGGTATTCATTGGGGTTCTCCCAACCAAATACTAAACAGTGCTGACTCTGCTTAACTTGCAAGTTCAGAAGGGATCCGGTACTTTCAGGATATTTAGGCCATATGCAACAGACTGAATGACAATTAATTGTAAACACAAATGCAAGAAATGAAAAGAAAAGAATCATGTACTGCACCAGTGGGATCACAAAATTCCATCTGACAAAGCTATGAATCTTCCTGTTACTTGCATGTTAACATAACTCTTTTCTGGGTGGGTGTTCCCTATCCATTCAGTGGCCAAGGGAGAATGTAGGGCAGCAAGACAACCAGTTGGGTCTTTTTGGAGCCGGAAAGAGGTCTTCCTTCTGGATCTCTAGATGACTCTCCAGGAGGTTTGGAAGGGTGCCATTTTCTTCCTGCAGGAACTCAGGCAGCTGTTGTCTGCCTGCTCCTCATCTTCCTCTGGCCACTGAACGGTTGTGGAGAGGACACCCAGCCACGCAAATGGCATGGGGAAGGAGCTGTATGGGAAAGAGGTACTGAATTCCTCCATCCACCATGCCTAAAAAAATTAATATGCAGGTGTAATATTCCATGATGTCTGTTTATGTCATTAAATATATTACGCCAGCCTGTAATAATATGTATTAAATACTGATCTTTTCACAAGTGGGCATGATGATATCATGCTATTAAAAATAATTATTTGCAACTATAGCATCCAATGGGTTCTTGATAAAGTTCCATTTCAAAAACTTTCTTTTCCAAAGAACTAAGACAGAAATATACATATTACATTGTGGGTTTGTACAATCAAGATTCCAGTACAATAACACCAAACTGAGAATTCAGTGGAACAATTTCCTTCCAATTGGTCCTGAAACTGAGTATCACATTTAATTAAAACAAGCAAAATCTCCATTTCTTTTACAAGAATAGCATACACAAAACAAAACTGATGGAGACAGTAATAGCAACAAACACTTATGAATAACCAAACACTTCTTGCTCACCCCACAAAAAAGTTCATCTGCCACAGCATAACACGTGACCCCCATATATTGCTGGACTGCACATGCCAGTAGTCTCAGCCAGCATAAAAAATGATTAGGAATGCTGGGAGTTACAATTTAACAACATGCGAAAGGCAGCATGATACATATTGCTGTCCAAATATATTTTTTTAAAAAGCACTTCTATATTTAAAGCCACAGTACTCTACAATATAATTCACAAACCATGCAAACGTAGGCCAATTAGTTGTAGAGTGTAGTATACTACAAATGTGAAACTAAGCACACTGTGCATAATATTGTTCCCCTAAGAATTCACCCTTCCTATAAAATACAAAGTACAATGGAATAATTATTTTTGTACATTCAATATTTCTGTCAATAATCTTTCAGAATACATGGTTTTCAAGAGAATTTGGGACCAAAAATATTCAAAAGGAAATATTTTATAGTTAACCAGGGTTAGTGTACCTTATATCCTAGAAGCTGTCTAGACATTAAAATTGGCAACGTGATGCTTTGGCCCTAACTTCTATGTTGTATGTGTGTGAAACACTGAATACTCCTTTTCTCTGGAATAGCTGCTGTTTAGAAGAAGCTGCCAAAGTGTTAGGAGAAAGTGATTTTTGCTAAAGTTCATGACTTTGGGGGCAGGAGTGTATGAGACAGTGAACTATTAGAATTCTGCAGGAAGTAGCCATTTCACCTCCCTTCAAACTAATAAATACTTTGGAACAAGTGTTAACTGTAGTAAAGATAGCTCAGCCTAATAGATGAACAGTTTGTTTGCTAATGCATGAGAGTCTGCCTTCATATATATGAAGAGGAGTTGCATCACCAGTAGAATACAGCTGTTGCAGCTGCCTTCACAGCCACATTTTTAGTACTATTTTACTACCTATAGTATTTGACAAAGATCAAATACTATATTTGTATCATTACAAAGTTGGAACAAATAATTTATTTGATACAACACAATTGTTAGAAGATTAATGTACAAAAAATAAAAATAAAATGAAATAAAATGAAAAGCCTTTTTGACCTCTAATTTCTGCTCCTGGATCCACGGTACACATGGAGTGAACAAATCACATAATATTGTTGCAGCTTGTAACTAGAAATAGGCAAAGTTGTAAGATGCTCTTTGAATGGTCAGTATTAGGGCTGCAAAAATTTACTTTTTTGGACCGCAACTCCCAGAATACCCCAGCCAGCCTTGCTTCTCAGGGCCTAAATACCCTGTAGGTACTGGATCCCTTCTGATTTTGCAAGCTAAGGTATCTACAGTGGGGTGGAAAGCAGTACAGAAGTTTCAAAGGCTTGCCACTTTCTCAAGATGCTCTTCGCATTTCTGCTATCAGAATAAGAAGTGAAATTGACAGGGCTCAGATAACTTGTGCTAAGTAGTAGCTTCTCCAAAATTCTGTGAGAATGATAGGAAAAGCCTAGTAAACAAATTAAAATGATTGTAAAACAAAATAAAGAAATGATAAAAGTGTGCTGTAAGTAGAACTTGGGAAAAATACTTTTTGGACTACATCTCCCATGTAAGGTTGTACTTTATTACCCTATCTGTTTAATTTATGTGTAGAACATATGGTGAGCAGCATTAGACTCAGAGGAAGGAGGTACGAAAACTGGTGGAGGGAACACCAACAATTTAAGATACGCAGCTGACACCATATTACTTGCAGAAAATATCAAAGACTTGACATGGCTCCTGAGGAAAGTTAAGAAAGATTACAGTTGACTATTTAGAAGACAAAAATAATGACCATAGATAATTTACATAACTTTAAAGGGGTTAATGAAGACATCGATATAAAAACTTCCTATCCTTTGTCTCATTCATTAGTTAAAATGGATACGTACTCAAGAGAACAGAAGATGACTAAGATTTCAAAAGGCAGCCATGAAGGAGCTAGATAAAGACATATGATTAAATAACCAAAGTCAGAATCATGCAGGCTACACTATTTCCAGTTTCTATGTATTGTTACAGAACCATGCACCCCCCATGATTGACATGGCTAATTGGCAAATAATATTAGCTTGGCACTATACTAATCAACACTGATAAGAAGAATACCTGAGGTGATGGCAAGTCATGCTGCATGAAGCAAGTTACTGATTGTAAGCATGACATGGAAAGGCAGGTCAGCCACACCTACCTCTTAGACAAGAGACTCAATCAGTTTCAGGGCAATAGCACGGTTGCTCTGAATACAATGGGCATGAAACACCAAGCTGGACTCTCAGAGCTGAAATGAGGAAGTTCCCACCAAATTGTGATTGTCTTAAATCCTGGTCCCTGTACACCTGGACGTTTCCCTATTATTTAGCCACCTCTCCACAATATTCAGCTATTACGACAACCATTATCCTCTTGTCACCTAGAACAGTAAGACCATCAACTCCACCTGGAATTCATTGTTTGTATTGCAACTCCCATTGTCCACTTAATTGGGAGTGTGAATCACAATAGTATCCTTAGGATACTTTTCAGTTATAAATACCCCTGATTTTAGGCTGCTCAGTACAGTCTCTTGCCATTCTGAATGCGACTGTGTTTGTTTGATTCCCAAATGAGTACTGTCCTTAGTGTCTTGCCTAAGCCATGTTGCTGCTTTCTCCACTTCTCTCCAGATTGGTAAATATCACCCAAATCCCTCAATGTCCTCTATCCTACTTTCCTCCCTTTCCTTTGGTTTGTCCTTCTGCAAGTGTGTGAGTGTTTGAGCTTTTGTGTGCTTGTGTGAATCTTGTCAATAAAACATATTTTTAGCTTGTATTTTTACTCTACGGCTGGTTCTTTCCTGCATGAGCCTGTAAACATTGGTAGCTGAGATCTCACTAAGTTACCTCTCTCTCACAGGCCTCCCAATCTTGAGCTAATTATTCCCCACTTTCAAACAGAGATACTGGTATTGCAGATGGACTTCTGAGTCACCCACATTTTGAGGTAACAGTACGGTTATGAAATCTAGACAATGAAGAAAGCTAACAGGAAGAAAATCAACTCATTTCAGATGCAGTACTGGAGAAGAGTTCTACAAATATCATGGACTGCTAAAAAGACAAATGAATGGTTCTTAAAGCAAATCAAGAACTCTCACTAGAAATAAAGATGATTAAACTGAGGCTACCCTACTTGGGACACATGATGAAACAATGAAACTTATTAGAAGAGACAAGAATTCCTGTTAAAGCCAAAGGCAGTAGGAAAAGAGAGGGTTGCCACCACAGGTGGATTGATTCAATCAAGGAAGTCATGACCCTGAGTTGTTGTGGGTTTTCTGGGTTTTAAGGCCAAGTTCTATTAGTATTTTCTTCTGATGTTTTGCCTGCATCTGTGGCTGGCATCTTCAGAGGATCTTCAGCTTCAGAGGATCTTCAGAGGATTCCAGCTATGAAAGCCTTTGACTTGAGTTTGTAAAATCTGAGCAGGACAGCTGATGACTGAGGATCTAGAGGTCTCTCATTCATAGAGTTTCCACAAGTTGAAGTCAACAACAACCAACAACAACAACAGATCTACTGTTATCTGGAAAGAAACAATGTAGGAAACAGTAATGGATCATGATCATTGCCTCTTCTAAAACATAATAGTAAGCCTTACTTGATGAGAATCCACAACAGTTATCGAAGTAGCTAACACTGTTTTTAAAAAGGACTCATCTAACAGTTTTCAATCCAATAATTAAAGATGTTAAAACATTAGATAAATATGCTTTTCCATTTTGGACAAAGCCTACAACTCTGGGATTAAATTTGTTTGTGTCACTGATCTTGCACTGTTTCTATTGGGCTGGTTGTTTGCATTTTTTAAAGCTTAGCTTGCCAATGCTGGTGTTTTCTCTGAAATATTCTGCAACAAGTTCATGTTCTACTACAGTAGCCCCCCAAGCTAGCTTTTCCAATGTATTGAATATACTTAGTGTATCTGGCTGTTAACAAATCATTGTACAAACATGTCTCTGAAGCTGTTGTAAGTAAACTGTAAATGAACATTCAAGTCAAAAATGGGAGGCTGTGATTACATTGACTCAGAAAACATTTAACTTCCATAGAATGCAGTTTATTGTTTGGGGCTGGGCAAATGTTGTAGCAATGCCTGTTTTTATGGAACGAAAAGGTGAACGTTGTTTCAAGGATGATAGCTTAATCAGAGCACAACAGCTGATATGTGATAGACAATTAAAGTAAAATATTCTAGCTTTGTTAGCTCCTGCCTTCTACAGTCTTTATAATAAGTAAGGTCCTACACGCCTGAAGTTTCATTTTCCCTATACAATGAGGATTTTAGGCATTTACATCATTTTTAGAAGATAGTGTAAAAGTCAAGAAATACTCTCAAAGCAACCCCCCCCCCGACCTTGGCCAAAGAGGATATGATATCCTGGTTAAAATGTTGCAAATTATTCTATAAACAGACCAACCAACCACAATCTGTGTTTCAGTTTACAGTTGGCCCTCTACATTTGCTAGGGTTTGGGGCTCAGAATGCTTGCAAAAGTAGAAAAGCTGCAAATATCAAAACGTACGTGTGTGTGTGTGTGTGGGAAAAGGGGCTGAGGCATGGTGAGGAGAATGAGCACCCAGGGTCCAAACCAGGTCAGGGAAAGGAGAGAGAAAGTGGGTGGGTCAGCAAGGTGGTCTTATATTCCTCTCTCCACCACCTCCTTCCTTGGGTGTGCAGGGGCATCAAGAGAGGGTTTGTGGTACTGACAAATTGGGAAAGCTACTGGAATAGGCGCTGGGGAAAGAGAACTGCATTCAGAGTCCGTTGGAGAAGGTGGAGACTATGGTTGTAACCAGAACTCAGAGAAGGCAGAAAAGGCGGGGGAGAGTTACAGAACGTATTTTTTCACCTACACAAAAGACTATTCTGGATTTCTGTCAGCAAATGGGAACAAGAGGAACATTTTTGGAGAAGCCCAGGTAAAGATAATTCTATCTCTATTTCTCTTGCAACAGAAGCACTGAACTCTACTCCTTTGATGAGTAATAATATCAATAAAGATCTTCTAGAAGCTTCAGTAGAATTATGTGATCAAAAACAGGTGGGCAACTGGTCTCCAGACACAGATTTTTTTATGGAATAATCCTTGTTCTACTCTTTCGGCCCACAACATTCCACCATCTAGCTCAAGCACAGTACAACAAGCCCAGCCTTTGGATAAGGACACAGATAAGATAGGACAGGAAATCCTTGCAGAAGTGTATGAATGTCTGTGAGACCAATGTTTTCTTGAGCACAATCTAAAGAGAAAATTTTCCAATCCATGGACAACCTAAGGAAGGAAATCTCTGGCCTCAAAGCCAATATTCAGGTCCTAATGGGTCTAATTGAAGCAGGGATTTTAATAACAGCTCCTGCCCCACTACAACCCAATCATGAACTTGATAAAAATCTGACTTCCACTGACCTGCCGGCTGATATCTCTCTCAGCAACAAAAATAATTCTGGAGGACATTTGGGTGACCCTTGGCAAGAGTGGGAACATCAGATCAAGTTATCAACAGGAGAACAGAAGGATGATTTTCTGAAATCACTCATCTTACCCTCTCTGATCCCAATTTGATAATAAAAGACGTATGACAAGAGAATCAAGTCATGGAACCTAAAGAGAAAGATACAGCCAAGGCACTAAATGGTTTGGAAGCTGAACATGAGGATTCAAGGGTGAATATAATCCAAACAGGCAAGGACTTGGATCAAATAGGACTTCCTCCAGTAAGACTTTTTAGTCCAAGCCTGATTTTTGTGTTCCTATTTTCAACTGGCCATTAAAACGAGCAGATGGTTCATGGAAAGAAAGTACAGATGTGTTCTTAAATTCTAGCAATAGCTGGAATTTTTAAGAAGGATCTAAGGAGGTCTATCATGCTTGTGTTTATATCCCAGTGGGAAAAAAGGGAATAAGAGGTGTTATAGAATTATTTTTTAGATCTTTGGATCACTGTAAAATCTTCTGGTCCTCACTTCCAAATTTTACAAACAACAACGTGTCCTTCAAGTGGGGTAGGCACAACTAAGGTAACACTCCACTTTTACTTATTCACACAAACAAGCCACTTTACAAAGAAAAGGTACTAGACATTCTGTTCCTGGAAAGCCTAAAAGGATTCATACATGCAAGCTATTTTCATGTAAAGGTACAAGTGATAGTAAAACCATACCTTCATATGTAACCTATCCAAATAATATCCCAGTCTTTTGCAAGGGCCGAGGTATCAGACATATTAACTGCCTAGGTCTGCAGCTTGTAATCCTTTGTTTCCCCTTAGAACTTATGACAGGCGCTTTCAAGCTAGTTGCTAACATGATCAACCTAGGCACAACTTCAGGATGAACCCAGAGCGGTTTCCCTACCAGAAAAATTGGGATGGGTTTAAGGTAAGTAGGGGGAAAAAGAAGGATTTCTTCTGCTACCAAGAACCAATTAGCACACCCTTTATGACCGGACATTTCAGACCCTCAGCCTTCCTTTTTGGTTTTATCTTGGAACATTGCTGGGTGGCAAAATAAGAACATAGATCAGGAATCTGGGAAATTTCTTTCATCATTGCATATCCTATGTCTCCAAGAAACCTGGGTGTCAGACACTCTTTTTCTTTTCTGCAAGGGTTTACCTCCTACTTACTCCCTGCAACTAGATTACATAAGAAGGGGAGAGCTGGGGAAGTGTTGCCATTTTAGCCTCAGTGAAACTGCATGTTGCGTCTGTAGTAATTTATCAGTCTCAATGCAATTTTATTTTGCCTGTATTGTTAAGAGGAAATTGGAAGGCAGGGATTGATGCTTTAATTTGTTTCAATGTACACTGTCCCTCTGATAAATCTGGGAGCTCAAGGATCTTTTGGGAGAAATTGGAAGAGGCTCTGAATCTTTGTGAGATGAAATACCCCAGCGCAAAAATAGTGGTGTGTGGTGATTTTAACGCCTGTGTTGGCTCTGGTCCAAACAAAAAAGAAAACAATTTTGGCCTGGCCAATAACAATGTCTTTTTATCTGATTGGTACTCAGTGGATAAAATAGTAAATAAAGCAGGTCAGAAGCTATTTGAGCTAATGTCTAGCCTGCAGTTGATATGCCTTCATGGCAGTTCTTGGGACAATTCCAATGGATATTTTACTTTTCTAAATAGCAGGGCTAGTAGTGTTATTGATTATATTTTTTGCTCTTCACAGCTATTGTCCACTAAGATAAACTACAATATTTCAGACTGGCCAAAAAGTGATCGTTTACCTATTCTTTTGTCCATTTCTATTAGTCCCCCAACTGCCCCCTCCCTTATTGATCTGGCTGAGGGAACAATTATGGTGGGGAAACATTTAAAATGGTCTCCTTCTGTAGAACTTTCAGTTCAAAACCACCTAAATAGCCCCCACATTTTAAATGTGCACCAGAATATTGTAAATGGACACATATATCCTATAGAAGGTTTTATGACTATTTTTTGTAGCCTTAAAACCAATCCTAACTAGAAAAACCCATCAGCCTAAAATGGTTCTCGGTAAGGTGAGCTGGTTTGATAATGAATGTAGGCAAGCTAAAAAGAATCTGGCGCAACTAACTAGGAAAGTAAGATGAACCTATTTCAAGCTGATTTGGAGACACTGGCTTCTAGTTGTCAAACTTACAAGGATTTACTAAGAAAGAAAAAAAAGACCTTCATGATAGCTCAGTGGAAGGAATTAGAATTAGCAGCTTTGGAAAAGAATGAAAGATAATTTTGGAACTTGATTTCAGTATCAGACACAGGTTATAATCCTACAGTAGATGTGTGCACTTCAGCTAGTACCTGGTGTACTTATTTTAAAAAATCTTCGAAAGCGATGTGCATGGGAGCTTTAACCAATTAAGCACTAATCAAGCTTTGCAAATGGCGTTATCTGAATGGCCCCCAGTCTCAGAACAACAAGTGAGCAAACTTATACATATATGCTTTACCAGTAGATAAAGCACCCGTGAGGATATGATTCCAGCAGAGGATATAAGAACAACTCTAATGGTGGGTTCCTATTTTAGCAAAATTATTTCCCCATATAAACTCCACAGCTACTTTTCCCGAGGGATGAAAGCAGAGTTTAGTCTTTCCTATTTATGAGAAAGGAGACAAAGCAAACCCTCAGAATTATCGACCTATAGTCTGTTGGACATTAGTTCTAAGATTTACACTCATTTTCTTCTTCAACAGCTGACTAATTGGGTGGAGGAAAAAAATGTTCTTATCAGGAACAAGCTGGATTTAGGAAAGGTTATAGCACAGTGGACCAGATTTTTATCTTACACCATTTAATTCACAAATACACCAGAGGCTCCTCTAAATGGCTTTATGCTGCATTTATTGACTTTTCTTCAGCTTTCAATACAAACAATAGGAATCGTTTTTGGAGTAAACTTGCGATGACTGATATTGATAAAAGACAGTCTTTTATCAATATCATCTATAAATACATCTATGAGGGTTAGAATCAGTACAGATGAAAGGCTGACACAGGAAATCTGTACAAAAAATGGAATTAGACAAGGGTGCTTGTTAGCACCCCTCCTGTTTAACCTTTATATAAATGATATAGTAACCTAGTTAAATCTTCCTGATCATTTCCCTCCCTCAGTAGGAACTCGTAAAATAGCACTTTTAATATATGCTATGACATCGTCCTGCTCTCAGTTAATAAAATTGGGCTGAAGGGAAGTCTTAACAAACTTTATGAGTACTCTCACACAGAACAACTTAGAGTGAACTATACTAAATCCAAGGTGATCATTTTTGGTAAACACTAACCCAAATTTAAATGGAGCTTGGGTGGTAACAATATAGAACACGTCTCCTCCTTTAAATACTTGAGGGTATATTTTGATGAAAAAAATTCTTGGAAGAAACAATTACATAATATCAAAACAATAGTACAGAAGCCAGCCCATGCTACTTTGAAATTTTTCTATTCTAAAGGGGAAACTGGTAGCACCAGCTTTGAAAGTATACCTAGGGAAGATAGTTGCTCAAATGCAATATGGTATAGAGATCTGGGGGTTAATCATAAGAACTTGAGTGACCTGGAAATCTGTCAGAACAAGTTCCTGAGGCCTTTGCTGGCAGTACCATCAGGGACTCCAGGGCATTCCTCAGAACAGAGTTAGGTGTAGCATCTGTAAAAGCGAGGGCTGAATTGGCTACCCTTATGTACTATAAGGGGGTCCTAGACATGACAGAAGATTGTCTGCCCAAGCTGTGCTTAGCTGAGCAATGGAAGATAGGTGGCTGGGCTAAAGTAGTCCAAGACCTATTAACATCTAAAACCCTCTCAACAGACATTTTTGTTTTTCATGGACTCAAAGCTAAACTGAGGGACTATATTTACAGCTGGATAATGAGCATGACCTAGGTTTAATCAAAAGCTCAAAGTTTTCACATTGGCATCATTTGGTGAAAACCAATCATTTGAGAGCTCAGTACTTACACACACTCACATTTTCCTCTCTGAGAACTGCATTCACAGAATTACATTTTCAAACTATGCCAATGTTATTCAGACGGTAGGTATAGAAATATCCCTAGACACTTAAGAGTCTGCATTAGTGGCATGGGTGAGGTAAAGGGTATTATACATTACCTACTCTTTTGCCCTCTTTTATCAAAATTCCAGAAAGAAGTTTCTGGGACACACTTTGGCATCATTACAAGGTGAGACCCCTCATACAAAATTCTGTTGGCTGCTCTCAGATTGCGATTCACATGGCACATGTAAAACAGCCTTATTTGCCAAAGCTGCTAAAAGTATTCATGCCAGCTACTTGAAAGAGTTTGCTATAGATTGTGCTGGGGATTCTTTGATTTAATATCTTATATTATGTATATGGATGTATACATTTTTACATTGGTTTTACTGCTTTTATTTTTTTTAAATATTTTTATTAAAATTTAACTATGAAAATAAAAAAAAAGAAAAACAAGTGGGTTACATCATTGTTAAATGTATCCCACCTGCCCACCCACTTCCACACTTATGTTCTCCAGTTGAAACTATTTTGTATCTGTTTACATAAAAGAAGAGCAATTACATTTTCATTAACACAAGAGAAGACAATTACATTGTATCGTGTTCCATTTCTTATACATCTTATAAATTTATATCTTTATCCAATCCAATACTCCTTTCCATTCTTTTTCAAAATTCTGTATAGATTTATTTTTCAAAGAAGATGCTAATTTTTCTATCCCTACCATCTCCATAACCTTTAATTTCCACTCTTCTAAATTTATATCTCTGTTTTCTTTCCAATGTTGCACATACAACCTCGCTGCTGTTATCAAATATAACAATATCTTCTGGTAACTTCTTATCTATCAGTGTTGTCCTAACATATTTAACAAATAGAACTCCGGTATCATTTCAAAGTTCAATTTGCAAATTCTTTGAATTTCAGCAAGTACCCCCTTCCAAAATTTTCTTGCCCTTCTACAGGTCCACCACATATGGAAAAAGGTTCTGATCTTTTCATCACATTTCCAACACTTCCCTGACCCAGATTTGGTTATCTTCTGTAATCTTATTGGAGTCATATACCATCTATGGAGCATTTTATAAAAAATTTTTCTTAAATTTAAATTTGGGGTAAATTTTATATCAATTTTCTATGCTCTCTCCCAAACTTCTAGTTCAATTGGATGTCCCATATTCTGAGCCCATTTTATCATTGAGTCTTTAACTACCTCTTTTTCCATTTCTCCTTTCAACAGTAATTTATAGGGTTTGGAGATTCTCTTCTTTTGATCTCCCTTCATCAATAGATCTAATTCATTTTCTTTTCTCTCAAATCCATACAATTTTTGATCCATTTTAAATCTTTCTTTAAGTTGTCTTCATGGGAACCAATTTAACTCGTGTCCTTTTTCTTTTTGTTCATCTGCTGTGCACATTCTTGGTTTCTCCCCCTCCCATTTCAGAAGTTCTTGATATGTTAATAGATTTCTTTGCTTTGTTGAAGCAATTCCCAATGTTTCTTGTGGTGAGGTCCATATTGGAAGTTTTGTGTAATATTTCCGCTTTATTTGTATCCAAATCTTGAACAATGTTTTTCAGATGCAATGATTGTTGAACTCTTTATTTACTGTTAATCTATCATAACATAAGTATCTGTGCCATCCAAATCTGTTATTTATTTCTTCCAATTCTTTAATAGTTGTTCTCTCTGTTTTAATCCAGTCATTGATCCAGTCTAGACAGCATGCATGATAATAAGTTTTCAAGGATGGTAAATCAAATCCTCCTTTCTCTTTTGCATCCTTAAGTGTTTTAAATCTTATTTTTGGTTTTTTGCCTAGCCAAATAAATTTTTGTAAACCCTTTTCCCATTCTTTAAATATCTTCTTGTTCCCTATTATTGGTAAATTCTGAAAAAGGAACATAAGCTTACGTAATATGGACATTTTAAAAGCATTTATTCTTCCCAAGAGTATAGGTTTAAATTTTTCCATTTTTCCATATCATTTTTTATCTCTTTCCATATCTTCAAATAGTTATTATCAAGTAATTTTTTATTCTTTTTCATTATGTTGACCCCTAGATATTTTGTTTTCTTAGTTAGTTGACATCCAGATCTCTTCTCCAAATCAGCTTCCTCTTTTTTAGTCATATTTAATGTCATCATCATTGTCTTTTCTTTATTTATCTTGTATCCTGCAGCTAATCCATATTTTTGTAGAATTTCCATCAACACCTGTATTGATTCTTGTGGATCTTCCAAAATATGATTACATCATCTGCAAAAGCTTTCAGTTTCAATTCCTTTTTCCTTATTTTTAAGCCTTTTATCTGTGGATCCTCATTTACTATAATCAACAATACTTCCAAGGCAGCTATAAACATTAGTGGTGATAACAGGCATCCTTGCCGTACTCCCTTATTTATTGCAAAACTTGTCATAATGTTGCCATTTATTATTAACCTTGCGGATTGGTCTTGGTAAATTGCCTCAATCCATTTACAGAAATTTTCTCCAAGATCATATTCTCTCAGCACCCAATGTATAAAAGTCCAAGAGACATTATCGAATGCCTTTTCTGCATCCAGAAAGGTAAGTATTGTCTTCTTCCGGTTTTACTGCTTTTAAACTGAATTTGTACTGGCTTTTAATCAAAAACAATAAAACTGACTGACTGACTGACTGACAAATTGGACTGCAAGCTGTCAGCTGGCCAGACAGCAGCTAGTGGTGAAGGAGAAGCAAAGGTGGGTGTCTAAAGAGCTGGGCATCCTGATTGGAGCTGCTGAGAGGGATGGTTCCCTGGAAAAGACGCACCTGAAGTGGGGTGGCAGGGGTTGAAACTCACAAATAATCAGGTCCATGAAAATCAAACCTGCAAATGTGGAGGGGTGACTGTATCCTGTATTAGTTTTATTTGTTTAACAAATCTATGTATTCTGATTTATTATGCTCCTCTTCACTCTTGCCTCATAGCATCCCTCTGACCATAGTAAAAACTCTAAGAAATTATCCAAAGCTGACTTTAACTTCACAAATATATATTAAAATTACAAAAAAAAGGAAGGAAGGAAGGAAGGAAGGAAATACATCAGTCAGGTAAAGTTTATATCTTCCATTTTCTTCTGATAAAGAAGGATGTACCAGATGAGTTTTAGGAATGAAAATATAGAGTTTGTTTATTTATTGAAATATGTATATACCAACCTGTATCAAAAGATCTCAAGGCAGATCTCAAGGCAACAACATTACATAATAAAAAAATAAAAAACAATAATTTAATATGAATTAAAAGATTACAAACAATTAAAAGAATTTTAAACTATGCAAAGCAATTTAGAATTTTGTGTCTGGAACTTCACAATCTGCTTGAGCCATGATCCCTAGGTCTCGAAAGCTTTAATTAAGAGCCGCAGTTTGACTTGCTGCCAAAATGAAGCCTGTGTCAGTGTCAACTAGCCCTGCAAAGCACTCCACAACCAGTGTGTCACAGCAGAAAAAGTCCTGTCCTATTGCTCCAGGTATCTTATTGTGCCCACTTGTAGGATAAAGAAGAGGGCCCCTCTGGCAAATGTCAATTATTTGGCAGTGGTATAAAGGGAGACGTACTCCTTCAAACATCAAAGCCATGTAGGATTTTGAATGCCCTTACCAGCACCTCCAATTCAGACCTGAAATATAGGCCCTTTCCGCACGGGGTAAGTAGTATGGTGTGGTGCAACCTCTGATGAAGGTCGTCCGCACTGTGGGAGCGGACTGGGTCAGACTACTTGTCGCAGTTCTGCACCTCAGTCTGCTCTGGAGCGATCCGAAGTAGCCGCGCAGCGTGCTTTTTAAAAACCTGTTTTTACTCCGTGCCACTCCGTTCCTGCGCTCCAGTGCAGATTTGCAGGTGCACACCGGTGCGTACCTGCAGATCTGCCGGGGGCGGGCTTCTGGCTGGCCAGCTTCTCCGGTTGGTGGAGAGCCTCCACCAACTGGAAGCCGCCATTTTGGACGCCGGAGCCACCATTTTGGATGCCAGGGACTGCGGAACAGCGAGCTCGCACTGCTCCGCATGGGGACGGACTTGCCCAGCTGCCAGTAAGCTCCGTTTCAGTGCGGTTTCCCCTGTTTCCCCTTCCACGTGCAGAAAGGGCCATATTGGCAGCAAATGCAATTCCTTTGGAACTGGTGTCATGTGGTTCCTGTAAAGTGTTTAAATGGCAATGTAGTTGCTGTGTATTGCACTAGTTTAATTTCAGAGTCAGCCCTACATAGTGTGCACTGCAACAGCTTAACTGGGAAGTTCCAGGGCATGAACTGCTGTAGCCAGTTTACCTCTTCCCAGAAAAGGCTTGAGTTAGCATTCCAAGCCACAGAATCCACTTGGGCCTGCAGGGACAAAGAATGCTTATAGAGCACTTCCAAGCCACACATCTGCTCTTCAGGGGACATGCAACCCCATCGAGGGCAGATCACTTACCCAGTTTCTACACCTGGGAACCATCAATGCACAGAATCTCTATCTTGTTCAGATGCAGCTTCAGTTTATTGGTTCTTATCCAGCCCATTACAGAATCCAGGCACTGGTTCAGCACCTCTATGGTTTCACCTGACTCTGATGACAAGGAGAAGTAGAGGTGGGTGTCCACATTGTCATATATGTGTGTGTGTGTGTGTGTGTGTGTGTGTGTAGAATATCACTCTATAGCAGTGGTTCTCAACCTGTGGGTCCCCAGATGTTTCTAGACTTCAGCTCCCAGAAGCCCTGAGCATAGACCATAGTGGCTGGGGCTTCTGGGAGCTGAAGTTCACAAACATCTGGGGACCCACAGGTTGAGAACCACTGCTCTATAGCATACTGATTAAGAGATTCACCTGTCACTAGATTAGCATTTGAAGTATTGATTTATACAACTCCTACACTAAAACAGAGGTTACTAACACCAAATTAGGTGGAAGTTAGGAATCAAAATTGCCTGGAACTGCTTGATTTCATCCTTCATTCTTTTTTCCATCTGTACATTTTTATCATGATACAGTGTGAAAGTCTGTGATAACCGAGGACCTTGATTTGATATTTTTAAGCCAGTAGGTGATTAATCTCTACAATTGAAAAAAAAATCACTCTTCCTTGACCTCTTCAGATAGTTAACAACAGCGCAGAGAACTGTTTGAGGAAATAATGAGAGAATACCTGCTTTGTCTTTTCACCTTTCACATAGGCTATAAAATCCATACACTGTATACTTTTTCAGAAAGCAATATTTTGATTGCATTACTCAGACAAAGTTCATGAACTAGCCACACAGTAGGTGGTTGTGTATAAAACCTGGAAGAGTTTTTTCCCTCCTGCCCTTTGTGAAAGTAAATTAAGAAAGTACCTACTGACTTTTTTTACTTGCAGTTTTAGAAGACAAAACTGAAGATACCAGTCTACAAGTCAGGAACTGAGTAGATAATAAAAAGAGAGAACCTACCAGGGAATCCTTAACTACATGCGTCTAATTTTAATGTCCCCTAGAAACACATAGTCACTCGTGTGAGTATGATTGCACATTTTTCCAGTTCTAATGCCAAGGGATCCACAATATGACAGACTTCAGAAGCTTACCTTTGACCAACAGGCATTAGCTTCAACATCCATTGTGAACTGAACCCTTCAGGAAAACTAGTCCTATTTATTTATTAATGCACAGAAACTGGAAATGTAACCATACCAGATGCACAAGCATTCCTTTGAATTTTTCAGTAGACTTTGTATGGTAAGGTGTATTCTTCTTTTGGAAATAGTATTTAGCACTCTCTATATACACCAGATTAAGCTGAACACTATCAAAACCCAAACATCTGTATTTTGAGAATTCTGATGGAACTTCTGTGGTTAAGTGATGGCCAGGAATGAATGATACCATTTCTTATAGTGAACATATAAGTCACCTTTGAAGAAAATGGAAATCTACTCTCCATATTCCTCTCGACCATCAATCCTTTCAGGCAAAATTAGATATATGAAATCCAAATATTGATTCATATTTAGTATTACACAAAAACTTTACACTGAATTTACATTGACTCAGCTTCTGTTAGCTACTTGTCTTTTCCCCACCTTTCCATTTCTCCTCATTTTTCAAGAAAGTGGGATTGCCTTAAAATGCACTGGTGTATTTCACTACAATGAGATGAAATATTTATAGCCAGCCTACAAACTCATTGTGGTTCCTTCTGGTCTTATAAAGATAGGCAGAAATTCTTTGATTAAGAATGGTTTAATCAGACGTCTCTCTGATCAGTAATCTCTCTCTACAGGAAGCCCCTGCCTTTTGATGCCTCGTTATCTGACAACTTGCTCTTTTGATGCTTTCAAATTAAGGACAAGTTCCATTAATTCAATGAGAGTTCTGATCTTTCATCAGTTCTTCTTGCCTGTGGAGGCTTGCCTGGGACTGCCCGCACACATGTGCTGCTTGCAAAGCAATCTGAGAAGGGGAAAAAAGTGCCAAGCTAGCTGAGAGACTCTGCAAGCAGTGTGTGCATGGTTCATCCCAAGTAACCCTCCATAAGTCCATCATGCTCTCTACAGTACAGCACATAGGTTCCACTTTTCAACCAATTCCATTTTCTGATAGTGCTTCAGTCCTTAACCTATCAGATAAGTGGGGGAAGTCTGTTTCTCTCTCTCTTCCCCCCCCCCGGCCCTTTCCCCACCACCTTTCCAACTTGCTATGGGGACAGGAGAAGGATGGGACTGTGACAATGCTTCTGCCTGATGTTGTCATGGTCCTATCCTTCTCCCATCTCCAGGCGATGCAATCATGGATTAAATCATTGACATGTTTTCCTTGTCAATGACTCACAATCGCTCCCCATCCTGGACTTATATGCCCTGTGGAAGCCACAGAAACATAATGGCTGCACTTCCTGCCCCAGCACAACCTGGGAAAATACCCGGCTGCACTGCGGAAGGAAGAGACATGGCCATCACGCTGCCTTCACTATGGAGCCAGCTGATGCAGAGGGGAGCACTCCTTATGCTGGGATCCCCACTGAATGTCCATGTGAAAAGGTAGGGTGTGGAAAGCCCCCCCCCGTGTAGGTCTTAAGAATATGTATCATCACATATGGATGTGTATCATCTCAGTGGCTCCAAAATGTATCCCTGTAATACGCTCCTTTCCCTGAACTTTAGGAGAATCAGATCAAACACCCAAATCACTTTTAGTGCCTCTCATATGACTGTTGTGTGTGAAGCAAGTATCCTCCCATTTTTTTCACAGCCTGAAGTACAGGTAGGAATCATGCAGCCCTCATTGTTGGATTGTGATTTCCACTACTCCTCATCATTGGTTGTGTTGCCTAGGCTTGCTGGAGCATGTAGTCCAACAACCTCTAAGAGACACCTAATTCACATACTTGGCTTGCAGAATAGAAGGAAACTCACCCCACTCTTTACCAATCATGTGGCATGCTTAAGCCGGCAAATCTTAGAAAGTCCAAGATGCCATAGATAGGGACAAAGCAACTATGGACCTCCAACCACTTCTGGAATGCAACTCTCACAGTCCCTGACTGTTGGTTAGGTTGGGTAAGGCAACTGGGGTATTGAAAGCCAAAAAAATAGAAGGCCACATTTCCCTAACTCCATATATAGACTATATATTTATATTATTTATATTTACATTCCTCCTTTCTTCCAGAGTGGGACCCAGGGCACCTTCTCAAAAAAGTTAGAATACATTTAAAAGAATTAAAAACATCAAAAACATATAACATTAAAAAAATCTACAAGTTTTTAAAAACAGCTTGACAATAAAAAGTTCCCTAGCTCACACACTAAAAGCCGGCTTAAAAAGAAATGTTTTTGCTTGCTGGAGAAAGAAAAGCAGGGAGGGGAAAGCCTGGCCTCCTGTTGAAGAGAGTTCCACAGGGTGGAAACAGCCACTGAGAAGGCTCCCCCATGTCCTCACCAAGTGAACCTGGTACGGTAGCATCACTGATAGAAAGCTTTCCCCTGTGGATCCTAGGACTCTGCAGGTTCATATAGGGAGTTATAATCATTCAAATAATCCAGATGTAAGCTGTATAGGGCTTTATAGGTCATGGCCAGGACTATCAGTGACACCAAACTATCAGTGACACCTAAACTGCTGCTAAAAAGTGAGGGCTAATAATTGAGTGGTACAGCATGTACTTTGCACAGTCCCATGTTCAGTCCCTAGCAAGTTCAAAAGTGAATTTAAGAACCACTATCAACCAGATTCAACTTTATTAGGCTAAAAGTTTCAGTAGCTGGACTCAGTGCAAGACATCATCCTAGATTCGTTTGACCAGATATTGCCTATTGGGGAATGAAGGTATGCATCATTTGATTTGTAAAGCCTTTCCATTGTTGTAGTATCACTCAATTTCCATGCCTGTTCACGGCATTTGCTTTGCTGAGACTTTGGTAACTAGAAATACCTAACAACTTTTGAGAGTATGTCTTGCCTTTAAATTACTGGACTTTCTATTAAAATTTGTTTGTGTGCACATAGCTTTAGTTCTAGCCTAGTGATAATTGATCTAGTAGTTGGTTGACTTTCCTGATAACTTATAACTATACTGTACATGTCAGTTCCTGAAAAAGCCCTTTCTGTACCAATGAATTTTCCTGACTGGAGTAATAACTGGGATTACTGAAGGGTTTAAAACAACTGTGATGTGTGCAATCAGTCTTAAATACCTAAATAAACTTTGTAAGTTCTCAGTTGGATCACACACAACCTCCTTTATACATTGCAATTAGTCTTATTTCTACACAAACCTTAATCCCTAAGGCAGACTTAGTTTGCACACCCACCGTCACAAAATCCAGTGACTTTACTGTGCCCTTTATCCAGATATTCCATAGCTTATATGCCAATTAAAGACAATATCTCCACCTTGTGAATTGGGAACCTTACTTTCTTCTATTTCAGAATTTCTTCTCTCTCTGCTTTGGGGAAGCTTAATATCAATTATGTAACACCCTGCAGAATTCCTTCAACATTCCTAATACTTTGTTGGATTTGGAGGAGGGGAATGGAACCAGCCTAGAGAAGACAAGAAGTTAGGGACGATGGTCCATGCAGAGCCAAAGAACAAGTGGTGCACATCTCTCTCTATGGTTTTTTTTTTTAAATATGTCAATTTTCCCTGCTTTACATTCTCTTTGGGAAACATTACCTAGACTTTCTAGGACAGGGTTGAGAATTATGCAGCCTCCAGATGTTGTTGAACTGCAACTCCCAGTAGCCACCATAGCCACTGGTGAGGAACACTGAGTTGTAGCCCAGCAACATGTGAAGGGCCAACCAGTTCCCACTGTAGATCAAAAGGTGGGAAGAAAATGGTGCCAAATCCTCAAACAACTTCCTTTGATTGACATATGTGTGACCTTTCCTACTCATTTCAAGTGAGGGAGTATCTATGTAAAAATACACATACTCTACAGAAGCCAAGTTAGCTGGCTAGTCAGAAAGTAGGAAAATAATGGTGCTGAATATATCATTTCTTTAATGATTAATAGGTGGCACAAATAATTTTTGTAAATCTTCAGCATCTGCATTGCATATAATTACAGAAATCCTTTAGTTAACAGAGCCTCTGACAAAGAAGCTCCTTTCTACAAAGTCTTTTTATGCTCACTGAGCCTCCCCTTTCTCCTTGTCCTCTGCCTAGTTGGAAGTTTTTAGTAGCATATGCACTGGGAGGATGGTGAAGGCTGGTTTGAGGAAAACTTTTAGTGTCATGTTGTAACAGCATGTCAGCAATAAACAACTGAATAAAAGCTTGAGCTGGGTAAGAATGAGATTCTGCTTTAGCCAATACTTTCATAACTGTGTGTGCCTGACTACAACAGATAAGCTAAACAGCAGCTGCCTCCAGAATCCCTTACAGAGCATTTGTGGAAACCAAAACAGAGAAAATAGGAGTAGAGATAAGCCTGCCTCACCAGCCAACCTTCATCACATTAAAGAAGCATAGATCTGTAAGTTTAGTCCCCAACATAGAAACCATAAGAGAAACTGGAAATCAAGGAAAGGAAAAAAAAAATCCCATGCATTTTGTAAGAGGCTTTCAAGTAATTTCTTGATGGTTCAAAATGTTTTTCTTTACTTATACAAGGCTTACTTGATCTGGTTATTTCATTTCACATATGTATATTTTTAATTTTTGATAAAAAGTTTGCAGAAGCATGTTATACTGCTCTTCTTTTTCAAGGAACCTATCCCCATTCTTCCCATGTTATTTCCGCCTTTGGTACCAAATTTTCTCTTAAAGAAGGAACATGCAGAATACATCACCTTTACTAACAGGTTATTTTATTCTATCCCCCTTTTCTCCCCACATGGGATTCAAAGCAGCTTAGAGTATAACTTAAAATAAAGCAGTTAAAACAATATGAAGTAAATTTTTTTTTAAAAATTAAATAGTACATCCAATTAAAACACTATTTTAAAGCATTAGAATTTAAAACACACACTTAAAATGCAAAATGCATATTAAAACAGCACACCTATTTAATTAATTATTATAATTTATTATAATTATTAATGCATATCTCTTGTGCCCCCTCCTTCTTTTACCAGCCCCTGAAGAAAGCTATATAAATATTTTCTTGGTTCTAATGTTCTAATGTGCTGGGCTAATCTGTAGGATAAAAGCCTTTTTAAAACATCCTGAGATTCCGTTTCTGCTTTATATCGGGTGTAAATAGGAGCTAGAAAGCTAGCAACATACTCCTGTATGAAGCTAATTTGCTTTACAAGAATTGGGCAGAATATCCACAGTTACATTTTTAGGGACTTGCTATGCGAAAGTCGCGGTTCTTTGAGCACAAGACAGTCCTACTGATGAAGCATCAAGAAAAAGGCTAAGGGGACATGTGGCAACAAAGTGAAAAAGGCTGAGAAGCAGGTTGCAAATTTAAAGTTGGAAAAACAAGACTTAGTTTCAAATATATCTTCAAATCAATTACAAAGCATGAACTCCCGCAGGAGTATGTAAATTATATAGATGTTTTTTGCTTGTTTTTTAACAATGCCACATAAAGAGATTTGTCCAATGGGCAGTAACTGCAAGTGTGTGCTTACGCAGTGAGATTTTATCTGCTAGGGAACACGTTCAGTCCCTTATGGCCAGAGTGGCTACCAGAGAAAAAGTGAGAACCCAGGCTAGATCATTTGGGATGTGATGGAGGGACTACCACTTCCACACTGAGAGGAGTTTCAGGGCAGGAGAGCATCATGCTGAGGAAGGCAAAAACAATTCATAAAAATTGATAACATTTATCATTAAGTACTGTTCTTTGACAATAAAGGAAAAAAACTACTTGGGACATGCTTCATTATCTGATGATAGCTCACTAATTCCTAGATTCTTGGACAGAACCTGAACCACAAATGTTATAAAACTCCAGTAACATTTGGTAGACTGTGAAACTGAGAATAATCACAACCATAATTATACATGAAGGTATAGTCATTGTGTCCTGCAGTCACCAGGGAGTTCTTAGGGAGATAAAATGAAAAATGGTTGGTTGTCTAATGGAATATATATGTTATTATTAAAATTAGCCTCCTTATCAGAATAATGAAAGGTTTTCTTTTCTTCCCACACCAGCTGATCTGAGCTAGGAAATGAGATATCACTAACTGGTCCCTGGCAAATTGTTGGAAAGCGTAGGGAAAGGTAGCACTATCACATACATACCCTTGCAGAGATAAAACTAGCATGGCTTTTGCAAAAGGAAGCACTGCCTCATCAGTCTTTTGGAAATCTTATACAGTGGTCAACAAGAAAGAGTGAACTGACAGACACTGTATACTAGGACTTCCAAAAGCTTTCTGATAAAATTCCCTACCAAAAATAAATTTGTTATCATCTAGGTGAATGACAAAATGGGTAAATGACAGCCATTGGAAGTAAGTATAAAGTGAGACACATGTGCACCAGTGGATTGGAAGCAGTTGAGATTCCCAGGGACGAGATGTGGTGTCACAGTGGATAAATCTGTACTGTGGATGATCTGTTTCAGATCACAATTCTAGAAATGAAATAATTATTGCTGGCTGGAAGATTCTGGGACCTGTAGTAAAAAAAGTAACTTTTTCAGGGAGTGAACCACTCTAAAGCCCTTTTCGCACAGCATTTTCCATGCGAAAGAGCGCCTGGAGCGTCGCGCGATTGTGAGGAGTGATCTGCACGACGCACTCACAATTGCGTGACACTCCAGGGGCCGGCAGGCGCCGATTGCACACCTTTTCATTTTCGGCTAGAAGCTGAAAATGGTGCACGACTGCGCATTGCTCCTGGGCCCCACGCGCACTTACCTGGTGTGTGGAGCCGCTGGAGCCATGCCGGTCGCACTTCCTGCCCCAGCGTAGCCTGGGAAACTCCCAGTCTGTGCTGTGGAAGGAAGAGGCGGGGCTCTCACGTGAGCAGGCAGCTCGTGCGGAGCTGAAGCAGTAGGGATGCGAGAACCTCTTGCCAGAGGCTGCTGGCGTGATCCCCGCACCCCAGCGCCGGAAGAAGGTAAGGAGCGGAAAGGGTCAATGTCACCCTTTAGTTCCACTGAAATTTGCCATGCCTCAAAGGTCTACAGTGTGTTTGACTCCACAGTATAAAATGCAGGAGGGCACACAAAGTGCAGCCCATACAGTGCATGTGGCTCCAGTGCCTTTTGTGTGGCTCTGAAATCCCTGGAAAATCCCCCCTCCCCTGCCTCAAATCACACCGAAAATGCCAACACAGCAGTTTGGCATAACTTTCTCCCAGTATCCTCAAACCCCCATGGGAAAGAATGGGCCAAAATAAGTTAAAAAATGAAGCAAAATCAAAACTGGAAATGACTTTTGGTCACTTTTGGGTTATCCAGAATGTATTAATACAACCTACTTTGTGGGCAAGGGGGCAAAAACTGGAATAGTTGCCTAGTCCCAGCATAAAACTCACCGCTTTTGTCCTGTTCTCACTGTTTGTTTGACAGGTTTCATAGGTTTTTGAAATCCTACAACCCTGAAAATCCCATTTGTCCAAGATAAAGGAGAGTTGAATACGAAAACAGAATATTTTTTCAATTATCAGGAGTTCCTTGAAAAAAAATGCCTCTAGGTTAAGATGGTATATATTATGATGCTTCTAATGTAGATGCTCAACATGAAGTGCCAACTTGTTTACTTATGCAATAGGAATGTATTTTTAACAGGTGGTAGACAAGTTAGTCCCAAACTGCATTTCTATTTTAAATATAAAACATAAGCTACATTAAAAACAAACAAGGGATAATTAATAAAATAATATATTCAAATAAATGTTAATAAAACTCACTAAGATGCAGACTATTTGCTTCCAAAATTTAAAAAAACATTATTTTTTCAAATGGGGGGGGGCAAATATTTTCTAATCAAAACAGTCCTTATTTTCCATAAAGTTATTTCAGTGGCATAATGCTACTTCCTAGAATTGTATTAACTGGGCCCACTGATTAACAATTGAACATTTATACTAGATTTGGTAAACTGCATTTCCTGGAAATGTATTTAGGCATTCTGACTGCTTTACAGGAAGGCCACAAGCAAACTGGTATCAGACAGGAGGGTGAAAATGAACCAGCAGAGATATCCACAAGCTCAGGGCTGAGTCTGCTTCCTATTTAATAGACATTATCCTCTACAGAATACAATCTGTACTTTAACGATATAATGTTTGCACTTTACAAAAAATCTCAGACTTTAGACCTACATATAAAAGATACTCATATGATCCTTTTCTGAGACACTGACCTGTATCCTCATTTAAAAATGAACAACCCATCTTTATGTAATTAAATCTTTGTTTTGATCTATTAGTATTCAGCAAAGTGCCATTTTATAAAACCTCATTTTGAATAGGCAATGCTGGAGGTAACCATCTGCAGCCTTAGAGCCCGAGCTTGAATTGATGAAAAGAGCTTTGTGTTTTCATTGCCAAGGTTGATTCTTCCAGTCATTAAGCATTCCCCTCAGATCGAATCAATGAAGCTGAAGCGCTTACACCCTCGTGTTAAATTCTCTTCCCCTCGTGGCTTCCTTTGCCAGCTATACACCAGAAAGGCTACTGGGTCTTAGCCACATTCTTCTCACAGCTGTGTTAAAAAAGAACATCAGAGTCTCTTTCCCCAAACCCATATGGGGAACTGGTCAGTTCCCTGTCTGAGGGTCACCTCACATTGTGGTGTGATTATTCAAAGATTCATTCTTGTTCTTGAACAGCACTGCTCAGATCATTCTGGGAAAGATTATACCCTCCAGTGGGCGCTGGAGAATGTCTTGGACATTGGTGTGAAATGCACACAATTCATGTGCTCAGAAGAAGGCAGATTAGTTTTACTTTCTAAGATGAGAACACCTACTGAACAGGCCGTCCAAATCTGATCTTTTTTCTTGTGTCACATGGCAGCATAACGTAACATAAAAAAAAAAAATCATATGGATTTCCAAAGAAATCCCATTCAACAAAATTCAACAAAAGAAATGAAACCTATTGGGAAACATGACACTTAAAAGCATTTCATTGTCCTCAGTCTACAAGTATAAAAGACACACACTAGGATAGAAAAATGGCTCTGTATGGAATTATATCATTATAAAATTATGCCTGCCTTGTTTGATAGTAAGATGGATACAAATATAGATATAAATTCCATTCTATCACAATTGTGTTTGTCGGGAAAAAAAATCTTGTCTCATGTTAAACCATAGTTTGTAGTTTTGTCAATGAAATAATGAAGGGTTGTTGAAAGGACACAAATAAATAATTATATCAAATAATAAATAATTCTATGCAAATTGAAAATACATTCTGGAAGCATTGCTGCTAATGACCTTGCTAATTTTTCTGCTGTTCTATACGTATATGAAACACAACTTCATTTTTGAATTTTTTTTTATTTCATGCATTTACATTCCATCTTTCTTTCATGGAATATGTATGACAATGTATTTTGTTGTTATTTTGTGTGCCTTCAAGTTGTTTTCAACTTATGGTGACCCCAAGGCAAACCTATCATGTGTTTGATGTAGAGTCGAAGGCTTTCACGGCCAGAATCCATTGATTCTTGTGGGTTTTTCAGGCTTTGAGACCATGTTCTGGTTGTATTTCCTCCTGACGTTTCACCTGCATCTGTGGCTGGCATCTTCCTCTGAAGATGCCAGCCACAGATGCAGGCGAAACGTCAGGAGAAAATACAACCAGAACACGGTCTCAAAGCCCAAAAAACCCACAAGAACCTATCATGTGTTTTCTTAGCTAGATTTGTTCAGAGGTGTTTGTCTTTGTGTTCCTTTGAGGCTGAGAGAATGTCACTTCTCCAAGGTCATCCAGTAGGTTTCCTTGGATGAACCAGAATTCAGACCCTGGCTTCCAGAGTCATAGTTCAATGCTCACACCACCACACCATGCTGGCTGTCAGTTGACAGTGCATTAGGAACACTAAAAGTGCAATCTTATGCATATCCATAAATGGAGCTTACCTGGTTAGTATTTGGATCGGAAACTGCTAACAAATACCAGGTGCTATAGGCTATAATTTAAAGGAAGAACCTGGCAAACCCACCTCTGAGTATTCCTTGCCGAAGAAAAGCCTTTGAAATTAATGGGGTCACCATAAGTTGACAGACAACTTGAAGGCGCGCATGCACACAGACACACACAGACACAGACACACACACACACACACTCCTAAGTAAGAAGGTATATGGTCGTAGTGTTTAGGAGGCCAGGTCAGGGACACAAGATACAGTGGAGCTTACAGGCAGTGAAAAGAGCAGCTGCAGTGCTGGTATGGAAATCTCCACTTCCCCCAGGATTGCTCAGAACGGAAGAAAGAGAACTCCAGCTGTGGAACAAACGTTTGGATTGCCGCCCAACCCGCGAAATGAAGAGACCACACACAGGGCTTGGGTTCAACTAGGGCAATTTATTAATATGCCTAATTAACATAATTATGAGGTGAACTTGAACTTGAACTTCTGACCTAAGACGGGGGGTCAAGGCCTGTGTGAACTATGGCAAGAGTCAGCTTCCGACCTTCTTCCATAGCCCATATAGCGAGATCCGGGCCCCAAAGCCAACCGCTGAAGCTGCGTTAAGACCTTGGCCGGCCCCTGTCTGGGAGGTGAGCCCCGAACCGCCACCCCCCAGGCTCACGCCAGTGAGGGCCAGTCCTGAGCCCTCCTCAAGGATAGCGTTTATCCTACACCAAATGGTGCCATAGGTACTCACTGACACCACTGACCCCCCCACCGGCCTGAAGAGCTCAATATGTCTGAGAATTCCTATTTAACCAAATGTGACACCACCCTGTACAGCCAATTACCCAATCCCTCGGCGCAGTGTAGGGTAGGCGAAAAAACCCCTTTAACAGGGGAAAAATTCCTACCCGGCCCTGAAGCGACCAGCTATCTTACACTGAAACCATAGGGCAGGAGGGTGGGTCGTCGCCTGCTGGACAAAGAGACTGAGGGAGGAGGCGGGGCAGCCCTAAAAACGCCACCGTGCCCCGCCCCCTCCCCCGGCGGCCCCTTCTCGCGAGAGGGCAGCAAAGGCCACCCCTCCGCCACTGCTTCGCTTGGGCGTTGGGGGACGAATTGTCCCTCTAAGTGCCTCTCTGCAACCACAGGACTCTGGATTTGGTGGCTCCTCTGCCACATGTTCTCTCTTCCCTGCTTTGATTGGCTCGCTCTGCCCATAAATTATAAATTTAGATAGATGTCACACATTGTTATCCCAGGGGCACAAATTATTGCCAAATTAATGCACATTTACCAGAAACACAGATGCAGCAAAATAAATGAATTCATTTCAAAGTGAACACATTCTGAATAAGAATATTAGTTATTAAAATTTGAAATCATATTAATCCAAAAATAATATCTCCAACATATTCAACTACTATTTATAATTACATGATAAAGGTATGCTCTGACTTGCAATCCCGCCTGTAGGTTTGCAGTTGTATCCAAGAGTATTAAAAGAACTGGTAGAAGTAATCTCAGAACGTCTGGCAATAATCTTTGAAAATTTCTAGAGAATGGGAGAAGTCCCAACAGACTGGAGAAGGAAAAATATCGTCCCCATCCTTAAATAAATAAATAAATAAATAAATAAATAAATAAATAAATAAATACTCTGATCACTAAAAGTCAACATTGGTTTCTTAAAAGCAAATCACGCCAGACTAATCTTGTCTCTTTTTTGGACAGTGTTACAAGCTTGACAGATGAAGGGAATACTGTGGATTTAGCACATCTTGACTTCAATAAGGCCTTTGACAAGGTCTCCCATGATATTCTTGCAAACAAGGTAGTAAAATGTGGGTTAGACAATGCTACTGTGAGGTGAATTTTTAATTGGCTCACTGGCTGAACACAAAGGGTTCATGCAGCATATGTGCACTATATAGAGATGGAAAGAATCTTCAAAAATATTTAAGTGATAAATTAAAAAAAAACTGTCAGGATACCCTGACCAGGATAATACTGGAGGGACGATAATTGTCACAGTTTGAAGTTTATTGCTTTTGAAAAAGAAAAAAAGGAGAGGATTGTACCAAGAACAATATTTTCTGCACAGAAAAGAACATTTCTACGCAAAAATGGCAGTTTTCTGCATTTGAAAAAACATGATCATTTTTCACAAAGAGTAAGTCCCAATATATGCATAGATCTTGACAACCATAGTTCTCAAGGACTTCTCTTGATCCCACAAAGAACTGACTAGTGGGGCACCACAGGGTACTGTCCTGGGCCCAGTGCTATTTAAGATCTTTATCAAGGACTTGGATGGGTGAATAGAGGGCATTGTTATCAAATTTGCAGGTGACACAAGATTAGGAGAGGTAGCTAATACTCTAGAAGATAGGATCAGAACTCAAAATGACCTTAACAGTTTAGAGAGCTGGGCCAGAGCTAGCCAAATGAATTTCAACAGGAAGAAATGTCAGGTATTACACTTAGGCAGAAAGAATTTTGAAATGCACAGGTATAAAACGGGAGACACCTGGCTTGACCACAGTACCTGTGAAAGGGATCTAGGAATCTTAGTGGATAACAAACCGAACACGAGTCAGCAGTGTGATGTGGCAGCTAAAAAAAGCCAGTGAGATTCTAGACTGCATCAATATGCGTATAGTGTCTAAGTCAAGGGAAGTAATAATACCACTCTATTCTGCTTTGATCAGACCCCACATGGAATATTGAGTCCAATTCTAGGCACCACGATTCCAGAAGGATGTTGGCAAACTGGAATGTATCCAGAGGAGGCCAACCATAATGGTAAAAGACCTGGAAACCCTATGAGAAGCAGCTAAGTGATCTGAATACACTTTGTCTGGAGGAGAAAAAGTTAAGAAGTGACATGATAGCTATGTTTAAATATTTGAAGGAACGTCATATGGAAGATGGAGCAAGCTTGTTTTTGTTGAGAGTTAGATTTTCCCAGGGTGTTAGCCCCTTGGGGGAAATTCTATGAAAGCTAAAACTGTTAGGAATCAGCCGTCTTTTAGCAGAGTAGCAGAAAAAGCATGTCCCAATCTTTGTGTGGCTTCCTTGAACTGAGACTGACCTAGAAAGGCAGGCAGTTTTCAGGTTACAAATTTATGAAAAGTTTAATAATGAATTTTACAATTACATGTGCATTGGAGAGACTAGATCCTAACTAGCTAACAAAAAGATTAGGTAAGACAGTAGCTTCATTTTTAACTCACCATCTTCTTGGTGGAGAGACGAAGCATGGTCCGAGGGAAGGAAGTAGAAGCAAAATGGCAAAGAAGGCAAAGAGAGAGAGGCCTGAGACATGTGGCCTTTTATGAAAGCCAATGACCCCAGGGTCTATCCTGGGTCACATGGTCTGGTCACCTGGATACCATAGCCATGCATTTAAATAACACAAAGAGCAGGAGTGAGGCTTCAGGTGAGGAGGAAGAAGGTTTTGGCATGCAAAGGAGAAAGAAATTCTATGCTAGCTAAGCCCTACTTGCCCTAGAGCAAGGGAGTGGAGGGAGAAAATGTCAGAATTTTCCAACAGGTTTTCTGCTGCTCCAGAGACTAAGACATAGAGCAATGACTTCAAACTTGAGGAAAAGAGATTCCACCTAAACATAATGAAGAACTTGCTGATGGTAAGAGCAATTTGACAGTGGAATATGTTGCTTCAATGTAGTGAAGTCTCTTGTGCTGGAGGTCTTTAAATAGAGGGTAGATGGCAATCTGTCAAGAATGCTTTGATTGCATATTCCTGCAAGACAGAGGATTGGACCTGATGGCCCTTGTGGTCTCTTCCAGCTCTATGATTCTATAATTCCATAATTTTGAGTCAGATAATTACATAGTGTTTTACTCAGGAAACGAAAACCTAAGAAGAAATGGTGTGGTATTAATAGTGAAGAGAGATAGCACAAAAGCAGTCAAAGGACATAATTCAAAGTCTAGTTGAGTCATATAAGTTAATCTTCAAGGGAAACCCATCATTATAATCATAATCCAGGTTTATGAAGAAGAAGAAGAAGAAATTGAAAGATTCTGTGCTGGAGTCCAAGAGGAAACTGATCATACACCAAAACAGGACTTGTTAACCATAGGCAATTGGAATGCAAAAGCAGGCAACAAAGCAAAATCCAAGACTGTAGGAAATGTTGGCCTAGGATTATGAAATGAAGCAGGACAGTGACTGATTGAATTCTGTGAGTCCAACAGTTTGTTCATCACAAGCAAATAAACACACAAGCAAACAAACATTCTTCAAGCAACCAAAGAGGCAACTGTAGAAATGGACATCACTTGATGGCTAATACAGCCAATAAATGGAAGCAGAAGGCAGAAAAGCTCCATTCTCTCAGTCAACAGAAGACCAGGAGCAGATTGTGGTGGAGACCATGAATTTCTAATATCAAAAATTAAAGTCAAAGAAGAAAACTAAACCAATCAATGCATCAAAATACAACCTGAGGAACATCTTCATAGAATTTAAAGATAATGTAAAGAAAGGTTTGCCCTATAAGGCCTAACTGACCAGGAGCTAGAAGAACTCTGGACTGGAGTCAGGGGCATTGTCAGGGAAATGCAAAAAGTCACTGTCTGCAGCTAAAAAGAAAGAGAAGCCTCAGTGGATGACACATAAAACTCTTCAAGTAATTAAGGACAGATGAGAAGCAAAAGTAAAAGGTGGCAAAAATAGGGTCAGAAACCTGGATTTAACTGTTCAGCAAGTTGTGTGCAGGGACAAGGAGAATTACACAGTACATGACCAATGAAGAGGCATTAGGGCTCATATTGCAAATGTATGTTTACATTGGATAATGGAGTGCACCAAAAAATTTCAGAAGAAAATCAGCCTCTGATTTACTGATTATAGCAAAGACTTTGATTGTGTAGATCATGAAAAACTATGGATTGCTCTTAAAGAAATGGGTGTGTTGCAACATTTGATTGTCCAGATGTGTAACCTGTACTTAGGATGAGAGTCTACTGACAGGGCAGAATATGGAGAAATGGAATGTTTTCCAAATAGTAAGAGGGTCAGACAAGGCTGCATTTCATCACTCTTTCTATTCAACTTGTATGCTGAACATATCATACATAAAGCAGGATCAGACCTCGGGGAAGGAGGTGTGGAAACTGGAAGAAACAGCAACAATTTAAGCTATGCAGATGACACTGTACTACCATTAGAAAATAGCAAAGAGCTGGAATGATTATTGAAGAAAGTGCAACAGCAGATTAACAGCTGAACATTAAGAAAACAAAAATAACTTTAAAGCAGACAATGATAACAATTGAAATCGTTCAAAGTTTTCCATATCTTGGTCCAGTCATTAATCAGAATGGAGACTCCAGTCAAGAAATCAGAAGAAGACTGGGACTTGGAAGGGCAGCTATGAAGAAACTAGACAAGATACTGAAGTTTCAAGATATATAGTTGAATAGTAAAGTTAGGATTGTCAATTTATTTGAAATGTGGTACTGGAGAAGGTATCTGCAGATATGGTGAATAGCTAAAAAGAAAAATCAATGAGTCCTAGAATAAATAATGCCTGAACTCTCCCTAGAAACCAAGATGACAAAACTGAGGTTGTTGTAATTTGGCCATATCATGAGAAGACATGACTCACTAGAAAAGATAATAATGCTTGGTAAGACAGAAGGCAGTAGGAAAAGAGGAAAACTTTATTTCAAATGGATAGACTCAGTCAAGGAAGCTACAGCCCTGACTTTGCTAGACATGACTGGGGCTGTTCATGACAGGGTAACTTGGAGGTCTCTAATTTATAGGGTTGTCAGCAGCTAACAGCAGTTAACAACAAGAGACTGCATACCTTACAGAGCCCACCCCTGCCAGGCTCACTGCTCCCTCTATTCTCATGGTTCCAGGGCAGAGGGAAGAGTCTGAGAGCTGGGCAGGATTATTCTTGGGGTAATCGTGTTCCTCCTGCAAGTCCTTCAAGGAAAACCCTGTTTCATGCTCTGGGCAGAGCTGAATCCTGACACTGGCATTCAAGATAGCACAACTGTTTACAGCAATCTGGTACAACTAACCAAATTTAAAAACTGAATGGCACTATCTCCTCTCTGGAGCTTAGAAAAGTTATTTTTGGAGTATACTTCCCAAGATCTTGCAGCTTGCATGGCCACTGGGATCCTGGGAGTTGTAGACCAAAGGCAATGTCCTCAAAGGCCATATCCACACTACACTGCTACAGTGCTGAGGCCAAAGAGCTCTGTGGCTGAGAATTCTAAATGCACCTCCCCAAACTGCAAACCCCATGATTCCATAGGATGTTGAAAGTAGAATAATAGCACTATGACAGTGTAGTGCAGAAATGCCCAAGTTCTGTTCCTCTCCATGAACATGGAATTGCTATGATAAAAGTTATTGTTATGAGTAAAGGTTGCATACATCTGCCCTGATTTGCCTTGAAAAGATAATTTACAACTCTCTTTCTTTTCCTAAGCTAAATTTTTGTTATCATAGTTCTAAATCCTACTGCTGGCTCCAAGTAGAGTAGATGCACTGGACAATGTGATTTACATAAGCAATTGAGTCAGCGGTCTACTGTAGCTGTAATTACTAATCAAATTTTGGCTAAAGTACATTGTGAACATTCCAGGGTTTATTTAAACTGTTAAAGCTAAGGAATATTGGACTAAAGGGCATGATCCCAAATGTTGGAATAAAGGATGTGATCACAAATGTGTATTGCATTTTCAGAAATGTCTTGAGACATGTATAACTATTACCAGAACCAGAAAATCAGAAAACATTGTTTGATTACAATACTTTTTAATGATTTTTTTTGTGCAGAGCACACATTTTGTTTTTACTTGTCTAAGGATACTTGGTTTCTAGTTATTCTAAATAACTATTTCCTCAAGGAAAGGGGGAAAAACCCTGAACAAAAACAAGCCTGTTAGGAAGTCTTTTGATAAAGCGATCAGTCCGTTCCTTCTAACAACAGATATATCGAATATTTCCCCCCCCCCCATCTCTCTGCTTAATAAAAGCCTACAAATGTAGTTCTTGCCTAATTGTAAAACACCAATTTATGTGAAGCGGTTGAGGTTACAAAGACATTGTGAATTCTTAGCCCAGTTTCCCTGCTGATGAGCAAGAGCTGTCTGTGTGGCTCTCCCAGAGGTGTCAGTGGAATCTCTATAGTGCCACACAAGGGTTCTTAGCTCAAAGTAAATACACTTCCCACAAACTCAGCTGCTTAATCTGTTTGCAGGTTGAATTATAAGATGGGGTGGGTGATTGTGGGTGCTGGGAAGCTGCAGTGAGCATTTCCACAGTTCCTTGACAAAAAAAAAAGGGGGCATGGAGCTGCTGTCAAAAGACTTTGCCCAGCTGTATAATTTTGCTACAGGCTCTGACGGCTGACTTTAGCATTAACTAACCTGGCAGATATTTTCCCAAGTAGTTAAGCATGTCAAATTGAATTAATTCCTTTTTTCTCCCCCACAGAAGCTCATGTTAGAGTTAGCTACGGTTCAGGTTATATCTGCAGGTCTGTTAAAGCGTACCTTGTTTTTGGAGGAAGCGGGAATTACAGCAAAGCTAGAAAATTTCATGTGGGATAATCCTGGTCTTTACAACAAGACTACACTATCATAGCAGCAAATGTAAATTTAATTTTTTCATTCACAGATTTTGTAATGACTTTGCTGACCCCCAAAGGTCTTCAAAGTGATATGTTTCAAGGTGATATTACCATTTGCAACAGTCTCACACAGCTGATAATTTAAAAAAAAGAGAGCAAAAGAAAACCATTTTTAAAATAACCCAGAGAGCAAAACAATCTAATTTTAAAAACCATCAAAAGTCAGAGAGAACAAAAGTTTTCATGGCTCCCACAAGCTAGGCAATGATGCAGCTAATTCCCTCTTTAGGGAGGGAATTTCAGTTAAGAGTGACGCTACAGAATAGAGCTGGCCCTCCACATTTGTGGGTCTGACCTTCACAGATTTTTACAAGTTTCTCCAACCGCTGCCCCCACACCTCAGACACTTCTTTTCTGGGGGAACTGTCCCTCTCAGCAGCTACGATCAGGCTGTGCAGCCCTTTAAAAATCCACCTCTGGTCCTCCTCCTCCCCCAGAAGCCACTGCCTGGCCAGTTAGGATAGCTCACAGCCCAGTTCATGAGCACCACAAACTCTCTCCCAATGCCACCCCACACACCCAAGGAAGGAGACAGGCATGAGAAAGGAAGTATATGCTGACCCACCCCTTTCCCTATCCTTTCCATGACCTGGTTTGGACCCTGGGTGCCTGCCATCTCCACCATGCCTTGGTCCCATTCCCACAGACACATACATTTTGATATTCGCAGTTTTCCCACTTTTCCTGGGACCTTGCACCCTGAACCCTAGCAAATGTGGAGGGCTGACTGTGGTCCCAGTTAATCTCTCTTCATAGTGGAGGGGTACATAACACCTCAGCTTGTTCTGTTGTAGCTGCAACCACCTGTAACTGCTACCTTTTGTGAGACTTCTCAAATCCCACTTCTCCTCAAATCCTACTGCTGGCCAGCAATTGGTAAAATCCAACTTGTTGTGCCATTGCTACCACATATACAAATGTTTTCAACTTATGGAGACCCTAAGGTGAATCTAAGAGCCAATGTTGTGTAGTGGTTTGAGTTTTGGACTACAACCCTAGAGACCAGGATTTGATTCCCTGCTCCACCATAGAAACTCAGTGGGTAACCTTGGGTTCATCACACACACTCAGCCCCAGAAAACCCTGTAAGAGGTTTGCCTTAGGGTCACCATAAGTCGGAAATGACTTGAAAGCACAGAACAACAAGGTGAACCTATCACAGGACTTTCTTGCCAAGATTTGTTCAGAGGGCATATGCCTTTGCCTTCCCCTGAGGCTAAGAGAGTGTGACTTGCCCAAATTCACCCAATAGGTTTCTGTGGCTGAGCAGAGAGTTGAACCCTGGTCTCTAGACTTGTAGGCCAACATTCAAACCAGTACACCATGCTGGCTCTTCATTACTCACTACACTATTTATGAAACTGCAGAACATCACAAGTTAATGCTTCATGGTGCTGTTTTTAAGGTTAATATATAGTTTTTTAATGAATTTTTATGTTTTTAGTGTTTAATGTTTTAACTTCATAAATTGTTTAACCATTTCTAAATAACTCCTTTATTCCTACTTTTATTAATGACTTTGTATAGTTTTTAATTTGCATTGTTTTAAATATGTTGTTAACTGCCTTGGGTCCTATTATTCAGAGAAAGGTGGGATATGATGATGATGATTGATGATGATCATGATTAATAATGATGATGATGCAGCTAGTCTAAGGCTTAGCTTTCGGCTCTGAGGATTTATTGTGGGCTGTAGAAGGCCCAGTATTGCCCAAACAAACAAAAACAGAAGTGGCAGAAAATCTCTCCCCTCCTTTTAATTTTGGGAACCTGAGGGAAGGGTCTGCACCATGCTTTAACTGCTGCTACTACTGCTTCTGGAGGACTCCAGAAATTGAAAACCTTTTTCAATTTTTGCTCAAGCATTTTTTTTCCAGAGCAGGGACACTGAGATGGGAGGCTGTGGGCCACCAAAACAACTTTGGAGGCATGGAGTGGCGGGGTTGTCAGCATGAACATGGAGAGGGTTCGAAGAGGGAAATATGAAGGTGTTGTTCATCCTGCAACTAGGCATCTGAAGTGCTCCATCTATGCAGAAGGGATAGGGTTCAGCACCTTGGACAGCTTCTTTAAAGTTTGCACTAAAACCCAAAGTGGATTTGCTGCCCTAGTGATGCGGAGGCCCCCAGCCATCACTGCAATCACATTATGCCAGTCTTCTGCTATCTGTATGTCTGCTGGTTTCTTTCCAGGCTCAATTAAAAGTGTTGGTTTTAACTGTCAAGCCAAAGGTAGCACAGCCCAGGGGCCACATGCTTCCTCTCCTGATGTTTTTGTGACTCAGAACTTCCAGAAACCACAGGCCGGTCTTTTTTCTGTCCAAAAAAGAGGATGAATAGCTTTTTCTGGAAGCCCCAGGCAAAAGCAAACTGCTGCAGCCTCTCCTAGCTTGTGTGTTCTTCCTGACTGATAATTTTTACAGTCTTGACCAGACTGATGTTAGTTGGCCACACATGTTCCAGTCTTCAGCTGTGATATTTTGGAGGACATGCTTTTCTAGGATCAGCCTACAGATTAAAAGCAGAAGGACCCAAAATTTAAAGAACATCGTCACACATACCTCAGGGAGATAAAGCAGTTTGAATCAGAAGCAAGGTGGAACAGAAAATAGAATGTCAGGTTAGAACTGGTGAGATGGAGTTTCCAATCCTTCACTCACCCATAAAACTCAGTGGGCCAGGTGCCATCTCTTAGCCTAACAGAGTTGTTGTGAGGGTAAAAGGGGAAGAAGATGAGAAGTTATAGTAGTTAGAGTGTTGGAGTGAACTTGGGGGAACAACCTAATACTCTACTAGCACCCGCTGAGCAATAAAACCCATTGAGTGACAGTAGGTCTGTCAGAGGCTCATGTGTGTGTGTGTGTGTGTGTGTGTGTGTGTGTATGTTTAAGTCACTTGTTGACTTACGTTGATCCCAAGAATTTCATAAGGATTTCCTTGACAAGGAGTACTTAGATATGATTTTGTCAATTCCTTCCTCTGAAATATAGCCTACACCACCTGGTATTTGTTGGCAGTCTTCCATCCAAGTATTAAACAGAGTTGACCCTGCTTAGCTTCTAAGATCAGATGAGATCTAGAGACGCTTAGTTGGGAGGATAAAATGGGTTTTTCAAGGAAAGACAGGATAGAACTGTAGAGATAGAACTCTTGCAGCAGAAACCAGCCCAAAATAGGGTGGTGGTGCTCAGAACTGAGACTGCACATGCTCTTCCAGTTTTGACTTTTTGGCCTGTTACCCTCTTCAACCTATGAAACCCCAAATCTGTTACCTCAAGAGCAGAAACCCCATTTTTAACCACTTGTTTTCCATGCAAGGAGTAGGCTCTGAAGAAGCAAGGGATATAACTCACAAAAAGGGCCTTGAAGGCTGTGTCCCCCACTCTTTATCTATTGGGACACAGCTGTTGAAAAAGTCCCATTTTTAGGAATTATCACTGTACCATCAACAGTAAAAGATGTGCCTTTAATAAAGAACTCTTTAAGGACACTTATGGAAGGAGAGAGACATGTGAACACCTACACAGTCCATGATACGTATTCCATTATAGAGGTGATTCATCTGCTTTAAAAGAACAGAAAATATGAGGCAGGGAAAGGTGAATTGCTGCAAGCTGAATTCCATAAGCATTTGTAATTTGAAAGTATAGAAAGGGAATTAAGAGTGCAATCCTATGCCTACATACCTTGGAGTACCTAATACTAGATTCTCAGTACATTTACACAGAATAATGATGTGAGGCTACAACCCTATGGACAGTTACTAGGAGTGAGCCCTCCCTCCCAATCACCTGGAACTTATTTCTGAGAAAACAGGCATAGGATTGTGCCACCTGAGATACCACACAGATGAACTGTACTAAGGAAATGGTTTCACAATAGTTTGCAAAAATAAACCAAGAAAGAAAGAATATCACAAAGCAACATGAACTGGCCAAAAAAGGCCTTTGTTTTCAGTGCTCCAAAATGAAGCAATATACAGCTGACTGTCACTGGGAATTAACCAATACCCAAATGACTGTCATTCCATAATCGAAGCATTATATAATGGGATTTTACCAGCACGTACTGTGGCACTGGGCATGAATTATGTTTGACCCTCAGTTGCTATACCAAGAGATAATTATCACATCTACAGCTGTGAATTGAATAATCTGGGACTGAATAATTGAATAAACTGGGAATCTACAGCTCGGTAACTTGAGATCCTGGATTTAATGAGAGAGGAAGTTAAAATTTTTTTAGACAGAAAAGGGCATTACTTCAGTTGCATGCCCTTTCCTGGTACTCATACTGTCCTGATTTGGCAAGTACAGTCCAGATTGATCCTCCCTTCCCAGTAGACTCTGGCCAAAGCAAGAAAACTGGGACAAATGTGGCCTAGCAATATTTGTGGTCAGGATGGTAAAAGTTACTAATGAGGAAGGGCACACATGCTAGGAGAGGCTGCAGCAGTTTGTTTTTACCCAAGCCTACTGAGAAGGGTAAGATTCTACCTCTTCTCTTTTCTCCACTTTCTTTGACAAATTAGGCCAGTTGGAGGGTATGCCCTCCGGTTACCAGTTCAATTATTTTCCTCAAGTGGAGAACAATAATTCTGGACAGGATAACTTCCACAACATGCAGACACTCTCCACATGATTAGAAGTCCCAATTAGCATTCATGCATAAATTCTCCTGCTGAGATTCATCACTCTTCACAAGAGGAAGCTGAAAATGAAGAGGTGGAGCCAGTTCATTCCCTTTCCCCTGTGTCTTTTCAACACCCATTGTAAATGACTGAATATCACCACTAACAAAGACTCTGGTCATATTTCAAGCATGCAGGAGGGAAAAGTCTGGGAAAACCCAGAAGAGGAAGTCATGTGGTTATTCTTTCAGAGATCTTTCTGGGAAGCAGCAGCAGCAGCTAGGAAAGCTGCAAAGCACAAAAAACACCTATAACTCAGCAATTAAAGAGCACACATTCCCTCAGCCACCTTGTTAAATTAAATTAAATTAAATTAAATTAAATTAAATTAAGGTAAACAACATGAGGTAGTGGTCTGAGTATTGGACTATGAACCTGGAGACCACGATTCAATTTCCCTACTCAGCCATGGAAACCCACTGGGTGACCTTATGCACGTCACATGCACTCAGCGCCAGAAAACTCCATGATAAGTTCACCTTAGGTAACCATATGTTGAAAATGACTTGAAGGCACACAAGAACAACAACAAAACACTATAGTCCTGCATTGTTGCACAAGATGAATTTTCTCAGAAAATTTTCAATATCCTTCAGAAGCAGGGAAGAAAACTAGGAAGGAAGGAAAAGAATTTGGAATTTGACATGACATTATTTGGAACTTTTGGGTAATGCTTTCTTTAATGATATAGTCACACTTCTGAGACAAACACCAGGGCAGAGCCTGGACAAGTAATTTTCTTAGACTACAATACCAAGAATCCCCAGACAATTTTTACAAACAGTGGAAATGAGAAAATGAATAGCTATCACTATTTAACAAAGAGCAAATAAACAGTGAGCAAATAATGAATTTCCAAGCTGTTGATAGTATGATGGTTTTCTGGCGCAGTGATTCTCATGCAATACTCTTATGGGCCTTTTCTGTAACTAGACATTCTTTAGGGGGAAAAAGGAACAAATTTGTGGCCACCCAACAATGGCTGTGGCAGGGCAATGCAGGAGAGTTCAGGAGAGTTCTTTTTATCTCTGCCAAGAGATGGTGGATATGGCATAAGGTGAATACAGGGCAATGTACAATCCTATGTTCAATCTCACCTACTAGAAAAACTTGTTAACTTATTATATTTTTAATCTGTTCAGTAAAAAAATCTTGGGACATATTAAAAACATCAGACATAATATATTATACAGTTGTCTCTTTATTTTTATAGGGGATGGGGTGCAGGACCCCCACAAAAGTAGAAAACCCACAAATATCTCCAGCCCCCACAAACCATATTTAACACATACAAAAAAAAGGCAAGGGAAGCAGATTCAACCCACCATAGGTTCAAATGTATGGTACAATCTGCTGTGGGGAACATACCAGCTACCAAATTCTGCCTCTGAGGCAATGGGGTTCCTTTGCAATGCAGAAGTGGGCAGCTGGCAAGACCTGTCACTATCTCTGCTGCTGCCCTGTGCCATTTTTAATAGGAACTTACAAGCCTCACTTCATGTTCACAGTTTTCATTCCCCAGCTCGGGAGACGTTTCCTTTAGATCAGTGGTTCTCAACCTGTGGGTCGCGACCCCTTTGGGGGCCGAACAACCCTTTCACAGGGGTCGCCTAAGACCATCAGAAAATACATATTTCTGATGGTCTTAGGCTCCATTCCCTCCTCAGTGGTGGTGTGCAAGTATGAGCCATGTGCTCACGTCCTCCTGCTCCCTTTGGTGGGAGCACGTGTGGCTGCACGCACTCCTGCCAAAGGGAGCAGGAGGACATGAGCGCGTGGCTCGCACTTGCGCACCACCACTCCTGGGCCTTTTCCGCACGTTACCTTATCACGGAGGTGGGGGGTGCCCTCTCTTTGCTACTCCTTCATCCCGCAGCTGGCTTCCTGGTCACACGACCACCCCGCCTCTTCCTTCTGCAGTGCAGCCTGGGAGCTGTAGGCTGCACTGGGGGAGGAAGGGGTGGGTTGGTCGCGCTACCAGGAAGCCAGCTGTGGGACGAAGGAGCAGTGAAGAGAGCGCCTCACACAAGAACCTGCTTGTGCGAACGGCAACCCCCTACCTCTGTGATAAGGTTATGTGCGGAAAAGGCCGAGGAGTGGTGGTGCGCAAGCGCGAGCCACGTGCTCACGTCCTCCTGCCCCCTGTTCAGAAGGGACTGAAATCGTTCCCTTTCTCCGCTACCGGGAGAACCTCCCGTCTGACGGGCCAGCTTGGGGGGTGGAAGCAGCACGGGGGCAGGCCCCCTCTTTGCCACAGCCCCGCCCCACTCACCATGGAGGGGGGCACTGCAGAAGGGCCGGGGGGCCACAAGGCGGCACTTTTCTGGGGGTCGAGCTGCGCCCGGCGCAAAAGATAAAGGTGCTGGTACGCCCCCGGTGAGGGTCGACACTCTGGAAACTTTTTCCACACTGCTCCCCTCCCCAGCGGAAACAAGAGCGAAGCAGAAGCAGAGCCCGGGGGGGGGTTCTCGAAATTTTTTCCCAGGGGAGATGTGCGGCTCCTCTTTCCCTCCCTGCCTGCTCCCCACTGTTCCTGGCCGGCGAGGCGGCCTTTGCCGGGGGGAGGCATTGTAAATAATACATAAATAATTTTATGGTTGGGGATCACCACAATATGAGGAACTATATTAAAAGGTCTCACCATTAGGAAGGTTGAGAACCACTGCTGTAGATATACTGAACTAAGACAAGAGTAGACAACTTTGGATTTCTAAGAGCCACTTCCTGAGCCCACCATGGGTAATACTAGTCTTTCCAGTGCAACCAGAAATGATCAAAAAGCAAATCAAGCTGAGAAAGAGTGACCAGTCTAAGATTACCCAGTGAGTTCACTGTATTTCATGTGGATCCCCCAAGTCCAGTACTCTAATCATTATACCTCCACTGGCTCGCACTCAGTTTGCTACAGAGTTGTCTAAGGAGCAGCTTACAATGTATATATTAAACCATCACTAACCCTTTCTGGTTAAAAACAATCACTTCTGTTTTTTAAAAGGATTATGTGTCAGAGGGCTACAACAGAGTTTAGGTAGGCATCTTTTTCAAAGAAGAATGGTGTTCTCTGGAGACTTCTGGAGGCACAAGTCTTTCAGTTGCTACTCCCCAAATGGAGGGGGGATGAAATAGGGTTTCTGGGGCTGCAAAAACTTCCTTGGGGGCCAGATGTGTTCTAGAGGCTATGCAATTCTCATCCATGGGCTTCCATCATCCTTAAATATACTACAGCCTCTCCACATTCTCAAGGCTTTGGGGCACAGAACCCTTGTGAAAGTAGAAAAGCCACAAATAATTCTCCCTCTTCCACAATTCCTCTCCCATTCTTCTACAGAGCTTCCCCCATCCCATCCTTTGCTTCTGGCCTGGGTGTTGGGGGTGGGGAGAAAAAAGACAATCTAAAAGCCATACTGGTACTTTCCTCTCAGACAAAGAAGAGGGAAATTCTGGAGTTCTAATTACTCCTGACAGCCATCTTGAGAAAGGAGCACCTGACCAATCAGCAGCCAATACACAGCAGAATGTGAAACCACATGGCAGAGAGGCTGTGCCCTCAGCAATGGGAGGGGGCTTTGCTCACCCAAAAGGGAAAAAAAAGTCCATTTTAAACACAAGCCTTGCAAGCCTGGGGTGAGGAATGCAAGAGATGAGAGGTGGAAAATGGTGGGAAGAGGCAAGCATGTGTCTCGTAAATAATCAAATTTGCGAAGGTTAAACTCACAAATGCAGAGGGAGGACTGCAATAACTGGTGGTGTCTACCATATTGGAAGATACTGGACTGAGCAAATCTGAGTTTTCATTCCTCCTCCCAATTCAAAAAGCAGGTTACAGAAAAATAATTATACATCCCTAGATTGAAATACACTGGAAGATAGATCAAGTAAAAAAAATTGAGAACTAAGAGGAAAAGAGAAAAATATTTTAGCTGGGCTATGTATATGCATACATGCTAGACATGAAAATGATACATACCATAATATGATTTGATGGAATATTAAGACATGAATACAAACTTTAAACAGCAACATATGGGAGAAACTATTTTCCTTAAAGAAAGAAATGTGGATGAATATTGCTACTTTTAGGCTGCAACACTATGCGCAATTATAGTACATACACTTACCTAGAAGTAAGTACCACCTAACCCAGATGGACCTGTTTCTGAGTATACAGGACTTCTTACATTTCAGATAGAACTGAGTTCTTCTCATGTCTAGTGTGCAACCAGAGATGGGATGTGAATATGAGAGTGAGGTTAAACTTTGCAATGACCATCTATGGATGTCTCATGACTTGAAGACACAGGTGAACGTATGAACTAGAAAAGAATTTCAGCCTACATAAAGTCAAAGTGAGGTTGCACATAGTTCCAATGTCAGATTCTGTAACCGTGCCAGTTAAAACTATATTGTGTGAAGCAACCATTAATAAATGATTTAAAAATAAAATAAATGAAAACAAAAAGAGTCACCTCTCTTGCTGATGGTATGACTATGCAGCATTATAGTTACAGAGAGAGAGAGAGAGAGACAAAAAAAAAATCCTAGTGTTTAATGGCTCTGCCATTGTCTGATGAATTGTTACAACAATATTGGCATTACTTTAAAAGATGTAGAGATTGGTGTCCGTTTAGTTCAGTCTCTACATATGTCACAGGAAGAGGACCAAGAACCCATTTAGTTTGCATTTTTCAAAAGAGAGGCAATGGACTTACGTTTGAAGTTTCTCGTTGGCTTGTTGTGAAGCCTCTAAAGCTTGCTGAAACTTTAATTCCATGTTTGTTCTCTCTTCTACTGTTCGCTGAAGCTGGGTCACTAGCTCCTCATTCTGGAGAAGAAGCATGGATACAATATCTTCTCTGTTCTTCAGAACTTTTTCGTAGGTCAGAAGAGCAGAATTGAACTGATCCTTAAGGTTCACTTCTTGAGACAAAGATTGATGCAAGCTGGCAGAAGAGAATGTATACATTTCAGTGATATGAAATACATGCCTGGAAAATTTAATTAAAAAAACCAGTCATGCAAAAGAAATTTTTAAAATAAATACAGTATATACAAAAATTCCATGACTAAAATATTCCAGTATTAAACACAAACAGCACACCAGAAGACAACTGGGAATGTCTATCCATTAGTTTCATGTAGAGTAGACCCACAGAATCAATGGGAAGTTAGTAAGTAAACCCTTAAATAAGTTTCACTGATCTGATCGATTTACTCTAGTTGGAACTAACAATGGGATTTAAGCTAATGGCAATAAAACGAAATTAATGCACAACTGAATTACACAGACACATGAATGCGCAACATTCCTTATACTTCTTCACTAGATTCCCTTTATGGCAAGTCTATGAACTAGAAGTCACTTTTAGTCAAACTTTTAAAAAAGCTCTTATTGATGCAGGGATTGCATCAGTTCTGATTATGTAAAAATAATACAGTACTGGCCAAGACCATAGTATTTTGTTACAGTCAAGGACGTATCTCAGAAACAGGGATGCAAGGATGCACTTCTCTGCATCTCTGGATCTCTTCTATCTACCAAGCTGAAATACATTTCCTTAAGCTGCATCAAAAGAACATGCACCTCTTGCAAATGTCATGCTTTGGTACAAGCAGTGAGACTGATAAGAACATAAGAAATGCTAATGGATTGAAAGCCTATTTAATCTAGCATCCTGTTCCCACAGTAGCTAAATAGGGCCTATGGGAAGCTTATCAGCAGGACAGCAGGAAAATAATACCCTCCTGTCCTAGCAATGCTTACATAGAGGCTGGTAGTGGTGTGTACTCAACATGACCAATAGCCACTGATTGCCTTATCCTCATGATTGCTTGGTAGAACCTGAGCCTTAATGACTTCCCAATAGTGATATTGAACTGATCCATGCTGACTGAATCAAAACCTAAAGCCCTCATTCATTGAGTCTACTGAACAGTGAGTCAACACTTAGGTGAAAGTTTTCAAAGAAATAGTCATGTTACTCTGTTATACCATAAAAATGAAAAGCAGGAAGGAGGGCAGCAGGAGGAAGAATCCAGCAGCACCTTTAAGACTGCCTAACAGTTCACTTTTTCAGATATACCAATGCAGTATTGTTAAAGCCACAGGTCTTTAAGCACAGTCTCCCATGAATTTCATAGGGCCTTTCTGCACTATATTGTTATAGTGATATTATTCCACTTTCAACATCCTGTGGAATTCTGGGTTTTGTAGTTTACTGAGGCCACAGAGCTCTCTGGCTGAGAATTCCAGATACCTCTCCTAAACTGCAAGCCCCAGAATTCCACAGGATGTTGAAAGTGGAAAAATAGCACTATGTAGGGTTTTCTTAGGCAAAGAATACTCAGAGGTGATTTGCCAGTTCCTTCTTTTGCCCATAGAATCTGTTATTTGTTGGTGGTCTCTCATTCAAGTACTATCTAGGCCTGATCCTACTTAGGGATCTAGTGCCTCTGAGTATTTACTTATTCTTAAATGTGCTGCTAGATTCTTTCCCCTTTTCCTTTTCAACACCTATGTAAATCTCATTGATTCAAAGAGTCTCCTCTAGTTGGGACTGTCAGATTTTGGCACAAGTACATGTGAACAGCATTTTCTCACACTCATTCCTTATTACCTTTACCTCTCTCCTTCCCTCCCACCCTGTCTGAATTTGGTTTGTAAGCTCCTTGGGAAAATAACCTTTCTTTTTTGTTATAATAACATGTCATCTACTACCAAAACAATGAATGGCAATAACAAAAGGCTACCAGTGGTATGCAAAAGACGATCTTTTCATGCAAATCCAAAGGATGACAGAAAGATAAACAAGACTATCTCGTCACAAATGGATGTGGTAGAAACTAGCAGATGTTATGCCTTTTCTATGCAGACCCACTCCTGAACATTTTCTGAGCACATGACCTAAATACACAGCTTTTTCTTTTTAAATATTTTTTATTAAAATTTCGAATAAAGGTATAAAATGGGAACATTTCTTCTAAATGTTCTCCTCCCCCCAACTCCCATAACAAGTTTTCTTCTCCAGTTTTGCCCATCTGAATCAAACAAAAAGTGTGATACAATACAATACACGGAGTCCAAAAACACAGCTTTTTCCAGTTACATACCAGTCTACAAAAAGTCCTGTTACTTTTAAAAATGTTATTGTAAGATTGTCATCCACTGAAGAAAATTTTGCATCAATTAAAATATTGCATGCTATATATAGACAGAAGTAAAGTTCAGGCGTCACTTAGTGAAGACACATGTTTATTTCATTCTACACAAAAAAACATTTTCTTATTTGCTTCCTCAGAGACCTTCTCTCAGTAATTTCCTACTGAGGAAGGCTAGGCTGGCCCCCTCCCTCTTGTCTTTTCACCACCAGCAAAGATTTTTCTTTATTCAGGTGTGTCTTTGACAAGTGACCTTTCTTACTGCAGAAGGGACTTTTAATAAATGGATGGGTGCCTTGAGCTATTCTGTTGTTGTGTTTAACGTGCTTAAGAAGTTTTAATGCTTTTATTCATTTTATGTTTTGGTTATATATTTATTCTATTTAAATTCTAAGTTGCCTTTGGCCACATTCTTGTAAGGAGAGATATATAAGCTGAAAATTTTGAATATGGTATTTTCGAATTGCTGCCTCGGAGTACAGTAAAATCTCCTTCTTTGGAGGTTTTTAAGCAGAAACTGGATAGCCATCTGTTGGGAATGCTTCGATGTGTGTTCCTGCATAGCAGGGGGTTGGACTGGACGGCCCCTGTGGTCTCTTCCAGCTCTATGACTCTGTGAATATGAATTCCAAATATTTTGATAATAGTTGCACATAGAATATGTGATGATGATGATAACAAATTTTGGCTAAAGCAAACAGGAAATATGGAAAATCCATAATACCTCCCTTCACATACAAAGGGGCACAACATCTCCTAGAATTGCAAGGCAGGCCTCAGCGTACGGTGGCAGTGTGATCTACGTCACAGAACTTAGTCTTCTCTTTGAAGTGTGTCTGGTTCAATATAAATGAGAAAGGAAAATAGGCGATCAGAGGTGTCCAACAACTTTTAGTAGAATTAGGTCAGCAAACTAAATGTACAAGCCACCTGGTCACTTTCTTCCTTGCCATCAATTATTGCAAAATGTACATCTATATCTAGGTAACATAAGTAAGTATAATGCTAACCTGTGTCCCATTTTATAGTCCGTGTTGCTGTTGTTGAGTGCCTTCCAGTTGTTTCCAACTTATGGGAATCCTAAGGTAAACCTATTAGAATTTTCATGGCAAGAATCGTTCAGAGGTATTTCCTCTTTTCTTGGCAACACCTATCGCTAGGGTTCCCAGGTCTTAGAGCCTGCCCTCTTTCCCTGGTCCTCAGAGTAACAGCACTGCCTTGAAAAGTGTATATGTGTGCTCTCCTCATTTGTGGGGCTTGGTGTTGTTTTATCTGAATGACTTACTCTGTACAACTATGGGTTATGCTCAATGAATCATGCTCAATCACATCTCCACAGCCTGCCCCTTAGAACATCACCAGTGCCTTGTGAAATCAAAATGAGTCATTTCTAGGTCTCAGATTTTGGTTCTGAAATCTCAGAGTCTGAATACATGGCAATGTAAGCCTATCACAATTTAGGAATTTGCACAAAAGGCACTGTGACACTAAATCTATGAATAACCACACTCTCCTGAATGTTCAGGAGAGGGAACACAGTCCAGGTACAGCTTCCTCATTCTTTTAGACCAGTCTTCCACAACTGGGTGCCCTCCAGATATTTTGGATTTCAGTTTGCATCAACTCCACCCAACATGACCGGGAGTCAAGAATGCTGGGAGATATAGTCCAAAACATCTGGGGGGCACCAGGTTAGTCAGTTCTGCCTGTAATATACTGGACAGTTAGTGTAAAGAACAATGAAACTGTTTCTATAAGACTGAAATTCTATGTGCACTTACTTGGAAGTAAGCCTATTGAACCTAATGGGTTTTGCTTTTTATTGATCATTCTCAGGATTGCATTGTAAAGTGAATTTTGGAAAAAGATAAAAAATGTTCAATAAATATTACTTAATTATTACACTTTAGGTTTTATCCCACCTTTTCTACATATTCAGCTGGAACAGGCTTTTTTGGTTATCCTATTACCATTCATAACAAAGATATGAGGTAAGTTAAGCTGAGTAAAATCAACTTTCAAAAAGGGAGGGGCTTACAGATTGAGCTGGGGCCTTATATTCATTTTTTCTTTCAAAATGGGAATTTTATGATATTTTAGTCTTATACCGCTATGCCATTTTTGTTTTGCAAGGCTTCTGTTTTGTTTTGCTTGTTTTGTTTTGTTTGCTTGACCGCAAATGTTAGGTGTAGAGATTGGGTGCTAAACCTCTGAATGACTGTGCAAGTAAGAAATGAGGTATAAATTGTGTTCTCCTATTTTGAGACTTGAATAATAAACAAAGAGCACTGGCAGAGTCCCTTTTATTTCCTTTTCTTCAGGAAAAAAAATATGACCGCATTGCCCTATCTTATTGAAATTAAAACCCACCACACATGCATAAGTAAAATATGGCTGATTTAATAGGAATCCAGAAGTTAAAGGTCAGAGTATTGGTATGTCATTACACCTACCACCTGAGGTTGTTTGAAAATGGTGTGAAGTACCTATTCAATTAAATAAGGACATTTTGAAACTATAAATAATGTATAAAGAGATACGAAAAGATCCACAGAGCAGAGGCTCTAAAAAAGAAATCATCCTCTGAAGAGCAGCAGATAAAATATATTGACTTGCATTTCCCCAGAAGTAGAGGGGAAAAATTAAGTACTCTAGCATTTCAAAGAAACACTCAAAGATATATAAGCTGAAAGTATCACTGCACCACTATTAATGTGCCTGAGAGTACTGCATTTCATAACAGAAGCCTAGATTTCAGTTTCTAATGTTGCAATCCTGTCTGAAGTGATTTAAATTCACGAAAGGATGCATAGCATCAGGTTACATAATTAATATTATTTATTTATTACATTTATGTGCCAATCTTTGCAAGAAACCACAAAGCACTTTACAAATATTAGTAAAAAACAAAACAGAAGCAGTAATAAATAAAAAATGTGAAACCCTAAATGTTCATCACATTCAACGAGAAGTAAAAAAAAAAAAAAAAATAAACAGTTCGAAAAACAGAAGATTCAGTGGCCTTCTTAGGGCCTTTCTGCATTACATTCTTACAGTGCTATTATTCCAGTTTCAACATCCTATGGAATCTTGGTGTTTGCAGTTTGGAGAGAAGCCTTTAAAGGCCCCTTTATAATAATTATAATTAGAATAATAGCACTGTAAGAGTGTAATGTGGAAATCGTCTTAGAAAACATCAAAAGGACCTGAAGGCTTGGATGGTGTATGTGGTGAAACTGAACTACAGAAAACATCTGATGACCTTTCAAATGTAGAGATTCCCATAAGGAGGGTGCTGCTACCTCAAATCCTCTTGCTCAGGTCATGACCCTTAGAGACATTGCCCATGAATAGAAACAAAAGCAAGGCCCCTTCCAAAGAGCGTAAAAGCCAAAATAGGCACTCTGATGGGAATCTGGTCCCCATACAGGTCTACATCAGTCCCCCAAAGTCAAGTCAGAAACAAGCAGAGTCAGAAAGAAGCAGTCAGTGTAGATCCCAGAGGGATAGATATAGAATAACTGCCTATGCATACTATTGAATGACAAGTTGGATTCTGTACCTGCTGCAGACTCCAAACTATCTTCAATGATAGTTAAATAAAGAACTTATTGCATTAGTCCTATTGTGAGGTTAGTAAACCATGGAGAAGACAAACTCCTGCCACACTCCGCAGTTTAAAAGCCATGAGGTTAAACACATGTCCCCCCAATACCACTCTCTGGAAGTGGTCCTGCAGGATGGAGCAGAATCATGTTTTATAGTGTCTGCAGTTCTCATCTTGTAGAGCTGCTCCAGGAAGGCACCATGGCTGATGATATAAAAAGTGACAGAGTCGCTCAGGAGGAATGAGAATTCTACCCCACTTCCATCCTCCTAGTACACATAGGATGGCCAAGACACTTTCAAAGCCAAATCCAGGCTTGAAGTAAGACTGAAATTGGTCTGGCAAATATATTTCATCTAGCCACATCCAAAAGTGATGGGGATGCTCACTAGTGACTGATGGAAGGCTTCTTGAGAAGGCGGTCCAGTCACTCATCTTTCAAGGGCATCAATACTGTCCCCTCCCTCAAAGAAGCATTTAGCAACCCTTGGGCCCGCCTAGCTAACCTTCTGTGCCTAGGCTTAAAGTCATCCTGCTGGGCAATCATCCAGAGCGTAGGTGATGGTATAAGCCTGGGCTGTACCAATTGAAACTGATCCCATACATCTAGACCAGATGGTGCCCTAGGCATCTCTTCTGTATTGTACATCCTATGGCACATAGTTCAGAGTAAATCCAAGTAAGTTTGCCCTAACATATTTGTCACAGCTCAGTGCAGAGGGCTCTGATGACCCAGAAAGCAGGTTGGAACCAACCAGCCCCCTTAGGGAAGCTAAGTAAACAGAACGATTTCCAGAACATCCAAGAGCTCAAAGGCCTCTGGTTTATGTTTGCTCCACATAAAGGTACATGAAAACATCACATCTGATGTGGCTTCTTCTTTAGTACTATGCTTCAGAGTTCATATTATTTTCTCAGTCTTATGCTTTACTATATAATTCACTTCTCTTAATAAATATTTTCTACTTCTAAGAGAGGTTTTCTGGGATGTGGTGATGGAAGCAGGGCTCGATTAAAGCACTAAAAGGCCCTAAACTAGAAGGCTTAATAACACTGCTATTATTCTAACAATTATGTGTGGTTTTGTTTTGTATTTAAAAGCAGTTCATATTCTCAGGCCCGGAACTGTAGCTAACTTTGATTTACATAAAGTTGGCACTGGGTAGAAGATAGAATCTAAAAATCCACAGTCTGAGCCAGTGCAATTCATTCTGTAACTTCAGAACTCTACAGCGTCAGGGTCAAGCTATATGATACTCTAAATTTGAGGCATATAGCTACCTCACATATCCTTCAACATTTCACAGAGGAAAACCAGGACATGTGTGTCCAAGCAACATCACAGTGTGGTCAAACTGGGAAAAATTATGAATGAGGTAAAACACACAAGCCAAAAGAGGCTGTGGAAGTTTGCTTTTGAAAGACTTTACAGGGAAGGGAAAGTTTTGGTCCCTCTCCTCTCCTCTCTACCCTGGTGAGTGTCAAATCAGGACAGTTGGGAGCGTATTACATCAGTTCTTTGCCCCTCATTGGTTAGCGGCACTAAGAGGGCCTAGGATTACAGCAGACAAACAGGAATGATTTATTCTTTCTCTTTCCAGTGGCAATTCAGAAAAAAATCACCCCCACTCCTCCCATGTAAATATGAAACTGAGCAGAAAAAATGGTGCCCAGTAGCATTTATTTTTCTTCTAAGCCTCATAGCTATGCTGTGGAGAAGGGGATTTGATCTGGATTACAATCTCTTATAAACTTTACTTCCCTACACACTGTACACATGATCAACATTGTCACCTTTCCATATCTTTAAAAAGAGTGACAGAGAAAACCCCACATACTACACTTGTAGGGAAACATTTTGCTTGGTTCTTGTTCTGTCACTTGTACAGAGCTTGTCACACATCTGGTACATTCAGATGTTAAATAAGCCACACAACTGGAGAATTCTGGCTTACCATGAATGAGACAGAGTGCACATGTGTGCTTCCTGGTTGTCCCCATTGCAAGTGAGAGCAGTTAAATAAACAGCTAAGTCATGGCTTCCTTACTGGAATGCCCCAACCTGGCACTTTGGCTTGCATCTGCCCCAGCAAACCAGATAAAGACCCCATGGTTTGTTATTAGTGCACTTCTCCAATAACAGAGGTTGTTGGGAATGGGGGAGAAAGACAAGCTAGATTGCCTGGTCCGGACATCACAAAAAGGAAACACAAAAAGATCCTCATTTGCTTAGCCACTCCCACTTCAAGTGGGAGCAACCAAGCAGGTTGTACCAGTCCACTGCTTGTAGAGGATCAGCCCTGGCTCCCCTGGACCCTTGACATACTGTGACATGTGAACCAAGCCACAGTTATCAGGAGAGTCATGAACACTATCAGGGACTGCCATCTTATGTACATTGTCTTGGAAACACGAAGACAAGAACCTGCATATACTGAGTGAAGACCTTTAAATTATCTGGCCCAGAAGGATCTACAGTAAATTGAGGAACCTCAGGCGCTGAGACCAAATCTGACCCCCTTAGAATCCCAATCTAGTCCAGCCCTCTGGGGTTCCCCAGAAGAGCATGCTATCATTCTTGCCACCCTTCGTGGTTTCCCAGCTTTTCTGCAGGTGTTTGAAATGTCTGTTTGCAAGGTTTAGCTATTTGCGGTAAGAGCTTTAAAAAGTCCTTATGTTGGTCTACACACACCGGCAACAGCTTTCTAGAGTTTGGGTAGGAGCTTCCATTCCCTCCCAACATATGCTGGAGATTCTGACAATTGTTCTTCATGCAGACATCTTTATTATGAAAAGCATTTCTTTCACCACTGAGCTTCTGCCTCTTCTCCAAAATGCCACTAAGCCCCCTTGAGTAGTCTATTTTCAACTAAACATGCCTCAGACTGCACTTCGTGACAGAATTTATGTTCAAAAAGCAGTTTGCTGCGATGTTTATTTAGAATTTGTACACAAGAGTGAAGACTCAGCATAACAATCCCATAATTGTAACAATTTCATGCAGAATGCTGGTTTTTTTTAAGTAAAATCCAAAGATGGGCACAGCTTAGAAACATTCTATCAGCATGACATCTTCTTGTATATCTGATAATTCTACCTTTTCTGCACTGTGAAGAATTCAGTGAAGTGCCTGTTGAGTTAAAAGTGACACTTGACCCACCTCAGAATAAGTTCAACTTAATGGCTGTGAAATATGTCATTTACTTTTATTATTGTCTCCAGGGAATATGTTTACCTTGCATAAAAATTTATATGCCTCGTTTTGCAACCTGCTTTTCAAAAAATCAGTTTGAAGGAAAGAGTGATTCAGGACACAGAGCGGAAATCAATTCCAATTCGATATTGATAGCTACTGTGCGATGTAAACTGTGTGTTCTTTCTAATTAAATGTAAACACACTCAGTTCTAAAGTCCAGCAGCAATGACAACAGCCACTAGAATGGATTGCTTAAGCATTGATCAACCGATTTGTCTGAACCTTTTGTTCATACCGTAGGCATTCTTGAGCAATCCGTGGTTAGTATCAGTTCCAACTGACTTCAGTTTAGGTCATATTCGGGTAAAGAGAGAAAGAGAGAGCCAGAGAAAAACTTGACAAGAATGTGGAGTCCTCAATAATACCTGAAGTTATTCATTAACTATGTCCTTCTGATAGCTAATCAATACCACTGAATGGAGCCAAGCACACTGCTCTGAACTGCCCCTCTCCCAAAAGCCAAATCTTGGTAAATATTTAATGGCAGTAAAGGTGTTTTCTTATCAAAGTGCCATGTTAAAGAACTCTTAAAAGAAACTTTATCTTCCCCCTCTCTGGCAGAACTGGTTCAGTAATTATAAAGCTCTGATGCAAAGTGCTTGAAGGAATGTATTTCAATTCACATTTTGGAGAACAGAGAATATCCCACTCTAGCCATTTAGTTGTAAGTGAAAATTACGTCTACATATGTATGTCTGAAGAGACATCTTTACAATCCCATATTTCTTTGGTAAAACATCATTCCAAAATGAGACTGTGATAGCTATACATAGTTCCCACTGAAATCAGGGGCCAAACTACACATGACGTTGTCTGTGTAATTAAGGATTTTTTTTTTAAAGGCAATTATACTACACCATGTCTGAGTTTAGGAAAGTAGTTAGCATCTTCTCATTGGCTGCTCTCTCATTTACCTTCTTCTTCATATGCAAATCTTGTTCTTGTCACTGCATTTGCCACTGTGCTGCAGAAGTTCAGCAGCCATAGAAAAACAAACATCAATTTTCCTTTTAAAAAAAGGTGGGAAAAATGTTGCCCATGAGCTCATGCTTCCTAGCTCTTTCCGCAGTCCTTCAAGGGTCCCTACACTCCCTATTTTTCCTTTTTTTCCCCCTACCAAAAATGGCCAATAGTGCTTTCATAGCCTCACAGCCAAGTTGTCTTTATGGGATGAGGACCGTCTAGTCACTTTCATTTTGGAAAAAAAAAGCCCTAAATTTGGCATATGGAGACTGAAAATATATGGTAAAACAACCAACGATGCTCTGTGGGGTTTGAGGGTAACCATTGCTTATTTTTGGTGAAATCTTCCCTTACGAATAATTTTTTGGGGGTGGGAAGAACTGATGTATGAGAATAGGGATTATGACCTTCTGAGGTTCCACAGAGGGCTGATACTGCCCTGCAGCCCCTGGAAGTAATATGCTTTACAACAAGGCATGCAGAAAGCTCACTGAACTGTGTTTCCAAGCCCACTGAAATGTACAAAGCCGTTTGGATGTGTGATTTATGTTTATAAACAAGGTACACACTGTCTGTGCACCTTGTTTGAAAGGAAAATTCCCTTTGTTTTGCTGGTTTAACAACAAAGTTGCTGCAATTAGCAGGAGTAAGTATAGCCCTCCATGTGTTCTAAGGGGCTGCAGGAATCCCCATCCTCCAGAAGTTACCTACCTCTGTATTGGAATCAAAGGCAGCTTCATTTGATTGCTGAACTTTTGTGGCAAAGAACCTGCTGTAGAAATGAAGGCTCCTTATACAATTTGTTATCCTGCATCATCAGGTGAAAAGTTACCCAGTAGCTTCCCTACTGAAGAAGTTCAATCTCAATACCTTACAGACTGTGGGACTGGGAAATGAGGTGGAGGGAACTGACCCCTTTGCTTCCTTCACATTATGGAGACTGATTGAATAGGACAGCCAATTAAAATCGCATTTCACGTGAAAAATATTACCTGGATGATGGTGGTGTACAGGGTGGCTATAGAGATGCTGAAGAGCACCGAGGCCAACAACTGAGAAGGGCCAGTCAGTACAGCAGCAACTCCAGCCTGCAGACACTCCTTTGGTCCTCCCACTGCTACTTTTTTGAAGTTTTATCTATGGTATATCTCCAGTTAGACATCCAGCGTGGTGTAGTGGTTTGAGAATTGGATTATGGCCCTGGAGATGAGGGTTCAATTTCCTGCTCTGTCATGGAAACCTTGGGCACATCACATACTCTCAACCCATGATAGGTTCAATTTAGGGTCTCCATAAGTCCAAAATGACTTGAATAGTGTCTCCACTTATCTGTCTCTACCCTCTGCTTACCCAATCCCAATCCTGGGACACCAGAACAACCAATGAGAGGCAAAGATGGGAAACAGAGAGGAGGAGTTGATAAGAGCTACCCACTCATACATGGACACCAAAACACTCAACAAGCAGAAATCACAGGAAAGGGAGAAGGAGATTGAATCAAACATCCAATGGGAGTAAAGTTCTCAGTTCTCAGAGTCCAATGAAGCTGTTTCTCTGGAAATTCTCAGGGAAAGTATCAATATTCTTGGCTTATGTTGCTCTTCACCCAGTTGTTGCATCTATCAAGCAGAAACAACCCCCCCCAAAATATTTTTCTTCTCTTTTACAATACTTTCCCCACAATTGGCCTCATCTGTTGCAGCAGAGCTGTCATTTGTAACTTGCCACTCCATATGAGCTCTGTGGTTGAGCAGATTTGAGCAGAGAAAAGACTTTGTTCTCCCCTTATCTCTTTTTATGCCACTAAGGGAGAAAAGAAACATTGAAATGATGATCTGTGTCTACACTTTTAATTGCTTCCAAATTTGGAGGTAACTTTATTCTCTGTCTGTCTGTCTGTCTGTCTGTCTGTCTGTCTGTCTGTCTGTCTGTCTGTCTACCTACCTACCTACCTACCTATACACATGCACACACGCATACCCCAACACCTTCCAAGAGATGGCTGCAAACTTTCTCAATTTTTTTTTTCTCTTTCTGGGGTTGGATTGAAGGAAGGATGCTGCAACCCATGAGTAATGTGGTGGTGACGGTTACTCCGTTAACAACACAGGCAAACCATTTAAAACTTTGGTCCTAAGTGTTCTTTTGCTGTGAGTTAGTAAGCCCTATTCAACTCAACAAGGCTCAAACATTCGTGCAACTAGTCCTCAGATCATGTCAAGAAACCACTTTGTACCACCAACAGCATAATAGTATGCAGAGTTATTTAGAGGTATGCCCCACTGGATTTTAATTGCATAGGGGTGTGCATAGGTGAAGAGTCTTAGGAGATAATATTAATCAAAAAAAGCTGGCCTAAGATCAGGGATGGGGAAAGAATGGCAAATGAGTCTGCTATCGGTTTATCTCTCAGTCTCCAAGCTAAACATACACAACTCACTCAGTTGTTCTCATAAGGCCTGGTTTTTAGACCTTTGATTGTCTTGGTTGCCCTTCTCTGGACATCTTTCAACTTGTCAATATCCTTCTTGAACTCTGGTCCCAGAGTTAGCCACAGTATTCCAGGTGCCATCTGATCAAAGCACAACAGAGTGGCACTACTACTTCCCTTGATCTGGACGCTGTGCTCCTGTTGATGCAGCCCAGAACTGCACTGGCTTTTTTGGCCACTGCATCACATTTTGATACAGGATATCTATTTCTTTGCTGCCACAGATTTTGTTTGTTTTAGTTTTCAGCATGCATTTCATACAGATGAGACTTAGCTGCATTTTCTCTTTATACTCTCCCTCCAAGAAATGTGTTCAGAAAGCTCTATCCAGAAATGGATCTGTTAAAATGGATGCCTACTCTATCATGTCTCTCTCCCCTGCCCTCATAACATTAAACAGATATGCCCGTTCAACACAATTCATCAGAAGAAGATGGCTCAGTCATAAAATCAAAGAACCATACAGCTGGAAGGACCATTAAGTCCAATCCCCTAAAATGCTCCTCGAATGGTAGAATGGGACTACCAATGAGGTATGCCTCCCCCCAACATTAAAAAAAATCTGTTAGTAGAATAACATCAGTGAGCTAACTAGAATATTTTTCTAATATGAATTAGGTTTGACATACCAACATGCTTTATGGATAAGCATTCAAAAAAGTTCCCTGTTGGTTGGCACTAGATAGAATACTGTAGTCTACATCTCAACATTATGCTGAATATGTAGACCTGGGGCCCTTTCAAACTACACAACATCACCTTAGAAAATTATAGTCTTTGTCAGTTACCATAATATTGTTAATATTGGGAATATCAAGAGTCTCCCCAGCAAATAGAATATCAGTTGGAATAACATCTGCTTCAGACCTGATACATTCCAGTTTATTGGTATAAGTTGGGTAAAATAGAAATCCCTACGAAATGTTTCAATGAGCAAATAATTAAACTGTCAGAAAAAAATCTTATTATTTAACCTCTCTAAATTATCTAATTGCGGTTTTAGTGTGAAGGCCTTGAGTGCTTCCAGGTCATTCACTGTGTTGTAACATCCTTTGTTACGTATGTATATACATATATACATACAAGCATTAAACAAAGGATATTACAACACAAATAGACAGCTAAGTCACATACAAAATGTATGAAATGGATAGCAAAGCAAAAAATAACAATATGTGGCCATTACCTATCTATAGTCTGAATAAATAGAGACTATGATGTACTGAAGAAGATTACAGGGCATCTTAGTACCAAACAGACTTTTTTTGTGTCGTATAACTGAAGTGGAAGATCTGGCCCATCACTTAAGGGAATATCAGTTGTATTCCAATGCTAGATAACATTTTTTTTCATTATTTTTATTCCATGAATAAGTTTAAAAAAACAACAAAACAAAACACAGAAATATAAATATCATCAAGAGAAAAGAAAAAAAGATGATGTACATATATGTATGATATCAAGGTGTAAACATAGAATTATTTACAAATATAGTAATTTTTTTTCAAAAAAAGTAGTTCATATCTGCTAGGTATCTTTTACTATCTTTTTATCTAAGAATGATACTTTATTAAATTACCATCATTGTGTAACTTGTACAAATTCCTACTTTGTCTTGACTTCCCTGTTTACCTTTAACCATAAACCATTAACTAATAACTCTTTTTCATCATTTACAAGATATTTATTAAATGTACTTCCTCCCTTCCTTTTTTTGGGTTTATCTCTGAGTCCATGAAAAATATAGATACCTCTGTGTACATCATAATTATTTCTTTATGTATTATATTTAAACACTTTGTTTGTCCATCTATTTGTTGTTTTACAATTTTCATATTCCCCCATCCATACTAGGAGGACTGTTATTAATAAATGTGTTCTGCTTCTGTAAAAATCAGGAATTGGTGTCAATTCATTTCTGTTTATTTCTTTGTATTATTTCTTTGTTTATTTGTTTTAAAATGTAATCATATCTCTGAATTTCTGTTTTAAATAAAGTGTTATTGTGACTCGTTTCTCTCTCTTACATTTCCATTGAGAGCTTTAGTCAATTTATTACATTCTTTCATTTCCATAAGCTTTAAAAGCCATTCATCAACTTCAGGTACTTGATCTGTCTTCCAGTATCTCACATGAAGAATTCTAGCTGTGGTGGTCATATACAGAACTATTCACCATAATTGTTTCTTATTAAATTCTTCTGTGTCAGGAACAATATTTAATAAGAAAAATTCTGGTGTCATCGGGATATGATTCTTAGCATATTTGACATAATTTTGTTAATGTTCCTCCAAAATGTTTTTACTTTCGGGATGTCCACCACATATGAAAAAATGATCCTTCTTCTTTCTTGCATTTCCAGCAATTCTTTTGGCCTGTTTTATACATCTTGTTCAGTTTAGAGGGGCTTAAATACCACCTGTAAAACAATTTTAAATAATTCTCTTTTAAATTCTGTGATAAAGTAAATTTTTGTGTTCTTCTCCAGCTTTTCCCTCAATCTTTTAGTTGTATATTTTTGCCGATATTCTGCACCCATTATTTTTTTAACCATATGAAAAATTAGGAAAATGAAGACAAATTGAACTTCTGAGATGTTTGTACTGGCTAGTGACGTGGAAAGTTGCCTTTCTGCAGTTAAAGTGGTCAGTTTAAGGCAGTGGTTCTCAACCTGTGGGTCCCCAGATGTTTTTGGACTTCAGCTCCCAGAAGCCCTGAGCATTGACCATAGTGGCTGGTGCTTCTGGGAGCTGAAGTCCACAAACATCTGGAGACCCACAGGTTGAGAACCACTGATTTAAGGGAAATAGAAAAGGAAAAATGCCTGATGAAAGTAGTAATACAATAGGTTTTGTTCCTTTGTATGTATAGTCAGCCCTCCAGATTTGTGAGTTTGACTTTCACAGATTTGATTATTTGCGAGTTTCTCCGACCCCCTGCCCCCTACCCCAAGTGCCTCTTTTCCAGGAGAACTTTCCCTCTCGGTGGCTCTGATCAGCCATTTTTTTTTTTTAAAAAAAAAACTTCCTCTGGTTCTTCTCTTCCTCCATCAGCCACTGCCTAGGCAGATGAAGATGGATCCCAGTCTAATTTCTAAACACAATACACCCTTTCCCAATGCCCAACACATGCTTAAGGAAGGAGATGGGCAAGAAAGAGGAGGTATAGAGCCACCATAACAACCCACTCCCTTCCCTCCTCCTTTCGCTGACCTGATATGGATTGTGGGTGCCCACTGTCCCCACCATGCCTCAACCCCCTTCCTCCCTCCACATACACAGTTTGATGTTTATGGATCTTCCACTTTTGTGAGGGTCCTGTGCCCCTAACCCCAGCGAATGTGGAGGGTTGACTGTATTTGGTAATTTTTTAAAAAATTAATATGGTCTGTTGACTTCCTCAATACATTTTCTTCTCTCTGTATCTACAAAATTATAGCACTACCATTCCACTCAAACTGCTCTGGCTATATCCTCTGGAGTCCTGGTACTTGAAGTCTGAGGGGCACTAGAGCTCTCTGGATGAGAATTTTTTTAATTAAAATATTCACATGCTGCCCTATATCCAAAGATTTCGGGGGGGGGGTTACAGTAAAATCAATTTAAAACAATAAATAACAATAATTGTAACAGATTAAAAGCATATTAGATTATCAATTAAATATCAGGCAATTTAATACTGGTTAAAACAGTTTTAAGTACTGTAAGCATAGGACACATGCATCAGTTAGGCCCAAAGTTTTTAATAAAAAGCCAGGTTTTGACATGGTGCTGAAATAATCCCAACATTGGAGCCAGTTGGGCCTCTGGGGGGGGGGAATTCCACATCTGGGGTACCACCACAGAGAAAGCTGTCTCCCACGTTCTTCCACATTGTATTTCCTCTACTGGTGGGGCATAAAGGAGAGCCCCTCTAATAGATCTCAGTTCTCAGGCAGGCATATATACAGAGAGGAGCTTCCTCAAGTATCAAGGTGCCAAGCCATTTAAGGCTTTAAATGTTATTACCTGCACCTTGAATTCAGATTCTGAATATCTCTCCCTAACTGCAAATCCCAGGATTCCATATGGTGTTTCCATGGCCGTTAAAAAGGAATCATGGCACTATAATTGTGTAATGTTAATGTATTGTTATGGAGTATAATTTCTTCCTTCTAAAACAGTCCACCATCCTGTTTCTTCTCACTGAGGAATGCTAATGGAAAGAATCTTGGAAATTAAAAAAGAGCTGCTAGCCATGCACCCAAATTTCACTCACAGGCAGTTTATGAGGAAGAGTACTCAAGGAAATAGAATAAAACTCCAGATCACATTTACCACAATTATTTCCTGTTTTCTTTGCTGTTGATATCTCATCTCCACAAAAATGTTGCTCTTTTATACCTGTAAGTCAGGTGATATATTCCTACACATCTCTTCACAAGTTCCCTTTTAGAGTTAATTTGGATGATTTGCTGATTCACAGAGATATTGTGATGAGAACTGGAAAGAAACCCAAGCAGATAATCCTGAACACATTGCAAGACAGAGGATAGAATGAATGAATGAATGATACTTATATTCCTCTTTCCCAGTGTAACCCAGGGAGAAGGAGATCACTCCCCACCATCACAGCACCATGAAAGTTTAAGGAGAATCAAGTGTTCATTCCAATGTCATGTTCCTCCAGGGAAAAGCCACCCCCCCATTAAAACAGAGGGAAGATCCAATTCTGATCCCCTAACTAGTTTTCAAAACTGTGTGTCACGACATGTTAGTGTATCGGCTGCAGTGTGTAGGTGTGTTGCATGAACAGAATGGGTAGAGGGGCTGCCTCTCTTGCTGTTGCAGCGCGCCAGGCCTGGTGAAGGGGCTGCTGCCACTGCTGCCCCAAGCTGAGGAAGACCCCAGTGAGGGTGGCAGTGGTCCAGGCCCTGCTGGAGGGGCTGCCTCTGCTGCTGCCACTCTGGGCCAAGGAAGACCCTAGCAAGGGCCAGGTGCTACCCTCGCTGGCGTCCTCCTTGACCTTGGGTAGTGGCAGTAGTGAGCCAGGCTTGGGTGGAGGGGCTGCTTCCACTTACTGAATTACTGTGTCATGAAATGATGCACGTCTAAAAAGTGTGTCACCAACATGAAAAGTTTGGAAAGCTCTGCCTTAACTTCTCAGAGGAAGTACTATTCCATTCCCCCCCCCAATCTGGATTAGAAAGACCAACCTTAGCTTGTTTCTCTTGCAGCCACCCCTTTGTTTGTGGAGGTTCATGCCATGATGTTTGGTCTCAGAGTCTGGCAAAGACTTACTAAGTTTTGCTTTCAAAAATCTTTATTAGTGTAATATTGTTCTTGGGCCAAAAAGGGGAACAAAAACAAGGTCCCTTTTTGGGTTCTTCTGTTCTCTCAATCAGGCAAGATACAAGGTAGCTTGAGAGAGAAAGCTGTACAATTTTTGATAGAGTTTTGTAAATGCATAACAATTTTTCTCCACAGTCTTAGGAAACAGGAAGTAGGAAATATTCAGTAGTCATGTTGTAAAAAGAATAAAGAACACTAATACTGAGAAATAGATTGCTGAATTGCAAAAAGTCAATGATTTCATTTTAGCAAGAGCAATAAGAATTGCTGTCCTCATCAGAGAAGAATGACTGTCCATCATCTTATAAAGGAACTTGATTCTCAAGAAGAAGGTAAAGCAACCTTAACTGGTTTTATTGGCATGGTTGGCTGTCACACCAACCAAATTATTTCCTCAGAACTCAAAGAACTCAGAGCATCTTCCTGAAAGGACTGCTGAACTGTGCCAACATAGGAGATGTTTGCTTCCTATGACCGGGAACAAAGCCGATCTCAAAGGAACACACTTTAGGACAGCCATAGAAAGTTGGCATTTTATGGCCTTCTTTTACTGCCTTTGTTCTTGTCAGTTCTGCCTTTCTTTTAGTATGTGTGTGGGGGAAGGTGGGGCGTAAACTTCTTGTCTGCTACACACTCTGACACCAAAACAAACAACATGAAACCCACCAGTTGTACATCATTGCAATGACTAAAAGTGCTCTCAAAATCCAACTATATAAGCCAATCAGCTGGATAGATTTCTGAGGTGCTGGAGAGTAGGGTAATGAATGAAGAAGCATCCAGTGCTCTCCAAAATGCCTCCGAAACAAACACCTGACACTGAAACAAACAACAAGCAACCCACAGCAACAATAACATAATCCCGCCCCTGCATGAACTTTGTACCATTTTCACCTGATGAAAAAGCTTGCGAGTTTTGAATGCTAGGGTAATTCTTCTGTGCCTCCTGGTTGGCGTAATAAAGATATGACCAATGTGTACTTTGGAGTAGGAATTGACTATGAAATACAGTACATCAGTGATAATAATGGATTGTTGTTGTATACTTTCAAATTGTTTCTGACTTATGGTGACCCTATCATGGGCTTTCCTTCTCAAGATTTGTCAGATGGGTTTGCTTTTGCCTTTTTCTGAGGCTGAGAAAGTGTGACTCACCTAAGGTCTCCAGGGGGTTTCAATGGCCAAGTGGGAATTTGAAACCTGGTCTCCGGAGTCATAGTCCAACACTCAAAGTACTACACCATGGATACAGGTATATATTTAGACTAATTTTGAAACCTGGAGAGGGGGATCTATTTTGCACCAGGGTCCACAACAAATCATAGCTACCACTGGATGCTGGTGGATGGCTGAGATCCTGCACTAGGAGATATTGCTTCAATGGTGAGGCGTTTTGGAGACCACTGGATGCTTCTTCCTTCATTGCCTTGCTCCCCAGCACCTCAGAAATCTATCCAGCTGACTGGCTTACATAGTTGGATTTTGGGAGCACTTTTAGTCATGGCAATGATGTAGCAACTATAAATGTCAAAAATTTACCATGTTGAAGTCAGGCTTAGAATGATGCAATACTGAATAGGATGCCAGCTGACACTCTAAACATGTAAAAACCACCATGCATTTCCAAGCAAGCTATCAGAAGACAAAGCTTCTTGGTGCAATTAAGCACAGGATTTGGGTTGACAGGTCTTAGACTTTTGGAACTCTGCTCCAATCAGAGAGACATTCTGAACTTGCAATTGGCAATACTGGACTGAAAACCCAAACCAGCGTCAGCTCCAATATTCAGCTGCAATATTAACAGTGGATAACACTGCAGGGCTGTAGTAAGCCACCTTTTCACACTCAATCCCCTCCACCCCAAGAAATCTGGAGATAATAGACCTTATTAGTATTGTCACACTGAGTTTAAAATGTTCAAAAACTATATAAATATCTTTATTTAGTTCACTCATAACCTAGAGTTTCCCCCATTTTAGCATCCCAACACAATGCTATGAAATAGATTAGGTTGAGAAAAACTGATGCAATATTACCTGATGAATTGGAGAAAAGCAGAACCTACGTACATTAAATAAACATACAGTTTGCACAACTGATGGACAGGATAAAGCACAGTGGTAGCTGGAGCTGTTAGGCTTCATAGGCACCAGAGCACTGGTAACAGCCACATCCAGCAGCATGACAGATTTATCTCAGACAGCAAAACATTGCGTGATTCTTTCAAAAAAGGAGAAATGCTGTTACAGCGATTGTGCACCTTGATTCTTACTTCTAGCCACAGTGACAAAAACAGTACAGGACATTCACAAATAAGGCATCAATTTTTGGAGACACAGTTTGCGTCTCCCATTTATGTATTTATCTAATAATGGTTAAAATCATGTTTTTGTTAAAGGTGACCGCCATATCAGCAGTTCATGTGTTGTGAGAAAAAATACTAGCTTTTGTCACCTGAAATTAGCCATCTTTCAGAGACGCTGAGCTTTTAGACTGTGTTTTCTCCACTTAACATCTAATTGATATTGTTGATAGGTGTCTTCAAGAGAGCTCTGACTTATGGCAGCCCTGTGACTGAGTTTTCTTGACAAGATTTCTTCTAAGTTTGCCATTGTCTTCCTCTCATATTGAGAGGAAATGTGTCTCTATCACTGAATATGGATATGATCCGTGGTCTCCCAGAGTCCTAGTCCAACACCCAGACCACTATTTCACATTGGCTGTCATCCACTGCATTTTTATGCAACTCCATTATGCCCCTTTTCAATCATCTTCATTTAAAATGCCTTTCTTATTTAAAATCTCTCCCCACCCCCAATGATAAAGATGATCCTCTTTCTGTTTTACTTGCCATCTCTGCATCTTTATCAAAGAAATCAGAGCAACTCAATACTAGCAAATGTTTCTGAGGCAAAGTACATCTACAGTTACACTAGCCTCAAAAAAAAAAAAAAAAAAAAAAGCAACTCCACGGTAGGGAAACAGAGAAGCAGCACAGGTCATTGCATTTCCCTGTTACTTAGAAAAGAGCGATTCTTGAACAAATAAAAACAACTCTGGGGAAAAAAGCAACAACTCACAAACAAAACTATTCCTTCCTGTGTGACTTCTTAGTTTTCCTTTTTTTCAATCCTCTTTAGTACCAAAGAATGAAATAAATCTGGAATTCTACACAATAACAGCAATTACTGATATTCTATTTAAAAGCAACACTTGACCCTCCACCACGAACACCACCAGCCCCTCAATTCATAGGAATAATTATGACTCTTAGAGTGAAAAATTTCTTGGGAGAAACTCTGAAGCAAGAATAGAATGGGTGTTTCAAAATCAACTAAAAATTATGAGTTTAAAAAAGAGACTATTCACTCAAATTTACACATATATTAAAAAGTGTATGTTAAAGTATATGCATTAAGTGTATAAATTAATGGGTACTATGCAAAAATATATTGCTGCTACTATATGTTATTACATACACCCACGCACGCACGCACGCACGCACGCACATCACACATGAGAGATCACTTATTGTTAGTAGTACAATTCTTCCTTTTAATCAAGAGTTAAAATATGCACTGTAATTCCTTATTTTCATAATATTTCTCTTGACAAAGATAACAGCCATGAACACAGTTCCCACCTTGCTAAACCTGACTTACTGGTTTTGTTGAGGGGAAAAAATGACTTAATTATTGAAATGGATCTATTAGAACCGTCCCCCAATCCACCTTGCCTGCTCCACCTACAGCTGAACTTCAAATGACCCATTTTATGCAAAAAGAATTGTAATAACTTGCACTAAAAGCTGTTATAAAGGTAAGGCTGCTAGGAAGACAAAAGCATGATTCAGAAATACATAGGATGCCCCTAGAGGAGAGAGCTTTGAAAAAGTCGCCTTTTATCAAGTTTACTTTTACAATGAATAAATAGTTATAATAACTTGAACTGCATTACAACTTATTTCCTTTGTGTTAATTATGTTTGGTTCCATTAGCCCTTGAAACTGTTTATATTGTCTAAATTGATTCATTAAAACAACAGATAGTGTCAAGAGTAACACACTGAAAGACATTTTCCCCTAAGAATTCCCATAGTGAAAAGGACAATTTGTTAACAAGAGCTCTACACTTTCATTTTCCAACCTGAATAATACTATGAGACACCATGATAGTTATATTTGCTACTTTCAAAATGGGAAAGTCATTTTTCTGAGGAACAGCTGACATTGTATTTTGAGATGTTACCCAAAGTTAACCATCATTCTATTTGGGACTGTATTCTGGTTGGCACTCAGCTGCTTTTTTAAAAAAATATATATTTTCATTAAAGTTGGCAAATTTTATGTTGCCTACTTCGAACCATATAGGATTCCTACTCTGCTGATGTGATAGCAGAAACTTAGAAGCAATCACCAAAGGTATTGTGTTGACTAGTCTCCTTGGACTTGGTCCATTTAAGAAAAGAGATGTCCAAGAAGCAGCTACTTGTCTCATCCAGGACTAATTAATGTTTGCCTCCCAAAACATCAAATACCTAAAATCTGATGAAATAGCCAGCAATAATCCTTTGAAGCTTGGAGGTGCAATTTAGGGATAAAGTTTTCAGTCTATCAGAATCTGGGGTATAACTCTCCAGAAACTTATGTTGGACCAATACTGTCTTTCAACCCCTGCAGTTGCTCATCTCTGTACATCTACCAGAATCAAATGCTTTCATAAATGTATGGGTATGTGCTTTCAAGTCATCTGTCAACTTATGGCGACCCCATAAATTTCACAGGGTTTTCTTAGGCAAGGAATAGTGAGAGGTGGTTTTGCCAGTGTACAAAAAATTCAGTTCTATCTTAAGGAACCAACAATGGATCTTTTCAAAGTAAAAAGGTGAGAAGGACAAAGAAGAAAATAATTCCGAGTTCCTGAAGGTAAAACAAAACAAAAACCACCTGATTTCCTACTGAATGGGTAAAAATATCAATTATAATCATTACAAAAAAAGGGACAATAATTTTTTTCTGTGTAGCTGACTAGCTATTAAGTCTAGAAATACATATTTTAAATTGGTATTAAATTTGACATTAAACAAACATGTCCACTGTCCACACTTTGGTAACACATATACCACAACTGAAATGATGCAGAGATTTCCACTGACTGTGGTGTATTTTTCTCATGCTGCAGGGAAACAAGGAATTCAAGAAGAGGATGATGAGATGCAGAATTCGGGAAGAATTGTGACTGGGCCATGAACTTTTAAAGTAAGCTGCTTAGCCTCCCAACACACTCTGCATTTTCCAGGGAAAATGAATAATTATCAGAACATCATTCTGAGGGAGGAAAAAAGGGGAATCTAAAGTGCAGACTCAGTAGCACAATTGCTAAACCAAGTTATGGTTTGGGATGAAAGAAGTCCTTTGTCAAACCGAGACAACTAATAAGATTGTTAAGAGGTGTATGCAGTAGTGTTGGAACACTCAGAGAATCCCAGTTACAAATTAAATGATAAAACATCATTCAGATCTGAGTGTAACATCAGTTTATCACATTTAGATTTAAGGTATACTAAAGATGGCCTTAAAAGGGAGAACTGAGGGGAAGAGTTTAAACATACTATAGTGAGTGACTACGCTATTCAAAAGAATTTCAGCAGCCTGCCTCATCAAGTACTGACAAATGGAATGTGAGAACTGTTCCTTAGATGAAAGGAAGGAGGCTGAACAATTCAGCTAATGGGATCACACTGAGCTAATGGGATCGCTCTGACTTGCTTGGCTTCTGTGAGCATATGTCAGAATGCTTATGTTATTTTAAGGCAGTTTCTTTTATTTGTATATTCACTAGCAGTCGGCCATGACAGGTTGGGAGAATTTTGAGGCAGTTAAAACACATCCACATACTTTACAAAGGGGTAAGACAAAAAGCAAATTCTCTGAAAAACATGTTTCTGGGAATAAGAAAAAAAAAATAGCATATGACTACATACTGGACCCAGGTTGCATTTTGTTATTTCTCAGTTAAACCTCCAAGTTTATGTTTCTTGGAGTTTAAAAACTGGCAAGCCCCCCAAAATGGAGTTTAAAAACTCCAAGAGTTCACTACATACAAACTGGGGGAGCCTACAGTGAGAAACACCAAAACAACAATAATGAATTACCTAGGGGACTTGCAGCCTGTTGCTAAGTATCAAAGTAAGCTTAGTTGAATAATTAAATGAATAGAACGAAACTAACTTGCTTGCAAGTGTGTTTACAACCATGACCCTAAGTGTACATACAAAGATAAACACATTTTACATTTGTGGCCAGAACTCTCAGAACATTATTCAGTGAGGAACAAAGGCAAAAACTTCTCCACAAATTCTGTGCCTGTTGATTTTTGCCTCCTTTTCCCAAATTTGTAGGATTTGTACTTAAATGAAGAAAATTATTTTATAGGCTAAAATACATAGTTTCTTGTAAAACTGTTTTCACATTTGTATTGGTAACGTACTTTTTATGCAATTTTACTATTAACACCTACATGATGAACTCCTCTTCATCACAATGAAGCATCTTTTCGTTTTTCAACTGGAAACAGTAAACTTGAATACATAACTAACCAGAAGCAAGGCCAACTGAGAGACTTACTCCTAATTTATATAAAGAAACTTCCAAGGTACTCTTCCTGGATTTTCACAATATCCAGCAGACTTCTATAGTTTGTTGTTGTCTAATGATTCTGAGATACAGTACTTGAACAACAAATCTACTGTGAAAAATTCATTTACCATGAAACACCTCCAATTGATTTCTGTGGAACATCTTCTAAGTACATGTGTTCAGGATCATGTGTTCTATCATGTATGTGTTAAAAAATGGATCAGAATGCAAAGAGAAGGCAGCAATCTTGAATCTTACAGTCTGGCAGGGGTTAGGATAGGGAAGACAAGCTCCTCCGGCAACAGTATGGGTGTATCTACCTAGAAACTCCCTGTACACTAATGGACATAAAACTTCTGTAAGTGGTGTTCTAGAGTTTAGAAACCCTACTTTCTTGGAAAACTCCCAGAAGTCCCCAGACATTAAGGTCAGTAATCATGCTGGCTAAGGGATTCTGAGGCTAAAAAGTAACTTCTCAAAGCTCCAGTTCTTGCCACTGGCAAGCCCCCCAAAATGGAAGATTTGGAGGTAGCTTTGTAGGATTTGTGTTCCCTTAAGAGGCCTTGGAATTGGGTCCTTCAGTTATGCCAACTTGGAACTGACTCAAGTAAATCCACTCCATTTGTTTCAAGGGGGATAAAATGCGTGCTTCTTGCCCTTGTTGGCCTGAGCTGACAGGGCTTTGAGAGTGGCAGTCAGTTCACTAGTTTGCTATTTCCACCCTGTTAAGGGTGAACATAGCTAAATGATGGAACTTACTGCCACAGGATAGCTGCCAACTTGGATGGCTTTAAATGGGATTAGATAAATTAATGGATGACAAGCCCATCCATAGCTACTAGTTAAAATGGTCACATATCACCTGAAACATCCAAGGCAGTACAACTTGCTTTATCAATAGCTGAGGAGAAAAAATAGGAAGGTTGCACTTCCATTTCAGGCTCCCACTAGGCAATTGATTAGCTACTGTCTAAACAGAAAACTAGACTAGATAGGCCTTTGGTCTCAGCCAATATGGCTCTTTTTATATTCTTATGCATCTTTACAAAACCAACAAGACAAAACAATGTCACCTTTAGTTAATGGAATGAGGTGTTTCAATAATATTCTTTTCCAGATTTCCACCATGTTGCCACCATATGTGAGAGCCAGTGTGGTGTGTAAATGCCAGAAGGATGTTGTGATTTGACTGCTAGACTAAGACTTTGGAAGACCAGGGTTCAAATTCTCACTTGTCCATGGAAATCCACTGGGTGGCCTTGGGCAGCTCACCCTCTCATCCTCAAAGGAAGGCAATGCCAAAGTCTTTCTGAATAAATCTTGCAAAAAAAAAAAAAGTGATACGTTTGTCTTAGAGTCACCATAAATCACGACTTGAAAGCACACAACAGTGACAGCCACCATATTCTGAAGCTAGTCCACAAGCTACTTATAGCTGTACCACATAAATTCTTACACAAAGGCCAATTATGTGTAGGAATGAGCATGAAATTTGCATGTGAATCATCTTGTCTTGATCTTATCCACCACTGCTGCAAGTGCAGGCAGCAGGAAGCCATAATTGGCTAGTGCTTGGTTAGTAAAACATCACAAATATACAGGGTGTGAAATCTACATGTATTTTCTGTCAGATGTGAAAACCCAGATGTGGATTTCCTGTTAATTCTTATGTCCCTCCATCACTCCAGTTTCTGTGTACCATCTGTAAGAAGCCATGTATGGAACAAATGCTTTCTTCTTTATAATTTTGTAAATCTGGCTAAGGTCACAAAAATCCTGTGAAACATAACATCTTAGAGAGGCCATTCAATAAAAACCTGAGGTCAGTGAGCTCCGCCCTGGAAACCTAAAGATCTGATAAGATTACTTGTATTATCCACAACATCATTAGCTTTAATACCACTAGTGGTTAAACACAGATGAGCTTTTGAGATACCATTGTTACATTCTATCTGGTAACAGTGGGCATCCTATTGTGACTTCACACTAGTCTGCTTCTAAGCACTGCTCCTCTTTCTTACTATTATCCTCCCAAACAACAGACTAAAGAACATGAAGGAGCATTTTTCTCTCTGATGAAAGTAAGTGAACTAGCACAGAAAACGAATATGAGTAATCTGAGGTTTCAACATATACTTCAAAACAGATTCCTGAAATATTGGGATGGAGAAACCAAAAATAGTTATTCTCTTTTATAGATTGCAGTTTACTAATTGGGCATATTACTTAAAAGAATCTTAAAATTTATATCTTTAATCACATTGATGGTAATTACATGTAAAATCTTTATAAAATGTATACAAAAATTTTGTACAAAATCTGCTAACCACTCAAAAGTTTGTGCTTATTAAATATGTTTTAGGGCCTTTTTTTTTGTTTTGCTAACAGTCCTTAAAACCTCTTGTTTTCTACGTGATGGACTTCTATACTGTATTGATATTAATGAATGGTACATATTATGGATTCATATTTCATATAGTGTTTGCTCTTCAGAGAAAGATGCTGCCAAGGCAAACGTGCACTTTTCCTTTGTCATATAATGCTTCTGACCAACAGCTCTGCTGAAATGTAATGCATGTAATGGAAAACCACAGAATGTTGAAAATATCTGACTTGTATTTGAGTTTCAGAAGGAATTTTGGTGATGATTTTGGATTTTTCATAGTTATTCTTTTTTTTTTATCAAGAATCACAGCACAGGTTGTTGCTAAGTCTGGACAGAATGATTAGAACTGAATGTAATGCAAATGTGAATTCAATACCCAGCTAACTGCAGAGACATTAAAAACAGAGAAGGCTGAAGCTGAGAATATAAAGAAAACCCTCTTGAAAAAAAGAAATGGTGATTGAAGATTGACATTATTTCCACTGAAATTATCATTATTTAGCCTTAGCTTTTTAAAAACTCTGTTTATAGAAATAATGATGGCTCCTGTGTTGAAAACATCCTTGTCCAATGTTCCAACAATAATTCCAAAAGGGAGGTCAATTACAATAACATTTTCAAGTGTAATACAACATACCTGTGTGATTCTGACGGCCAACTAATCACATCCCCACTTTCCTATGGAGCCAAAATGAAAACCAGAGATGTGCAAAGTGTGGCTAGAGGGCTGTATGTTTTTTGTGCCCCCCTATGACTGCCCAGAGGTCAATTTTTTGTTCACATATGTTACTGGGCACTAGGATGCCTTTGTGAGGTTTTGGGGTCCTCTGAACCATTTTACATTCAGGATAGGCCTTTAAAGAATAAGAAATAAACAGGAAGTGATTTCTGACTACTTCCTGTTTGACAAGGACATTGGTCCTACAACTTCTAAGGTACCTTTCAGCACAATCCTACGCACGTCTACTGAGAAGTAAGTCCTGCTGAGTTCAATCAGACTTGTTCAGGGATTGCTGCCTGAAAAATAGTGTTGCCAAGAGTCTGGAAATACAGGAAACCGTAATAGATAACTGGCAGAAGCAAGGAGTACTTAACTCCTCCAGTCGCTACCAATTGTCCTCTACGAATGCTCCTTCCAATCATCATTTTGCTCTAGGCTGGCTAACTTGTTCTGGATCCCTTCTGGGGACAAGAGACGATTTAAAAGTGTTTTGAAGTATTTGCATCAAGCTGGATGGCTTTCAAAGGGCATTACACAAATTCACATGTGCTATGTCATATGAACAGTGTCATAAGTAGCTGCCCGTATGGCATCTGGTTGGCAACTCTGATAACAGAATGCTTGGATAGACAGGCCTTTAATATGACCTAGCATAGTTCCTCCATTCTTCTGCAAGTAAAAATTAATGGGATTGGGAAGGGTTGTACCCCTTCCTGTTGATTCTCTTCTATAAATGATTTCCAAACTCTCCATTAGCAATTATAATAGAAGCACTGGGCTAGGAATCCTTTATTATTCTTTGAATTTCTAATTTTATAATTAACCAATCTAACAGTAAAATAAGTGCTCAAAACCCTATAATAAGTCAGAATTATCACTCTGCATTACTTTCTCCTGCATTCAAATTTTATTCAATCTCAAATTTTTGTGAAGGCTGTTGTGAAATTCCCATTTAACCACATCATGAACATTTTTAATAGGTATCACTCTTATTATGACTCTGGACAACAGGGTTCAAAGCCCTGCTCGGTCACGGAAACCCATTGGATGACCTTAGGCAAACCACATTTTTTCAGACTCAAAGGAAGACAAAGGCACCCCCATCGAACATATCTTGCCAAAAACACCCTGTGATAGGTTTGCCTTAGGGTCTGAAATGGCTTGAAGGCACACTACAACAACAATTTCCAGCATGGAAAAGACCATACTGCTACTACTGTTAAAAATGAGCAGCCTGGCAGAAAAAAACATCTGGCCACTCTAATTCAGCTTCTCTAATTTTGTGGCATACAGATTCTTCCCATCCCATTTATCAACAAATTTCTGAATGTTTGTAAGCTTTTATATAGGTAAGGGGTTTTTTTTGGTGGGGGGTATAAGGTATTATCAAAAAAACACCCTCTTAAATTTTCATCATGCCTTCAGTATATCTGAAGAAGAGGACTCATATCCATGAAAGATCATGTTAAAATAAAACAGTCTCAAAACTGCTGTTGGGTGATTTCATCCCCCTCATCACAATTTTTAATTTTACTTATACCAAAGAACATTTTCTTGTCTTCAGGGACCAAAAGAAAAACTGGGTATCTTCTTCATTTCTGATACTTTTTGCAGGTATATTCAAGTATATTTTCGTATGCACTAGTTGAAGAATATTGATAAATGAATAGAATGTAAGATTGTAAAGACTTCAGACTAACTTTTTCCCCAGGATTAGAACACCACTGAAAACTGAAAATCATAAAAGGGCATCATCTGTGGACAGTAGGGTTTTTTTTAAATAAAGAAGTAGGAACAATACATTTGACATTTCCTTACCTTTCTTTGTTACATATATATTGTGCTGTATCAAGTTTCATTAGATTGAGCTTTTTTTATACACAGAGAATAAATGGAAGTATATTTCTCTGGGTTACACAGATCAGGTAAGCAAAAATCTCTTCTTGACAGAAAAAAACTTTAAAATATTTAATTATCAAAAAAAGCCTGACAGATTAACATACTGTGTTACAGGTTTTCCACAATCACTCAGGCTCCAAAACATTAGTAATCTGTACCTGCGAAGTTAATCCATGAATTATTTGAGCAGTATGAATGTGGCATGGCACAGCCCTTAGCAGGTATAATTTCGAAGAAGAGCACCATACGTCAAATAAGCCGGAGGAGCTCTTTTGATAATAATCTGCTGATATATGGCAACCCCATGAATTTCATAGGGTTTAAGATTTTTATTGAGAGCCAGCATGGCATAGTAGTTTGAGCACTGGACTACAACCTTGGAGACCAGGGTTTGATTTCCCACTTGGCCATGGAAACCCGCTGGGTGATCATCACACACTTTCAGCCCCAGAAAAATTCCATGATAGGTTCACCTTAGGGTCACCATGAGTCAGAAACAACTTGAAGGCATGTAACAAAACAAGATTTTTATTAATGAAATTACTGTATTTTATCCCACTTTACTAGCAATTACAACTTCCCAAAATGTCTCATATCCCCACCACCCCCTCAAAAGGCCTGACTACAATTGTTCATTCTCCACAATCTGTGTCTTCTACTATGTCCTTCTGGGGCATGGTGGTAGTGATGAGGAAGCAGCCACAAAAAAATGGCAGAGGGAATTTTGAAAATATTCCACAAGTGGCCTGCTATTTCTAAAAGAATTTAAAAAAGGAAAATCCCAGAGTGTTTCTCAGAAAAGTGTCTTTTAAGGAATTTTGGCTCAGCATGGGTTGTGGCTCTTGCTTTTTCCAGAGTCTCCCAAATGTTACAACTTAGAGGGGCAACTGTAACTTAATTTGTATGTTTGCCGTGTACGTTCACAAAACAGCTAATCCTAAACCTGGTATGAGGAAGAGCAATGTTGCATGCGACCTCAGGAAAGAGTTTGGTCAAAACTTGTTCTTCTGTTTCCCAAAGGTTTTCTTTCCTCATTAAAAAGGCTTCCATTTCTCTGTCTCTTTCTCAGGGCTTTTTAGAATTTCTTGTGATGATATTTTTGGGCCTACTGTAACATTGCAGGGTGACTGAGGGTACACTGTCACTCCCTTTCTTTCCATTACACTTCTCTTCAGTACTCTTTAGCTTCCCTGGCTGCCCACACCTCCTTATCTGAAAAAGTCCTGTGGATGAAGTTATCTTACAGCTGAGATCCATTAAGATCCACTTTTGCAGGGTAAGTCTTCTCCAGTGTACCTATATCATTGTCTAGGGGTAAAAGCTGTTCCCTCTTTCTTGTTTTCTCCTTGGATAAGCAACACCACCTAGAGGGCTCCTGGTAGAGCTCCATCCCCAGCCACTGATTGGTTGTGGCATATTCTGGCTGTCCTTGAGAGCTTGGTGAATAACCTCTGTAGGAAGTTCTTTCTTTCCTGGGTGTTCAAGGACAGATGAAATGTGCCTGGATGTACCCTCACAGTAGATGGGGCTGGGGGATGGAAGCCCCCAACTCCTGCTATACAGCTAGGGCAGTTGCTCAAGGAGGTACCTGAAATCTCCTTCTGCAGTGTCTCCAAAAAGTACATATCCTGGCATAAGCGGGAGGTAAACCAATATAATTCAATAACCAGATTCTAGCTAATGATGTCTTTTCTTCGACTTTAACTGAAGTGTGGAAAACTTTCAGAGTCTGTTGGCTGTAACTGAAAAATTGTACAAGGGAAAACAGGACATTCAAATACACCCTTCAGTTCCCTCATAAGTAAGATAAACACAAGAATTCTCAATCTTACCCATTATATTTTCTCAGAAATGTTCTCCTTCTTTGAAATTATTTTCTAGATTTTCTAGTTTTTTTTAAATTAGATGGAATAAGAATGGCCAGGATAGAAAAAAGTTGTGGAAACTTGTACTAACTTTATATGCCTAAAATGTGTTACAGGGGGGTGTACTCCTAAGCAGACATGGCCAGAATTGCGCTACACTTTGCATGCTTGGTGGTGAAACATCCAAGGAGGGAGGAATTAGGCCTATACCCACCTACTTTGCTTTGATCATGTTTACTCTGTTCCTGCGTCTGTCTCAGGTCCTTAGCCCTGCAAACGGTTGGAATGCAGCCCACAAGAGACTTTCCCAAATCGGGATTTGGCCCCTGGGTGAAACAGGTCTCCCCACCCTTTGCCAGGAGCTGCTTGTGATGGAAGCACACACAGAGTCAGGGCTCCTTAAGAATTAACATTTATCTTTACTGTCTCACAAGATCCTTTTGCTGTTTCACTTCTGATATTTTTCACTTAATTTGGAATATTAGTGTCAAATATTGAACCACATCTTTGGGAAAAATACTAGCTAGGGGTGAGGAATTCTAGCGAGAAACTGGCACCTTGCCCCAACTTGGACTGGGAACATGGGGTCACAAACTGTTTGTCACCTCAAAATAAAAGTGGCAGCTTTAGGCACCATTTTCATAGAATCATAGAATCATAGAAATGTAGAGTTGGAAGAGACCACAAGGGCCATCCAGTCCAACTTCCTGCCATGCAGGAAAACCCTCAAAGCACTCCCGACAAGTGGCCATCCAGCCTCCGCTTAAAAACCTCCAAAGAAGGAGACTCTACCACACTCCGTGGCAGCACATTCCACTGCCGGACAGCCTGACCGTCAGGAAATTCTTCCTGAGGTTCAGGTGGAATCTCCCCTCCTGCAGCTTGCATCCATTGCTCCTTGTCCTGGTCTCAAGAGCAGGAGAAAACAAGCCCACTCCTTCCTAAAGCAGTTTAGTCATGCAACATGTTATGTTTAACCACTCAGGCTCTAAAGACATGCCACTGTTACATTTGGCCATTAGTGCCACTGTCACACAATTCAGTAAAGCAGACAGATGCATACAGATTTATCACAGTGAGGCCAGATGTTTAGGGCAGATATCTATAGAACTTTGGCCTTATCATATGCTTAACAGAAGAAAAAAGAAGGAGAAGTTGGCTGTATAGAAAAGGAAAGAGTTAGAAGCTGCATCCCATAATATCCCATAAGAGGAAGTTACTTGTCACATGTTAAATCAGCAAAGATAGGAGAATCTAAAAGAGACTAAAAGGTGAAATGGGAAAGGAGGAAGTAGGATATATTAGACTGCTAAATGATTACTCCTGGCATCTATAGGCCTGGGAAGGCTCCTGCCTGGAAAGTTATCAATCAGATAAGCTAACCTGTTTATCAAGCCTCATTTTAAAGGCATAACATTGGCCAAAGTTACTGAATAAGAAAGAGCCCTCTTATAGCCTGTCTTTTATATTCTTTGGAAAATTTAAGGAGCCTCACCCTGAACAGTTCTATGGATATAGAGAAAGCTGCGGGTACTATTATTTCTTTACAGCTAGAGCTAAAGGTGAAAAAGACTTGCCCTTAAACTCCAATTGCTGGAGCTATTGAGATAAATGGAGCACTATCCTCTGGAGATCCCAAGCATTTTAAATCACATATATACGGCCAATTATAATGATGGACATTTTCCTACCCTAACCATAAGTTCCCAACACATACATGCATACATATATACTTATAGAGCATATATTTGCAATGCAGCTGCTACTTCTATTTTAGAAAATGGACATGTAATTAGAACTTCAAAACATGCTAATTTGTTTTAAATTTAATTGAATCCCCATAAGTATTTACTACTGTACAAGTGACAACAAGCAAACGTTAGACAGACAGATCACTGGCAGCTTTTCCCAACCTAGTCTTCTCTAGATTTTTTTTAGACTACAACTCCCATCACCCCAGCAAACATGGTGGCCATGCTCTCTACTGATCTCTTGGATGACACTGGGTTGGGATATGAAAAATGATACTCTGCTTCCAGAAATCAACTTTGTCAGGTTCCCTTCCCTGTTGAAATTTCCAGGGGAACAGCTGTGCTAGCCTGCTGCAGCAAAAACAATAAAATCTCTTGTGAAACCTTAAACACTAATAAGTTGAATTCTTTTAAGTCTCCATGGACTACAGCCCACTTCATCAGAAGCATGGCGTATAGCCCCACTGGGCAGACATTTATATACAAAGCAGCAGCAGCAAGGCATGGGAAATGTAACAGAATTGCAAAACATGCATCATGGTGATGAAAATTAGACCTTAAAGGCGGTCAATAAGAATAAGTCAAAATTCATAGGGAAGTGATGAGCACATCCAAGAACAGAAAACAGAGTAAAGTGCATGGTGAAAAAAATTTTTTTGTTTAAGTGAAGCATCAGAGAAGAGTTTAGCCTATTTAAATATCCTGTTGGGGATTGAACTCATAAAACTCAATTTATTGTTGTTATTTTGTGCTTTCAAGTTGTCTGCAACTTATGGCGACCCTAAGGCAAAACCTATCACAGGATTTTCTGGGGGCTGAGTGTGTGTATTGCGCCCAAGGTCACCCAGTGGGTTTTGATGGCTGAGTACAGAATCGAACTCTGGTCTCCAAAGTCACAGTTCAATGCTCAAACCACTATGTCATGTTGGCTCTTAGTAACAATAATTACAGGTGGTGAAAATTACAGGTTGTGAAACATAAAGGCCCTTTCCGCACGGGGTAAGTAGTACGGCGTGGTGCGACCTCTGACGGAGGTCATCCGCACCTTGGCAACAGACTGGGTCGGACTACTTGTCACAGTTCTGCACCTCAGTCTGCTCTGGAGTGACCCGAAGTGGTTGTGCAGCGTACTTTTTAAAAACCTGTTTTTACAGGTTTTCCAAAAGCATGGAGCGCGCCGCTCCATGCCACTCCATTCCCGCGCTCCAGTGCAGACTTGCAGGCACACACCAGTGCGGGCCTGCAGATCTGCCGGGGCGGGCTTCCGGCTGGCGAGCTTCTCCGGTTGGTGGAGAGTCCTCGCCAGCCAGAAGCCGCCATTTTGGACGCCGAAGCTGCCATTTTGGACGCCAGAGGACTGCGGAACAGCGAGCTCGCGCTGCTCCGCATGGGGACGGACTTACCTGGCTGCCGGTAAGCTCCGTTTCAGCGTGTTTCCCCCCGTTTCCCCCTCCATGTGCGGAAAGGGCCAAAGATACTGAGTGGTATTACAATCTCCCTTTTTTAGGATTGTGTGCCCCCTTATGGGAACTTCAGAACCCTATGGAAATATTGTGGGGGACTGCAGACGGAGGGAGCCTCTGCAAAAAAAGATAAGGTATGTAGCCCAGTAAAATAATTAAGGACAAATGAGACTAGATAAGTCTAGGTATCAGGTAATGGAAAACAAAATGTTCAATATTCTGTGCTGGCCAGGCCTCATCTGGAGCACTGCATTCAGTTCTGGGCACCTTATTTTAGGAAGGATATAGACAAGCTGAAGCAGGTGACAAGGATGACAAGAAGTATGGAGGAACAGTTGAACTAGCTGGGCATGTCCAGCTTGGTGAAGAGAAGGCTGAGGAGTGACACGATTGCACTCTTTAAATACCTCAAGGTCTGTCATGGGGGGGGGAAGGGGGCAGGCCTGTTCTCTGCTGCCATGGAGAGTAGGACCAGGTCTAATGGTTTGAAGTTACAGGAGGGTAGATTTTGATTGAACATTAAATGGAACTTTTTGACAATGAAAGCAGATTAGCAAAGGAACCAACTGCCTAGAGAGATGGTGGGAGGTCTCCTTCTCTGGACATCTTCAAAAAGAGGCTGGACAACTACCTGCTGGGGATGTTTTAGCTGGAGACCCTGCCTTGAGCAGAGAGCTGGACTCTTGATTCTAAATACAATTAAATCTGAAATGTATCATATCAAGTGTCCAGCATCTAATCATAGCAGCCTTAAATTCTATTGAGAATAATGAAACCACTTTTAAAAATTAAAGATACAATATAGTTGTGTATTGTAGATCGTAATGACAGGAAGATTCTCAGGATGCAATCTGGTGTACTTTTTGTTTTGTTTACAGGAGGATGGATTATTCTAATACAGCACATCTTCCAGGTTTTTATGATTTGCATTAATCATCATCTAGGGAATACAGTGGTTAGAAAATTAGAATAGTTAAACTGACAAAACTGTAATGTCTAACTGTTATGCAAAGTACTATTTCAGGAATCAGGAAGCATGGTACCCTTTCCTGAATCACAATACAAAGAAGAAACTTGCCTGTCTTCATTTGCAGCCAACTTTTTCTTGGCTCAGGGGATCAAGATATAGTTCTTTTTCATATTCTACCATCCTCACTTTTCTCTATTTTATATTAAAATAGTTTTGAAAAATAACATGCAGCAACCTTTTATGAAAAAACAAATATCCAATTTAAATACATTGGCTTGAATTGTACTGAGTCCAAACAAGAGTAGACCCATTAATCAATCGGATTTACCTACATGTTGACTTTCCAATCCACAATGGATTCAATGTGCTTACTCGAGTGGGAATTACCAACCGGAGTTAGCCCATTTCTATCTGGATAAAAACATAACTTAGGAAGAGATTTGCGAATTGTTGTCCACCAGACTGTGAGCTCCATTCAGACATCCTGCAGAAAGGCTGAGGAATACTTAAGTAATTCTGTACCTTGCCCCAAACAACAGATACTGAGCCTGTTTTGAACATGGTTGGATTATTAAAAACTAACATGGTCAAAAGCCTGACATTTTCACAACACAGTGCAGGGCATAGTCTTCTAACTTTCCCCCGGACAGATATGAGGAGCCAGACTATGGTCCATGATTTTCTAAATATAGTGTCAAAGCATTTGTTAACCTGTGACTTATGTATGTGCTTTGATTCTTAGATTATCTAATTATGATTTGATCTAATTATTATTTGACCTGAGAAAAGATTAAGTGAGATCTGCAGCAATCTTCACGTACCTGATAAAAGTGTGTGTGAGAGAGGCCCTCTCTGATTATTCTGGCAGAAACTGTTTGTCAATGAACTGGCTTTGATTTTGCATACTACAACAGTTCTGGCACCACCAGGTTTAAAGAATCTCTTGTAAAGTCATACCCTCCAACTGTCCTGATTTGGCAGGGTCAGTCCAATTATTCCTCTGCCATCCTACTTTTTCAGTTGCTTTTCAAAATGTCCCAGTTTCTCTTTCCTCATCCGATTTTCCCCCTTTGTCCCCAACTTACTTTGGTTGCTGCAAACCAGTCTAGCTTATAGGTTCTTCTTCATTTATAGTGTTTGCTATTTTAACCACATTCAGATGTTGTTTGGCCAATCTGATGGTGCTTGGCCACACAAATGTGTCCTGGTTTTCATTTATGAAAGGCTGAAAGATATATAAAATGCCTTTGCTAAGCCACTTCTATGTCAATCGGCCTTCTCTTAAAGAGTGGGCCTTCGTGAGCTTTCTTGGTGGTGGCAGCAAAAGCAGTGTTTTCATGGGCCCTTGGCAGTTGGGTCTGAAACTGCCACGTAACCCAGAATGCTCCAGAAGTATTGTCATTCCTGGATAGTATGGGAAGCTTAAATGGCAGCTCAAGACTCAGGTCCTTATCACACTACACTGTCATAGCACTATTATTCCACTTTATTTGCCATGGCAACTTCCTGTTGAATTCTAGGGTTTGTAGTTTAGTGAAGTTCAAGAACTCTTTCACTGAGAATTCAAAATGCCCCTCCTTAGGCTGTTTCTGCACCAGACTGTTATAGCGCTATTTTTCCATTTGCAACATCCTATGGAATCCAGCCGTCCCGTCCCAAAACTGCAAACCCCAGAATTCCATAGGATGTTGCAAGTGGAATAATAGCACTATAACAGTCAAGTGCGGAAATGGCCTCAGAATTCCATGGGATGTTGCCATGGTAGTTAAAGTGGAATAACAGTGCTATAACAGTGTAGCGTGATAAGGCTCTCAGTTGCATCAGTAGTGAAGGGGAAAGGATTTTTTAAGAAAAGAAAGTAGACAGCAATGCTGGGCAGTGTTACTCTACTGAGAATGTTGTCTAGTCTGGTTGCAAAGTGAACAGGCATACATCTTTTGGATACAGTCTCTCTATAATACAGGAGAAAAGGACCAAATGTTGTCTGCCTCTTATTTATAACAATAAGATAAAAATTAACATAATTGCATACAATCTGAAAAAAACACATTGAAGACTAAAAGAAGAATGATTTACGGGAATAAATGTTAATCTTGTAATTCTCAAATAATTCATGAACGAGATCAAGATCTTTTCAAACGATTCTTAGTTTAATTTACCCACTTATAAATGAACATGATTTAATTTACTTGCTTATAAAAAAACCTACCTATCAGGGAAAATGACAGGTCTTGGGAAGCCACACCTTAATTGTTGGAGACCTGGAGTTATGCCATTAGGCAAATGGTCAGTTTTTAGCTCCTGTTAATAAGTTCCATATTAGGCCCTTTCTGCAGGATGCGAGGGAATTGCTCCGTGCCGTTACCTACCGCTTCTTCTGGGGTCTGAAGCCACGTGGACTGTCCCTGAAACCCTTCCGTAGGGCTCCTCCTTGGTCCAGGGCAAATCGGAGCAGTGCGATGTCTGTAGATCTGCACTGCTCTGGTTTCCAAAATGGCAGCCTCCAGCTTACAAAATGGCGGCTTCTAGTGGGTCCTGACCAACCGCTGAAACTCACCATGCCTAAAGCCTGCCCTCCACAGATCGCAGGCTCGCATTGGTGCGAACCTGCAAATCTGCACAAGGGAGTGGGGACGCAATGGCACGTTGCAGAAAAATAAAGACCTGTTTTTTGCTGTCTTTAGAAAACACACTGGAGGACCTCTTGGGGCTGTCTTGGAGTGGACTGAGGTGTGGATCTCCGGTAAGTAGTCTGCTCCTAGTCCGCTCCAAGGTGCAGACGACCTCCGTGAGAGGACGCACTGCCCCGTTCTAATTGCCTGGTGTGGAAAGGGCCTTAGTTTGAAATATTCAGTTTAAATGCCATCTCCCATATACCCTAGAAAAATATAAAACAGTTTGGGAAGGACAAGCAATCATATTATCAATAATTTCTTTCATGGGCTGTTGCAAAACTTATGTGTACGAGCAAGGTCTACACAATTCAGACTGGTGCAATGTTATATTTTTTTACCTTGGGATATACAAAGCAAATGCATTAAAAAAAGTCCTACTCAGATAAAATAGTATGTTTATCTTTATAAGGTAAGGTAGTGAACTCAAGGAATTAAAAAAATGAATGTGATAATTTGAAATATAAGTTCCACACATTTTAAAAAACTTCCATGAATAATAGTACAGTATAAAAACATTTTTTTCCACTTAATATATTTTTAAGAACACAAATTATATTACCTGTAATAAATACGAAGGGTCTGGAGCTCTTCTTCTAGGTTTCTGTACTGTTGAACAGCAGCTTCTCTCTCTGTTGCATAGCCAGCAATTTTTCCTACAAATATATAGATGGTGAGTATTTTTTTCTCCTTTCACCCCCTTCCAAAACAACAGAAAAAGTGTATTACTTTTTGAATGAAATTAAATGTACTCCATTCAGATAACTAACACTGCAATCCTAGGCATGTTTACTGAGGCCATTTCCACGCTAGACTGTTATAGCGCTATGATTTCACTTTCAACATCCTATGGAATCCTGGGGTTTGCAGTTTCGGATAGGATGTTGAAAGTGGAATCATAACGCTATAACAGTCCAGTGCAGAAAAGGCCTAAAAGTCTCACTGTGTGCAGTGAAGCATACTAAGAACACACTGGATTCAAGCTTCCGAAAAATCAAATGCCAAGAAACAACAAATGGATCAGAACAAAGTTTACCTCATCCAGTCTCCAGCAAATTGCTTCCCCGTGCCAAAGAGACACCTTTAGGACTGAAGTGGGCAAAGCAGAGTGCCTGGGCCACAGTGCAACCCAAAGGCTGTTTCTACAGGCCTCCTTCAATCCTCATGGCTCCAACTATTTAGGGGTAGATATTTTTTTGCCCTCATATGGCCTCAAATCTCTTTTTTGTTATGTGTTGTCAAGCGAGCTTCAATCTATGGCGGCCCTAAGACACATTTTATTAACTGTCCTGCTCAGGTCTTGCATACTCAGGGCTTGGGTTTCTTGTTTTGAGGAAGCGCATAATGTTCAGTTAGATTTGTATGAGAGAAAGAAAACCATCAAATATCTAAGACCCAGCCACGTAGATCTACTTTTCAAGGTAAAGGTAAAATTAATGTGGCCAACTCCAGTCAAAACAATGCAACAGTCACATTTCATACCAATGGAAGTTTCCACATAGATTTAAAAGGCAGACCCACCCAGAACATATTAACAGCTGTGCGGTCAATAAAGATGACTGTGATCAGGTTGTTCTCCTTCCAGCTTTCTTTAGGATCACAGCCTTTCCTGTAGTCTGAAATATTACTCTTTTGACTACAATTCCCAGAATCCTCCAGCCAGCATGGCCCATGCTGTGGGTGGGCATTCTGGTAGTTGTAGTTCAAAATTAACTCTCTCCAGTTTTGGACTTTCAACATATCCTTATCCAAGCCAATAGAATGCACCTATAACGCTCCTATAACAATGTACAAATATCCTATTACAGCTATCAATCATCACTCTAAAACGGAGGAAGAACAATGAGAATAAAGTGTATGCTTCTTCAAAAAGTTCACTTTTAAAACTAAAGGCACTCATTTCTTATACGTTCAACAAAGAGTCTTTTGGGACCTTGAAGACTCACAGTTTTTACTTAGCTTTGTCTTTCACAGATTGCAGCCTACTTCAAATGGAAGGTACCACCTTTAGTCACAAAGGGTGGAAAGCAATCACCTTGAGGAAGCATCTGATGGAATGAGTTGTAGTCCATGAAAGCTTGCAGCAAATTAAATGTGTAAGCCCCTAAGGTGTTACAAAACGCTTTGCTGTTCTCAAACAGACTTAACACTGGAAATTTCTATAATAAGTTGCTTCAAACTTCAGGCTCAATGCCGCTTGCTTTGGTTTTATACTTTTATTTCTTTATTTCATGCATTTCTTAACCACCTTTTAAAACTTTGAACAGGCAGACCTCAGCTCCTATAATTAAATAGTTAAAAATTTGTCTGTAGGCAGAGCCTCTGCTTTTAGGCTCACAAATATAACCCACAAAATGCAAGAATGTTAGCCAAACCAAACTATTCTATATAATTATACTGTACCATTGGTGAAACAACCTTCTTAAATATTGGGGAAGCATGCTTGAATCAAAGTAGGTTGTTCAAGAGGCCAACAATTAACATCCTTGACAATTTTCAGTGTACTGTGAAGTGCAATTGAAATGGTAGATGGGGAGGAAATGTTTTCAGCAGACACACCCACTCCCCAAGAGATTACTAGCTAGACTCTTTAGAGAGGTATCACACCTGATACCCTTTTAGAAGGAAGGTCAGGAGACATAGGTTCCGACTCTCCTTTCACTTACATACATACTGGTCTGGCATTACTTCACAAGAAAAGCTCCTAGTGTACAGCAATGTAAGAGAGAAGAGAATTGGCATAAGTGGATTTAAAATAGTCAGCCGCAAGAGGAGGAAAATAATAACAATACTAGGCTTGAAGCTAATCTCCTCAGTATAATACATAAGATGGGAGTGGAACACTGTAAGGCAGAGACAATAACATTCCAGTATGAGATTTAGGTGCATTCTACCTGAGAAAAAGAGAGAGTTCCTATTAAAGAAATTAAACTACTTCTTGTTTGTACCACTTCAGATCAAATGGAGGGGAATGTCAAATAAATTAAAACAACAACCCTGCATATAGAAAACCAGAAATTAAGAACCAGTCTAGGAGGGAACTCTTCTGTCTCAATGAGTTGTAAGAATTCTGACGTGCGACTGTAGTAGTTGTGCAGTTTATTGAAAAATATTTTACTAAACAGGTATTTTAGGAAAGCTAAAGAGGAGCGTTGTTTACCCAGAACTGCACGGCTGGAAAGAACCACAAGGATTATCCATTTTAACACACACACATACCACACTGAGACAGGAATTGTTATACCTCAAGAATCTCTGACAATTGTTTATCTATGGTCTTCTTTTAAAACTCTGTTGACAGGTTTCTATGACTTAATCTTTCAGCTAGAAACCTTTGTTGGACATTTAATCTAATCTATGTTCTTAAACCTCTGCTGCATTTCACCCTGCTCTCATAGGCAATAAATAACAATTGCTTTCAACCTTATTTATAGCACTGTTGAAAACTATTCTGTCTTCATAAACTCTTTCCCTCTAGGTTTGGCATTAGGACTACATCAAGCATTCTGCAGTTCGGTTTTGGGGGCTGAAAATAAAGACCTCAATTGAAATATGTTGCTGTAAATACTTTGATTTCTGTGATTTTCCATCCTTTGAGTGTGTGTTCCTGTTTGATACCCCCATCTGCTCAGGTACAACAGTAATTTTGCCTGCAAAGTAGAGATCAGTTCCAGGTAATACCTCTTCTGTCTGCAAGGCACAGCTTAGCTTCATATAACAGCTTTCATAGCTACAATTAGCAGTTCAAATCTCTGCAGGGTACTTAAAGTTTTGATTCCTTTAAATACCCTCTTATTGCCCCTCACTGATGAGGCTAAACAGGAGGAGAAGCTTGTCAGCAAGATGGAGAACACTTGTGGGATAGGTTCCCAATCCTTGCTGAATGAGGTACTGGCAGAGGTGAGATCTGAGAACGAGAAATCTCCCAGCTCATACTTACCTATTAGATCATGGTGGGAACCACGTATTCTTTCAGATGTTGCTGGGTTACAACTCCCAGCAGTCCTAGTCAAAGATGAATGCTGAGAGCTGCAGTTCAACCATTTTTGGCAGAGCACACAGTTCCCACTTTTGTATTAGATCATATTAGTTTCACAGTGAAAATTAATGTGATACATCTTTAAACGAAAATATCTTGTCCTTTCAATGTTATGATTTTTATTCATGGGATGAGTAAGGCATAATTTGTTTTAGTACATATATATCTCCTTTCCAGACTATGTACTCTGTTTCATCACAATAAATTTTTTGTACAGTAGTTGTCTTCTTTACCTTCTTTATTTAGAATGTACACTTTCTGATCCATATATTTAATAACCTGCCTGATCACCACAGATGACAAAGAAATCCATGCAGGTGAGCAAGCAGGTTACAGGAAGAGGGATAGATCATCTTTACTTGTCTACCAACCTGGTTGGTTTCCCTGATAGCCATAATGATAGGGAAGCCTGCATTTTTTATCACTGTAGAGAGCTAACAGTGGTGGAAGAACCTTCCCAGCTCTGGAAGTCACTTCTGGGCAGTGATGTATTTAAGTCTTTTACTCCAAGTCTCAAGCCAAGTCTCAAGTCTCTACTTTCAAGTCAAGTCTCAAGTCCTTGCAAGATACTTTCGAGTCAAGTCTCAAGTCTGGGAGCCAACTTTATACCCCAACCTGTACTCCAAAGTTTCTGGACAGAGTTGAATAAAGTCAGTTTTAACAATTTAAGTAGAGTCAGCCCTCTACTTCTGTGATTTTGCCATCTGCAGGTTTGGAAGTGGGGAATAAGATCTTTCTTATTCCCTGTTACTGAAGCTTCAAAAGCTTTAGAAGAAAGAATCCTTCCTCTTCAAGCGCACTGCCTAACACATTTTCTGTTTCCCTCTGACATACACACCCTGCACTCTGGGTATGAGTCTTGCCTTCTGCTCTTAGGAAAAGTTTTTGAAAGCTCTCCCTATATTTAGTGGGAACAGGCTGCTGAGCAGACCTCAACCCCACCTCAAGCCCATTGCCTAACCCATTTGCTGTTCCCTCTGAGAAACGTGTCCACGCTATGGGCTTGAGACAGAAAGTCATGTGACCAGCAAGTTGTAAGGTTTCTGGATGAATGTGTTATGTTACTGAACCAAGTGCAGCAAGTCAGTCACTAAAAATATGCAAGTCTCAAGTCGAGTTGAGTCAGTGTGTAATTTTTGCCGAGTCAAGTCTGAGTTGAGTCACTGAAGTGGCTTAAGTCTGACTTGAGTCTGAGTCTTCTGGGCACGACCATCTGCCAGCAAAGACTAAATTCTTCCAACAAGCATTCAGGAAGCATTTTCAGGAAAGGATTTTCATAAGGTCCTGGGTTTGTTTTTGTTTTTTGAATTCTCTTCTTTTTAATGTATACTTTAGTTTTTTAACAATCTTATTGATAGCTTTATTACAATTTAATGATAACTGCCTGTATGTTTTTATCTATTTATTTTATTTATTTTACACTGTAACCTACCAAAAGTCCCATTTCATGGAGAAAAGGTTGCATATAAATAAAGTGAGTTAGTGAGTGAATGAACGCATTTCCATTAAGGTCACTGGGGAGGAGCCTTCCATATAACTCCCTAATCAGTCTGCCTATGCTCCTTGCCACAAATGTTAATAAGATTGGGTGTGGGGTAGAAAACTCATTTATTGAGATATTAGTCAACTGTACGCATTTATTTCCTCTGGAAGAACATGATGCATAGCTAACTCATACTAATAGCAATTACAGCCCTTTTTACAACAATTCATTCCAATCAATGAAAAGATATAAGCACATCGGTAGAACATTTCACTCCCTGATAGTCAACAACCAGCTATGCAATTGTTTAGTTACTCAATATAATAGCCTCCTGTATGAATGGATTACTGTAAGAATGTGAGAAGATCCCTGCTGGATTGGGCCAAGGTGCTATGCAGACCAGCAACCACTTTCCAACTATATCCAGCCTGCCCTGTTCCAGGCAGTCATTATCAACAACAGCAAGACTAACTCAATTTTCTATGGAAGTATTATAACTTTATTATTATAACATGTCATTAAGCAACTCTTATCTTTATTCTTAAAGCATCTTCATGCACTCACAGAAATAAATCTAAACTTGTAAAATTCTGGTCTGCTAAAATTAACAGGTATTTCGCTCTCGGCTTAAGTAGATTTAGGATCAAGACCTCATGAGAGCACAAATTCCTCAGAGCTGTTAGAAGTGCATTTACCAAATTCTTTATGCTTAAAAAATGCTAGTGAGCTAACATCAATCAGTATGGACTGAATTACCATGTATAAATCCACAGTCTCTTAATAGGGAACTGTAAACTTTACCCTCCCTGCCAGTGCCCTTCTGCAGTTGGAAACTTTGCCAGTGCTTATGTTTTTTGTTTGTTCAAAGGATATCATCGGCTGTCACTGTGACTAACTTACTATTCACCACCTGAACACCTGCTGAACTGAACTTGCCATGCCAGAAATGTTAGGCAATCTCCGTTCACTGAATGGCAAGCACTTGGGTACTGTTTCCTCTGAAAGCTTTCAATTTAACCAATAGACAATTGGAGAACCGACTGTACAACGATATTTGCCAATTGAAATGTTATTGAAACAAGTTTAATCAAGTAATCTTGAGTAGCAAAGAATGACTGTGTATCTGGCAGGAAAAAAAGGTGGAAGTATCAAACATAATTTACTAGATTTAAGTGCAGTTTTGGTAAGCAGAATGTATATTTTATCCAGTTAATGAAAAGGAACAATATATCACCCATTAAATGGTCTTCACTTTCATTTTGCTTCCCATATATGTTTTACCACATCTTTCCTAATCTCATAAGAAATCCAGCACACCCAAAGGGTACCTGATTGAAGAAAGCTGTTCTGGGTCAATAAAAAGAGACCCTCACTTTGCATCCCCAAACAAACCAAACAAACAAACAAACAAACAAACAAACAAGGCCTGAGTAGCTTTGGATTATTTGCTAATTACCACTGCCTTGAACACAGGAACATCCCAGAAGTAAGCTTCAAATATCCCTTCTGCAGGTTCAATATGGAAGAAGGAAATCTTTTAGGTGAAAACCCACATAAGGCTCTAAAGCAGAGCTTTCCAAACTTTTCATGTTGGTGACACACTTTTTAGACATGCTTCATTTCGTGACATAGTAATTCAGTAAGTAATTCAATAAGTGGAGGCAGCCCCTCCACCCAAGCCTGGTTTGCCACCGCCGCCCTTGTCAAGGTCTTCCTCAGCATGGGGCGGTTGTGGTGGGACAGTCAGCCCCTCCCCCTGGGCCGGGCCTGGCACCACCCCACTCGCTGGGATCTTCCTTGGCCTCGGGTGGCAGTGGTGGCAGCAGGCCCTTCACCTGGGTCTAGCCCACCGTGGCAGCGGGAGAAGCAGCCCTTCAACACATTACATTCCTGTGACACACCTACACATTGCAGGTGACATACTAACATGTCACAACACAGTGTTTGGGAAGCTCTGCTCTAAAGGTAAGCGTCAGTAGTTTGAATTGCGCTTGGAAGCAGACTGGCAGCTGGTTCAGTTATTTTTTGGAAGTGCTGTGATGCAGTTAAGCTCTAGATAGTCAACCATCTAGAGCAACTTTTCTCAACCTTTTTATCTTTGAAGAATTCTTGAAATTATTTTCATGTCTCAGGTAACCCCTGCATAAAAATTAATATTGTTACAGCTCAAAATTTATTTCTTTATCTTCATTTTTCCCCCCAATCATGATCTCTTATGGAATCCGTAAAGTTCCAGGGAACCCTAACAGAGAAACAGATTCACGTACAATGCATGTCAATAGTCTAGCCAGTGAAATTAGCAGTGCATAGATAACTGTAGATAGCCATCAGGCAATATTTGTCCAAGATGGTTCCCACTCAGAGTGTGAAAAAGTTACTTTTTCACACTATAACTCTCAACCCACCTCTCATCTGGGAATTACAATCCAAAAAGTAATATTTTCATGCTCTGGTCATCACTAATCTATCAGTAGAAGCTGGAAGCTGGCACTTTGTGCCACAGAAGCCGCTTGAACATAGAAAGGTAGAACTAGATTCAAAGGTGCTCCGAGAGATTTAGGAGGAAGAACACACTAAACACAAACTCCCAAGATGACTACCCCCACAAATAACTCACAGAATCATCTATTACCAGTAGTTCTAGCTTGTCTGGACTAAGCTTCAGGTTTTGGACCATCATCTGGTCCACTACCAATCCCACACAGTGGTAATTACTGATAGATCCATGAGCCCACTGAGATTTCTGCATCCATTTCTGTGAAAACAAGGATCAGAAAATCACTAAGTTGGAGTAACATCACTACCACCACAACAAAAAGCAAGTGGTTCTGGAATTTCTTTGAACCCTTCAAAATACTCTTCTTGCCTTCTAAATATTTTATTTATTCATTCATTCATCTTTCAGCATTCATCCACTCAGAGACTGACCAGATCTAGTCAAGCTTCAGCAAGGTTGTTACATTACATATATTTTCATTCTTGCAATCTTTTTCTCTATTGCTGACTTTTCAGTCTACCTTGATTAATGATGCCACCAGCAGTCCTGTTCCAACACCCATGGTTCCGAGCATGCACTGTGTCATAGCCTATCTAAGTCCCCATTAATTTAGGTATGTTGCAAACCAAAACAGTCAAGATTATGATAGGCCAGTATGCAGAGCCAGTCCTGCTGTTCTCCCCTTCTGCTGCAGATGGGAAGTCACCCATATTAGAAGGGAAAATGCCAAAAAGAAAACTTTTTTTGTGTGGAATAACATGGTCAAAGAAGATTTAGCACCCTCACCTACCCAATTTTCCATACAAAATACTGGCACTCTCTCAGGACACTTTTAATCTAGTCTTTGGCTACATGGCTCTTCTGTAATGTCAAGATGGAATTAGATTTGATAGACACTAAGCTCAAATCACATCTTTCTTGTTCATCCTATAGAAGTGTGTGAAGTCACTTAAAGCATGCTTTACACAACATTTTATATTTAATTTGTTGTTGTTTATTGACAACTATCATGAAGTACTAGGCTAATAAAGCTACTCACATGGCTGGTCCCTAAGAATGACACAATTTTTCTGAATAGAATGTCAAAGCACTCACCGATTACATAGCGAAGTGGGCCTATACCATCTTCTGTTTGAGACTGTGACTTCTAGTAGTCATGTCATGTTGCTTTTAGCACATGCTGCTACTAACTTGTGGCTGTTCTGTGGAACTCCACAAAACGCTTTTGATCCGTTTTGCCTTGCAACATAGCAAAGAAATGTTGCAATAAGAATCACCAACAAAGATCCAAAAATCTTAAGCTCTGGATTACCATATTGTGTTCTCCTGCCATTCAATACATCAGACAAAGACCCTGGTGTTCAAAGAGAAAGGAAGGAAAAGAAAGAAAAAAGAAAGAAAGAAACTGGTCACAGAAAGTGCAAAGTACAAAGTCAACAATATTCCTCCACATCTTTTACTCTTTTCACAGATTGGATGTTAAAAGAGTTGGGGCAATTGGGCTTTTGTTAATTACCAGCTGTTGAAACAGATGTGTTGACTGTCCTTATTAACCCACAGCTGGGACAGGAGAACAATTGATGCTCACTAAAACCAACAACCAGCTGTTTTTCAGTAATCATCTCCTATCAAAACACAGGTGATAAATGAGGTAAAGCTTCTTTCTGCGAGTTTCAATAACAAAAGCACAGTTACTAAATATATGCTGTCTTTTACTTTTAATTTAAATGCCAGATTCTCCTGTTTTCAATATTTGTGCCAGCACATCTTCTTGGATGGGTTGGATGTAAATCTTTTGGTAGGTACAGCAGTTAGCGCATTGTATCTGATGTTAAGATTTATTTACCAGTGCCGCAGGCCTCAGGATTGACTCAACATGGCAGGCATGTATTAGCCATTAGTTTTAGTGTTGATGTCACTGTGTGAATACGAGATCCGAAATAGGAAATGTTATCTTTTTCTTTGAATCATATTGTGTAGCAGAACTTATGTTACAAATTTGATAAAGCTGATGAAGAAAAAGTCCTGAATGTCTTGAATGCTTCCATATGCCAACTCAAACTTCCAGCAAAGGCATCAGCCTAAATACTATTGTTAGTCAATGGGATTTATCATGTGTTGACTCACTATTCAACAACTGATTGCACGAACCTACTGTAGCTGAGACTAACAGAATGCCATCCATGATGCTATGTTTTGCCTTCTTTATGTGGCAAAATTACATACAAATGGATTGCTTACATACACAAATAAATTGCTTAAAACTAGCTTGCCATATTATAAATTATTCTGCCTACTGTTCTTTCTAATCATGTTTTCGCAATGGGATTTTACCATGATTTGACACAAGTGTGTCTATGCTTTTTAAAAAAATGTTAATGATACCAGCCAAAAACTTCATTATAGAATATGAAATAAAATGATCTTGCCTTTAGGCAACCATACTATTCTTCTTCAGACATTTGTTTCAACTCCAGCTTTACTACTAATTAAGCAGATTCATCACTTAATTTATGTAATTTCAGGTAGTATTTGACATGTACCCAAAATGGAAATAATTAGAGATTTCTGACTGAAATTGGATATGTAAAGTAAAAGTTTAGCAATATAGGCTTACATTTTACGATTAATCCAAAGACAGAAATATATTCTCTTCAACTACATAAATGTTTTAAAATAATCCCATCTAAAATAATCCCATAAGTATGAATGTAAAAATTTGAGAAAGTTGACATCGATAGGAAAATGCTAACAAGTCTAGAAGAATTTTATGAATGTCCAAAAACAAACACATCCTACTCATAGGATACATGTGTTTTGGTCATTACCAGCCAGTGCTGTAATGTACTAGCACACAACATTTCTCTATGTTTTCAGATCCTCACTTATTTTGCATGAGATTAGCTTTAAAATGTCAATATCTATGCTCATAGTTTGGGTGTTCACTACATCCATTGTTTTACATTTTGTGTGTGGTAATAAAATGTTTTGAAATAGCCAGAATATATCACACTGCCCCACTACATATTCTCATATAGTAATTTGTTTACATAGATTCTTCATCTTAGTCCTAATGTTATTTCTATATAACTCCTTATGATGTATTCAGAGAAAAAGATAAAGCAAAATAGAATTTTTGCTTCCCTTATAACCAAAGCCATTCACCACAGTTCAACAAAGGATGTGTCTATAGGAATTTAAGTTTGCCACTAATTAGTTCACATTTTAAAACACCATCTTACTAAGAACAAGGATTAAGGCAGGCTGTATATTCACCCTTTCATGTCCTTCTTTCCTTATATCTTCAGTAGAATCACCATAAGAAGCCTGTTCAGTCAACTTTTAAGGAGAGAAGTTGACAATAATCAGGGCTCTGTTCATTAAGAGGGACAATATCAATTAAGAGACATTATCAGGCAACAAAGAAATCAGAAATTCAACACGCACAGCTCACACAATGTCCACAAGTGGATTTCTAACACTGTATTGTGTTTTAAATTATCTACATAATTGCTATTTAAAGCTGAGCTCATTAGAATGTATGTCAAAATCCTAAAGGAAACATATACCAATCACAAATGTAGCATCTCAAACTAAAATGCTTCTTAAGGAATCACAGCTTGAACAAGCAGCCTATTCATCGTTATATTTTTAATATGATTTAAATTTACATTTTAGCAAAAGCCAAAGAAAACTAAAATACACAATTCATATCAGGTTTCTACTTTATAAGTAATATCTTATACCATCCAGTTTTCTTTCATCATCAACTTTAGAAAAAATTAACTAGTGCCACTGTTATGACTGTTGCAATAAAATACAGTAATTTCTTGCAAGTCACCACCACTTGTGCCTCGTGTACAATAAATCCTTTTTTGTTGGAATTTTTCCTTAAGAATTTGTACTTGAGATTATTAAAACTGATTCCATAAATTCTCTGCTATGTTTGAAACAAAATGTAAAATAGAAACCTGCAGTAAACTACACCAGACAATTCTGAGCTACGTACCCATCCAAAAGAGAAGTACTTTCTGTATTCAAAATAACTGGATTAGTTTATCCACAATGTACTTTAACTATTCATTTATACCTGTAAACATGGTTGGCAAAGAGTGCCAAATGAGTTATCTTCTTCCTTGATTTTTTTATTTCCTTGTGTCTCTTTTAATAGTTGTGCATGTTGATGTATCAAAATGAGGGAGTAATAGATGTTCAGAAGTGAGAAATCCTGGGAAAAGAGGGATGGATTATTTTGTAATCTTTCACCCACAATTTATTTTTGGAAACTTGTGATTGCTGTAAAATTCATCTTCTGTCATTATAACATGATAGATGTCTTCGTAAATTCTTTTCTTTTTTTCCTGAGCAAAAGATCTCAAAAAGCGTAGCAATATCTTTGGCGGTATACATACAGCTTGACATAGACTACTGGATTTGTCTCCAGTGGCTATTGCCATTGAGTAAATATTTTTGTCTTAGTCAGATCTGTGGGGTAGGGGACTCATTTTAAGATGTTGAAAAACTAGGGTTAATTACCCTAAAAGTGGAAGAAGGTATTTTATAGTCTGTCTTCTCCTTGTAGACAGCTGGCATAGTGTAGTGGCTTAAGTGCTGGACTAAACTCTGGAGACCAGTGGTCAATTCACTGCTCAGCCATGGAAACCCACTGAGTGACCTTGGGCTCATCACATACTCTCAGCTGCAGAAAACTCAGTAATAGGGTCATCTTAGAGTCATCATAAGTTAGAAACTATTTGAAGGCGCACAATAACACTTCCTCTTGTGTATGTCTACCTAGTGGAAATGAAGTGTAAAGAAGAATCTCTCAATCTTCAAGCAGCTAGAACATGATATTAAAATATGCTCCTCACTTTTCCAGTTAAGTAGTAGTTAACAGATGTACACAGAGGTAGGAAGAACTGAAACCCACACTTTTCTTTCAGTATATTTTCCACTGCTTGTAAAATGGAGTATTCATTACAATACTGGCTATGATGGACATGTTGTGGACATCAGTGGGAAAATGCAAGCTGATTTTAATTGTGATAGACTGCGTTCATAATGTTTACCATTGATATGACACACATGCATACATCTTTTACCCCAAAATCTATAGAATGGTCACATATGCAATTCTGAATTTCACCAAGTCATGATGATATGGAGGCACAGGTGGTTTTGATAAGATATTAAAGGCAGGAATGAGAACATAATCCTGATAAAAATTCGAAACTACTACAAGCTGTCTGTAAGAGTTCCTCCTTGATAGACCTCATAAAGTACTGGTAAATGCTCCACTCATGCTCCCAACAAAATTCACCTGGCAACAGTTGCATTGAAACAAAGTTACTGCAGCAACAAGCAATGTCACAGCGTTAATAATTGACATGAAAAGAATGAACTGGTGAGCAAGGGATAAAGAGGACAAAGGAAAGATTTTAGTATAAATGTATCCCAGCAAGTAATCAATCACACTGGGGCTCAGAAGGGTTTGGAGGGGTTTGGTTAAGCGTCACACTAAAATGTAAGCAAATTTTAATATTTTATTCTTAACGCCTTTTGATCATGAATCAAAGAAAGTATCAGCAATCACATTTGGAATTTCCCATCTAGAATATGAAATGAAGAATGACAGGAAGGGAAACCCATTAAATTGGTTTCTTTCCTCAAATGATGTGATCAAGAAACCCACGGTAGTGCCAACACAGTAGCACCAACTGTTTAATGTTTCTAAGGAAATAAAAGATGGTTGAGTCACAGTTTAAACTAAGGTTAAAATGGGAAGCAGCAGTGTGTTGCTGGATTTAAACCAATCTATCAAAAGTAATTTCTTTCTGAGAGAGGCATAATATCCCAGTGACACTGTTTAGATTAATGTGATCTGCATGACTTATCAACAACTTTGGGTGAATTTTGCTGTTGTGTTAACATCCATGACGACTATTGCTAGTGGTATTATAGCACAGAATTGTTAAGACAAAAAAGCTAACAAATCCAAGATCAGGCAAAAGGAGAATCAAACCAGGTGTGGGATGCTGGTGGCAATGCCCCTTTTTTCCCTCTGCTATATAAATACCACACACACACACACACACACACACACACAGAGTTCTGAGGGCTCCAGTTACATGCCTTTGTTAAATAATTGCAAAAGCATAGGTAAATGTATGATCTTAAAGGTTTTCCCTGAATAGGTAAAGTAGAACATTATGTGTATGTGCCTTCAAGTTACCTGTCAACTGATGGTGAGCCCATGACTGTCACAGAGTTTTCTTAGGAAAGGAATACTCAGAGGTGGTTTTGCCAGTTCCTTCCTCTGAAATATAGCATTAGTAAGTGATTAAATAGATTCAATAGTTCTGCACCATTCTTTGCAACAGCTAGGGCATGGAGATTCAATATTAAAATATAACGTAACTGCTTTCTTTCAATATTAGTGGTACCTTCCCTGAAATTCCCTGCTAGAATTGTTTATATAGTAAATTTTATGTAGGTGAATTCTTTGATTTTGCATTGAAAACTCTGAGGCACAGAAGCATGTTTCAATTTCTGTTTCTTCCTACTTGATATCTGTTTTTTAATTTTTTTAAAAAATGACAGACAATAAAGAGGTTTGATAATCCTTTAAAAAGTTCATTCTTACAGAAGAAGATTGACATCTCATGGGGTTTTCAATCTGAGATGGAGAGGAATATTAAATGGCAAAGACTAAATGCATTTGCTGTTTGCTGAAGTTATGTAGTAGACTTTTATTTTCTTTTTTTTTCCTGCTTGCTTTGCATGAAGGTAAAATTAGAGCTCTGTTTATCTATATATGACACCAATTCTTTCATTCTTAACAATCACAAAGAATTCTGCTCAGAAGGATCTGGTGTCTGTTGGAATTTACCTATATTTGATGCTGAAAATGGGAAAAGTGTCACTTTGGTCACAGTAATGTCACAGTAAGGATCTGCCCGCGAAATAGAAATTTCATAATTTAATATGAATTATTGATCAATTCAGGAAAATAGCATTTACAAACCTATTTTCCTAAGGTGCAGTTGCAATGACTTTCCAAAACTAGATTTCAAATAATAAGTCTGAAGTGCTACAGGTGACTATTTATATATACCTATCTTTTATAACAAAGAATGAAAAACAGCCAATGTATAATACTACTTCTAATAAAAAAATAAAATAAAAATCCATTTATAAAAATTCCTAGCTAAAACTGTCAAGGCCGTGTCCATTCTGTGGAATGTTTGTGATAGACCAAACCAATTTTTGCATACAACATATATAAGTGTACAGAATCAAGTCTTAATGATTAAAGCCCTAACATAATATGAAGGATAGAAAGAATATTTGAGTCAAGTAAGTTATATCCCACCTTTTGTTCAATGCTCTTTCTACCATGTGTTATCATTTAGATCAGAGCTTTCCCAACTTTTCATGTTGGTGACACACTTTTTAGACATGCATCATTTCGTGACACATTAATTTCAGTTTTACTAGCAAACTGAAGGTTAAACTAACCCCTTATAAGAAATACAGATACATACATAAAGAGCAATAACAAAATATATGGGGACACAACATATCTCATGAAAACCTTTAATATGTTTTTTAAAATATATGATTTATAAATAACAACATACATTTCCAAGATTGTAGGTGACACACCTACACACTTCAGGTGACATACTAATGTGTTGCAGCACACTGTTTGGAAAGCCCTGATTTAGACCATTAACCCATGGGCAAGGCACAGTTAGTGTTACAGTGCTTAGGTATTGAAATATTAATTAGCAATTAGTTTTTGGAAAAGAAATTATTAGTTGTGCTAAAGTAGCATTAATGCCCATTATTAATATTGTTGTTGCTATTTACGGAAACTTAACTCTATATATTTTTCTTGATTCTAGTCAAATGTACATCAAAGTAAAACGTGGAGGAGCTGGATAGGTTTTGCAGCCTGATCCTAGGCATGCTTACTCTAACATAATCTGCTGCCTCGGAGTGGAGTGGAGTCTCCTTCCTTGGGGGTTTTTAAGCAGAGGCTGGATGGCCATCTGTCGGGAGTGCTTTGAAGGTGTTCCTGCATAGCAAGGGGTTGGACTGGATGGCCCGTGTGGTCTCTTCCAACTCTACATTTCTATGATTCTATGATAAGCCCAACAGCATTCAACTGGACTATCTGTGGTTAGGGTTACGGCTCTAGAATGAGAAACTGCACTACAGAACCTTGTTACAAACACTGAAACCACCAGCTACTTCAAACAATCAGCTTCACTAGTGGTAGCAAAGAAGTCAATCATTAAAGTAAGCCATATTCTCTTACAGAAACCAGCTGGATTTATTCCCCCTTCCCCCTTTTTTCCCCTAATTAATTAAAACACACAAGAACCTACTGGTATCTGCTGAGGATTTCAAGCTACTTGAAACTACTTTTGAGCTTTCATGTGAAATGATTCTACACGAAGCTTTTGAACAAGAGTCACTCCCTAAGATGTGAATTGTTTACCAGTAATAAAATAACTAGTTTCATCTGCTTGGACCACAAAAGATTTGATGAAATACCACACTGAAACAAAGCAAAACAAACTTTTCAAAATATAGGCAATTGCAGGGTTTTTTTCAGACGGAATATAAGAATTTCTGTATCTTTCATATCTCATGAGAGGAAAAAAATTACAGTTAATTTAACCATGGAGATGCTGAATATCTTTACCAATTGATTAAAGTTTTATGATTCTGGTATAAATACTTGTTTAGTGTATTTCCCTGAATTTGTTTCAGTTTGAATTATAAGACACAATGTCTAACAACCAAAAGTCATAAGGTTTGGTGTAATAGTTTATATCCTATCTCAGCCTTTTCAATTCACTCAAGTGAACAGATATTCTTTATCAGCTCTCGCAATCTCCTTATCAGAGTAATAACCATAACACATTATTGGAGCAGAAATGGTTCCTGTTAGTCAGCCAGGAAACAGATTAAAAAGAAGGTTACATTTAATTCAGGATATACAGGAAATGAAGGATTTCTATGTCCTGAACAGAACATGTACCAATTAGGAACTTACCAGACAGCGTGTGCAATGTAACTATTTGGTAAGCTGGTCACCTGTACATATTGACAATTATTTGACCATTGCCCTGCTTCCCCCATGTATCAAATGTGACAGTAAAATTTTCTTCACTTCTTGCTGAATGTTACAACCAGTTTAACGATGCTACATGGTAAATTAGCACTCAATCAAGAACTAGGGACCAATCTGGATTTGGGCCTGAAATCTCAAAGAAGAGTGTGGATGCATTGAGGATAAGCTATGAACAACATAACACAACACCATTTCTGATTGTAGAACATTTCTTCATTCACTGTCTGGCTTTCTTGTGTTTAAGCCAATATGAGATAACCCTGACGCTTTAAATCATTTTTTTTTAAATTCCCTCATTCCTTAGTTTTCCAATTTATCATTACAGTGTTGACAATGCTGCTATCTCTCCAATGTATTTGAATTCACTTTCTTTCAAGCTATGTGATATATGGAATTGAATAATAATAATTATGATTTCATTTCAGCCTGCACATTTGAGAATTGTTTAGCTGAACCTCCCAAGCAACACATGCAGATAAACATGCTTGGATTTCACATATTGAACTAGACACACATACAGTTTGTGAACATGCCTGCACAAGATTGTTGTTCTATGTTATTTGTCACTGTAACAGCCAACATGTGTAAGACCAACATATAGAAAGACTGCACATCTATTCACAAGTATATTCACACACAATAGAGTATACGGGGGCCTGAATACTTTCCCAGTGTTGTTTTACCCTCTCAAGGGATTCCTTTACTTGTTAGGACATGTGACAAAACATTTATTCTTGCACTGCTGTAGTATTCAATCTTCTTGATTAAAAAGTAGTAACAATAAAGAATTTTTAGATATTAGAAAAATACTTTTTAAAAAATTGCAAGCACTTTTTAACTCTTGCTAATCTTTACAGAAAGAAATCTTATTGGGTTATATAGAGCTGGCATAGGATTGTGCTCTCTGGAAAAACGACTAGTTCTGCCCAAACCAAGCATTAAGTATTTGTCCAATTATGGAGGTTTTTAAAAGACATATCTACTCATTAAATATGCTACTCTTAATTTTGGAAATTTAATAAAAATGTGAATGAACATAAAAAAAATACTGATAATAGTTCATTGTAAAAGGAGAGGAAAAGAGGGAAGCAAAATAAAAATGTAGCTACTTGAAGATAAGTCTCTAAATGAAATAAACCAATAGTAGGACACCAAATGCCCCCCCCCAAATAATTTTCTAGCCCCAGTGAAAGATTAGTGTCCTTTCTCTGGATGTCTGTCTGTCTGTCTGTCTGTATCTGCTGATACTGCTGTAGAACTCAGCCTGTCAATTCTCTGGCCTCCAAGTTGCGGCTGGATGAATGCTCCATTTGGAGATCCGGCTGCATTTCTTTCCATCATCATGTTCTCTAGCTGGTGCTTTTAATTCACCCTCTCCTTGTGGTTTCTTCAATTTCTTTCTTTTCTCAAATCTTCTACGCCCTCTGACAATCGGTTCACAAAACAAAACAAAACAAAACACTCATCTTCAGAAAAGCTTCTCAGAGCCCAAAAGAAGGCACCTGGTGTGTACGAGAGTGGTTGCAGGTAAAGACTCCTGTCCTGCCCCCTTCCCACTGGGGATCTGATCCATGTAGTAATGTGTAGTCTGATCTTGTGTAGCCCATTCCAAAACTAAAGGAATAGGCAATGAACATAGACTTCCCCTGTAACACAGAAACTCTCTGAAAACACTGGGGTACTGGCAGCATTCCAACTTTGGGATGAATCTGTGTGTGCAATGAGATACCTTTGTCAACAACTGCTGCCGTAGGCATTAATGGAACAGAAAAACTCTAATTACATTTGAACTGCTGGTGAACATTGCACCTAAGCAAGGAAGAATTTCTTTCCTCGAGAAGCCCAAACAATCCTTGAAACCATTATTTGAAACATAGAATGAACAATGTATAAAGAAAAACATCGACTGTATGCTCCACACAAAACAATCGCGGTTAGTTTCAAGAACAATATCTTTTTTGCTATTTCAAAAATTGCCCTTCTCCATCTAAAATCAGAGGTTTCCACACAGAATTTCTTTGCCCATAGGAGAAATAAATGCATACCACAAGTCATAGATGTTGCAATTCTTGAATTTGTTTCTCTTCTCAAGTAAAGTGTAAGCTTCCTAGCAAGGCCTATAATCTTAAGGGGTGGCAAACCATTTCTTCGAAGGCGATTTTTTTGACCATTTTCTAGCATTCTGAGTTTCTGCCATGAAGCGTGAATAGAGAACTGATTAGTTTTAATCACAATTTAACATGAACAGATGATAGGCTTGTCAAAAAATCACAGGAAAAGAGAGAGATGTGTAAGATTTCAGCACGTATGAACTAACTGCATCAGTGGCGATTTTTACACCACATCAGCTTAAAATTTTTCACACCTGTAGGCCTTCCTCTCCTTGCTATCTTCCGTAGGCAGGTGATGACTTCTTTTGTTTCAGCATGCCTCTGAGGACCACTTGCTCATGGAGAAAGAGTCTTCAAGAATGTGCTGCATTTTTGTCTGTATTTGTTGTTTTTTCTTTTTCCATGGAGATGCTTTTAAGTTATTGTAATTCTATTCATAGTTTAATTAAATTTTAACTTCTGTATGATGTGTCTTTTCAACTGCATCTTTTTTATTTTTTGTAGCCCCCCTTGAGTCTTAAGGCTGGGGAAAAGGCAAAATATAAACAAGTAAATCAATCAATCATCTGATAAAACTATGTATGGATGCCATGTTATTAAGCTTAGTTATCGACAAATTTCATTTTTGTAACCAACTGAATTCCGAGAGTTACAATGGTAAAAACATTTTTTGTGAGTTGTTTCAATTAAAAGAATCCTTTGATACCCCTTTTAATACATTCACTGAATGTAGCTCTCATAATATTTTATGGAAAAAAAAATTCAAAGTAGTACTAATTGTCCTTTGATCTATTTCGTAAATAATAAAAAAGTGCAACCCCCCCACCTGTGACTATTCTTTTTTTTTAAAAAAAAATATTTCTCATAGTTGGACACATGAAATGCATAAGCGCTTGGTGCAATTTTTTTATACCAAAGTCTGATGGAAAGAAAAATGGACAAATGCATAAAGTTAGATAAATCAGATGTTTTAAAAGGTCTGTTTTGTTCACATGCCTTACAAGACTTTTAACTATCATCTCCATTTTCAGAAAGGATGATATGGTGTTTTATATTGGAGTGGAGTCTCCGGGAATAAAAATGCACAGCAAAGGAAAAATCAAAATATTTTGAACTAGGTTCAGATGTACTGTTAATGATTAGCTGCGTGAGAGGCCTGATTTCTCTTTTTCTGTCTCGTGGATTGCAGAGGCAACACAAGCCATCATGCAAGTCTGTCTCTGCCATTCTTTGGCCACTTCTAGCAGATTGAGAAAAGCTGGAAAGTAAACACAGGTGTTTAAAAACCAGTGTGGCTGTCATGGACAACCACAAACACCCTTCGCTTGACTGTGTCTGTGCCTCTTTCCCGCCCTCTCTTTTTAAAAGGAGAGCTTAACAAGAAAATGTCAAATGTTTCACCTTTCAACACCTCAAAATAACTTGGAGCTTAAAGTATTGTCTAGGAAAATCTCAAGCAAATAATTCTTTTTCTGACTTTCTTTTTAAATGTAGCCAAATGTGAATTAGTCATGTAATATACATAATTTTATACTAATTATTTTATTTGGAAAAAAGGTTTATTTGTTTCTTGAAAAGCAGCATTGCATATAGGCCACAGTTCAGGGGACTGGCTAGATAGTTCCTTGAATCCAGTGAAAATTTTTACTCCTTTTCTTTTTAATCGACTTCAACCCGCTCCCCAGTGTTGACTGATTCCTTACCCACTTCTACTTAAAAATGAGCAAATTCTTCCAACCACGTAGCCTTCAGATGAGTTGTACTATACTCCTCATCATACCAAGCCACCTGGGGTTTGTTTGCTTGGTTTGGTCTAGAATATGTCTCCTTGGATATTAACTGGTAGAAGCACATCACAACATATGATTGTGACACGACAGCATTAGCACTAGTTGATAATTGCCTTTTTGGAGTAATTTAGAGTTCTTGTTTTGACTTTAAACAGTACGGAACCAAAGTACTGTACTGACCACATGAAACTGCCTGACTTTGATCACAGGAAGCTGCCTTATCAGTTCATTCGTCCATTTGGCCCATTCTACTCAGACTGGCAGATCTTCAGGGTCTCAGGCAGAGTTCTCTCATTTCATGAACATGGTTCTTCTTTTAGATTTATGGGACCATCTGCAGTGCAAAGCATCCACTCTTCCACTGAGAAGGGAGCCTTCCCAAAATCTCTGAGGACTTATCTAAGGACATTTGCTGGACTTTCTCACTGCCTGCCTTCCAGTAGGGAGTTAGGCATTCTACTAACTGCTGTATTGCCAAGAGCATGCTCCCAACTCTTGCATAACTTCTGACTACAATTCCCAGAATCCCTCAGTGGCCAAGCTGCAGTCCAGCAAAAAACATTTTTGAGCTTCATGTTTTGCTGCTGCTGTTTTTATTTTGTTTTAATTAATTCTACTTTTCTTAGTTGTTCTAATTAATAGTTTCCTTGACTTGCATACATTTTCAAACTGAAAGGTAGCTTACACATGTTGAAAACAAACTGTGAAATGCATGGACTTGGGGGAAAATATCAGGAAAAAATATAAAAGGTGTAAGTAACTGAAAAGTAAAGTATCTGGATTGTGGCCCTGCTAATGATTTTCTCTTTTCCTTTGCTTGTGACTTAATGGTTTAGCCAATCTTGACTTTATTTCAGTTTAAGCTGTTAAGTAAAATGAAAAGAATTTTGCCCTGTCAGGGAAAAAAATTGTCTACAAGTTTAAAGTAATAAGAGCCATAGCTATCAGTTGTTATATACTAGAAGAAACATAGGAAAAGTAACTGCCTTTTTGGAATATAACACATTAGAAAAAGGCATGTCTTTAATGACTGCTAAACATTTTCATATTTCAGAAGGAAATGTGAAAAACAAAGGTTCCTCATCAGAGGGAGTGAGAAAGCTAGAAATGCTGGCTTTCCTACAGCACACCCTTCAACTGTTCCTGTTTGGTTGGGACAGTCCCAGTTAATCCTCTGTCGTCCCACTTTTTCAGCTGCTTTTAAAATGTCCCAGTTTCTCTCTCCTCTCATTTCCCCGTTTGTCCTTATCTTGCTTCATTTGCTGCAAACTGACTTCAAATTGTCAAATTGTCTTCTCTGAAGACTCAAGCAAACACAATAAGCTGCCTGCTCTCCTAGCTAGTTTTTGATTCCTCATTTAATAACTTTGGCCACTTTGACTACACTCTGATGTTGGTTGGCCACACACGCCCCACTTTTCAACTGAGAAATTTTGGAGGACATGCTATGGCCTAAGTTAATCTTTATGACTTATGTTTATGTTATGTTTATGATTAAATATTTAAACGGATGTCATGTTGAGGAAGGAGTGGGCTTGTTTTCTGCTGCTCCAGAGACTAGGACAAGGAGCAATGGAGTCAAGCTTCAGGAAAGGAGATTCCACCTGAACCTCAGGAAGAACTTCCTGACAGTCAGAGCTGTCCTGGAATGGAATATACTGCCTTGGAGTGTGGTGGAGTCTCCTTCTTTGGAGGTTTTTAAGCAGAGGCTGGATGGCCATTTGTCGGGAGTGCTTTGATGTGTGTTTCTGCACGGCAGAGGGTTGAACTGGATGGCCCCTTTCATCTCTTCCAACTCTATGATTCTATGACTTTGCAGATATTGTTGGACTGCAACTCCCCTCACCCATGTCTATGCTGTTTTTGGCAGCTGGGAGTTACAGTTCAACACCATCAGGAGGGGCACATGTTCCTAAACACTGACCTAAGTAATTACATCCTTAATTGGCTCCATATCTCTGCTCGGTACTTGCATCTAGCCCGCCTTTCTCCCAGTTTCACTTGGAGCTGTCCATACTCCTCTTACACTGCTTAAACTCTTTCTTTCTCTTTTCTAGTTCTCCCTCTGCCTTCAAGGAAGGACTATTTAAAAACTGGCAGTACCAAAAGGAAACAGTAGACATATTTAGAAGCAAGGACAGGACCTGGTCAGAACTCTCTTTACTTTTTAGAATACTTCAAAAAATGAAGTTTTGTCAAACTTTTGCTAAACACAGATCTTTTGCTCTGAAAGGGTAAAATTGTCCAAAAGCATCAACCATCTCATGTTACAGTTACTGTTCAAGGTGTAAATAATAAAATGCACAATGGATCAATTAAGCAAACACAAGCTACAGCATCTGCATATTTAGGCTAGAGATTTATTTTTTATAAGAATCTGCTACTATGGAGTCACATGGAACAATAGCATTTTACCTTGACTAATTTTGGTCTATTAAAATGTGTCCGGTCACTGGCCCTTCTGGAAAAGCTAAGCATGTACATGCTTGAAAAAGTAAGGAACAAAGACATAACTCATCCTATACAATATAAGTTCCATTTATTAATTATTCTAACTTTAACAATGGTTAGAACTACCCACCTGTTTCAAACAGCATCCTATAAAAACGTTTACTAAGTGCTAAGTAATCTAACTAACTTGGCTAACTCTGGAAGATGTTATATTTCATATCATGTGGTTAAGAACATTTTAAGTTTCTTCTTGTGTGTCTGCGTTTTAAACATTTTCTAACAGTATAAAACGTTTGGAATTAATTAAAATAAAATGCACTGGGCAATGTAGATGATCTCTGGCCCTCCAGATGATTTTGGATAACATCTCCCATAATCCTTTACCATTGCCCATGCTAACTGGAGCTTGTGGGTACTGAAGTCCAGAACATCTCAAGGGCTGAAGGTTTCATGGACTAGATATAGATCAGGAGATCACCATGTTCAGAACAATTGTGAGGATATACTTCTTGCCCATGTTTTATTGTTCCTTTTTCCCATTCAGATGTGAAACCTCTTTTCTTTACTGCTGGTATTTCATGAAGTTGTAAGCTTTCAGTTATGTTGACACATCCTTTTCTCCCCCTCGCACCTCACAATTCAAAGAATCCTTAGAGCAACCTCCAGCTGCTGTGCTAACCAGAACACTCAAAATAAACCTACAAAATCTACTACAGTCAGCGCAATCCATCATCTCACTTTGAAACACATCTTTGATTAATTCAGAGGCTAGGAATGCATGTCTCTTATATTAATTACTAATCTTAATGGGCAATATTCTTAAGATATATCTTATTTAAGGGCCTAAATAAATGGAAGGCAAAAGATTTTGCCTGATCTTCAAAGCTGAGCAAGGTCAGACCTGATGAGTACTTGGATAGTGGGGCAGATAATGAATATCAAGTGCTGTAGATGAGTGTTTCTCAGGCTATCTGATCTAGGGGAAAGGCAATTACTGTGACTGAGGCCCTTTCCGCACGTGGAAGGGGAAACAGGGGAAAACGCGCTGAAACGGAGCTTACCAGCAGCTGGGTAAGTCCGTCCCCATGCGGAGCAGTGTGAGCTCGCTGTTCTGCTGTCCCTGGCATCCTAAACGGTGGCTCCGGCATCCAAAATGGCGGCTTCCAATTGGTGGAGGCTCTCCACCAACCGGAGAAGCTCACCAGCCGGAAGCCTGCCCCTGGCAGATCTGCACTGGAGCGCTGGAACGGAGTGGCACGGAGTGGCGCGCTCCGTGCTTTTGAAAAACCTGTAAAAACAGGTTTTTAAAAAGCATGCTGCGCGAACACTTCAGGTCACTCTGGAGCGGACTGAGGTGCGGAACTGCGACAAGTAGTCCGACCCAGTCCGCTCCCAAGGTGCAGACGACCTCCGTCAGAGGTCGCACCACGCTGTACTACTTACCCCGTGTGGAAAAGGCCAGAGACTGGCATTAAATTTGTGCCCAATAAATAGAACTGTTTCTTTCCTCCCTAGAAACTTGCCAGGGACCAGCAGCCACTGGGTCAGGGAGTGGCAATGTTCCAGGGAACCCCACTTTGAGTAACACTGCTGTAGGCTATATTTCAGGGGAAGACAATGACAATCTTCCTCTGAGTATTCTTTGCCTAAGAAAATCTAATGAAAAGGGTCACCATGAGTTGACAGGTGATCTGAAGAAATGCACACACAAATCCCATCTAAAGGCTTAAGGACAGCAGAAAATATTTAAAACGGTAAAAATAATAATATTCTATAATTATATAGAAGACCCAATCAAGATAAGTCTCATTTTTCCTGAAGAGCCCCATAAACATGAGGGTGTGCTCACAGTTTGGATCAGCAGAGTATTTTCCCCTTCAGATCTCTTTTGTAAAAGGTGAGCAATGCCAATAGATATGCCTCACTGAAAGATAAAACAGATTAAGGCCTAATCACGCTTGCTAGGGAGTAAGCACCACTGAAGACAACAGGATGTACTTCTGAGTAACTGGCATAGAATAGTATCATTAGTTACTTAGGTCTGTACAAATGTGCATATGTTAGTGTTATTCAAAGTGACAGAAGATGGTGACAGTTAAGGTTTAAGCTCAGAATAATTTATACTGATAGGCTGAATGGCTACCCTAACCATTATCACTGCAATATTAGGCAGTGGGCTAACTGTGGTGAAAATCCTGGAATCATCATCATTTGTATACTGCTTTTTTCCTTGGAAGGACTCAAAGCAGCTTACAGTACTTTTTTACAAGAGAAACATAGTTAAAAAACATACAAAAACATACATACAAAAGTTAAAACACAACTTAAACAAGAAAGTAATAATTAAAACAAAGTTGGAATACATATTAAAAACAACAAACAAATCACACTCACATTATAAACTTAATGTCATCACACTATTTGTACTTAGATAGCTATATTAGATTAACATGAACAGCTTGCTTGGAACATGAATAAAGTAGCTTCATTGGTGACAATCCAACACCAAAACATGGAGGTTGTTGATATGCAGTGTTATCATTTTCTTACGCATTTTACTGTCTTCTTTAGAATGACCCAGGGATATAGCCCTGCGGCTGTTATCCATTACTTTCAGGCTCCAGTATTTAACAACTTTAAATTGCGCACAGAGAGTTAAGTCCATGAGTATGGGCAGCTCTCCAGTTACAGCCTCATCCTGATCTCACTGTATATCTTTGTGGAGAGAGAGGCCTGGGGTTAAGTACACAAGCCGGCAGTCTCTTTCAACACACTTATCCATTACCACCATCCAGAGGGCTCCAAAATGATGCCAGTGAGCTAATGCCGCTTCAGAAGAGGCAACAATATGCTGAAAAGCAAAACCCTATGCCCACATGGTTCCAGAAGCCCTGCTCCAGACCCTCTGCAGAGATTTTCATTGGTACAGGGGCTGTTTGTTGTTACGTGCCTTCAAGTGGACTCCAACTTATGGTGATGCTATCACAGGGCTGTTTTCAATGGGCAGGGAATCCAAACTATGGTCTCCTGAAATCCTAACCCAACACTCAAATTACCACATCACTCTAAGGGCTATTAAGAGAGGAGAAGGACAGGTTGGGTCCCCCCACCTCCCAGGCAGCCATATTAAATAGAACAAATAACGCTTTCTTACATGTTTGTGTGTCCTGTGGGCAGAATTCGCTTGTACACTGTAATCCAGGGCATAGGGAATATATGGGCCTTGGGACACACAATACCCTAATTTGTGGGGCTCAGGGGCACTTAGCCTTCTAAAATTTTTTTCGATGATTCTTCACATCAAAACTGCATGGAAATGCATTAGCTCTTGCAACCTGCAGAACCTTTCTCAAAATTGTCATACAAAGGTCACAAAACAGCTTAAACAAAGACCAGATGTAATGCCACATTTCCAGGTCACTGTGACACAGCAAGTTGGCCTGCATGGGAGCAAAAAGTCCCAGAATATTGCTTGTTTCTGCGTTGTTGTTTGTCTTCATGTCTCCTCTTATGGTACCATAACGTTTTCTTGGCATGATTTCTTCAGAGGAGGTTTGCCAGCGCTTTCCTCTAAGGCTGAGAGAGTATGACTTGTCCAAGGTAGGTTTTCATGGCTGAGTGGAGATTTTAACCCTAGTCTCCCAGACTTCTAGTCCAACATCCAAACTACTCGCGCTGGCTTCTTTTTTTGAGAGGTGGGGGAAGTCTGTGTACATTGGTGAATCTTTGGCTTTCAGTCCAAAACATGAATTCAAATCACTTTACAAATTTTGAAACTTCTTGTTCTTTAGTAATCTCAACCCATTTGATGTGTTTACTATAAAATAACTGATTTCTAGATTTGTGGATACAATTGTCCTTCAGTAATGGAATACTTTCCCTCTCATTCCCTCTCTTTGTTCTGCCCACATTGCTTCCACACTTAGGGGACTTATTTCAAAAAAATACAAACAAACTATGTAATAAATATATATTAAATCTGTCAACATATTTACTAAATATCATTATATAGTATCTTTCCTGTCAATCTAAATGACATGAGACTGTAATAGCATTAGTAAGAGATGAGATGGCATAAAATAAATAGTTGATTAAAAGTGGTTGTATAATTTAGGAAGCCAGGCTAATTTTAATAAGAAATAAAATCATTCTTGTGCATTTCTTAGAAGACCCACTGATCTACATTTTAAAAACACATATATACTACATTTCCCACAGAAGTAATTCCGAGAAGATGAAATTCCATTTTGCAAAAACGTTATCTCCCCGCTGGATTCACATCTGCTAAACTGCAACTGGAATGCAGTTAGCATTACAACACTTTAAAGTCATGTGGATAGGAAACCAGAATCTTGTGACCTCAATGGCTTCTGCTACTACTACAACATCAACTCTCCCACACAAGTTTTCTTAAGTACCTAAAGGGAGGAAACATGAAAGCTGATGTCATTTTGCTTTGAACATAAACAAAACTCAGCAAGAGTGTGAATCTATTTTTCAGAAGAAAAACTGAAAAAACAAAAACTTTGAGAGAGGTAGACATCCCTCTGCAAGGTCAGAGCTAATAAAACATTTGGAAGGCAGGATGACACAATTTAGGTTTAAAGGTTTACTTAACTTTGTTTTAATGTTTTGCATTTGACAGGCTCACATGTTGAAAGACGTTTGAATTGTTTTGTGACTCAACAACCAAGCTGCAAGAATAATTTTTAAGAAGCTTTCTTTTTTCTTTTTTTGTTTCAGTTAAAATTAAAATCCATGCTGCCTAATCCTTGGAGTCAATCTATAATTAAGGGGATTTCAAGAGAGACCATGCACTGCATTAATGATAAAATTTAATATCTGTTTAATACTCTAACAAAAGAATGAAAACCAAGCAACACACAAAAACATTATCACTTCACTATTTAGCATGAATTGACATTTTCCTTTTACCTGCTACCTGGTTTTATTTTCAAATGGAGATACCAGAGATAGAATCTTGAATCATCATCACAACCAACACCAAGGGCACCATTTCCCCAAAACTGGGACTCAAGAAGGCTTACTATTTAAAACAAGACTACTACAAAAACATACAAGAAGTGACCATTTAAGTGGAATTAAACTATTCACAACATCTAAACAATTTAAGCAGATACTTAAAAAGATAAAAAGCAATTAAAATGAAAAAAAAACCCCCAATTACAAACAGTTTAATTTAAAACAATACAGCACCCTAATAAAAACCTGTTCTTTAAAAATCTTTTATTTTAAAAGCCTGTCAGAGCTAAAAGGTCTAAAACGGGGCTATCCAGGCCTAGGGGCACCCACCAAGAAAGCTCTGTCTTGCATCCGCATCAACTCAGTCTGTAAAGGTGGTGGGACTGAGGGCCCTATCACACGACCTTGCTATAGCACTATTATTCCACTATAACTGCCATGGCAACATTCTATGGAATTCTAGCGTTTGTACTTTACTAAGGCCCAAGAGCTCTCTGGCTGAGAATTCTAAATGCCCCTCCCTGAACTGCAAATCCCAGGATTCCATACTACGAATTAAAACGGAATAACAGCACTGTAACAGTGTAGTGCAGAGCTTTCCAAACTTTTCATGTTGGTGACACACTTTTTTAGAGATGCATCATTTCATGACACAGTAATTCAGTTTTGCTAGCAAACTGGAGGTTAAACCAACTCCTTATAAGAGATACAGACACATACATCAGTTGTAATAACAAAATAAATGGGGACACAACATATCTCATGAAAACCTTTCATATATTTTTAAAAATATATGATTCATAAATAATAACATACATTTCCAAGATTGTAGGCAACTCACCTACACACTTCAGGTGACACACTAATGTGTCACGGCACACCACAGCCTTGGTGTAGTGTGATAGGGCCGTGAGAGAAGGGCCTCCCCTGGGGATCTCAAGGCCCAGGCAAGTTCATACAGGGAGATGTGGTCCCATACAGGGCTCAGCTAGAGAGCAGAGACACAGCTTTCCTTGCTAGAAATCTATGACTGAGCCTGTATTACTAGATCTGACTGGTATATTTACACTGAGCTATATTCTTGCTATGTTATGCTTAGAAATCTGTATTCTCACCTTTTGTCTACTGTTTTATATTATAAAATCTCTTTACAGGTTAAGACATTGTTCCTGATACTTATAAAACTGTGTGTTTGAACTCAGGAAGATTATAGCATCTGTTCATGAACAACTAACCACTCATCTTGGAGTTGGCAAATTACAGAAGGTATATTCTTTGGAGAACTCTGCATTAAGGCATAATTTGATAACCCAGGGCTTCTTTCCATAACACAGTAACATGCAATAACCTCAACAAGATAAGAAGAGAGGAGATACGATATAGAAATTGCAGCAAAAACATGCATGCTGCTGTTTGTGCAGTTGTATATCCATATCTGTGTCTTTGCTTATCAGAATGTAGATGCATTCTTCCTCAGCGTGCTGTTTCTGCTGTCCTGACTCCAGAGACTCCACTGTCTATGTATCACTTTATGCTACTTGGTCTTTATAGAATGATCTATAGGCTGATCCAAAGCCCTGTTAGACTGAGGTTCCTATATTTGACCCATTTTCTTCATGCTAATAACTATGGGATTAAGACTGTAACATGTTTATATCAGAGAAAGACCAATTTAACTCTGCCCACTTTCGCACTAGACTGTTATAGTGCTATGATTCCACTGTCAACATCCTATGGAATCCTGGAGTTTGCAGTTTAAACTGCAAACCTCAGGATTCCATAGGATGTTGAAAGTGGAATTATAGCACTATAAACAGTCTAGTGCAGAAATGCCCTCTCATGAGACTTATTTTTGAGTAGACTTACACAGGACTGTGCTAGCAGTCTACTTTCACACTCTAATACAGCAAGTCAACTGGTTTGTGGATTAGACTCCAAATTATCAGTTTGGTTGTACATTGAAAACTAAGTTCATTGTGAAATGTTATTAGCAGCAGACTTTTGGGCAAGCAGTATTAATTCTGCTTCTGAACTTAACTATGTTTAATTCATCTATAATGTTAACATCATACATGCTTTTTCTATTAGCTGCATTTACATTCTTTTTTTCTTCTAAAGGATGGGAAAATTTTGAAATCACAATGCTCTTAAGTGAATATTCAAATCAGTGGAGATTGAACCCTTAACTGGGAATGCCAGGGCATTGTATTTATTGCTATAAGAGAGGAGAACTTCTCTGCGCTTATTGCTTCCTACTGAATAATTCATCTCTGTATAAGTATAATGAAATACTCAAATCAAAGTACACGCCAAGACTGAGCAATCAGGTTCTGCAAGGACGACACATCCTAATATAGTCTCCACAGAGATCTCCAAGTATTTGCACTGCTTTAATATCTTCCACACAGTGGGAGCATCCAGCTTGCCTTGCTTATGAGTAGTATGTTTAGTATTTGTGCCTAGGCTTTATTGACTACCAACATGAACCAAATAAGGACTTCTCTTGCTGTATATGACCTAGCCGATTGGCTTTCCAAATCACAAAGAGAATGCAGGGACATAGTTGCAATTATTAGGTCTAGACTCTATATAAACATCAGTTCTGTGCATATGCAAGAGATTCAAAAAAGGTTACATTTTGAAATCACAACGCCGAGAACCTCCAAAACATCATCCTTGCTGGTCTGTTAGAATATCCAGAACTTTGAAAAGTTACCATCTTGAACAGAGACCACACTGGCTGGGAGATTCTGGGAACTGCAGTCCAAATATGTAAACCAGTAGGACCTGCTTTACAAATCTCTGCAACAGGTTCATAGAGTCATAGAATCATAGAGCTGAAAGGGGCCTTATGGGCTGTCAAGTCCAATCCTCAGGTCAGTGCAGGATCCCCCAGCTAAAGTATCCCAAGCAGGTAGCTATTCAGTCTCTTTCTGAAGATGTCCAGCAAATGAGACCCTACAACCTCTCTAGACAATCAGTCTCATTGTCAAATCACTCCATTAGGAAGTTCCTTCTAATCAAAATCGACTCTCTTGTAACTTCAAACCTTCAGGCCAGCAGAGACCAGACCAGACCCTCCTCAGTGACAGCCCTTGAGATATTTAAAGAGTGCAATCATACCAACCCTCAGTCTTCTCTTCACCAAACTGAACATGCACAGCTCCTTCAGTCTTTCCTCATATGTTTTGTTCTTCATACCTACTATCATCCTTGTTGCCCTTCTCTGAACCTGCTTCAACGTGTCTATATCCTTCTTAAAATGAGTTGTTCAAAACTGAACACAGTACTCCAGATGAGCCCCAGTGTGAAGAAGAGCTACTGATGATGACCATAATTGGTTTTCCAACCAATTATGGATCTATCTGACAGCATTCCCATCTGTTCCAAGTTTAATCAGTTTTGCTAACCAAAATATTTAGGGGAACCTTATCAAATACTTTGCTGAAATCCAGAAAAATGATACAATTTATTTATGTATTTATTTAAACCTCTTTTTTTTTTCTGGTAAGAACTCAGAGCAGCTTACAATAATTAAAAAATAATAGTTAAAAATCACAAAATACAAAAAACACCATTAGACTATCAAATAAGAATTAAAATAAAGTTAAAATACAGAACTAAAATTCAAACATTCATAAATTACACACAGTTAACAAATACCCAGTATTTTTTATTAGATAGGCCACAATCGCACACTGAATGTCTGTCAGAATAAAAACGTTTTTGCTTGACTACAGAAAAAAAGTAGGGAGGGTGCAAGTCTAACTTTACTGAGAAGGGAGTTCCAGAGCCTGGGAGCAGCCACTGAGAAGACCCTCTCCTGTGTTCCCTCCAAATGCACCTGTGAAGGTGATGGGACAGAGAGAAGGGCCTCTCAAGCAGATTTCAAACCCCAGGCTGGTTTGTAACAGAGAATACAGTCCTTCAAATAACCATAGTTATTCTATAGTTATTCAAATAACCTCTACTATCTACTAAACTTATGACCTGACTGAAAAAAGATATATTAGCTTAGCAGGATTTGTTCATGACAACAGTTGCCTAGGGACGGGGGGGTGATCGGAGAAGTTTGCCTCGGGAGGCAATGTTTTTGGGGTGTCGGGGCTCATAGTCATGCCCCTGCAAACCTTGGCCACAATCCACACCCCCTGTGCCATAGCCCCACCCCTTCCCACCGCTGCTCCACACACTCCAAGCTCTGCCACTGCATGACAAACCCATACTAGCTCCTACTGATCATTGCACTGTCATCAGATACTTGCAGACAGACTCCTGTATAATCCATTCTAATATTTTTCTTGGTATTGAGGTCAAGCTGACTGGGCTGTTGTTTCTTGGATCTCCTTTTTTGCCTTTTTTTTTTAAAGAGAGAGACAATGTTTGCTCTTGTCTCATCCTTTGGCACCCCACCTGTTCTCAAAGATTTCTCAAAAATGATGGCTAGGGGGTGCATTAGCAAGTTCCTTCCGTACTTTGGGATGCAGTTCCTCTGGCCCTGCAGATTTGAACTCATTTAAGTTAACTAGGTATTTTTCACTAATGCTCTATCAATCCTGACTTGCAATCCAGATCCCTTGACAAGGTCTCTGAAGCTGCATGGAAGCATACAGTTCTCTTTTTGAGAAAAATCTAAAGCAAAATAGGTATTGAGTAGTTTTGCCTTTTCATTGTGATCTGTTAGCATTTTGCCACCCTTATTGAACAGTGGCCCCACTGTCTCCTTGATCATTCTCTTGCTTCAAATGTATCTGACAGCCCTCCCCGCCTTATTACTCCTTCTTGCCTAGCTAGTCTTAGCTCATTTTGAGCTTTAGCTTTCCTTATACTATTCCTACAAGCTCGGGCTACACATCCATACTGTTCCTTGGTGATTTCTTCCATTCTACACACACACACACACACACACACACACACTCCTTTTTCTTTTCACTTCCTCCTTAACTTTGCTGTGCAGCCACATTGACTTTTTCAGATGTTTCCCATTTTTCTTCTTCCATGGGATTGTTTGTGATTGTGCTTTTCGCAACTCCTTCTTTAGGAACTCCTCCCCTTGCTGGATGTCTTTGTCCATTAGCTTGTCCAGTCATGGGATTCCAATCAGTAATTTCCTGAACTGGTGAAAATCAGCTTTCCTGAAATCCAATGTCTGTGTTTGATTATATAGTACTCTTCTTTTGACTATACTATTTTTTTTTTGCCCTGTCCCACAATTGCATTGCACCAGCACTTCCCCCTAAAGTACCAGCTATTTTGATTCCAGTGACCAGCTCATCCCTATTTTGGTTAGGATCAAGTCCAGGATCACTGATCCCCTTGTTCTTTTCTCTTCCTTTAAGAATAAGAAATTATCTCCAAGGCAAATCAGGAATTTGTTGGAAAACCTATGCGTAGTGGAGTCAGTCTCCCAGCAGGTAACAGAGTAATTGAAGTTCCTCAGAACTACTAATTCTTGCATCTTTGAGATTTCTAAGATTTATTTCTGAAAAGAATAGTTTTCTACTACTTCTTGGTTTGGTGTGCTGTAGTGAACTATCACAATATTGCATTTACTTATTTCTCTATTTATTTTTACCCAGATGCTCTCCACTCTGATCACTCTCATGGATTTTGGTATAATTTAATTTTTCTTTGATATACAATGTTACTTCCCTTTCTTTTCAGTCACATCTATTCTTTTTGAATAAATTTTACCCTTCAATTATAATATTTCAATCATGGGAGTCCTACCACCAGGTCTCCATTATGCCTTTAAAATCATATTTACCTTCCTGCACTGAGATTTCAAGTTCATCTTGTTTGCTTCTCAAACTCTGTGTGTTGGTGTATAGACATTTGAAGCTTTGTTTATTCTCACCTATTAATTTACTGTCAGTTTTTCTACGGAACCCATTATCTCCCACATCTTCTCCTCTAGAATTCACATCACTGTGTTTAGAGCTTGTCTTTCCGCTGATGTTTGAACTATCACCTGCACCCTGCTCCCCAAGATTTAGTTTAAAGTCCTCTTGATTAGACCTGCCATGTACTACCAAATACATTCTTCTCAATCTTTGTGAAGTGCAGCCCATCTGTAGTCAATAGTCCTGTCTTTAAGAAGTGAAGACCATGGTCCTAGAAGCCAAACCTCTCCTGTCTACACAATCTACATAGCCATCCATCCACTTTTAGTATCTTCCTGTCTCTGTGTAGTCCTCTGTCCTTCACTGGCAAAATTAACAAGAATACTACCTGTGCCTCAAATTCCTTCAGCTTCCTGCACAAAGCTCCAACGTCTGAGGTAATATGTTCAAATGTGTTCTTGGCTGTGTCATTGGTGCCCACATGAATAAGGAGAAAGGGGGACTGATCTGTTTTCTTGATGAGTTTTAGTGAATTGTCAGTGACATCATGGATACATGCACCAAGAAGACAGCACACTTCCCAATTTATCTTCTCATGTTGGCACACATACATCTCTATACCCCTAAGCAATGAGTCCCCAACTACTGACACTTTTTTTTCTTCTCTTTGTGCTAGATGGTTATCTTGACTCTTTTCTTGGTATGCCTTATCCCTTGCTGCTGGCTTCCTGTTTGAGTATCTCACTACTGTCATCCTCCTGAAAATGTAGGAAGTGATTGCTTAGTTCAAGAGGTTCTGAATCCCTTCTGTATAGTCTGCTCCTTACAGTGACTTTCTTCCAGGGTGTTTCCTCACTGTTATAGGCCTCTTTTTTTCTTGAGAGTTTCTTCCTGTTGGTTCTGTATGACCAATTCTCCCTCTGTTTTGTCTAGGAAATCCCCCTGTTCTTCAATAAATTGAAGAGACTCAACACCTAACTGTAGTGGACTGACCTTCTTTTCCAAGACAGCTACTGATTTGCACTTGCTGCAGGTGTTGTTGGTGAGGTTTTCTGGCAAGAAGACAAACATTGTGCATACCCTGCAGCAGATAATTATGCTTCTTGGTTTATTCTGTATTCTTTGAAACTTTCTTCCCAGGTAGCTCTATCCTTCTTGTGAAATTTAGCAGTATCAACCCAATTGCTCCAGGCCTGTCCCTGTATTGCCTCTGGGCTAGGCAGAGACCTGCACTCCGTGATGGTCACCACTGCCACATTGGTGGCAGAGGTCTATTAGTGGAGGTTGTTGTGGTGGCAGGACCAGAGCTGAGGCTGCTCTCAACTCTGCCATTCCTGTCACCGCTGCCTGCTTGCCACCAACACTCTGCTCTGCTCTGCTCTGACATTAGCCATGATACTGACTGACAATACTTTTTTAAGTATTTTCAGTAGCTGGCTCTTTGCGTTACACTGCCTTTTTGGCAAGTCCATTATGGCAAGTGTTTCTCCAATTGTCTCTTTTTTCCCTTCCACCTGGTGACAATGAAATAGCAATGACCTCATTATTTAAAGCAGAGGAAACTGGCAAGAAAGTTTTCTGGCTGCAAGGAATGGTTGGGCATGAAAAATTAACCATTTGACCATGAGTCCTTCCATCATAAAGGTGGAGTGAATCCTGTGCTTCCTTCCCATATAAATGGTGCTTGGTCCCCAGGAAAGATGATGATCACATGAAAACATCTGTATCCTGATTTTCTTCCAATGGGCTCGATGCAATATTTAGGGCTCTCCTCTTGCACTCCTTTTCCTTATTACAAATCAATAAGTGATCTTTTGAGATACGACAGAATGAAAGACTGTGATTGGTACAAGGTCATCCCATGGCTTGGTGTGGACTAGATTCTAGATCTCCCAAGTCATAGTCCAGCCCTCCAATTAAAATATTGGCTCCACCATCACATCATCCTTCTCTCTCCATGTCCTTCTGACAGAATGTCATTTGAGGAAAAGCACACAAGAAGCCACAGGAAAACTGCTTGCACACCAGTGGAATACTGTGTGCCCTGGATCTAGGAATGGCTTCAAAATATAGGAACCTGTAAAGAAAATGACTTTGGAATGGATCGCCAGCTTGTTGCCAGAACTCAGCAGGCCAAGACAGCAAAAATGTTCTGACAAAAAAGTAGCTGCCAGAAATGATGTGAGAATTGTATTTATTTTCCAACTGTTTCAACACAGTTCAAAGGCACTGAAAATAAAGACCACTCTACATTGTTGCTGGCAGGTACTTTCAGTTGTAGGACCAGACTGAGTTGGTTGTTGACTTGGTTTAGATGTAGTGCCAAGGTTTGCTGTTCTGTCTGAAACAGAGGTAGGCCACTGCTCATAGATGTAACTTCCAAGTGGGCATGGATATAAATGAGACAAAGCGGCCAGAAGCTCATCAACAAAATGATCCTGAATCAGAACTTGGAAAAGCTACCTTTTTAAAGACTCCAACTCCCAGAATCTCCCAGCCAGTATTCTGGAGGATTCTGGGACCTGTACTCTGTTCACTAAAACAACACATAAAAAAAGAGAACCAGGAGTTAACTGATTGACTGCAGCCATTTTGTGGAAAGCAAAAAAAGTTTTCAAGACTACTAGTTTTTTTCCTGTCAGGACTTCTATGAGCAGAGTGAAGTCAAGCATTCTGTCTCTGCTCTGACATTTTGTATAGTATTTTCAGGGGAGTGAGATGTCTACATGAGGAAGAGACAAAGGAAGAGGCCATCTCTGCAGGCTCAGATGCACATGTCTAATTCTAAATCCAACCCCTGTAGAAATCTAAAAGCCACAGCAATAACTGTCAATGAAAATTCCCGTCCCATCCTTCTTCACCTGCCTCCGCCATTTCCACATCTTCAGTGGGCCTCTCCACCCTACAGATTAGATTTGGAGGGGTATTGGGAGTTAGGAATTTGATCTGCTAGTGTTGCTTATTATGTGGGGCAGAAGAGCACTGCTGGAAACAATCAAATAGCCTATTTCAGCCATGATGAAAACCATGTTTTGCCATTACATGAATGAACCTTTCTTCTCAGGCTTCTGAAGTCCTTTGGCCCCCTCCTTCTTTCTCAAATGCTGGAGAAGAGAATAAAAACATCAGCTTTATTTTTAATTTAATCTCTATTCTCCATAATGCCTGGGGTTGTTTAAATTCTGTTTAGTGAAAACAAGATAAGATCTGAAATCATGGTCATGCCTTGATCCCACTAACTTAAAGTTGGTGGCTTGTTACTGGCTTGTTTGTCTAAAATCAGTGGATTGTTCCTACTAACTGTAGCAAGGATGAAGATGGTAGCCTTTACGCTTTTCTTCTAACATGTGAAAGAAGAGTTGGAAACAGGAAGTCCATGAGGTTGTGCAGACAGTGTGTTCAAACAGTGGAAAGCCATGGTTTCCCAAATATCTGACCAGGGTTAATAAGATCAAGAGGCAACAAATAGCAGCAAAACACCTTCTAGAATAAAACCTGTCATGCAAATGATAAAAAGTAGGCACTTTTTTGCTGAATTTTGTCTAGGGAGGGTATTTGGGTGACAGGGTACCACCATTAAAACTCCCATTTCCTAATCTTTGACAACTGTGGCTTTGAAAGAGAAATTTGACCTTTAAAAGTCAAGCTATGGTTTGGTATGTCTAAATTAAACTTCACTGGTGAAGACCAGAGAAAAATCTTTATCAGTTTCTGTTAAAACAAAGGAAGATTGAAAATTGTCATGAAGAAATTTCTTCATAGTACTCTTCATCTCCCCTACATCCTGTCACTGTGCACCCTAGTATCTATTTTCTTGTTGTTTTAGGGTAGGAACAGGATGAATCCCTGGCTAGGAGAAAGGCAGGTCATAAAATAAATAAATCAATTGACAAAAACAGAATTCTGAATGAACAGGTGAAATGACAAAGCTATGAAATCTTGCAAACTAGACCACATTTATCGAGGTCCCCTGGATATGATTTGCATGATCCCCATTCCCCTAGTTTCATAATTTGGAGTTGGAGTAAAGTGGTGGTACAATGTAGAGATAATTTCAGGCCCCCAGGAAGTATTTCCACAACTATGTAACCTATAAGAACCATTTGCTAGTTTTAGTATTGTTGGGCCAGTCTGAAAGGAACTTCCTTACTAGTCACAGAATTTAAGTCAAGATGGTTTTCAGATTAAGAATGAAGGAAGCCTTGATAAGTGCAAAAATTATGTCTCATCTTTGGAGCCAAGAGATGTTTATAGCTTTAATGCATTAAGACATCCCTAGAAAAATTCAGGGTGCTTATACATTTCAGGCCCATAAAAGAAAAGAGTTAAGCTTTGCCAACTGAAGGGGCCTGAGTATCATGGGGAGGGGAAAACCTTTGAAATATGTATAGAGACTTGCCCCACCTGTGTCTCCTCAGTGTCTACTAGAGACTAAAAGTGGATTCTGTTAACTCAGAAAAGCATTTCAGATAAGGAGGTCATGGATGGGTCAAAGAAAGACCTTTGCTATTTAGAACTTCTTATGGTTTTCTTTGGGGAAGGGCTTCAATAATGGCTTTTAAAAACATTTTACTACAGGACAAGTAAGAATAGATCATTAAGCACTTAAGGTGAAAGGGGAAATCTAAATGAAGCTTATTTTGAGAATTGTTTTATTTTCAGCCCCTTCTCAATAATTTCTGACACTGAATGGCTTTTTTTTTAAGTGCTATAGCACTTGGAGTTTTCTACTATGATGCCAAAGCGCTGTCCACTCATAGTCGTGACAATTCATATTCATGTACACTTATTGTCTGAAGAGCATTGGGGGTTTTTGATTCCCATATTCAGTCCTTAGTGTGAGCCTTTTCTGTCACCCAGTCTCCAAGTCACACAGCTTGAAGAGATTTGGTTGGAGTTCTTGATAGTATGCCTGAGGCTTTTATCATCCTGATATTTAGCATGAGCAGCTGGTGACTTGTCAATATTGGTGGGTTGCTCCAGATTTTATCCTGAACTGAGCTATCCAAGATACTGAACCCTATGCTCAGAATAGTTTCAGGACTCAGACAGTCCCTCTGAAACCCAGACTAAAATCCAGAGTTAATCCACTGGCCCACAGACATGGAAGCCATGAGCTACCACTGTTATTTGGTGTCATTTGCCAATTTACTTACAGTCAGCTGTCCACATTTGCAGGTTTCACTTTTGCGGATTTAATTATTCATGGATTATTTGCTGTCACCTCTGCTGCTTCCCTATGCCATTTTTAATAAGGACTGAAAGCCTCATGAGACTGAGAAATTGTGAACTAGGCTTCTAAGTCCCTATTAAAAATGGTGTGGGGCAGTAGTGGAGGTAGTAGTAAGCCTCACCAGCCACCCACTTCTGCCCTGTGAAGGAATGCTGATGCCTCAAAGGAATCCATGGTGGGCTGAATATGGTGATCATACTTTTTTGTGTGTTAAATATGGTTTGGGAGGGCCTAGAGTTATTCACAGTTTTTTCACTTTCAGAGCGGTCCTGTGCCCGTAACCCTAGCGAATGTGGAGGGATGACTGTACTTTAATGTTCATCTTTAGCTCTAGCTAGTATATCATTCTGTTCAATAAGACTAATCTTGATGCACAGCCTTCCAGAAGGGAAAGGCAATTTCAGTTCTTGAATGGAAAAAATAATAATTCTGAAAGTGCATTTCTTAACAACAGCAGCAGCAATGGCTGCCAGGTCTTTGTATCACACAATTTTTGCTTCTGAACCAATAATATACAGAAGAAAGAAGCCAAAGATATCTGCTTGGGAAGCAAATTTCCCATATATGGTTCCACAAGACAGAAGTCCTTGTTTCTTTGAGATTGCTATCTTCTAAACACTCCAGTTCATCAGTAACATTTTTTAAAGGTCACTCTTAAAGACCCAGAAAAACTGTGTTTCCAGAAGATAAATTTGGATCAACTGATTTCAGATTCCCCCAGATCCCAAGGATTTCTGACTTCCAGCAATAACAAGAAGTGGATTTTATGTGGGTTGATTGTAAGCTCAACCTTGCTCTGGTATTTAGCATAAATTCCTAGACTTAGAATGTTAAGGTCGCATTTTTTTTGCAACAGGCTTCTCTTGGGGCTTTGGGGGGGGGCAGGTAAACAAACAAACAAACAAACAAACAAACATTTGATCTTATAAGCCTGAAGTCTGACACCTCTGCTATACATTAATTGTAATCATTCTAATACAGATGGAATCCAGTTGTGCCTATCTACTGATGGGAAAGCATCTGCCAATGGAATGAATACCCCATACCCTCCAAATCTGCTCTGCAGAGTTGAGAGGTTCTCTAAAGTAGACTTTGATTTGGGGAGGGGAGGAGGGAACAAAGGTATTTTTTTGGTGGAGGAGAGGACAGGAAAGATCTGAGAGGATGAGCACAAGAGGAAGGCCATTCATTAAACAATGGGCGTAGCTGTGACTTTTGTCATAACAGCTACCTTTTGATCAAAATGAAGGATTTTGACCCCTCATTGTTTCAAATTTAATTTTTTCCTAGTCCAGAACCAGGAAATTTCTGTGGGTTGAAGAAGATAATTTTCAGCCTCTGGGACCCACTGGGAGCTGCATGGATGGTCAAGGAAGGAAGGAAGGCAGGCAGGCAAAACCAGAAGTACCCAGAAGACCATTTCTCTTTTTGAAAAACTGATGTTGTTTTACATTTAAAAAACAGTACCAGGCTTGTGTGCTATAGCTTATATAAAATGTGAATTGCCAGAGGATGAAACTCCCCCTTTTTTTTGCCAGAGAAAGGCCAACCTGGGGAGTCTGGAAGTGTACTGAGGGCTACAAAAACAGCCCGCGGAGGCTGCATGTGGCCACAGAGCCAAACTTTCTCCACTCATGTCCTAAACAGGTCTAATACTTTGCTTATATAAACTAACAAGCTACATTACATCTTCTTATTACACTCCCTTCCTTCAGGCCTTATAGTTTGTTAAGATTAACTCAGCACTCTCCCTTAATCTGTTTTGCTTTTAGAAATATATTTTTCTTGACCAAGTGTCTCTTTCTCTTAACCACAAAGAAAAAGAAACACACTCTGCTCTCCATTCATTTGTCTTCAGTAATAAGCTAAAGAATACTATTGCTAATAAACATTTTCCTCTCCATTGAAATGGACACTTAGTTATACAATTAAAATTACTCATACAAATGAGTCAATAGTACTATTTGTGTAGAGAGAGCCACATATTTAAATATCGGTTGAATCAAAATCTCATCATGAAAACTAGCATGCTATTTCTAAAATGGGTCTAGGCTTTTCTTTTCTTTCTTTCTTTCTTTCTTTCTTTCTTTCTTTCTTTCTTTCTTTCTTTCTTTCTTTTTGGAAGAAGGGGAAAACATGATCAAGCAGCCCACTCTGTAATTCCACTGATTGTAAAATCAGGAGCTGAATATCCTCCAACTGTCCTTAGTTGGCAGAGACAGTCCCAATTAACCCTCTGTCCTTCCACTTTCTTCATTACTCCTCACCTTGCTACAAAATGAGTTCAAAGGGCAAAAGTAGTCTGGTGGGCGTTGGGGGAGAAATCAGTTGATCGTTCCCTTTGGGCTCTGGCAAAAGCATGGTGCTGCATCCTGTCCTAGTGTGTTCTTCCTCACAAATAACTTCTGCCATCTTGACAACTCTCTGATGTTGCTTGCCCACAGGTGCCCTGGATTTCATTTGTGAAATTCTGAAGCATATGGAGTTATTTTATAAAACCCCAGCAGTTTGTGTTATGCATATCTAAAATACATCTACAAATACTGGCCAGGAACCTAAACAATGCTCGTCTGGTGGACCATAGTGCAAGCAGTTTGATACTTTCCAGGCCTTGGCTGTGCAAGCAAAAATGCCAAGTGGCAATGAACAGCAAAAAGCAGCCCAGGGCACATATTGCACATGGGCACCCTTGTTAGGGGAGGAGGAGGCAGTGCCTAGCAAATGACTCCTACCAGACACTGGCTCAATTCAGAATGGGGTTCTGCTTGGAGACTGCGACATAACTATGTTGGAAGAGCTTTTGGCTCCAAGGGAGCCCTTACTTCACAGGTTTAATATTTCTGGAGAAATGAAGTGGATGAATCATAAAGAACTGTCACTATGTCACTGATTTTAATTAATTTAATAACATTGACATCTGTTGCCATCTATTAAAGAAGACACTGGAGATAGATCCCAAGATGCCCAAAGTTGGTTGTCGTATCAGTAAAAAAAAGCCTGAAGCATTTCTGCCTTTGTGTACTCTTTAAGGCCTTCAGGAGTTATTTAGAATCAAAGTCCAGAAGTTTCTGAACTAGAACTCTCAAACCATTTGCTAACTTGTCCTTAAGAGTACACACAGACTGAATTGTGTGGGCTTTCCCCCTACTAATAAAATGACTATTTTTGAACATTTCATTTTGTATCTATTACTGAACAGTGTGGTTTTTATTTTTAAAACTCCAAAAAGAAACATTGTGTACTGAAAACTGGACATTTTGCTTAGGAGAAAAACCATAGGCTAGTGTACTCAGGATGCTTCAAAGTTTCAATCAAATATACAGAAAAAGATGCATTTTTTTCAACAGTCTTAAGGCTAGTTCTAAAGTAGAGAAGTGCAAAAGGCAGGACAGAGCTGGGACAAAATGACAAAATGACCTTGAATCAGATCTTCGAGAAGTTAGTTTCTGGAAGTCCAGCTTCCCCAATCTCTCAGCCAGCAAGGCAAGTGCTCATGCTGGCTAGTGGATTATGGCAGCTGTAGACCAAAAACTTAACATTTCCAGGATCTGTTGCATGGCTGGTCCATTGTATTAGGTGTCCCTTTTTATAAGGGATGCCCCTTACATGAGGGCCAGAAAACTTGTCCCATATAGACTGAGAGTTATCCCTTATTATAAGGGATGTCTCCTCTTTGAATGTTAGACAGCTTTTCCTTTTGTGCAGACTGAACAAAATGCCAAAAATCCCATATTTCTGGTGTGAGGCCACTTGATAAAGTCAGAAATGTGTGCATAGTATAATTTATGAATGTGGACAATATGTTAATTTTACAAAGAAACACATGGCTAAGTTAATTGAAATCAATACTTTCATTTGGTATTTATATAGAACATAAACTTGTTAATAGCTGCTTCCTGATTGTCAATCCTGCATGTCATGCATTTCAACTGCCCTTACTGATATTTTAAAAACTTGGCAACACTACCCAAAACATTAATCTGACCAAGGCATGGCACCAAAGATTCACTTTTTCCCACTTCTCTCTATCCTGTCAGTAAACAGACAAAAGTAGCAGCTGATAAATGGATAACAGTTTGGTATTCATGACACCCCCAAACCTGCTGCCTGAAGTAGCTACCTCACTTTGCCTAATGGTAGGGCCTGCCATGTAACGTGTGTTTGGTGGTACAACAACCTTAAAACATATAAAGGTAGTAATACTGACTGAGATATATAATTCTACTTATAATATTCTAGGCAGGTACCTTGGACCCAGGTACTTAGGACAGTGCCAATTTGAGGTTTATCCTTGTGTGGCCAGAATGCTAAAATCTGCACTTGATTTTGTAATCAGTAACAGAAGCAACACGGATGTGGAACAGTTAGGCTTCAGCAGCATTTTATTTGACAGCTGTCTAAAATTTCTCCTTCTCCAAGAGCTTTTTAAGTATTCCCATGACAACCAAACAAAGATCAGTTTCATCTTTGTTGCCTTGTGTAAGTTGTATGGATGATGGCTGTATGTGAAGAATAAGCCAGAACAGCTTCCTAAGGTATTGCAAGTGCATCTTTATTGCTGTTTTTTGCACATTTCAAAAGCAACCTATAAAGGCAGTGGAATTTTTATGCTCCAAAACGTAAAAGAATTAAACAAGAAATGACGGAAAAAGTAAAAAGCTTGAAACAGATTGGGTTTTTTCTCTTTTGTTAGGGTAAGTAGGAAATCTATGTTTTTTTTTTAAAAAATAATTCTTTCAGACCACAGTCCTAGAAAGAGTAACCTGGGAGTAAGCTCCACTGAAATCTATATGACCTGTGAGCAGACAAGCTTATGACTGTACTGATAATCTGCTAACTCTTCCTAAGAGGAGATAGCAAAGAAGGCCAGTGCCACTGTGCTATATGCTTTCTAGAATCAAAGTATACAACTTCTCCAAATACTTTCAATCTTCTTTCACAGTTATTGTCTGTTTAATATGTATATCCCATTTTGTCTCCTATGAGTTCAAAGTGGCCAATGAACAAGAAACAGATAAATTAAGAGTTAATATTTACTTTACAATTAAAAAAAAATAAAAAAAAATAAAAAATGACCACCCTAAAGAATTAAAACAGCAGCAGATAATAAAAAGCAGCAATCAATATTTCAAAATAGTCAGAAAATAAAATGAGACACAGATTAAAAATATCAGGTTATAAACCAAATGCTTTCCTAAGGGGGAAGCTCTTTTCTAGCTTCTAGGTGGCCATAAACAAGGGGCGAAATGGGCCTTCTCATATCCCCCTCCTCCTTTTTAATCCATCTCCTCCCTTTTATCCTTTTCAACAAGACTTTTTCTACCTTGAACTGGGAAGAGGACTCATAAGCTACCCTTTTGCAAACATCAGTATCAACTGTATGGTCACTACTAGAATAGGTCAACAGTCTTATTAATACTTTGCACACTATCTGAAGCATATCAAACACTCTTTTTTTAAAAAAAAATCATTATGTACAATCACCATTGGACAAACAAGAGACAGTGTCCCACAATATGGGCAAAAGGGAATCCATATGAACCTAATGTCGGTTACCATAACCGAGGCAGGCAATTTGGGGAAATATGTTGTTTTTATCTTGTTGTGCTCACAAACACACACGCACACCACAAAATAATACCATAACAGAAGGGTGCTGTATCTGTGTTTAAAGAAGAGGTTGTTGGCAAACAGCGCAGCTCCCTTCTGCTGAAATGTACACAACTGATATATGCAGCGCAGAAAGCTGGCACCCAGGGCTTACAACCTTAATTTGCCTGCAAGAAGGAATGGAGATTTACCTTCAGAGCACGTTCTTGATTGTTTTCAGCAGTCAGATGTCTCGTGTTGTTTGCAGAAGTCTGGTTCTGCTCTTTCATATGATGAAGCTCCTGCTCTAGCCGTTTGCACTGCAACGAGGAAAGAATCCCATTAAGTAAAAGAACTGGACATTTTCCCCTTCAGCAAGCCAAATGAATTAATGTAAATACAGCTACTCTGTGTGTGTGTGTGTGTGTGTGTGTGTGTGTGTGTGGCGTGCATGCATATTTAACTCCAAAATTTGAATATATGCAATAGTCTTCTATTTTTCACATTAAGTGTTTATGACATACTAATGTGTATGTGTGTGTGTTTGTGTATTTAACTCCAAAATTTGAATCAATGCAATAGTCTTCCATTTTTCACATGACACATACACACACCCACACATACATGTAAGAAATAGAAGATGATTGCACTGGATCAGATTTTGGAGTTAAATATCGCATGAGCCAAGATGCATGATAGACATAGAGCTTATTGTCCTGTGCTACAATCATTCACAGACAAAAACGCAAATTCAGTATTTAAAGGAATATATCTAAACATCAGAACAATGATGAATTATTGAGGGGAAAAAATCATCCTCCAAGTCAGAATGAAGAAAAATTTGATAAGTCGCAGAGACATGCCCATACACACAAGTATACTTGACTATATAATGCTGAACAGGAAAATGGAGGCGCAGTATTGTGCTCTGTGTCTGAAAACAAAATCAAACAAGGCAAATTATACTCCTTGTACAAACTGTCCTGTGCCATTTAAGGCTACAGCTATGAACAGCATGTGTTTGCATTAATTAGAGTTTAGTGCTGAGGAACAGAATTGTTATTTTTGCGTGTGGCAGGGAGCATGTTCCAAAGAACTAAACAACCAAAATGTAGGCTAAGATGTGTATATTCTGATGGTCCCCTAACGTTTTCAAGAAAGCCATGGAGGACAATGCCTGGGTATCTTCCTTTAAGACGAAACTGATGGCAGGGGAAAGAGTCCTTTTGGCCCTTTCCGCCCGGCATTTGCCATGCGAAAGGGTGCCTGGAGCATCGCACAATTGTGAGGAGCAATCTGCACGACATACTCACAGTCGCGCAATGCTCCAGGGGCTGGCAGGCGTCTATCGTGCACCTTTTCATTTTCGTGTGGAAGCCGAAAATGGTGCACGATTGCGCATTGCTCCTGGGCCCCACGTGCACTTACCTGGTATCCAGAGCGTCTGGAGCCGCGGCAGTCGTGCTTTCTGCCCCAGTGCAGCCTGGGAAAGTCCCAGGCTGTGCTGTGGAAGGAAGAGGTGGGGTTCTCGTGCTACCTGCTCGGGAGCAGGCAGCGTATGTGGAGCTGAAGCAGCAGGGAGGTGAGAGCCTCTCGCCAGAGGCTGCTTGCGCGATCCCCACACCCCACCGCCGGAAAAAAGTAAGGTGCGGAAAGGGCCAAAATAGAAAAACTGAAGGCCAAACAAGTATATAAAGTCTAACACAGGAGATAGAAAAGTCACAATAATTAAAATGAGAGAAAAGAGTCTCTGAAAGCATAACATTATATGAAATTAACACTGTAAATTTATTTGTACAATGGTTATGTCAAGTCCTGTTAGCCAGTAACAATAATGCACAAGCTTAAGTTTTGGCCACTCAGCTGTGTGAAAGCTGTCCAGTGCATGACACATGTCTGGAAATGTGCCAGATACATATGGGGAATCCATTTTGGATTATAAACCAATTTTTTTTAGACTCAAGATATAGGTGATTTCATGCGCATTTTACATACCCATCTAGATTTCAACGCTGTTCATTTCTGTAGGAGCAAAACTTATTTTACCAATGAATAATAAAAGTGCAATAATAATGGAGCTGCACAGTAAGCAATTTTTGAATGCCAGTAAGCAAGGCCAGGTTTTTGTGGAAACTAAGATATATTTTTCATACTGAAATATTTATTCACATAAGCAACATCCAGATGTGCAGGCTGGCTAGAGTCCAATGTGCAGTTGCAAATACTTATGTCCTACTAAATCAATGTAACTTAGACATGCTTAACTGTGAACTGGATTGGAACAATTATATATTTTATTTACTGCACACTAGATACAGCCTTTGATTTCAATAGAACAAACATCCCCTAAGCCTCTGCTCAGCATAGTCCACGTGTTAGGAAAGGGCCTACCTAAACAGTCCCTAACACTACTTCCTGTAATGTTGTAGAGATTTCTGCTCCACAAACTCTCCACAATGAATTTGTAAGCAGTCTGCAGGGAAGTGAGGAGTCTGGGGGAAAAAGCCTCTTACATTGATGGAAGTGCTCTATTGGATCAGAAGGTGTCTCTAAGCAGAAAAAGTATCTGTCCTCAGGAGAGAAAGCCTATGAGTTTAGGCCTGCCACAAATTCATGCTAATTTAGGGCTGCCCAAAGTGAATGCTTCCTGGAGTGATGACGTGGCAAATTTAGCAAATATTCATGAGACTCATCTTTATAGGATAGGCATGACTAGAAAACAAAGTCCATGAATGAATGTGTTTAACATCACTTTCAGATGGAAGAATTAACACTGTCATGTAGCTTTTCTCATTGTGTCAAAAGAGTCTGAAGAAATATATCCTGTTCTTTTTAGTGGATCTGTTGGTACTGTTTGTTTATGTAGATATCTTCCTGCCAAATCAGGTCTTTCAAGGAACCCAGGTGGTTCCTGTCTCCCTCTCTAAATTGCCAGAAAGTAACAAACTCAGGCAATGTGTTGTCCTCCAGACTTGTTGGACTGCTACTCCCATTATCCTTTACCCCATTAGTTATGTTGGCTAGGGCTGATAGGGTTTGCATTCTATCAACACTGAGACCATAGCATGTTCAGCAGCCCTGAGCCAACCCTTTGAGTAACAAAACAACTACCACCAAAGTTACTGCTATGGGTCAGAATCCATGGTCACAATCTACATTATGTAACTTTGTATGTATGCTTAGCTACACAGCAGAGGTGCTAAGAAACTCTGTTAGTGAATTGTGAACATGTGTAACAGGACATCATCAAGAGTGTCCTGATGTGCATCAGCTCTCCCTAGCTGGTGTCCTGATGCACAATGGAACTAATGCACATCAGATCCTACAGCAGGTTAGTTCTGACACACAGTGGTCACTTTGCTGACTCCCCTGCACAGTAAAATGACAGCAGCCCCTTACTGGATATAGACATTACAGAACTGCCTAATTCTAATTTCTGCAGATGCAAGTCCACTTACAAAGACATAAGTCTCCAAGAAGATTCTGGCCATGAATGTACCTATTTCCACATTTCTAAGCTTCAGGATTTTGTTAGGCATTAATCTCATCAGGCACCATGGCAAAAGATGGCAAGCAGATGGTACAGATGGTTCCCTTCCTTCCAGGAAGTGAGTTATTTTGTAATGCCAAATCTTCTGCTCAGGATTACTTATTTTGCTTCTATTCAGAGAGAGAGGAGAGGAAGAGAGAGAAGGAGGAGGGCTTGAGTTCTGAGGGTCAACACTGATTGTTTACTAGTCTTCTCTGGAGGCTTGTGTTAGTGTTTTTTGTTTGGCTGTCTGATCTCACTGAGCACATGGGGTTTACGGTTTTTGCTGAGTCACTGACTTGGTTGGGCAGGGTGGAGTCAGCAGCTGCTAGCTCTATATAGCTGCTGCCTCAGTCTTTGGAGCCCAGCAAACAGGAAGAGAAAAACAGGCATTTCTGTGGGCACTTCATGGAGAAGGAGGAAGCCTAGACAGCTGTTCTGCTTCATATATAAGCATGAGGAACATGGATGATGATGGAGTTGTTGCAGTGACCTCCAATATCTGTGCCATGTTTGTTTTCTTGCCAGGGTATATATGGCTCTATCAGTGCAGCAATTGCAAGTTGATTATCCTGTTGGAGAAGGTACAGCAGCTTGAGGTCTGTGTATCTACGCTTTGACTTATCAGGAAGGATGAAACTTTTTTTGGTAAGAGTAGAGCAGACTCTTCTGGAAGGGCAAAAAATGGACAACAATTTGAAACACAGCAGGAAGATATTTGGAGGAATGTGACACAGAGCGAAACTACTGAAAATCATTCTTTAAGGTAAAAACTACACAGTTAATTCCAAGCTGTCTCCTTAATTGGCAATTATGAACCACACAAACTTAGACAAGACTCTCATACCTCTGAACTCATGGAGGCAACCTTGGCACCGTACATACAGAGCAGCTAGCAGAGGCCAGAGGAGGCTAAAGCTAGCCCTCTTTATCTGACTGTTACCACCAATATGAAGTTTTCAGATGGATCTGGTGATGTTCCTGGAGATGAATTTGAAATACTGTGTACCAGGGGTAATAAAGATAATTTGTATTTGACCTAAGGTTGCCAGATCTCAGGGCCTGGACTTCAGTCTCCAGTTTTCACACGTCATCTCCTGGTGGAAGACAAGAGTTTTGCTGGGCTCCGCTCTGGGCAAGAGTACAAATCTCCACCTCAGCAACAGCAGCAGCAGCTTGCTATAGTTTCCAAGCCATATTGATCTGTTACTGCAACTTGCTAAGATTCCGTGTGTCGGTGTGTGTGTGTGTATTTGTGTGGCACCAGGGCTCACCCTCTGCTCTGAATACTCCTGGCTGGAAGCAAACAGGCTGGATTAAGTGTTCCTTACCCCACCTTCATTAAATAAAGTAGAAAGAATAACTCCCTCATTTTGCTTTGGTCTTTAGCTAAGATTTCTGTCTCAATTTCCAAACAGAAAAAAATATGTTTTTTTCCCTGTCTCTCAATCTCTCTCTCTTTCCCTCTATCTCTGTGAGCAACTATGAGCTATGAGCAAGTGTGGTTGGCACTTAGTGCATAAAGCTTAATGACATCTCTCATGACTGTCCCTAGGTCTCAAGTTTTGGCTTGGAAACCTCCAGACCTGGGACAATCCTGAACTGGCAACCTCAATTCCACCACCATCCTAATGCACCACAGTGAACACATCTCAAATTACAAGATGCATTGCACAGGCAAGCTGTAATACTTCAGTCAGAAGAAGCATAAAATAATGCTTTCTCCAAACTCAGTAGTTTGTATGCAGTCCTGAAAACAAACATGGTCTACTATGGTGCTCAAGTTCATCCTGTTTTAAAAGGGATACTACAGATCTGAAGATAATCCAAAAGAAGGCAGCTAAAATGATGTGGGGTTTGGAGTTTTTCCTAGAAAAGATAAATATAACAGCAAAGGAAAGCTAAAGACTTTTAGCTTTAGAGGAATGACTATGGGCAGAGCAATCCTAATCTTCATTGAAGGCTAGCTTTGGTGGGGTCCTAGGGTGGGCTGGAGAGGAACCTCTGTCCAAGAGATTCCTAATACAATAGTAAGAATTTCTGTTGGTATAGAATTACTATTTGTGGGACATCCCAGAATGGGATGGTCTAGGGAACATGTCAAAGAGGTTTTGGATCTTCTGAATTCAAAGCTTCCTTGTTCTACAACAGGGAATTGGAGCTGACATAGATATTTTCCTTTCTGTTGAAACCAGTGAGAGAGAAAATGTTAAAGAGACCGTACAAGAAATGAAAAGGTAAAATTGTCCCTTCAGTTCCTACCTTTGCCAAAGCAAAAGAGTGGACCTTTGGAAATAGCTGAGTACCTGTCATTCACTCCATCATTCATGATTGCTTTCTAGGGGAAGATATGTTACACTATAGAAGTGTGGAGGGCATGACAGGGATAGATTCAGATACAGCAAATTTGGTCCAATAGATCATGATTTATGAGACTAAGAATGAGTCACAATTCTGCATGCTCCCCCCAACACTTTCCTTACCTTCTCCTTGCTTGTCTGACTTTGGCAAAGATACCTTGATTTCTTGAACTATAATGTCCTATGAAGTACCGGGCAATTTCAGTGTCATCTTATTGAACCACAATCAGAATTTTGTCCAACGAAATTAATTGATATTGGCTTGAGACAAAGGAAAGGTCAGGACAAAATTCATCTTCCCACCATGCATAATTACTTTGCTGCTGTAGGATGTGGTGATGGCCACTAGCTTAGATAGTTTTAAAAGGAATATACAGATGAGTGGAGAATGAAGTTAATCAGTGATTGTGATTTCAGAGATCGTGGGAATTGCCATCTCCATAATGTTCTGACTGTGAACTTCTTAAATGTGTCATCTCCACACAGCCCTCTTAAACCTTACAACAGTAGTCCACACTGCTGTTCTATGTACAAATTTTACGATGTTCTGCAATTAGATTTAAAGCAAAAGGAGCACACAAGATTCCTGAAAACCTTGTGATTATACATATGTGAGTTTTTATTTCACAGAATGGCTAACTAATAGTTATTTGAATATCATGGCAAGAAGTTTCAGCTTCTGCTTTAAAGTTTTAGGCAGAGGCCAAAAATGTCTAGTCACAACATTAAAATATTGTTTTGTGAGATCCGCAACAGATTTATCTGAGGTGCTGTTTGATGCTTTAAGAACTGCCTCTATATATGTATGTGCATATCCCAACCAGTTCCTAAGGGAGAAAAGAATTATGAAGAATGGTGTAAGACCTATATCTGTCAATAGACCAGCAATTCCATTGCTCAGTGACAGACTTGTAACACCCAAAACATTAATTAAATACACACATTTTGTCTAACAGGAAGGGGTGAGAACTATCTCTACAGTTTTCACCTTTTAATTCTACTTCCCCATATTGAAAATGCGTTAATAGGTGACCTCCATGCCTACATGGTGGACCTGACAAACTACCCTGGGTAGTTTGGAGGATTACTTTGTCTCTTGTCGATCTGTTCTCTCACTCAACAAAATAAAGGTGGGGCTGCATTCCTACGATAAGTTGTCTACCATTAGGGTGACCCTGGAGTAGCACAAGTAAATTTCTTGAGTCTTTTTAAATGCCTACCCAGTGGTCTTCAATTCTACCTGCTTGTCATTTCTCCCTTATCTTAAATGGTTAATACCATTTCTTAATTGGAAACTCAGTTTCAATTATACTTTGAGCTCCCAAGGAATGTTCACATGCTGCATTGCATGGTCATTCAGGCAACTTGCTTTGAACTAATCAGAAGTAAAGCAACAATGGGTTAAGTTCTGTCTCATGATAACAGTCTGCCACTAGCAAGTCCCCAGATTTTGATTTCCTCTTCTCCCAAACCTAGGGTAAACATAAGGCCACTGACAATACTTAGCAGTGAGGTTGCTCACTGACAGGTCCAATTTACAGGGATGGTGGAGACTGTCTTTATGTTCCATGAATATAGTTGACATCAAAAATGTTGGTGACTGATTACATAAACATGGTAGAAAATATGCTTTGCATGTGTAAGGGCCAAGGTTTAGTCCTGATATCTCTGATAACACAGATTGGAATTCCCTGCTTAAGTTCATGGAACACCAAGCCCATCAGAACAGTCAAAACCAGGAGAAATGAACCAACAACATCAAGCAGGAGTTCATGCGGCTTTCTAGATATCTTTGGACTGCAACTCCCAGCAGCTCTAGTCAGCAAAGCCAAGGTTGAGGAATGTTGAAGTTGGATACCAACAACAGTTGTGCGGGCACATGATCCCACCCAGTGGCAGTTGGTCACACCAGTCCCTCAGATGACTTCAGCAACTTGGATAGATCCTGTAAAGATCAGACTACAACTTGGATTCACTATCTTACAGTAATGGAAGCCATCCGCTGCCTCTACTCTCCTTTCCATTGGATATAAAGGTAACTTAATATGTTCAAATTGTTGCTGTTGTTATGTGCCTTCAATTAGTTTCCAACTTACAGCAACCCTTACCTATCATAGGCTTTTCTTGGCAAGATTTACTCAGATGAGGTTTGCCATTGCCTTCTTTTGAAGCTGAAAGGATGTCACTTGTCCAAGGTCACTCAATGGGTTTCCATGAATGCTGTGGGCTTGAAACATGGACCCCAGAGTCCTAGTCCAACAGTCAAAGCCCTCTACCATGTTGGCTTCTCATTCTTTACATTGACCTTCTGCCATATACCACACTATTGTTCTTACTAAATAAATTTCAGACCTTTCAGTAGTACTACGTTTCAGTAGTAAGATATTAAGACTGTAAATTTAAATATATTTGTAGTCAATCTATTTCCCTATCAGCTTCTCTCAGCCCTCAATCTTCTATGTGCTGTCCTGAGCATAAAATTCCAATGCCACTGACATGACTTCCCCACTGGCAGCCCTCCTGTGAATGCAGAGCTTAAGCACACAAGGGATGGACTGCATGCTTCTAGTAGCTTGCATGCAGGTCAGCCTGGACTAGTCCTTTATTTGCCAGCACAACTTGCTTAATCCATCAGGATCTGAGAATAAAAATGCATAGGATCAGGCCATTAGTGAAAGAGTCCAGTGATGTTTATTAGTGAGATGATTACTGAAGTAAAATGGAGCCAGATTCAGTCCACTGAGCACCAGATCTCAAAACTGACTTTTTTGTTCATTCACTTGAACTGTTCATGCTTCATATTTACATATTTTACACTCCTTCCAGAGACCTTTCATTTATTTGGCAGTCTCAAAATGTAATAAACAAATACATTTTTCATCCATTTATTTTAAAAAATGCGTATCCTACACTTCTATCAAACTGAAACTCAATAGACATGTCAAAAAGCAACTTCTACGTGCCCCCAGACAAAGACAGTTTAACGGATTTCAAACTTGTTTTATTATTCTGTTCTCCTTTTCTTTATTTTCTTTTGAGAGATCTGCACATGAGGATAGCTCCCAACATAAAGATTCCTAAAGGAAAGCAAGCAGTTTTCACAGTGATTTTTGTTTTAAAAAAACAGTCTCTCCCTTGTCCCAAACTCATCCTGATTGCTTGAGAGGCAAATATCTCACCACTTGGATGCTACACAACTCCTTCCTCTGCAGACAAAAATAATATCAAACTCTTCCAGTCAAAACACAAACCAACCTTTGGTGTCAATGTGAGTTATGTACTTTGAGCAGCAGATGTTTGGAAGCACTTATATTTATCTAAATTGATTTTATCCTTTCCTTTACGTTTAAGATGTAAAATGAAGATCTGGATGGTTTTATTTAATTATACTACGATTCAAAAGAAAGTCCCCCAACTCCACTTTCAAAAATGTGAAGTTTTTACTCTGGTATTTTGGCAAACAATCAACCAGAGTATTTAACTGATTATTAGTGCAATGCCCAGCCATTTTAAACAGCTACATTTGGGGGGGAAAAAAAGTCTGGTGCAAGTCAAGTCCCAGGGACATCTGCATTTTGATAAATTTTTATATGATTAGCAAGAAAAATATTTTAAGTCAAAGGAAGGAAAGTTCAAAACAGTTCAGTGTTTTGCCAGTCAGAAGATGTAAAAGAACACTTCTTGTTCTTTTACACTCCTTGTTCTTTTAACTGTAATCCAGTCAGGGTTTGAAACTGTCAAGGAGTCAAAGAGAATTTAGTATATTTGGTTCACTCCTAATAAATACCAGTTTATGAATAAGATGAAGAAAGGTGCAAAGCACAGTTTCATTAAAATATGCCAGGGGTGGGATTTTCAGAGGCAACTCTCACTTAGGAGCACAAATCCCACAGAATATATTTTGATTTGCATGAAGGTTAATGGAACTTGTGATCTTACTTGGGAATTTTTATTCAACCCCCATGCCCCACTTTTCATGGGGAAATTACTGCACTGGGGATAAGCAATGGGCAATAGCTATGAGATTCAATTCAGATTCAGTTCAGATAATGGCCCAGCTCAGACTTATTTTGAAGCCATCAACTTCATCCCACATTCAGATCTGAACTTTTGATTCAGAAACCTGAAGCTTCATGTCTTCCCATGAACATATGGTAGGGAATAAATAACTTTAGCTGTGTATTCTCTATTGGAAGAACTGGATAGCATTTGCAGAAATATCTGGAGTGGATAAAGCCTCACCAGATTTCATACAAACAGGCATAGGTATGTAGAAATAGACTTTAAAGTAATTTTATCAAAAAGAAAAACTGTAGGAAGAAATCAATTTGCAAAATTAGATGACTTTTGCAGACCCCTCTTTTACAGTGATGATGGTGGCCAAATTTCAGATAAATAAGGCACAGAGATTTCCATACAAAGGTAAAAAAAAGGTTTTGTTAATCTACCCCTCTTTCACATGGAAGATAATTTGTGTGACAACAACAGACATTGTGTAGGTGCTCCTAGTTAGAAATCTGCCAAATTACAAAAGGGTCTTTATTTTATTATTATTATTTTAATGCTAAATCCCATAGTAAGCAATCTTGCTGTGTGTTTTACAGTAGCTGCAGTTTCTAAGAGCAGCCCCATTACATGGGTCTAATGGGTAGGGAGGTTTCCATTACATAAATTACTGTGCCTGGTTTATCTTTGTCTAGGAGCAGCAATAGCTGACAGACCAGTAAAAGCTGGTCCTAAGCACCCTGAGCCACAAGAGTTTCCTTGGGCCTCCAATGAGAGGGAGGGGTTCAGGAATACTCCCAAGATATCCACCTGCTACCTTTAACAGAATGCATCCAGAATATGTTGATTATCCAATCCACAGAACTTCCATCTTATTGGGATTCGGATTCAGTTCATTGGCCCTTATTCAGCTCATTACAGCATCCAGGTACTGGTCTAACACCTGGAGAGCCTTACCTGAGTCCAGCAATAAGGAAAATTAGAGCTCAATGCCATCAGCATATTGATGCAATTTACTCCCAAACTCCATTCAATAATATGGCAGATAGGATGAATCATTGTGTCTTAATAGCCTTGGGACTCAGCAGGACTTTCACAATACCACCCTCTGGAACCAGCCCTGCAATGCAGACCACACTTTCGTGTTTTCTTCTTTTTAGTCTACCTCAATAAATCCCATTCGCTCTTTCTCACCCTGAACTTTTAGGGTTTTCCCCCCTCCTTTCTCTATATTTCATTTGATATCATGATAAAGGAGGAATATCTAATTTTTTTATGATCTATTTCAAGGGGAGGCAGAAGGCTAATCTTAGGAAATTAAAAAGCAGCTTTAATCTGAATCAGGCCATTAGTCAAATTAGTCCAGTACTGCCAATGCTGGCAGCAGCTCATGGAGGTTTCAGGCAGGATGCTTTCCTAGGCCTACCTGGAAATCTCTGGTATTCTGTGGTGGTCTCTCCATCCAAGTGCTAATCAAGCCTAATTCAGCTTAGCTTCTGTTACAGATGAAACTGAGTGTGTTCGGGGTGGTTTGGTGGTCAACTGATTATTGAGCGATCTGCAGTAAACTGACAGCTATTTCTGAATTTCCATTGTTAACAATAACCAATGATATCTCCCACCTTGAATTCCATTCCAGAAATCAAGAAAGCTTGGGAAACTAGGAGTGGGTTTTCGTGGAAAAGTATTGTGAGCTCTGTTCAGTTCTAGTACTCACCATAAATTGCTGGGCTCAGGATTCTTTCATTCTAAGTACATGTTTTCTGCAGCCAATGCTGTGAGATCCCAAATTTCCAGTGAACAACCAAATAGACCCACTAAAGTCTGGCCAGTACTACATTTTTTATTTGTATTAGATAGCATATTATATAAGGTGATACATTTCAGTGTGGTGTAGTGGTGTGAGTGTTGAACTATGACTTCAGAGACCAAGGTTTGAATCCTCACTTGGTCTTGGAAACCCGATTGGTGACCTTGGGCAAGTCACACTCTCCCAGCATCAAAGGAAGGCAAAGGCAAACCACCTCTGAACAAATATTGCCAAGAAAACCCTATGATAGGCTGATCTTAAGTTGGAAATGACATGAAGGCACACAACAACAACAACAACAACAGTTATATTCTATATCATATTAATAATATCCTTTGTTACATATTATATTTTGTTATATTATATTGCAGAGAGGGCCTCATGTGAGAGTGTCTTCCCTATGGCAGAGGCAAAATTCAGTCTAAGCAACTGACTGATTTCTTGTTCATTCACTTAACCACTACACCACTAACCAATTCTCCTTTTTAAAATGGAATGGGCAAAGGTGAAATAAGGGCCATTTCCATGCTAGATTGTTATAGTGCTATTATTCCACTTCCAACATCCTATGGAATCCTGAGGTTTGCAGTTTAGGGAGGGGCCTCAAACTGCAAACCCCAGGATTCCATAGGATGTTGAAAGTGGAATAATAGCACTATAACAGTGTAATATGGAAATGGCCAAAGATGGAAATTAGACCTCTGGGTACAAAAGGATTGCTAATATGTCTTTATAATATCCAAATCAGAGTAAGAATTTTGAGTACACTTCCTAAAGTAACCAGCTCTACTCAGATACAGCCAGATTAATTTTCAAAAGCCTCTACTTTACTTGAGATTAGCCAGCCCCAAAGATTACATGGCCTCCTGCTCGGTTTGTACTATATGCTGTCTAAAGAAAATTTTACATTGAAGTAAATGTGGACTAAATGAAGTGCCACCTAAGTCCAAAATATCAAAAGGATTCCTCAGCAACATTGCATAATTCTCTGCCAGTTCATGTCTTGTGAACAGAGCTTGGGAAAGTTAGCTTTCTGGACTACAGCTCCCAGAAATCTTTAGCCACTGACCATGCTGGCTAAGAGATTCTATGAGTTTTATTCCAAAAAAGTAATTTTTCCAAGCTGTGTTGGTGGGGAGCCAGATGACAGAAAATGATTTCACATCACTTCCTGTTGTAATGGCACCTTCAAAAACTGAAGCAATCAAAATAGCAAACAGTTCAGAGGATGCATGGTTAATTCTTGACAGTCCATGAGCCCCTGCTTTTTGGTAACAAGAATTTTGGCTCATGAGGGAAAGAACTACTGAGTAGATTAGATAATGCCTCTGTGTATATCTTTATCCATTCTTTCTTCCTTTAGTTTTCAGTCATGAATTTTCCAATTCTGTTTCCATGTACGCAGCTGGACAAATTTGTAATCACTTTGGATCAGGCATTTTATCTATGATCCTGTTCTGGGTGTAAAGAAAAGACCTTCATGATTTTTTTGTAAAAATGTCCCTCATATATACCAGACCAGATTTCTGTTTTACATGGAGCTTCTATTATTCATTCAATTTTCTAATTTCAAGCCTCTTATTCAAATAAATTATTTATAAACAAAGCATGTAAGATGATAAATAGTACTCAAGGTAATAGATTAGTATGCTCAAGCACACTTTACAAACCTGGGATAATTCACCTTCTTCCAGTTGTTCAAACAAAAGGAACCCAGTGCAGTACAATGGACTTTAAATGGTTCAGAGTGTTGTATATCATACATCCCAGAATAATTTCCATTAGTGCAGTGCATGCACACACACATGCGCACACACATACAAATTCTAATTCATTTCTAGTTGAATACTAGACAAGTACAGTCATATGTTAGTAAGGGTTACCAGATAAAGAAGGTAAGGCTCTAATAACCATTTCTGATAAATATGTCCAGATTTGTTTAGTGAATGTTATCATCTTGATCTGGCTGTATTATGCTTCTGGGAAATTTCAGTGTTCAAGTTGAGGTCAGAAAGTCAGGAGTGGTTCTGGATTTCAAGTCTGCCATGGCAACCATGGACCCATTGCAGTTAGTATCTGGTCCCACTGGTGCATGCTCTTGATTTCATATTCTGTTTCTGTGGAGCTGGCTCTGTGTGCAGGCACACACTGTTTCCAGGGTCAGATTGCTTTCTGGTGAGTTTTAGACTAGCTGATTGCAGAAACAAGGAGGAAAAGAAAGTAAAAAAAGGCCCATGTAGTATGGATGTGGAGAGTATTTTGGAAGCAGGCATTATATAATTAGGATTGGCTCCCTGGTTCTCACAGTGTGACTTGAATTTTATAAAAGAAGAATTAAGAGCAGACTGCTTATTTGCAACATTTGCTTTGAGATTGATCACCTATGCTTTTAAATACATAGGTTTGCCCCTATGCAGAGCATATCCTCAGAACCATCAAATATTTTAGAGGTCCTTCTCACTGATGTGAAAGCTTGTTCTGTTTCCTCTTGAATTCAAGGAAACATTTAATGCTCCAGGAGACAATAATCCAATGCCCACCTGGGGTGCTGGAGTAGGATGGGTAGGTAAATTCGTAGATGACTACTTGAAAAACCACACTTGCTGATAAGCAAGCTGTTCTTCTTCACTGTGGTCTTAATGCATCACACATATTAACAAGCTTAACCTAGAAAGCAAGTGTCAGGTTTATTAGGACAAAATTGATGACACCACAGCCCTTCTAAAATTAATATCCTCTCTAATGCTAGGATCGAGGTGGCAGTGCTTGATAAAAATGGAGGGCTGAGATCCAACCAATTGTGGAAGAAATGGAAGTCACATCCGCCACAATAATCTGACGACTCTCCGATTCCCTAAAATATTGCTTCAGAAAAGTTTGCCTAAACTGATAATATGGCCAAGAATAAGGGCTACATATTTGTTGTGTTCCTTCAAGTCATTTCTGACTTATGGCAACCTTAAGATGGGTTTCTTGGAAAGATCTATTCAGAGAATATTTGCCATTATCTTCCTTTAAAGTTGGGAGAATATGAATTGCCTAAGGTCACCAAGTGAGTTTCCATGGCTGAGTGCTTATTGAAACCCTTGTCAGTATTGGGAAAAGTTGGATAAATATGAACCATCATGATCATCATCTGCTCAAACTAACTTAAATTTTAATTTAATTTAAATCTTGTATTTACTCTCAAGATGGCTACCAATGCTAAAAGATGGAATCAAAAACAAGCTTTTGACTTACAACATAAGAGCCATTCAATAAAAACACAGCTCAAACCACAACAATAAAAAGCAGAGCCAATATTCCAGCAAGCGTTTCTCTACCACAGACCAATCAACGTGCCCAAAGCCCAAAGGAATAAATATCTCCTTTGGCTGCTGCTGGAAGAGCAAAGGCAGGGAGTTCCAGATTATGGAAGCAGGCACTGAATGCTTTATTTGCCAAGTTAGGACAAACATAAGTACCTGAAGTATCTGAAAGCATCTTGAAGAAAATAGGATGAACAATAACAGCTGATATGACTTTGTCAAATTCAGTAATTCAGAAGAAGGAAGTAGCAAAATCACCTCTGAGTATCCTTGCCTAAGAAAAACCTATGAAATTCATGGGGTCTCCAAAAGCTGACAGATGACTTAAAGGCATATATACACAGATTTGGCTTTGGCCAACCTGAACGTGGTACAGCTGCTCTGCAGACTTCAGAACAAGAAAAAAAAAGTGCAGATGAGTGTGGTGGTGACGGGAGGCTTCGTGACTAATTCATGGAATCAACAATCAGGGCCAACAGTTTTTCAGCCACATTTCCCTTTCACCTACTGATTTCCTTCACCTCTGCAATGAAACCTCCTCCCCAGATATAACAAAGCCAGTGCAAATACAGCACAGAACTGGCAAATGTAGGGGAGTGCAAGGCCCTGCCTGAATGAGATGCTGGGAAAGACCTGGAGCAATTGGATTGATGGTGCTAAACTTCACAAGAACAATTGAGATGCCTTGGAAGAAAGTTTAAAGGAATATGGGAAGAAGCAAGAAAGAATGTGACTCAGTAGAGAAGGGACGAAGGGGAGATGAGAGGGCAAAAAATAAATATTGAGTTGAAGGCAGAAGTAAGAGGCAGAGTGCCTCAGATGCAAAAAGGCGGCACAACACAAAGAACAAGCTATCCTGAAAGTATTGGAAAAAAAGTGCTCTTTGTGTGGGCTGTGGCTGACATCAGAGGGAAGCACAACAGAGCAATGGCAGCCAGCAGGCAACAGTGGTAGCAACAGTGGCCCAGCAGAGGAGGTGGCAATGACAGAGGAAAAAGAGGTAGAGGCTGGTCTGGCCCAGCTGCAACAACAATCCATCAATATGACCTCTGTCACCAGTGCACCAATGGCAACCATCAGAGACCACTGGTCCCTGCCTAGCCCAGAGGTGATGCTGAGGCAGCCCTGGAGCAATTGAGTCAATGCTGTTAAACTTTATGGGAATGACACAGTTGCCTTGGAAGAAAGTTTGGAAGAATACTGAGAAGCAGAGAACGGAAGGAACAGAAGTGAGGGAGAGGAGAGAAGTAACTGCAGAGATGGAGAATACATAGTTGTTTGCTGAAATATATGTGCAATGTTTTGCCTTTTTGCCGGAAAACATCACTAACTACACCTGCAGCAAGTGCAAACTGGGAGCTCTCTTGGAAGATTAGGTCAGTGCATTACAGCTATGTGTTGAGTCTCTTCAATACATCAGAGATCAGGAGGACTTCTTGAACAAAACATAGGGAGAACTGATTATACAGATCCAGCAGGAAAGGAAAATGAAGAGGCCTGAACAGTGGGGAAACACCATGGAGAAAAGTCACTTTCAGGAGCAGACTGTACAGAAGGGATTCAGAACCTCTCTAAGTAAGCAATTGGTTTCAACATCTTTAGGAGATTAGCAGCAGGGAAGATACTCAAACAGAAAGCCATCAGCAAGGGATTCTGCATGCCAGGGAAGGAGTCCAGCTAACTGTCAACCATAGCAGGGTTGCAAAGGTACCTGTGTGCCAGCCTGACAAGATGAATCAAGATGTGTGCTATCTTTCTGGTGCACATATCCAGGATGTCACTGACAACTTGTTAGCACTTGTCAAGAACATGTATCAGTACCTCTTTCTCCTTATTTGTACGGGTACCAACAACATGGCCAAGAGCACCTTTGAGCAGATCACCTCCAACTATGAAGTTTCGGACAAGAAGATGAAGCGGTTTCAGGTGGTATTCTTGTCAATTCTGCCAGTGAAAGATAGAAGACTACATAAGGGCTGGAAGTTACTAAAAGTGAATGACTGGCTATGCAGATAGTGTAGATGAGGAAGGTTTGACTTCTGAGACTATGGTCTTCACTTTTCAGACAGATTACTACTGGCTACAGACTACTGAAGATTATTGAAGATTGGGAATAATGTCTTTGGTAGTAGCACGATGATTTGATCAAGAGGGCTTTAAACTGAATCCTTGCGGAGGGGGGTATGGAAATGATAGCTCAAACATCAGCCCAAATGTAAGCTCTAAATACAAGGATGTAAATTCTAGAGGAGAAGTTGGAGGAGAGAATGGGATCCACAGAAAAACTGATAGTAAATTAATGGGTGAGAACAAATAAAGCTCCAAGTATCTAGGTGCACAGAGTTTGGGAAACAAACAACATAAGCTTAAAGTCCTAGTGCAGGAAGGTAAATATGACTTTCTAGGCATGATGGAGACCTGTTGGAATGACTCCTGATTCAAAAGGAACAGATGTGGCAGAAAAGATGGAGGACTGGCATTATATGTCAAAGACAAATTCAGTTCTACAGAAATCCATGAGAGTGATCAGAACGGACCAACTGAGGGAATTTGGGTAAAAATAAACAGGGAAATAAATAAAAGGAACATTGTGATAGGAGCTTACTACAGGCCACCAAACCAAGAAGAGATAGTGGATGAGGCTTTTCAGAAACAAAGTTTGGAAGACTCCAAGATGCAAGGACTGGTAGTTATGGGAGACTTCAATTGTCCTAATATCTGCTTAACTCTGTTAATCATAGGCTCTCTGACAAATTCCTGATATGCTTTGCAGGTAAGTTCTTATTTCAAAAGGTAATGAAAGGAACAAGGGGATTGGCAACCCTGGATTTGATTTTAACCACTAGGATGCTGTTGGTCACTGGAATCAAAGTAGTTGGTACTTTAGGGGGGAAGTGACCATGCAATGCAATTATACAAAGGGCAAAGAGTATAGTCAAAAGAAGAGTATAGAAAAACATGGACCTTGGATTTGAGGAAAGCTGATTTTAACAAGTTCAGGGAATTACTGTGTGGAATCCCATGTCTAGACATGCTAAAAGAAAACGACACCTGGCAAGGGTGGGAATTCCTGAAGAAGGAATTGCAAAAAGCACAATCACAAACAGTCCTATGGAAACAGAAAAATGAGAAACATCTGAAAAAGCCAATGTGGCTGAACAGCAAACTCAAGGAGGAAGCAAAAAGAAAAAGGAGTATGTATATACCTAGAATGGAAGGAAGGAAAAATCACCAAGGAAGAGTATGGATGTGTAGCCCAAGCTTGCAAGAATACGATAAGGAAAGCTAAAACTTTGAATGAGCTGAGTCTGGCAGGCAAGCAAGAAGCAACAAAAAAGTTTTTTTCAGACTCATTTGAGGCAAGAGAATGACCAAGAAGAAAGTGGAGCTGCTGTTCAGTAAGGATGCTAAAATGCAAATAGATCACATTGCAAAGGCAGAACTACTCAATACCTATTTTGTAACAATTTTCCCCCAGAAAGAGATCGGTACTTCTAAGCAGCAGCAGAGACCTTGGCAAAGGATCCTGGGATTTTCCTGGCAAGATTTGTTCAGAGGGGGTTTGTCCTTGCCTTCCTCTGAGGCAGAGAAAATGTGACTTGGCCAAAGTCACCCAGTAGGTTTGCATGGCAGAGCAGGGATCTGAACCCTAATCTCCAGAGTCCTAGTATAATACTCAAGCCACTACAGCATGTTGGCTTTCCTTTGTGAGAACTAGGAGTATATTTTTTTGTGAGGAAAAGCTGTGAGCTCTGTGCATATCTCACACCCCAAACAGTTCTGGACTCAGAACAGATGGTGAATTAATAACAGGAGGAAGAAAAAAGGCAGAACTCCTCAACACCTTCTTCGCCTCAGTTTTTTCCCAAAAGGATAAAAACACGCAACCTGGCAGTTGGGGAGCAGGTGAGGAAGTGGGGGAAATGCAGCACAGAATAGATAGAGAGGTAGTACAGGAATACCTGGCCACACTGGATGAATTCAAGTCTCCAGGGCCAGATGAATTGCATCCTAGGATTTTAAAAGAACTAGCAGAGGTCATTGCGGAACCTCTTGCTATAATCTTTGAAAACTCTTGGCGGACCGGAGAAGCTCCGGCAGACTGGAGGAGGGCAAATGTTGTCCCCATCTTCAAGAAGGGAAAAAAAGAGGACCCAAATAATTATCGCCCAGTCAGCCTGACATCAGTACCTGGAAAGATCCTGGAGCGAATCATCAAACAATCAGTTTCTAATTACTTAGAAAACAATGCCGTAATTACGAAAAGTCAACATGGGTTTCTCAAAAATAAGTCATGCCAGACTAATCTTATCTCTTTTTATGATAGAGTTACTTGCTTGATAGATGAAGGGAATGCTGTGGACATAGTATATCTTGATTTCAGTAAGGCCTTTGACAAAGTTCCCCATGACATTCTTGCAAAGAAGCTAGTAAGATGTGGGCTGGACAGGGCTACTGTCAGGTGGATTTGTAACTGGTTGACTGACCGTACCCAAAGGGTGGTCACCAATGGCAGATTCTCATCCTGGAGAGAAGTGACTAGTGGGGTGCCACAGGGTTCTGTCCTGGGCCCGGTGCTGCCACAGGGTTCTGTCCTGGGCCCGGTGCTGTTCAATATCTTCATTAATGACTTGGATGAAGGAATAGAGGGCACGCTGATCAAATTTGCAGATGACACCAAATTGGGAGGGGTTGCTAATACGCCTGATGACAGGATCAAAATTCAAAAGGACCTGGACAGATTGGAGAGCTGGGCCAAGGCTAACAAAATGAACTTCAACAGAGAGAAATGTAAGGTCCTACACTTAGGCAGAAAAAATGGTATGCAGAAATATAGGATGGGGGACACGTGGCTGGCTAACAGTACGTGTGAAAGGGATCTAGGAGTCTTCATAGACCACAAGCTGAACATGAGTCAGCAGTGTGATGCGGCAGCCAAGAAGGCCAACGCAATTCTTGGTTGCATCAATAGGAGTATGGTGTCTAGATGGAGGGAGGTATTGGTACCACTCTATTCTGCATTGGTTAGACCTCATCTTGAATACTGTGTCCAGTTCTGGGCACCCCAATTCAAGAAGGATATGGATAAGCTGGAGCAGGTCCAGAAGAGGGCAACCAAAATGGTGAGGGGCCTGGAAGCCATGCCCTATGAGGACAGACTTAGAGAGCTGGGTATGTTTAGTCTGCAGAAGAGAAGGTTGAGAGGGGACATGATAGCCATGTTTAAATATTTGAAGGGATGTCATGTCGAGGAGGGAGTGGGCTTGTTTTCTCCTGCTCTTGAGACCAGGACAAGGAGCAATGGATGCAAGCTGCAGGAGGGGAGATTCCGCCTGAACCTCAGGAGGAATTTCCTGACAGTCAGGGCTGTCCGGCAGTGGAATGTGCTGCCACAGAGTGTGGTGGAGTCTCCTTCTTTGGAGGTTTTTAAGCGGAGGCTGGATGGCCACTTGTCGGGAGTGCTTTGAGGGTTTTCCTGCATGGCAGGGGGTTGGACTGGATGGCCCTTGTGGTCTCTTCCAACTCTACATTTCTATGATTCTATGATTCTAAGTCTACATACTTAGTACCAGGCATTGGTTGATATAAACTGGGATTCTTACAATAAATAAATATGTAGATCCCAGAATCCTGACATCTGGCTAGTCCTAATCCATCCAACTATTCTAAGTGATCATATATTTGTTTCTCATCTTCTTACCTCTCCTCCATAGATGGGGAGCTTGTGGTCCTCCAGCTGTTTTGAGATGCAACTCCCATTAGACTTAATCAGCTTATCCAGTGGCGAGTGTCTCATGGTAGCTGCTGTTCAACGGCAACTACAGGTCCACTTCCCAGTCCATGTCCTTCTCTCTCCCCAGGTGAGGTCTGTTTTTGGAGGGAACTATTTTCACTGAAGTTTAGATGCTATATCTGTTTCTTCAAAAATAACTTGGTACCAGCAAACCTCAACAGAAGTTGCCATGTTGCTTCTGTGTGCCTTCAAACAATTTATAACTCACAGCAACCTTAAGAAGACCCTATCACAGGATTTTCTTGACAAGATTTCTGCAAAGGAGGGTTTTCCATTGTCTTCCTCTGAGGCTGGGAGAGTGCGACTTGCCCAAGGTCACCCAATGAGTTTGCATGGCTGAGCAGGGATTTTGTTCATTCTTTTTGCTTGGTTGAGTGCAGATTTGAACGTGGGTCTCCCAGAGCCACTCAGACTACTGCACCATGGTTGCACTCATTCATAATGAGATGGAGATAAGCTAAAGCTGTTGTTTGAAACTGATTTAAAAACTGCAAGAAAAGTACATTTTTAAAAATCTGCCTCTGAATCCCTAGGTTCCTTCTAGGCTCAGTGCTAGCCTCAAGCCATCCAACAAGTTTCATGCATTAGTAGGAATATGAGTTTAGATTCCTCACTTTCAAACTACAGATATTGCAGAATACAAGCACTCATTTAACAACAGAAATGAACAAATCCCTGTCATGCTGGATAAAATGAAGAAAAGATGCATCATCAGTGGAGAATTATAACCATATACATACATATACACACACACACACACACACACACACACACAGAAAGAGAGAGAGAAAGAGAGAGAGAGAGAGACTCAGCAACTCCAATGTGTTATAGCTATCTCACTTTTGAAATAGTTCCAGTGACAGCATTCAGTTTTAGAAAAGCTGAAATAATAATAAGAGCTACAGAGCACATGCAAAATGCCCTTATTTGAAATCACAATCCCAATATTTAGGATAAGAAGAGACCGCTCTATGTATGTGTTGCACAGTTCATTTGCCTCTGAGCAAAGAAAAGATATGTTGTTCTTTTGTGTACAGTAATGTCAGAGCAAACATTTAACTTGGTTGGTTTCTTGTCCAGCAGTTCCATTGCAGTGAGACAGAAGTATCTTCGATTAATGCAGAGGAAGCTTGTGTGAACATAGGCAGGCTTTCTCCATGACTGTAGCGCTTGCTTGGTTGAACACCCCCAATGTATGTTGATGGATAGGAAAACAAAATTCTGTAAACAATCTGTCATTCTAATGAGCTGGTTTTCAAATAAGCTTCCATGGATTTTATTGAAAGCCATATGCAAACAAGAATATTGCCTAAATGTTAAGTTGACAGTAATAGCACAAAAGGACAGGAATGATTCTTGTCCTTTGCAAAATACTGTCACATTAGTTCAGGAAACAAATATCATGGATCACTGTCTCATCATCAGCACAAATCATTTATTAATCTTCTTGTTCTGTTTTCCTCCAGATCAGGAGTTTGCAGGTACCTCCATGCATTACACAAGTATTTGTTTGTCTACCGTACTGCCAGTTGAGCTGTCAGCAGCCTAAGTCTCTCTTCTTGGTTGTGTTATATAAATGTATATTCCCTAAACACCTCTAAATTCTAAATAAACTACTTTAAAGTAGTTAGGGCACAAGAAAATAAAACACCAAAAAACATCAGTGGAGTTTACAGTACTGTAGAGTTACTGCTACAAAAAAACTGCAAACAAGTACACTCAATACAATACATACAGACTTTTCCTTGCTCTCCTCCCCATTGTAATCTTTCAGCCTCCCAATTTATTCTGAAGTACCTCCCAATACTGCCAAACAGAAGTGCAGGAGGATATCGAGGATGAAAGGGAATCTATCCTACCAGGGACTACTGTTCTGCTGACAAACAGATTGGATTGGGCACTACCAACTGAGGGTTTGCCTGCTACACTTTGGAACAATATATTATTCTGACACACTACAGCCAATATCCAGCTATAGGTCTGCAAGTGAAAATGACATTGGTCTTGTGAATCCTAGTCCGAACTATGGACAAGGAAACGCAATACGATTTCCATTTGTTCTACTGACTGAATAACTGGTTTCAGAACTGGTTGTTCTTACCAAGGGACAAGAACAAGAGTGTGACCAGTTGCACAACTGGAAAAACCAACAGAAGTCTGTGAGTGCACTGTTCTCTTCTGCTAACATTACATTGGATTTAGCCTTGAGAAAGTAAAGGCATTACCACAATAAACCTCTGTAGTTTGGACAATTTATGTGGAACTCATAATGCAGCAATGGTTGAACCTGAAGAATGTAACCAAACAGATCTTGTGTTTATTTATACATTCTGCAGAATTGGATAGTGCTGTTTTTCCTGGAACGGAGAACTTGGAATGCATTTTATCTGAATATCAGAAAAGGGGCAGACTGGAGACTTCCTCACAGGACTTCACACTTAATTTCTGCATCTGGCCAGGTACTGTGTGCCTTAAGGGAAAGCGGCTCTCTGGGATCTCAGGCAAAGCTCTTTCTCGTCAATTACAATATGAATCTTTTAAAATGGAGCCACCAGGAACTGAACTAGGGATCCCCTGTACAGTGTGGCAGCTGTTGGTTTCCATGTCAGCAGAACAATGAACTCACTCTGTGTTTTAGCTCAAAATTTATAGGTGGTATCCAAGATTCCAAACCTATTTTGGGAAAAAGGTGCAGCACCTTGGAAATTTCTTTAAAGTTCAGACTAAAACCCAAGGAGAACATGGAAGCTATCAATCATTCCTGCTTTGCATGCCAAAAATATGAACTACTGCAACATTAGCTGCTCATCTTCTAATGGAGCCCTTATCTCCAAGATGCTAATTTTGAACGTTCACTGTGAAATGACGGTCCTTAACCCCAAGTCTACACTAGAAGGTCTCCCTCGACACTTCAGAGCAGATTTGGTGGGTGCAGAAAATGACCCTATGAATGAGAGATGCCCAAGACACCCTGCTTAGATCTTGCAAACTCAGGGCCAGGGTCTCCTTGATTGAGTCTATTCACCCATAATGAGGTCTTTATTTTTTACTACTGCCTTCCACTTTACTAAGCAGTAATGCATTTTCTGTTGAATCATGTCTGAAGTACAATAGTTTGGTGCTTTAGGCTTCTAGGGAGAGTTCAGGTTTGATTTGGTCATTCTGGCACCAGTAACTTCCCTGTTGCTGTAATGCGCTCTATGTGGGACTGCCCTTGAGGAAAACTCAGAAGCTGCAGTTACTGGAAAACACAGCAGCTCAACTGCTGAGTAGAGTACCATAGCGATAGCATATCATTCTAGCCTTAAAAGAACTGCGCTGGCTGCCAATACACTTCTGATCTGAATTCAAAGTGCTTATGATGACATTTAAAGTTCTAAACAGTTTGGGATCTCAATACTTGAGGGAACACCTCTCCCCAAATGTGTCTGCCTGAGGAGTATTACCTGCTGGGGGACCCTCCTCTATGTCTCACCAGTGAGATCAATATACTGTGATAGATCATGGGAAAGGGTCTTCTCAGCCATGGCCCTCCAACTATGGAAAGCCCTTCCCCGGAGGCCTGACTGGCTCCATCATTCATGTCATTTAGGCACCAAGTTAAAACTTGGGTATTCATCAAAGCTTTCAACTTCATTAACTAATCTCAAATATGATGTACATAGTTTTAATTTTTTAAAATAATTGTTTCAATCTGTTTTAACTTATTAATTGCAGTTTAATATCTTTTTAGTTTATTTAATTATTTTCTTCTTTTAAATTGTGTATCTTGTTTTAATACTTTCAGTAAGCTGCCCTTAGATCTTTGATATAGGGGGAGGTATAAATATTTTAATAAATAAATAAAATAACATCCAGAGTTCTTCTGGATCCTGCTCAGTTAATAGTTCAAAGGATTAATAGTGCAAATCTGTTCTTTTCATGGTTTTTAAATTCTACAAGGATAATCTTCAGATTTTATTTTGGCCAATGATTTATTTAGTGTACTTCTGTACCTTTACTCATATTTTTAATAATAACAGTTCATGGTCTGTGCCACAATCCACTCCTGATCTTCTTTTCACAAAGTGAATGGATCTCCTCCACAGTTGTGTAGGGACATGGGGCAGAGGGGGCGATTCACTGTGAGCGGCAATGTTTCTGGGCCGTCTTGACCTGCAACCACGCCCTTGCATGCCCTGGCCATGCCCCCATGTAATGCAGCCATGCCCCCATGCACAGTGGTCATGCCCTTGTGCATAGTGGCCATGCCTCTTGTGCCATAGCCCTCCCCTCCCGACACTCTATGCTCTGCCACTTCTCCATCTTTTGCTTCAAACTATGGATTCCTATTTGATTTCTATATTGACTATCTCATGGCAGCCACAAACAGTCTGTTCAATTCAAGTGAACAAATTGTTGGCCCCTCAGAAATGTATAAATTGCTCTCCTGCTTCATTTCTTGATCCTGGACAAAATTTCCCCACACTATTTGTTTCTCCTCTGTTTCTACTTTTGCATCCCAACTACCTATGATTATCAATATATCCTGTTTTAGCCTGTGTGTTCACTTTCCATCTTGATAACAGCATAGAACCTTTCAGTTTTCTTCCTTTTCTGCCTCTGTGGTGGGAGCATACTCTTGGGTTATGGCTATATTGATGAATTTTCCCTAACATCTTATTGCTATTATTTGTCAGACTGTGAATTATATTCCCCAATTGCTTTTGCTACATTTCTCCTCACTATTAATGCCATTCCACTTCTTCTTAGCTTTTCATTTCCCAAGTAAAATTCTGTGTAATTATCTGATTGAAAATGTGCCATTCCTGTCCAATTTAGCTCTCTCATCTGAAGTACTGCAATGATTATATATTGCATTTCTTGTTTTAGAATGGCTAGCTTTCCCTGGTTAATGGTTTTCACATTCCATGTTCTTATTATATGTTTTGGGCAGCTTTGGATTTCCTTTCACTTCTCAGTGCTACCCATACTTGCCTTCCGCTCTTCCTCAATAGCTGGTTGAGTGCCTTCCGACCTGGAAGTCTCATCTTCCAGTACTATCTCTTGTTTCATTTTGGGTTGCCTCATTATAGGATAAAGACATTCACAGAAGTGGTTTACTAGTGCCTCCGTCTGTGCAACTTTAATGTGGGTTAGCTAAGGTGCCCCTGCTGTTTTTGCTCAGAGACCCTCCACCAGTCTCTTTGAAAATCCTATGAAACAAGAGATAGAACCGGAAGATGAGACTCCTGAGTCAGAAGGCACTCAATCAGCTACTGAGCAAAGGATAAGTAATACTGCGTAGACCTTTAGCCAGAAGCAAATTCTGTTCATTTCAGTGGAATTTACAGCTACTGGGAGCAGCACTATAGGGGGGTAATGCTGGAAGAAGATCTCTCAGATATAAAAGCATGACACCATAGCTGCGCTTGTTAGTACTGTACAGAAGGAGTCATCGTAACCCCCATTTGAATGTTTTTTACCATTAAAACACTGTGATGAGACAATCCAAAATGAAACAAGAGATAGTGTCAGAAGACAACAATCCCAAGACAGAAGACATTCAGCACACAACTGGAGTAAGCAGAGTACAACTACAAATAGTGCTGTGGCTAATGACACCATTGGACTCAAGACAAAAGGGCATTCAGCTGTTGACATGTTTAGAGGTGAAAGGAAAGTCTGAACTTGCACAACACATACTATAGGAACATGGAATGCAGTGGTGGAGCTTGGGGTCTGTGGAGGAGGTGCGAGAGGGGGTGTGGCTACAGTGTGGGGGCATGGCCACAGTGCGTGGGGGCGTGACCACGGCACACGGGGGCATGGTTATGAGCCAGGACACCCCAAAAACATTGTTGCCAGGGGCGAACCGCCCTCATCGCCCCCCGTCCCTACACGACTGATGGAATGTGAGAAGCATGAACTAGGGAAAGCTAGACATCGTAAAACAAGAAATGGAATGTATGAACACTGCAGTATGTGGAACGAGTGAGCTGAAGTGGAGAGGAACATTTTGAGTCAGATAATTTGCACAGTGTTTTACTGTCATGTAACTTTGCATTATGGCATTACCTTTCTGTGGTAGTGAGACACAGAAGGAGGCCCTTCCAGCAGATTTCAGCTCTCTGTCAGGCATATATAGATAGAGGCCCCCAAGCTGTTCATGTTCCCAGCATTCGAAAGGTTCCCAATGATTACCCTTTCCAAAGATTAGACATTCTTTTTGCTTCAGGCCACAATGCTAAAACAGGCCTAACAATAGTATGGAACAGTAGTATGCTATGTAGAGGTAAGTGTATTCTGGAACTAGGACCATTTTCTAATGTTCAAATCACATAACAAGTACAGCTACATTATGACTAGTACAAATATACACGGAATAGTTTCCTCTGCTATTAAAAAAAATCCTTTCAATTGCACTTAAGGAAGACAGAAGATGGGGAGAGAACCCTCAGCTCTATGTATCATTTCCTTCTTATCAATTGTTTTAATTCATTTCCTCTTATGATGTCACTTAGTACCTAATGGAACAAAAGAAACCCAGTGGAACTGGAAGTTAAAAAACAAAGTATTTAAATGAAGAAGTTCAATAAGGAAATGTAAGGAAGCTGAGCTTTGGGGTATGTTATATATCTAGATAACTTATATGAGGAAAGAAAAATGGGGAAAGACTCACATTTTTCCCACACTGACCACAATAGCCACTGAATCAACAGGTAGAAGTTTCTCACAGACAGGAAGACAATATGATATCTCTCTCTCTCTCTGTTGTGTTAAAGGACTGTCAGGGAATTCAACATGTCATCTCTATTGGGTGGGCATGCAGATGTCACCAAAAAGAGGACCAAAAAAAGGGAGAGGTCACATATTTGTACAACCTAGTGCATACACACAAGTGCAAATTTAGGCCCTTTCTGCATGGCATCGCTAAAATGCATTAGCTAAGGACTGTAATTGTTTTAGGGGCCATAATCCCACATGGCGTCGTAACCATCCAGCAGCCATCCAGTACATGGATGGATTTTCAATCCCAGAAATACAACGTTCTAGTGACACTTGTGAACAGGACAGCTACTAGATGGCTACTAGATGGCTATTACGTTGTGCGGAATCACGGCCCTGAAATGACTACAACCCATAGCTTATGCGTTTTAGCAAAGCCATGCAGAAAGGGTCTTAGATATGGTACTTATAATTTCAAATAGAAATCTATCTCATAGAAAGGGGGCTCTTACACTACACAATTATAGCACTATGACTCCTCTTTACCGGCTTCAGCTGCATTCTCATAGTTTGATGAGGTACTAGAACTCTCTTGCAGAGAATTAATACCATTGCCTAAATTGTAAATCTAGGGATTCTATAAGTTGGAATCATAGCAATTAAAGTAGGATCATATGCAAGAGTTTGGAAAATTTCAGACTTCAGATATTTTGGCCAACATCTCCCACCAGCAGGACTAATGGGAAGAGACTATGGAAGTACTAATTGAGTACCAACCTATTGAAAAGAAGATGCTTTCAAATAAAGAACTCCTAAAGTAGGATATCTGGCAACCTTAGTAAGCAGAGATACCACCACTGAAGTGAACAAGAAAATCAGTTGCTCAGGAATTGCATATATACATTAGAGTTTTTGAATGCACAAGCCAAAATAAAGCAAAAGACTTTTGTTTAGAATTAACAATAAATTACATTTGCTATGAGCTATAACATTACATGCTACTGCTTTGGAAGACGGGTTTGGCAATATGTTACTAAATCAAGCTACCACTAAAATAATGCCTTTTGGTTTCTTCTCCAATGTTCTGACATTAAATATTTAAATTCATTCCAAAAAGTGGTTAGGGAGTCTGATCTGTATGAACTTAGAGCTTAGCACTATGATAGAAGAGTCAAACAGCAATTAATCTAACAAGCTTTCATGCAAATTTAGGAACATTATCTAGAGTCATTTATAAACGGGGAGCGGCTCTTAACTACGAGAGAGAAAATGAATCTTCCATGTTAAAAATTAATTAATATTTGTAATTAGAGGTTTGGTTTAATTGTGCCCTCAAATACTACGCAGACTTGGATTTTGCAAATTCTGCACAACACCGTTGTTTGAACAAGCACAACAGGTGATTTTATAATACAAATAACAGATATCTCAGGGCAGAAATTTGACATGGCTCTGACTATAAGTGGAGGAATCACTGAAATGTGCTAACGATTTTAAGATGTTATTTATCCATATTGCATATGTGTTCATATGTTTAGTACTCCTTAAATATATAAAAAAATCTAAGCAATCTAAGAAGGGAAACACCAGATAATCTTTGCTTTTCATCTGTAGATGTTTATTATTTGATAGGACACTCCATCTACATCATTTGTAAAGAAAATTTTGAAGCCAAAGTTTAGAAGACCAAGTTCAGATAATATGATTTTTTTTAAAAAAATACCTCAGATCAGATTGTAGGATAGAAAATGGTCAGATCCATTACTATATATTTGCATTAATATTCTTCTTTTTAAAAGCTTTTCTAGAGTGCTTGCAGTGGTAGTCTTGCATGAGCCAAGAGGTTACATCTCCGGTTCGATAGACTAATCCTGGCTTCTTCTGGTACATGTCCACACTGATTCAAATCTGCTGTTAGACCAGGCTTGGGCAACTGCTGCAGGTGATAGAGCCTATTATGGCCTATGGGGACCCACGACAGGACGTGCTGCCTCCATTTTGATCAAAAATGGAAACTGAAACTGATTAGTTCTGATTTGGGGGCTGGTTTGAAAGATTATTTCTTTTTGGGGGAGATTATTTCTTTCTAAGCCTGTCATACCTGGGGGGCTCCAGGTAGCACCCATCTGCATCTGGGGCATCTTTCTAATAGAAAAAAAAATTGGCTACAGGGCCAAACTGTGTGTGTGTGTGTGTGTGGTGTTAGCGCAAACAAAAATGCCTTAGCGCTGCATGTGGCCTCAGTATGGCATCACTTAGCCCACCCTTGTATCAGATCAACAACACTTAATCAGCCATCGCTGGTCAAGCTTCTTCCCTTCTTGTGGTAAGTAATCTCTTAGGTCATGTGTGTCAAACACAAGGGCCGCGGGCCAAATCTGGCCCGCCAAGCCATTTCATGTGGCCCTTGCACCACTCCTGAAGCTGTGGCACTCCCCACACCTGGTGAGCCTGGGGACAAAAAGAGGCACAGAGAGGGTCTGGGGGCTGAAAGAGGCAGAGGGACTGGGGGGCTGAAAGAGGCACAGAGAGAGACTGGGGGGTAGAAAGAGACACAGAGTGAGTCTGAGGAGCAGAAAGTGGCACATTTTGGATATACTGTCCAACCCAAAAATATTCTGCAAATAGAGATTTCAGGAGTACTGTACAACAAGGGGTAGGGAGAGAGTAGTTTTTGTCATCTGGTGTTGTATAGGTCAATCAGGCCAGAATTCTACAATTCATCATTTTGTACTGCTCTTACCTGGAGACACTCATGACAAAATTACTGTTCCTGAAACAGAATTTTGTATGGAATGGGATACTTCTCTGTCACAGAAACAAAGGAAGTTGTCTTGCTCCAAGTCAGGCTCTATGGTCTATGGGGGAAATGGCAGATACTCTCCAGCACTTCAGAGAGAAGTCTTTCCTGTCACCTGCTGACCTGAAACTTGGTGCTAGGTTAGTTGATGCCAGAAATGAAGGGATTGGAATGAGACTTTGTAGATGTAAAGCATGTGTTTTACAAGTTATGATCAAGCTTCCTGGATTGTCTACCATATTGATCAAGGACATGTGTTCTCCATACATCCATTTTAAAAAGAGTGATATCTCTCTATTGTTGCTGCTTTTCTACACTAGCAGCTTCTGCAAATACTCCAGGAATTAAATCTTAACTTTAAGTTGGCATTCCAATTTTATCACGTATTTCCCTTTCACCTGTATTCTGTTCTTCAGGGCAATAGCAACTTATTAGAGTATCATAAAAGGAGGGGCTTTAAAAAATGTCTTTGAGCTAATCCTGGCTTTTTGATCTGTTGTATTAACTCCTCATATACATGCTGACTAGGTATTGCTCCCTCTTGTTGAGTATCAAAAAAGAAAAAAAGAAAGAGTTTGTAGCAAAGCTGGCAGAAAGAAAGAGTTGATAGAAAAACTGAAACTGAAAAACTGAAAACTGAAAACTGAAGGAAGGAAGGAAGGAAGGAAGGAAGGAAGGAAGGAAAATTAATAGCAACACTGGGACAGGAAGTCTAACTGATGCCATTTAGAAAAAGAAACCGAAAAATTACCCAGAAGGGACATAGGACAGCTTTGGTTATAAGCACCCTGTCACTTACATTTCTGAATTTTTAGCCTGTTCTAGTCCAAATTCTTAAAAAAACCCCAGAAAGATTGTAAAATGAAATCACAAAACACAGAATATTTACTATAAACAGAAACATGAACAAAACCTTATATTTATTTGGGGCAAATCAACCCTATACTCAAATACAATTCCACAGCTTATTAAAATCAAGTCTTTTTTCTTTTGAATAAATGCATACATTTCTTAATGGTACAGAATCTTAAGAGTTGGAAGGAACTGCAAGGGTCATCCATTCTTGCCATGCAGGAATATCGAACTAAGCCACTCTTTGAAGATGACCATCCAATCTCTGTGTAAAGTTTTCCAAAGATAGTGACGGCCTTGCCTTCTATTCCACTCTCAAACATCTTTTACATTATAGAAATTCTCAATGTTTAGGTGGAAGATTAAAATGAGACGTTTCAAGTTTTCAATTTCAGTTGAATTTCTGGTTTGTATAGTTCTTCTGAGAATAGCCATTAGATTATTTCTAGTGGCATCCATCTACTTCTCTCACTTGCCTGCCCCTCACATCTGCTCTGGAGGAGGCTCTCCTTAGCAGAACAGGTAGCAATGCAGATATATGAGCAGAAAAATGAGAAGTCCTGCTGAATGAGCAGAAGCCTCCACTGTGTAACACTGGAAGGAGCTCATTGTAAGCTCATCTAAATGGGAATGTCTGGACATTTGAAAGCCTTTTAAAGAGGAACAATTGGCACTTTACTTCTGCCTCTAACAAGTTTTATTTTGCATAAGGTTTTGTGGATTTTGTGAACTGCATTGGATACAATTTCCTCATGGTGTGGATCTGTGATTTAGGCATGGCACAAAGCTTAATCTGGTGTGAGAAATTCCCAATTTCTTATTCATAAGTGTGTACTGGAGTAATAATCTTAGGTTATTGTGCCCTCCCCCCAACAAAAAAATAAAAGTAAAGGTCAAAGGGGACTGTTTCCTAGTCATGGAGATGTATGAGATGGGAAAGTAGTCCTGAGCTTTTCTGAGGTTTAGAGCCCTATTACTTATTTTCAGGCTGTGCAGCTCCGGTCTAATCCCAACTGCTAGTCCCAACTAGACCTGACCAGTTGAATTAGCAAAGCTAATTAAGGGTGACTTAAATTTCCACTGCTTCAGTGGGTCTACTCTAGCTGAGAATAACAAGTGGATTTAGGCCTGTTTTGAACTTCCAGTTAAGGAAATGATGAATTTTACCCTTATCATATTCACAGGATTGTTCAGCATATAAAATTAGGCCAAATTTAGAGAGTTTTTCATTAACGTCTCCCACAAACCAAACAAAAAGATGGATATAATATGCAATTTCATAATGCAGCCCTCTAAAGCATTTTTTAACCTCAAAGAGAGGATTTAGTAGTGGTCTCATTTTGGCAGATTTTGCTCAGCTCCTTATCTTCTACATTTTAGTCCAATAAAAAGTATGTAGCAATTTGGATTCTATGTTCTGTCTTGGATTATGGAAGACAAGTGAGTTCACAGCAGACCTTGAAAAGTTGATGGAGAACAATTCCCATATTCCTTAGACAGCATGACTAATGACCATGCTGGCTTGGGATCCTGAGATGTAGTCCAACCAATAACTTTTCCAAGCTCTTGTTGAAAAATAGTGACTAACTTATCACTGCCCAACAAGATGTTCACTTCTAAGTGGAGATTTAAGCCAGGGTTGCCCCATTCCTAGATGTATACACTCTAAACACTATACTATGTTGGCTCAAAGAAGCATCCTATCAAATATTACATTTTAATTGCGTAGGAGGGGTGGGTTTTTCTTAATTGTGTTTTTTTTAAAAACCCAACAATTTCAAAGAATAGTAATGATAAGGCAGATTTGTGCCCTTTCTACAAGTGAAGAACAGAGATTCCTAGACCCAGATGAAGCATTCTCTAATTTTTTAAAATTTAAACTAATAGCTTTCAAAGGAAAAAAAAAAGAATCCTTTGCTGCACCTCACAGGTGTAGTTCTTACCTGAGAAATGCTCACTCGCCTGTGGCGAGAATGCTTGAATGCTTTTTGAACAGCAAAGTGAAAGGTGGGAGGGGTGGTAAGGTGATTTCTATGGTTCTCTTCAGTAAACTGAGCTGGAGAAAAGGTTGCTCTAAAGCTGGCCTGCTGTGCCTGTTGATGCTTTATTGGTTATCAACAACTAGCTGGAACTGACAAAGAGGGGCAGTCAAGTGTGCTGCTTCTCAATCTTTGTCCTCTCATTGACTGAACAACAGTAGGCCTCTTGCCAAGCAGTGCCACGAACTGAAGAAAAGGGACTTGAGCTCGTTTCAGATGAGCAACTGGGCGTGCGCCAGTTTTGTTCATGAACAGTCGCAAGCATGTTCCTGCAAAGCAGGATGTGATCAAACTATTTTGAGAGCTGGAAAACCAGGTTTGCTTGCCAATTACGTTATTGCTTCAGTGCAGAATGTTAAACAGACAGCGCCACACCAGCCATGAAACAATTGTTTGTCTTTAACAACAAATTCTACCTCTTTGGCCTTTGGGTCAGACAATAAGATAATTACAACTATAAAACCAGCACAGTACAGAAGAAAAATTCACATGTAGTTGGGAGTGCTCAGAACCTCCTCCCCACTGTAAGGAAAAATAGCCATTACTCCACCCCTCCCCCCAAAACCTTTAAGAGAAAACTAGCCATCCCTTCCTCAGTTACTTAGTTTCAGCTGCCGAGCCTCTCATGTTAAACATTCCTGTCGAAAAGGTGTAAATGGCAAGGGGCCAGGAGCTACTCTGAGATATTTCATCATACTGCCCACTACTGGTAAATGCATTTATTAAAAACCTTTACGGAGGGGTAAAATGTTTGCTGTTTAATAAATGTCATTGCTCCTCAGAAACAGAAACAACAGCAGGACAACAACTGAATGCACCGAGGGATCCTGTGCACTGTTCCATTCAGCTCACCATCCTGTCTTCCAGGATGCTCTAATATCATCCTCCTATTGAGTTTTCTGTTCAGCATAATAAAAATCAATACATGACAACAGATACACTCACTTCTCGCCAGAGTATGTTTGAGGAACTTTTCACAACATACAATTATAGCACAACGATTCCACTTTAACTGCCACAGTACAAACTAGGGTTCTTAATTTGCTGAGGAACTAGTTATTTGGGTGAAGATTTTAAATATTCCTCTCTGAACTGCAAATTCCAGAATTCCTGTTGCCATAGCAGTTAAAGTGGAATCATACTGCTATAATTATGTAGGGTGAAACAGCCCTGAGTTTCCCCACTTCCAATTTTTTATTCATTCATTCAATTTAATTTCTATCTTGCCTTTCCCTCAGCATGGAGTTCAAGGCAAAATTCAAGATATTTTGTACCACATAAATCTTGGGGTTCCTCTTGTGTGTTGGTACCTCCCTCTCGTGTATGAATGCCTGAACACCAGAAACCAAGGGAATGAAGTTTAGGAGAGCATTAAAATGATAAATCCATTTGAAATTCCTGAGTAGAGTCAATGCACTGAATTAATTGCTGAATGGTAAACCAACATTTTTGTAAAACCCATTGATTTAATGGTTTCAATCAGGGGTCAGCAGCTATGACCAGAAGTTTTTGGCCTACTATTCCCATCAACTTTAGACAACATAGCAAGTGCTGAGGAATTATGGAAGTTCTGGGCCAAGAATAGCTGAAATGCCACAGTTGTTTACGCAAGCCTAGATCCAATTGACAGTCACAATTTGAGTAACCCACTGAATCCATACAGTTTGCACAAGTGTTGATCCACCATTCAACAATTAACAATTAATTGAATTGTTCAACAATTAATTGAATGGATTAAATGTGGCTGGGATTACCAACTGGATTTAGCCATGTTTAAATATTTGAAGGGATGTCATGTTGAGGAGGGAGTGGGCTTGTTTTCTCCTGCTCTTGAGACCAGGACAAGGAGCAATGGATGCAAGCTGCAGGAGGGGAGATTCCGCCTGAACCTCAGGAGGAATTTCCTGACAGTCAGGGCTGTCCGGCAGTGGAATGTGCTGCCACAGAGTGTGGTGGAGTCTCCTTCTTTGGAGGTTTTTAAGCGGAGGCTGGATGGCCACTTGTCGGGAGTGCTTTGAGGGTTTTCCTGCATGGCAGGGGGTTGGACTGGATGGCCCTTGTGGTCTCTTCCAACTCTACATTTCTATGATTCTATGATTCTAGGCCAATGGATCTATTTGGGACTAGCAAATACATTTAGGGCAACAGGTCTAGTTTAGTTGGGACTAACTGTCCCATAGCATACAATGGTAAAAACACAATGTCTTCATTCACAGAATTTATCTCTGTTCTCTCTCTCAAGTATCATTTTCACTGCAAAGACAATCATCATACAAGTTCTGTTGGGTTACCCAGTATCTCTTTGCTAACAAGTATATCTTGGCAGTTGAAAGTGAATGGCTGAGAGGTTTGCTTCTTCTTTTGGAGGGCCAAAGAGCTAAAAGGGAGGCTGCTGTCAATGTTTAGCTATGCTTCAGTTGTTTGTTTTCTTTTATTCACTTGAAAATACATAAGAAAGTAGTATCAAATATTTGAGTTTAGACCATTTTATTTGTTTTTGCACATAGAAAAAGGAGTCTGCATATTTGCTCAGCAATCTAGTGAATGATCTCAGATTATATACACATGTGCCATTCAGCCCTGTGAAGATAATGCTCATCATTCCATTAAGACAACGTGCTTATAACAGTCACATACACAGAAATCAGGGTCTCAGTTGGAACTTTCACAACACTTTCACCACTAAGAATGTGTAAGTTGTTCTAATTTTGCCAGCAGAGTAAAGTTCGAGGGAAATTCTAATTTAAAATACGCAACTGCATAGCTGCGAGGTTTATCATAGGCTAATTAAAACTTAACATTATATAACAAAGCGATGTCAAATAACATCTGAAAGACTAACCCAACCACAGATTTGGCTGTAAGCATACTTCACAGAAGACATATAATTTATTACTCTACAGCTACTATGAAAAAGTATTAAATACGGTCAGGTCAAACCAACTAAAGCTAAAACTCTTATCATTCCTATACACTCCCACATTTTTAAACCATCTACTTAACACCAGTGCACAAGGAGATAATATCAACCACAAAGATGTAGCTTTTGTGATAACGACCCTACCCCTGATATGACAACCCATGGTTTTCAACTGTCACTGGAGCTTCACATCACCAGCACAAGTTGGTACAGAGCTTGGAGAAGTTACTTTTTAGTAACTCTACATCTTCCTGAATTGCCAGACACCATGGATTTGGAGGGAGATGTAGTCTAAAAAGTACCTTCCCCAAGCTCTGAGACTCAATCATCAATAAGTAATTCAGGGACCATCTCCCAAAAGACAAATTACTTAATATGACTGACACATAACAGATAGGAAATACAATTAGGATTCAAACTGGGAGCTACATGCATGTTTAAAAACCTACACTAACTTTTCAGAGGAAAAGGAACTTTTTGAGGAAATATCATCAACGTACTTTTGTTAGGAATGCAGTGATCTTTATAGACAATAAATTCATGACAAAGTCCTTGCAGTGTTTCCAATTTGTGTATTATATGGCTTCAGATGGAAGGGGGTAAGAGTCAGGTTAAACTATATCTGTCCCCTAATTCTGTCCCCGCAAGATCGCACACCTTTTCTTCCCACTCATATTATCTGCCTGCTCCACCTCCCACATGAACAGATGTCTATGTGTGAGTGTAACACTGAAATTGGTCCAACATACATAAAATCAAACTCAGAGGCCCATTTCGCATGGCTGACATTTCAGAGAAAACCTAGGAATCAACCATGTAACCTGGGCTTGCATGCATGGATGGTACTTCAACCCTGCATTCCTGGGTAGGGTGGAATGGCTGGCATGCACTCATTTCTCTATCACATGTTTGGGGCATATCCAGGATCTGGTATCATCTGGTCTGACAGTTAAGCCCAATATTTATAATGCAGAAGTCTGTCACATAGCTTCTGTTATTCAGCTTGCTCTAAGTCTCTAGTACAGTGCTTCTATAGTCAGCCGTCACATAACCACCCTTTCTTAACAACCAAACAATACATGAATGGGATTCTGCTATCTGTGGATGAAAATGAAAAAGAAAACTTCTTTTGCTTCAAATATAATGATCCGCAGTTCACATTTGCTCATCACCATAGCAGCAGCAGAGTGAAGGACACTGGACAGCTCAATCCAGCATTTCCCCTCTCGAAAGCATCCAGAGTCATTGGACTACAGCCCTCATTTGACAATGAGGTTGGCGGAAGCTGTAGCCCACCACACCTGCAGGTCGTCTGGTTGAGGAAGGTTGCCTCATTCCTTTCCTTAGCCAAGAAAGGAATTCATTTTTATTCACTTGGTAGGTCAGCTATGGAGTGGTATTGTTCAGAAGTAGCTAAGAAGTATTATAGCTAATTCTTTAAATAATCAGTCAGTAAACGGAAGTAAACTCATCTGTATATACATCTGTTCTGAGGGGAGAGCAGAGATTATTAATACTTTAATAGTTAAATTCTGAAAGATCTGATGTAATAAAGTTGTTGTAAACTTGGCACTGTACCACTGAAAAGTCCATAAAAATGCTTTTCACTCTTAAATATAACGTATATCAAATAGAGCAGTACTGCTTGGAATCAAATATTTGGAGTGCAGTGTACTTAAGATAAAAATGGCATTTATGGCCTGCACTATCTCCTTGAAACTCCCAATGTGCTACACTGAGAGAGCCATGAATTAGATGACAGAACAGAGCCAAGAAAATGCTCTAGATGAATGGCCTTTTATTAGGATTTTATTCAATATTTTGGACACTGGCTTTCAACTCAAAAGAAACCCACAATTTGAACCCAGAGTTTAGAGCCAAAATTGCTCAAGACTGGTTTGTCAGGTGCGTTTAACAAATCCTGCTGGAAAGCACATTGTGACAGAAATGCTGAACAAATCAAAGCTGCCACAAGCCAAATATAAAAATCCCCTCTTCTTCTGTTGGCATCTTCTCTTTTACTTTCAGTCCTCTGTATCTTTTTTTTAAAAAAAGGGACAAAAAGGTTTTTAAGAAGTAAGCTTCTACAGTTGGTATTTCCCAGCTGTACGTCTTTCTGCAATTAATTATAAATATATTCTAACTGGCAAACTAGAGGGACAGCAGTGAAGTAATAATCTTCATTTTGAAGCAGTGAGCTAAGAGATAACCCACATTGGCAGTGAGTCACAAGTTTTGATTGAAAATTAAAAAAAAACAACACAAGCTTGGATAAGAAGACCTATGAAAGGGGTTGCTGATTTTCTTCCTATAACAACTTTGTGAATCAGCGGCATTTGTGGTGGACACCTATTCGGAATGGTTCAATAAAGCTTTAGAAAAGAACAAAATTGTTCTGAGCAATCTTGTGCTTCATGGCAGCAATTCCTATTACATTGGCTGGTGAGAGGCCCTTCCTCCATTCCAAATGCCACGGCTATGGCCTCTGACAGAGAGAGGAGCAACCAGACACAGCTCTATTCTCTTTGGCCCCAACGGCTGACGAGGGTGTGGCCTCTGAGGGAGAAAGAGCAGCCAGCATCAGCTGGACTTTATTCCCTCCCCCACTGAAATTTCCTTTTCCTTGTTTGTCCTGTCTTTTTAGATTATAGGCCTGAGGGCAGAGAACTATCACATTAATGATTTGTGATAGTGATCACCCTGGGATCTTTTTTTTTTTCCGCTGAAGTGTGGAATGTAAATATTCCAAGTAAATAAAAGAATGAATGAATGAATGAATAAATAAATAAATAAATACCCATCTCCTCTGGGGCTAATGACATGTTCCTCAATACAGTCGACATGCCCTCCAGTCCTTTCCAGTGTGCCCACTTTTAATCAGTGCATCAGCTCACCAGTTCAAGCTACATAGGCTTCATTGTCTTCCAAACAAGGCTTCAAAGTGATGTATTTCAGGAGTGGTTGTTCATGGCCAGCTACCACACACCTCAGCTCATAACCACATTATCTCTCTTCCCTATGGGAAACACTTGAACTCCTACCAAACTGAGAATACCCTGAAAACAGGACCTTAGATTCAGAAGATGTTGGTTCAATTTACATATCTTCTCCCTTCCTCCTGCAATCCTCAGTGCCTCTGATAACCTGAGGTAGACTTTTTGGGACAACACGGGAGACTGTTGTTTCCCCTGCAACTGCTGTGAGCCTCCACTGGATCACCACCTCTTCTGCAAACAGAAAGAGCCCTAACACACATGAAAGGGATATTCAAAAGCTAAGTCTATACCTTCCTGTAACCTTCCAGTACCCTTTCTGGACAGCATACTGTGGTGATCCCATTCCCCTGCATGCCCGATAAAAAGAACATAGAATCTGAACCGTGTATCCACCATGGAGGAAATGTCTTTTTCTATCTGTTCCACTTCAGAATGGAATGGCGAGAGCCACAGGCCCTCTTCTTCAGTAAACCAGCTTGGCAGGGCATTGGCCACCCATGGTCCATGTAGGGAGTATCCATACCACTTTGAGGTGGGGATGCTCCCTAACTCACTTGGGCCATAAACTGTTATGGGATGGGCACCTTTGGCTTGCAGAGTAAAATTTAGATTGTGATACCCTATAAACTATGACTATGACTCTTTAACAGTTCAATCCTCTGCATGTCAACTTAAAGGCAAATTCCACAGGATTCAACGAGTACTCATGAGAAAATAGGTATAGGATTGCATCATAAGCCTCTTACATTTACACTTGAGTCTTACCATTTTTCCATAGCAACTTCTGGTCATACACATTTTTTTGGGGGGGGGCCACATACATAGTTCTAGTTTCTTTAGCTTCTGCTGACATTACACTTTTCATACTAAATTTCATTTCATTCCTTAAAACATTCCACTCTCAACATGTCAAGGTCATCTTGGATTTTTATGTCAGATCTGGGTTGGAAACTCCCATTTATATCATGTAAAGTACTTTTCCTTCATAATCTTATATATTATCATATGGAGCAATGGCTTGGATGTATGAATTAGTCCCTTTGTATTTTTCTTATTTCACTGTGATAATTTTCTATGATGACTGCGCGCCTATGAAAGTCTTCTAAACAGCTAAAATGTTAAAACAAGAAAGCCATTCCTTTTCCCAGCAGTGACAAGAAAAGGGTTAATGGATATCTGCTGATGAATCCTTCATAAAATAATGTGGACTTACTTGAGCCAATGCAGCATCTCGTTCTTCGATCACTGTGTTCATTTCTTCAGCTGTTATTTTCTTTTTCCGTTCCTGGATCCTGTATATTCGGTCGACAATTACAGCTCCACTCCTACGTATTGCCATCCCAGTATCTGCATTGTTTATTCTGTTCAGTAATTCCTGTAATGTCTACCAACAGCATTATATGTTAGTCAGACAAGAAGTTTTAATATATTTTATTTAATATAGGGTTTTAATTAATAGGCACATGTGAATTGTAAATTGACTGAGTGAAGTTATTGAATTTTCATACTGCAGCAAAGATGTACATTATTAGTGTGTCAATTCTTCTTTTTCCCACATCTTAGTTCCTGAAACCCACTCAATTGAACTTAAGCCTCTAAGATATAAGACTGACATCAAGAAATCTCCTCAGAGAATGGCTTACCATGTCATTTTCTTCAGGGTTAATATTTTCTAGCCTAGGAAAAAAGGGACACAGAAAGCCTGATCAGTAGCATTTCCTTAGTGCAGCAAAATGAGTTCGCTTTTTAAATCTTTAGAACCCTCAAGTAATTTCATTCTACTAGTCTTTAGAGTCAACCATGACACTGAACATATTAAAGTGCCACCTGCTCGATTCCATCTTTCAATAATGCACCATATCTTCAGTACCGACTTCAGAATGTTAAGTTATTAATGTTTACTGCTATATATGACTACAAGGATCAATTGTTCATATGTGCTTAGATGAAGAAAGTTCCCCAGCGGCAGGAGCGCAGATGTATTTATTTATTTATTTATTTACTTCTAGACCTACGCCTTTCATCAGAAATTGTATATTTTAATTTCATTTTTCCAAATCCCTAAAAAACAGAAGTCACATAAACATTGACTTTCCAATCCTAAAATGTATTTATCTGGAAGTTCAGTCTCACGGCCATTAATGGAATTGTTCCTTTCAAGTAAGTTTGCTTAGCATTTCAGTCTTAAGTCAATGGAATGTGAAATGAGGCTGGCTTACCAAATGTGTAACATTTCTGAGTTCACAACAGAAGGTCAGGAAAATTAGGTAGAACTTTTATCAGAAAACCTTCAACACAACTGAGAAGTGTGTATAAAGGCAAGCCGGTGGTTGTCCCTCTTATTCAGTTCTTGAATATACATAAAGGATTTTACAGCCAATGGTTGTTACTAGGTTTACAGCTCTCAAAACTGCTATCCAGAATTACATGTTAATTAAAAATGTGCAGTACAGTAATAAGATTCATTAGCAATAGTAAGCAATGGCATAAGCTGTAGGAGCAAACATAATGATACAGGACTGCTAACAAAAAATGTTTTAAAACATACAGCAGTCTTTTCGGAAGATCAAATCTTACTCATAAATGAGGATAACTAATTATCTCATTGCCTGTCATGGGATTAGCTGCCACCTCTCAAGCTTGGTCTGTGGGTTTAAGAACTCTGTAGCTCAATTTTTTAAAAATTTTTTTGAAAAACAGTTGCAGCTCTTCTCATTGAAACTGAAACTGATTCAAGAGAGAGAATTTTCTAGTTTCTGGAACAATTTTCCCAGAAGCCCAATATATGTGTGATCATTTTCAGTGCAACACTTTGGATCAAGCTTCATTCTAATATGAAAGATGCTGGAATTAAGTCATACTGCCCTATTAGGTTATAAAAGATTTAAAAAATCATATACAATATTAATTTGATTTGACCAGTTTCTGTCTCACAGTGTGCATAATGATGACCAAAAATATTTGGGGAGAGGGGATTAACCCTTTAAAATCCATTAAAGTGACTAAGGCACTGAAGAAACATTTTCCCAAGTGTCTTAGTTGGTGTTCACATGCAACCCAGTTCACTCCCAGTCTGCCTCTGAAGAGAATCACTGAATGTTGTATGGAAACTTTCTTCTGGAAAGGAACCTACTGAAAGAGGTATGCCTAGTTGAGTTGGCAAGTGAGTAATACTTTGAGAGTAGCAAAGATAGTAATGTGAACTGGTTTCAACAATAATGCTTTTACAGATACTTTATTTATTTATCTAATGTATATCCCACATTTAGTTAATTTCTATCCTATCTATTTCTCCCAATATGGGACTCAGAGAGGGTTACAATATAAGCAGAAAAAACACAGCCAAAACAATATGTAGAACAAAAGTTTTTAAAAGCATTAAACAACCAATCCAACTGAAGCATTAAATTAAAACAATTAAAAATTGATCCAATGCACATGACTTGTTAAAAAATGCAGCACTCCCATTGAGCATCCCCCTGCCCCAACCATTTAAAGCCTGAGGTCCTGTTTTAAATAAGTCTGCCAGTGAAAACAGAGAAAAGAGGGGCCAACTCCCTCTCTTGGGAGGGAGTTCCATAGCCTAGAAGCAGCCACCATGAAGTATCTCCTGTGTCCTCATAAGACGAACCTGTGAGGGTGGTGGGAGGAAGAGAAAGCCCCTCCTCCTAAAGATCATATGATCCTACCTAATCTTGAAAGTTAAGCACAGTCAGCCCTGGTTATTACTTGGATGGGAGACTGCCATTGAATTTCAAGTGCTATAGGCTGTATTTCAGAGGAAGGACCTGTCAAAACCACCTCTAAGCATTACTTGCCTGAGAAAACCCTACAAAATTCATGGTGTCACCATAAGTCAACAGATGACCTGAAGGCAAATATACACACATACAAGTGTGTTTCTTTTTTCATCCTGAGACAAAACAGAAAATAAAAGTATTGTTCTCTTCTCATCTTTCTCTCTTCTTTAAAAATTATTTTTCAGAGTTATAGTGCTACAGTTCATCAATAAAATGGATTTTTTCACAGTAATAGTACAACTCTAAGAACATTTAAAAAAAAAAATTTCAAGGATGAGTAGGGGCATTTCAGCAAACCACACCTTTGGAAAAGCCCTAGAGGAGGTCCAAGAAATCACTACAAATAGTCCCAAAAACAATGGTATGAGTGAGTGTGGAGGCAACAATAATTGGCAAAATTTGCCAAAACCCAAGACACTATACCACAAGAAGGCACACTTTTTTAGACTAATTTGGAAGAGTCTTCAATTTTTTTAGTTACATAAGGCAGGATCAGACTCAAAGGAAGTAGGCATGAAAACTGAAGGAAGGAACATCAATAGTTTAAGATATGCAGATGATACTATATTACCAGCAGAAAACAGCAAAGACTTGGTACAGTTACTGAAGAAAGTCAAGGCAGAAAGTACAAAGGTAGGGTTACAGCTGACCATTAGGAAAACAAAAATAATGACCACATATGCTTTATATAACCTTAAAGCAGACAATGAAGACATTGAAATACTTCAAGTCTTTCCATATCTTTCCACATCTTCCATATCAGTCATTAATCAAAACGTCAGAAGATGGCTAGGACTTGGAAAAGCAGCTATCAAAGAAGTAGACAAGATCATGAATTGTAAAGATGTATCATCTACTATATAAAAGTCAAAGTTTGTGAGTGAGCTTGTTTGTTTGTCTGCGTCAGGCAGGTGAAGACCTCATATGATTGGCTGTGTGAGGTGAGAAGACCTCATATGATTGGCTAGCTGTGAAGATTCTATGGAATCCTGGGGTTGGCAGTTCAGGAAGGGGCCTTTAGAATTCTCAGTCACAGAGAGCTCTTGTGCCTGGCCAGCTGATATGGAGACGAGACCTAGCAGCAAGGAGAAGGCCCCTGTATTCCCTCAGAAACCAAAACTCTGTATGTTAACAACTCTGAATACAGATTGGATTGGGAAATACGGAGAAAAGTTAAAGGTACTGGACAAGACAGTTTGGGGAATTAGAGACACAGTATCTCAAATCAGTGTATTTCAACTGCATCTAATTCCTATGGTAAGGTAAGGTAATTCCCAAGGGATTTCTAACAAGTATTACCTATGAGAAAATAAAATCTGGGCAATGCTGGGTAAACGCGCTAGTTGAATAATAAAGTTAGGATGGTCTATGCCATTGTATTTCCAATGTCCATGTATGGTTGTGGAAGCTGGATGGTGAAGAAAGCTGATATGAACAAAAATCAACTCATTCAAAATGTGGTGCTGGAAAAGAGTTCTATGGATACCCCAGACTGCTAAAAAGATAAATGAATGGGTCCTAGAGCAAATGGAACCTGAACCCTAGAAGCCAGGATGACTAAACTGAGGCTGCTGTACTTTGGCCATACCATGAGAAGACATAACTCACTAGAACAGACAATAATGCTTGGCAAGGTAGAGGGCAGTAGGAAAAGATGAAGACCACATTACAGATGGATAGACACAATAAAGGAAGACATGTCCCTGAATCTGCAAGACCTGAGCAGGGTGGCTGATGATAGGGTGACTTGGAGATCTCTTGACCACAGGGTCTCCGTAAGTCAAAGTTGCAGTTAACAAGAACAATTGGATCAACTGCTGAATAAGTCAACTCTTATGAAAGCCTGTTTGACTCAATGAAACTACATTGTTGGGACCAGCAGTTAGATTTAGGCCTTTGTTTTCAGAAGCTGCCTGACCTGGAACTCCAGTACTTTCAGCACAAATGACAGTAGGAGTTTATGCAAACCATGTCCCTATATAACAAGTGACAAATGGCATGACAGATGTTGGTAATACATAACAAAGCTAGAGACATTTTTTGGACTCCAACTTCCATCAGCCTCTGGCCAGGGGTAAGGGATATTAGCAGTTGTGGTTCATCAATACCTGGTGCTCCACCATCCAGATGTTAATGTAGCAGTACAAAATATGTAAAGAAAAATCATTCTATTTTAAATTAAAAGGAGGTTTTAATTTTAATTTAAGTTTAAATAAAGAAAATCAACATCACTGGAGATATGGAGAGAGGAAGTATATTTGATGACCACTTCTTTATAATGAGAGGGATTTTTTAATCGCAGAAAGACATCTACTGGCATCAAAAGAGTAGATTGATTTTCTGTGCTGTGTAACTTTTGACCGACAACCTTGTAGTCCAAGCTCTGGACTGTAGTATGAAATGTCACACGTCCCTGATTTATTCCTGATTAAAATCAATCCTGGTTCCTCACCCCCACCTGCACCGACCCACAGTCATTTGTCTTTTTTTTCTGTCTTGGGAGCAAAACAGTGACTGTAAATCAATAATAAAAATCACAACAAATAAAGCCGATGGCCTGCCTGAAACTCTTGCTACCCATGTAGCAAACAATCTACAGTATTCTCTTTCATATTTGACACTTGGGCTAATGACAGAAATGCAAAAAATGAGAAATATTAAGATACCCAATAGGACACTCCCTCCCTGTGGTCTTTTCTCTTACACTGTCCTCACGATATTTCACTCATCCTAAGCTCAGAAACATTTCACAGCTAGGAAAAGACCAAGTGCTTTCTTCTCCCAGCAGGCCTTTTACACCACAGAGTTATAGCATTATGATTCCATTTTAACTGTCATGGCAACATCCCATGGAATCCTGGGGTTTGTAGTTTGAGAAGGCACTTGAGCTCTCTGACTGGAATTCTAAATATCCCCCCTCCTAAACTGCAAATACCAAGATCCCATAGGATGTTGTCATGGCAGTTAAACTGGAATCATAGCACTGTAACTGTGTAGTGTGAATGAGGTCCTGGTGCAGGCTATAGTCTTCTACCCAGAAATGTACTAGTTCAGGCAACGTACATTTAATGTGCATTTAAAAAGATCAGTGAGTACAGTCTTAATTCAGTGTTATGCTGATACTGCAGCGTCAGTGTAATTAAATCTTATTTCCTTTCTTGCTGTGGTCCTTGACACCACCTGAAAATCCAAGTGTTTGCCAGTCCTCCAGATTGGCTTTTAGAAGCACATTGGAGGTTGTAGTGTGGAGAGCAGATCACCCCCTTCTGATTTTACTGATGGAAGCAATTCTGTCAGCAGATGTTTCCCTCTGGATTTAGGCCTGTAACTGCACTAAATCAATGATGTTTGTCCCCAAGGCTGGTAAGACCTGCAGATATTGTGGGGAAGAGGCTGAAACAATCAGTAAATGAGAAATACCTTTGTGTATGTGTGTAAATAAGTGTGGATAGGAGTATTGGATACAACTGCATGCTTACCCAAGACAGAAGACTTGAACAAAAACAAGCAAGTTGAACATATTGCAGAATATATACATACATTTCAAAAGATTGTTCCAATGATTTTATCTGTTTCCATGCATCATCTCGCTCTTCGTTTGCCAACTTCAGTCTAGCCATGATGGCATCATCACGTTCCTGTTGCGCAGAATGAACTTCCTGTACCAAATCTGCAATAAACCAAGCATTTTCAGTGTGTGACTACTATGAAGGCAGATATTTTGTGTCAGAAATGTCTTAAAATTAGAGAAATCATTTTGTACCTCAGAGAAAAATTCCACAACAACATAGCTCTCTTCAGAAAGTTGTCAGAGTTCTGTAATTGTTGTAATAGTTTCCATGCGGGTAGGCCAATTAGTTTGGATTAAATGTATTTTTTTCCAGATTAAGTGTACTCATCCAGAGATATAACCTTGAGAGGTTCTTGCAGCATCTCCAAGATGCAAAGCATCCAATTAAATATGATATTGTTGCTAGCAGTCAAACTAGACATTTAGTTGCTACTTAAGCACGTAGGAAAAGCCATGTTACATCAGATCAAAATCCCCTATTTTTCAACATTCCATACTTACAGCAGCTGAAGAGACATGTAAGAGAAGACCATAGGAGCATAGCATCCTCCTCCTGCTAATATTTCCTAACACTGATATTCAAAGGTAGATGCAACCCACCCACCCCTTCCCATCTAACTACTGAGATAACTTGAAATATTATTTAAAAGATTTAAAATCCCCCCCCCCCAGATTGGCTTACTTTGTTTCTTTGTACACTTCCTTTCTTCTTGCCTTTAAACATTTCAGTCTCACCCCTTTCATCTGAATTGTGACCACTATTCCTTGACCAAAGTTCTACTGGACTAGGGCACTCATGGACTGGGGCACTTTCAGGATCTGGCCCCCTATTCATTCTGCGAACATCTGTGCTCTCTGGAGATTTGTTCTGTAGCACTGGTTAATCCTTTAGAACAGTGTGGGAGGTGACATATGTTTTTGTGCGGGATGAACCAGCTTCCTCCATACCTATTTACAATAGAGAGATATCACTCTTTTTAAAATGCCTCCAGTGTATTGAAGTCCTTCTACAAATTAAACAACTGCTTTGTCTTGAGGAAGAACAGCTTTGGAATTAATCTAGTTCGCTTTTTAAGCTAAGCTAGGCATGTTAGTTTGTACAAACCACAGCTTGCCCCATTTGGAGGTAGCATCAAACCACTGTTTCTTGTGAAGTCAAGAGTAATATTTGATCATAAAACACCAAACTACATCTTGAATGACTCAATATTTCCTCCAGGGTATGGTAATAAGGCAAGACGATGACAGTTCTAGACCAGATGGACTGTGAGACATTCCTGGCTCTTGTCTACTGAGACAGGAGTCATTAAGGTCAAAATGAAAAGAAGTGTGGAATTCAGTTCTGACAAATCTTCATAGTTTTGAGAGCTAAATGGAACATCACTGATTACTGAAGACATGCTTGGTGATCCTAGGAATCCCATGGTCAATGAAGCTGCCTTTTGCACATGTGAATAACTTTGCAAAATGATACACTACCATTCAATCAGGGCAAGGCAACTGCTTGACAGCAGTTTTTTGGCTGGCACAAAAAAGCAAACAAATTATCATATAATGTACACTTTTATTACTACCGATATGAGAAGCATTTGAGAGATTCTGAGAGATTTTCAGACCAAATGACTTGGCTGGCTTTAGTTACTAAGCATCTTAAATTGTGAAGGTAGGCATCATTTGCAATTCCACCTCAGGAAGCAAAAGGTCTTGGGGTGACCCTAATAGTAGGTATTATCTGCCTGTGGTTCAGTGGACACCCTCATTTTTAATTTGTCCAATGAACAGCTGTGGACAAAACAGTTTCCTATTCACATGCATCACAAGCTTCCTGGATCGTCTGTTTGACTGCAGTTGGCAAGGACTTCCAAGACTCTGCCTCCAAAGTCACCTTTGAGATTTCCTGGAACACCTGAGTTTATCTTGGCAGCAGTGTTTCAACCAAATCTAGTATTTTTTGAAATGACGTTTTAATTGAAACGGCAAGCTTATTGAACTGAATGTACATATTCAATGTCAGGTGCCATGATATGGGGGAGAGGGGTAAGGGATCAGGCCCGTTAAGCATACCTACACCTACTACTTCAATAAGAATAATGACACCCACAAATTGAACAACTGAACCAATGTGTCCACATTTTGCTTCATGAACAAGAGAAGCAGCCTATAATTTCCATTACTAAAACATATGTTTCAGTGATTTGTGAAAGATTGGCCTGTCAGCATTTGCTTGAATATCATATCCATCAGGAGAGAATCAAAGCCAACACCTCATCTACAAAAATCTCCCCACTTTTCTGCTGCTGAAAGATAATTGTGCTAAACCCATCAAGTCTAACACACTTGTAGTTTTAAGATAGATAATAACGGTAAACAGACCGTTTTGGAAGGCACATAGCTATTTCAAAGTTCACTTAGAAAATCAACATAGCATTTTAGCTGGAATTTGCTCATTAAATACCCATAACTGTAATGCAAATTGTGCTGGAATGAATAAAGCAAATACATATACTTCTTTCTTTTTATTAAATGTAAAATCTGCTGTTAATTACATTGGCTATGTCATATAAACTTTTCTCTTTAACTATTAAACGGAAGTCTTTACAAAAGTCATTAGAGATCCTCATTCTTTGACTTGTATAAATTTCAATATTTGTTCAGTAAAGGTTCACAGCAGTTAAATTACATTAACAAATATTATTAGCTACTATGTAAGCCAACTAAGTAAAATACTTATATTGCAGCTAAAACAAATCATTGGGTGTTTACGATAATATTTGGATATGTCCATTTTTAAACAAGCTTATCAAATATCCTGTAATTCTTAGTCAAATGAGGGAGACTCAAAGTAGATCTTTCCCCCAAATACTCAAATTTGTTTAGTAAGCTAATTGTTTTCTAATATGGGAAAAAGCAAATATGAAGAAGCAGAACCATTCGGAGTGTGAGTTTACCGAGTCAAAGTAGTGTACATATTTTCTTAGTTAAACCCAATTCTGTTGGCAAACCTTTTGGCCACACTTTTAAACTATCTTTAAAATACAGTAGTAGCAAGAGAGGGTGTTAGAAATCATTCTAGTATAAACATTGGTTCATGATTCTCCAAACAACAGAACACTAGAGAGGAGTTGGGTGAGAGGTAGAGAAGGGGCATTTATGTCTGTTTGCTGATTTCTTAGGGGTCATCTGTGTAAATACAGAAACTGAATAGCAAACCTATGAAAGAAGGAATAGTTAGGATGTTTTCTATAAATCTGCTGCAAAACTCACATGACCCGTATGAAAGGAAAAACAATCGTAAAAACTTACACATCATAGCGGATATATAAATAAAACATGACTATGCACAAATCTGTACACTCTGTAGCATGCTGTATTCTGATACATCACTCTGAGAAATATTTTGTGGCAAATATTTTACTACTGAAAGAATACATTCTTCTTGAAATTCATAAATTAAAAAGCCTTCTAGCTATGCCCACCAGGAAAACTAAAACTAAAATCTCTTACAAAACATCAGCATCTTCAGCAACTCCTCCTCCTCCTTTCAAATTTCCACATTCCATGTGTATGGTTTCTGAATTTTCTTACTTATTTTAGCTGCAATCATTTCTTAGGTATCCTCATCAAGAAAAAACAGAAAGAAAAGAGAAAGACAGAGAAAAAAGAAAGAAAGAAATTTGCTGCAATAATGAGAAGACTGTTGTGAGGGGTTTTGTGATTTTGGATTTAGTATTCAGGATTAGGGGTTGTTGAACTCTGTGTGACCTAGGATTTTCCATAGAGCTGGTGAAGGAATGATCAGAGGACTTGTACACAGTTGTCTTTTCCCTAACAGGGCCAATATGAGGGACAAAAAAACACACACCTTATACTAGGTTATTTTTTTACTAATGTTAAACGTTCTTAATCCAAAAAAAAAAAAAAAAAATCAAGGCAGACATATATGCAGTAGGAGAGAAAACTGATATGCAGTAGGAGAGAAACATGGAGAACAAATCTTTTCTGTTTTTTATGCTCTGCTTGACATAAGCAGTGAGACGGGAATGCATGATAAAGCTAATTCTGTGTAATGCCATCCTTTGAATCTGAGTGATCTGTAATAGCCTGCTTCATTTACTTATTTTCCTAGTTCATTTTATGGGTAACCTACCTATAATATTTTAGTGTTAACATATCCCTCGTGAAAGTGCTGCTTTTTTTTTTTAATGGAGTATGGAAAAGTGCTGTTGTGTGAGGAGAAGATAGGTTCTGCTGAAAACAAGGTTCCTACTATTCATCTCACCCCACATTTATTCCAACCTGGAAAGCTTTAGATCCTGTCTGTGCCTTTCTCTCTATGTGTGCATACTGTATCTGCACAAAAGTCACAGCAATCTGCTACTTATCTGCTTGTACACACAATGTATTGCAGAATGCTGATAATCCTCGGAATTATTCTAAGGGCTAGATTGTAGTCCTGTTAAAATGAATGTCAGCAGTCCCATGATACTGTACATTTTTTTAATGACGTTATTCTGATGTCATTAGGGTAGCGGAAAAGTAGAAGCATTATAGGGATGCATGAATGAAAGTAAGGCAGTTTTAAGAGGTCAGTACTAGGCATTACAGACTAAAAGCCATTTACATATAAATGTGACTCTGCAGATAAAGCAGTGTGTTCAAACACAGATAGAATATGCCGACATGTTTGTTACCTTGTGTTTGTTGTATGTATTTGGTTTTAGGTAGTCAAAGACTCCTAAATTTCTGACGCTGTAAATATGTTGATTCCACTAAAGAGCCCAAAGTGTTTAGCAATAAAAACAAGCGAAAAGACTCTGTATTGTAGTGTGTTCCTGTTTACTTTGAGCCACAGAGAGAAAATGAAAGAGAAGGCATGCGAATACATTTCTTTCCGTCCACATTTCACTCTCTGCATTTCTTATTAAAAATAAATTTTGCAAATTTTTTTGCAAATTTTGCAAATAAAATTTGCAAAAATAAATTTTGCCCATTCTCCTTAAAGAATTATAGATTTTGCGGAGATAACTTTTCAAAAACTGCAGCGATACTCCTTACCAAGTAGTATATTTAAAAAAAAATCATTTACATGCATATCACTTTTTTAAAGAAGCACCCCTAACTAATAACAAAAAGTAAAATGCAGGAATTTTGAATTGTGTGCAGACAGAAGACTCAATAGGGTTCTAAATTTCTCAAGGAAAATGCCGGGATTTTGTTGTATTTTTTTAATTGATAGGAAATCTTATTAGAAGCAAAAGCATATCTAATAACCACTATATCCTAGACAGACCTATATGCACACACAACAAACTACGCAACTATTTATAGTGACCTGTCTACTCAAAAGCAAGTCCCTTTGAGTTCAGTGAGGCTTACTCATGAAAATGGGAACAGATTTGCCTCTCCAATTATCAAGCTATTCTATAAAACCAGAATATGACATTATGAATGTGCTTTTTATTTTAATATGCTTCCTACCCCAGAATAAGCCTTTGCAATGAAAGCAAAAGCACCTTTTCTTTTGATCCCCCTCACCAAAATTTTCATGAGGCAAGTCTTCATTTCAGATATTACTGCAACAAGTTCAGTAACTTGATGGAACAATTCAGCTCTCCTTGAAGTCCATGAGAAAACTCAAATCAACTGAGTGGAACTAAACAGCACCTTTGGCGACTTAAAGGTGTTTGCATTTATCAAGACACCATCTGATGGAAGGTTTAGAAAAATGTATTTGCATAACTATAATGTAACAGTCTTACAACAAAACTAAGGCTAAGTACATACTGTATATAGAAAGAATAATTTTAGAACAGAATTATTAGTAAAACTATGTCCTGTTACATTCTTTAAAAAAAAATAGAACGTCACACATATTTAGATTTATAAACACAAGGGTTGGGAACTGTTGAGATCTTTTGGCTAAAGCCCAATATTGGCCTTATTTCAGTTTAATTGGAAGAGGATCTCAAATTCATCTTCTCCATGAGATATCAGGAACCTGGATTTCTCTTTGTATCAAAGGTTAATAAGAAATGTGTCTGCAAAAGTCAAACAGCATTAAATATCAAAAACTGATTATTATTCCACAGGAGTTGTTCTGGCATTCATAATCTCTCCATGCTCCAACCTTCCACAGCTAATCTTTAATGGATGACATGCAAGAAAGAAAAATAAATGGCATCTAGAAAGAAGTCACCAAAGTGAGCCTAAAAGAAATGGTAGGTATTTCCCTGTAATGATGAGAAAAAGGGAAAGGAAAAAAGAATTAACTAATGATAATAAATCTCTATTTTCTGTTTATGACTTGATTAATTTGTCTTCCAAACTGTTGCTTGTTTACCACAATAACTAGAACTTTCCTGACCTTCTTCAAAAATGTTTAAAAGTAGCATTGTAAGCTACCTTGGATCCTGTATAAGGAGAAAGGCAGGATATAAATTAAATGAGGAAATACGTAGCATATTTCATCTAGTTTCAAGTACTCATTTGAACGATTAAATAAAGGCTGCTTATTAGCTGAAAACACATTTAAGGAAGCACTTCAAGGCTAAGTGACCTGGACCGTGTACCATGGACACAGCAGTCTGAGAAAAATATGAAAACTTCCACATATTTAAACCACGACTGGCCACAGTACTACCACAAAGTCATCGATAGTGAAGTCGCTGCTTGTGGGACTCTTTGTTACAATTACATGTAATATTTGCAGAAACAAAATTATAGGTTCTTTAAGACGACTATATCAAACTACATAGATGCCAACGGCCAAATTATAGTTTTGCACCTGTCATCAAATTACAGTGATATAATAAAAAAATGGCTTGAGATATTGCTGGGATTTCATCTCATTTAAAGCATCATCATTTTGCCGCTGCTGCGAGGTATATATTTAGCTGTTGTACAGCTGCTGGAAATTCTTTTAAAGCCACCAGAACTATACAAGTAACGACTTGTTTAAAACATGGGTGTCTGATATCAAAATCCTGAGTTCCAAATTGTGAATTCTCCTGTGGTACTCAGGAAATTAAAGAATGTCAAGTATGGCATCTTATTCTCAGTTTTCTCTCTACACTTAAAATTTGTGCAGTATAGTATCTGCCCTGGTTAGTACTGGATGGGAGATCATCAACGAATACCAGGTTCTGTAGGCTATATTTCAAATTAAGGCAATGACAAACCACATCCAAATATTTCTTGCCTAAGAAAACTTTATGGAAGACATAGGGTCATCATAAGCCACCAGGTGACTTGAAAGCACGTACACAGACAGTACATGCACCTGCTCTATAGTTCATCATAACCTCTGAAAGTCTTGTTTTCAGCAAGATGAGACATAACTTTAATGCAATGAAGAAAAAAGCTTTAAAACTACTGAAAGTGGTCTGAGCATTGGACTATGACTGTGGAGACAAGGGTTCAAATCCTTGCTCAGCCACAGAAATCCACTGGGTGACCTTGGGCAAGTAATGCTCTCAGCCTCACAGGACGGCAAAGGCAAACCTCTCTGAACAAATCTCACGAAGAAAAGCTTGTGATAGAGTTTTCCTTAGGGTCTTTGTAAGTCTGAAATGACTTGAAGGCACACAAAAACAACAACAAAACACCTGATAGCCACTGCTGTTTTAAACAGTAGCAATTATTAGATCTTTAAATCAGGCAGTATCTTTTCTCAACTGCAATGTGGCCAACAGCCAAGGGCTTTAATAAAACAACAAATATTAACTAACTTCTTGGCAATGTTTATCTGGAACACCCTGCCTAACTGCATGTGCGAACTAGATAACAATGGTTTTAAGCTGGTTTAGAAGATTTACTGAAGCAGCTTGTAGTTCTCTCGTAGAGCGGGGCCTTCAAAACTTAAGATTTTCTGGCTGATTTTGCCCCTCCATATATATGTTTTGGCTTCTAGGTAAATTCCATATAGCCAGGGTAAAGAATAAGACCACCATTGCTAGATCAAACCAACAGTCAATTTGTTTAATTGATAGGAAGTGGCCATCATTACATTTTGCAGCAGCAAATTAAATAGTTTTAACTGTCCCCTATTTCCACCTGTTTCTTGCCCCTATGATGCCTGATTTCTGCCCATTACCTATATATATCTGGGAACATTTAAGAGCTGCTCTCAGTCTTATCACGTGACAAGACAAGGCCTGTATTATTGAGACTTTATTGTTCCTCTGCTTTATTGTTCTGGATTCAGAAGCTCATAGTGGAATTGGTACCAGATATTTCAACTGTTTGAAAACAGCTCACCAGTCATGCTTTGATGGTGCACTGAGATTCTGCCAGTCACATATTGGTGAGCAAATTATTGATTGATTTCATGTGTTTTAACTTTTACTATTAGTTATCCAGAAGACATGGTTGTTTGGGAGACATAAAAATAAATACAATTTATGAATATAAGATTTTAATGAATACAACAAAATGTTTCTCCTTACAAGTTGAGTATCAGGTTACTTACAATCTGTTTTTCACTCCACAAGTAACTGCAGAAGAATTACAATCATTTATGAATATTACTGTTTCCACAGTGACACATTTCACAATGAAATTACTTTGCCATTTCTGTTCTCTCCACACAGTTTACAAAGGAATTTTTTTATTCTCTCCATTTCAGAGACTGACAACTGTGACTTAGATGCGAGGTGAGATCTAAATTCAGGACCTTTCTAATACTAATTTTGCAAAGTTCCAGAATCCCATGTTGGTTAGGAGATTCTGGGAGATGTAGTCCAGAAAAGTAACTAAGTTTTGTGTATTCATTGGTTAAACACTGGCACCATTGCCAGAGATTACACTATCAACCTTCAGTGGGCTTTCCATCTCAGTGCAATGTTAAAAGCCATATTAGGAAACTTAATAAAGGACTGTGCAGACAATCTCATTAATCAACGGGACAAGACACAATGTCATACCTTCCGACACAATATTCTTTTCAAATTTTCTTCCACAAAATATTAATTGCATAAATTTAATTTTTCCCCATTAGTCTTACGTTTCTGATGATTATCTGGCAGACTGTAGAAGAGTTACGTTATTATGAATACAGCCTTATATTTTGGAAACTGTATTATTATTTTATAGAGTACCAGAGAGCCCATGGGATGGTGTGATTTGCATATTGGACTAGGACTCTGGGAAACCCAAATTTGAATCCCTGCTGGGCCACTGAAACTCACTGGGCCCATCACATTCTGTAGCCTCAGAGGAAAGCAGTGACAAACTTCCTTGGAAGAAATCTTACCAAGAAACCCCAGTGACAGGGTTGCCTTTGGATAGCTGTAAGTCAGAAATGACTTGAAGGCATGTAACAATAAGGGTTAGGCAACAGCACTGTCCTCCTCCCCTGCTACTAAGCAGTAACAGGAAGGACAGAAGTTCTTGCTTTGGCTTGTTAGCCAGAATGGTGTAGTGTCAGACAAGGACTCTGGGAGACCAAGGTTTACATTCCCATTTGGCCATGGAAACACTGAGTGACCTTGGGCGTGTTGCACTCTCTTAGCCACAGAGAACGGAAGAACGGCAATAGCAAACTTCTGTTGAGTTAATCACCACAATCAAAACAGGGAGATTAGCTTTTTTTATGAACAGTTAAGTATGAAAGCCTACGGTCTTAGAAATTAAAATTCAACAGGGAAAAATGTGGCAGAGAACCAGCATTGCGCAGAGGTTTGAGTGTTGCACTATGACTCTGGAGACTAGGGTTTGAATCCTTCCTTGGCCATGGAAACCCACTGGGTGACCTTCAGCCAGTCATGTTCTCTCAGTCTACGAGGAATACAAAGGCAAACCCATTCTGTCAACAAAACTCTGTGCTGAGTTTGCCTTAGGGTCATCGATAAGTCGGGAACAACGTGACGGCACACCACAACAAGAGAACTATATTAGATGACAAAATATTTTTTACTAATCTTGACATCTCCCTATCCATCTTCTTCAGTTACTTGTCCACTTCAGTTCTTTTGCTTCAGCATAAGACATGAGGTTTTGGTCCATTCTTTGCACTCTCAAACCCACTTCTCCATCTCCCCAGCAGTATCTTTGAAAGGAATCTTCCCCAGAATCATTCCTCAGTTTCTCAGTCTATATTCTCTTCATATTCACATTTCTCTAGTGTGTTTCCCCTTCTTCCATCTCAAGTTAGAGTAATTATACTACTTGTCCTTCACACCTTTGTCACATATGCTGAACAACAAAACAGTTTCAAGAGGTAACTTCTAACAATCAAACACTAAGAAGGCACAGCAACCTCTAGTGGCCAAAGAAAAGCGCTGGTTAATTGACCTGTTCTCCAAACCAACTCCTAGCATTTGCGAAGAGAGAGAAAGAAGGAATAAATGTGTAACATCCTGTTGATATTATAGCAATGTGGACATTTTGATCCTGTTCTTTCAGTACAAAAAATACTAATATTTCACTTATTTTTAAATTTATAAACTAACCCTTTCTCCATAAGGATCACAGAGTGGTGTCTGCAGCATTTTGAAAGGAGAAATATAATAAGAAATACACAATTACACATTTAGAGGAATAAAAGCAATCAGCAAGAGAAAAAGAAAGTGAACAAACAAACCAATCATTGACTCAAAATTTCTATATTCTTTAAAAAATCAAATGTATGGGCAAAGGGGAATGTTTTACTTGGAGATAGAAAGAAAATAAGGTTGGCAGCAATCATATTTCTTTAAGAAGGACATTCAAAATGAATCTTAATTTTTTTACCCATCCTTCACTCATTATTATTCCTTTTGTTTTATTTTGTTCCAGGTACAGGAAATATTGTGGTACATCTAAAGCTGACTAGCAACTAGGATGAAATTTGAACACAAGTCCCAGGTCCAAACATATCTAGTATCATTCACTTCATTGCATCAGAACTTCAAACTTTGCCTGTGGACTGATGGTAATAACTACAGATGGGCATCCTCACTGGCAGGATGTTTTCCCCTTTCTTTTCAGTTTTATTCCTTCATCTGTTCCTTTGCATTTTCTTTCCTCTTAACCTTTTTTCCAACACCAACAATAATCTAACAAGTTCTATGAGCATATGTTCTGGAGGGCTGAACATAAGGCAGAAAGTTTAAATTGACTGCAGACATTTACACTGCAGGAAAAGTAACTCTCTTGAATTTCAGATGCAGCCTGCTTCCATCAATAATGTAATTTCCTACAATACAAACACTTACAGAAACTGCTCACATAATTGTACTCCATGACCCCGTGACATATATCTTTGATAGCTATAGGTAATACATACAAAAATTGCACTGCAGATGAAATACAAATGGGTAAAACTCCCATTTTAGCTGCTCAACAATTAGTTCCTGGTTTTCTCCAGCTTTTTACATTCTAACCCATGTCAATTATAGATTGACAAGGTCCTTCTTTTGTTTAGGTATATGTAAGATTATCCAAAATATTTTCTCAAATGCTTGGTAGAATTTGATAATAGACTCCTTGAGTGCTCTCCATTAGACACTCTTCACCAATGATTTCAAATGTAAGGGAAACCTGTATAAAACATCTAGCTGAAGCTTGCCATCTGGACCAAAAGGAAGAATACAAATATGATTTAAACACACACACAAACAGATACACAATGAAAACATTTGACTTCTCTTTTGCCTATGTAAAGCTGCAGTAATTAACAGTAGCTACTTACAGAAAATCCCAACAACGTATGACTGAACATCAACTAATCTAACCTGATTTAATTTAAAAGTATTTAAAATAAAGACACATTTTAACATATTATTAGCCAAAACCACTAGAAATGTCAGCAAAGGATACAACACCCCAGTACTAAGTGCAAGATAGTCAGTTTCCTCATAAGCAGTACACAGAAGCTAATGTCCAGGGAAATTCATGTAGATGTCAAGTGAAGAATACATACTTTCCTCATAAGCAGCATACAGAATCCTATCCCCAAGGTGGTCTTTAGAGATGGCACTTCTGTACATGGACCACCACAATTGCTGGATCAAGGCACATGAGTTTTTATCTGCTGTTTCCCTCCATGGTTTTCAGTGAGCAAGAAAAGTCTATACTGAATAAAATATTTCACTATTATATGCACAGAAGTAAAACTCTGTGCAAACATCCCCAAAACAAACACATAACTTGGAATTTAATCCAAACAGTTCACATACTGTAAATGTTTAGTTGGTGGATAATCAAGATGTAACTATGATCTAGGTAAGTGTTTTATGGTGACTTAAAAAAATCTATAGGGTTACGGTAAATATCTTTAATTGGAGCTGCAAATACTTAGGTTTCTGCCAGTGTTAGAAAATGTTTGACCTTGGTTAAAATGTTTCAGTTCTCTCGCATGGACACACACAGATTACAGACACTGTGGAATGCTAGGGGGTAAATCCAACGTTAGTCCTCTTTAGCTAAGACCCTCCAAAATTAATGAGAGTTCTTAATTACAACGTACCTAAGACTAATTAATATCAGCAGGTACATTTTAGGTAGGACTATTGTTAGATCTGCATAGTTGACTTTTGGTGAACCTATGAATGAGAGGTCTCCAAGTTACTCTATTATCAACAGCCCTACTCCAGTCTTGCAAAATCAGGGCTGTGGTTTCCTTGAGTAAGTCTATCCACCTGTAATGCAGTCTTCCTCTTTTCTTACTACCTTCTACCTGACCAAGCCATGTCTTCTCATGATATGTCAAAAATACGGCAACCTTCAGGATAGCTAAAATTTCAAAAAACAATAAGGATTTTTGTTGGAAATGTGACAAAGAACGGGGAACGTTTTTTTCATCAGTGGCGTGCGTGCGACAAGGTTAAAAAATTATGTCAAAAATTCGAATTAAAATTCAAAGAGTTCTGAATATTAACATAGAGCTAACTCCAGAAATTTTCTTACTGGGCATAGTAAATTTGTGTACCTCAAATAAGTACACCAAGTGACTAATGTGGCATATGATTATAGCAGCTAGAATAGTTTTGGCTAGACAGTGGCAGAAGAAAACCATTCCTTATGAGGAGGAATGGTGGGATAAACTTCTGGAGATAGCAGAACTGGATAAATTCACCTTCATGCTTCAATATAAAACTACAAAGCAATTTTACAATGTCTGGCGCCCCTTAATTAAGTATGTTAAAGGTAAGTCATAAAGGAAGTTATTACTGTGTATTGGCGCACTCTCGTTGCTGATATATCTTTTTTTGATATTACATTATATCTATTTAGTACTTGTATTAGTTTGCAAGGGCTCTCTGTATAATTTTGTGGAAAGAGATATTGGTGGGAACATTCGGATAAGTTTTTTTCTTTTCTTAACAAAAGATAAGAGGAGCACAACCAATGTTTACGTTAACGATATATCGGAGGTAGAAATTAATCATTTTTGGGGAATTTTTTTTTTTTAGTTTCCCAATTAATGTAACAAACTGCCTTTAGCCCGGGGGGGGGGAGGGATATCCTTTTTTTCTTTTGGTTGGGAGGGGATGGGCACTCTAGTTGGGTTAATTATGAACTAATTTTGATTTAGTACTGATTATGTATTAGATTATTGTTAAGAAAATTGACAGATATTATTTGTACATATTATGAATACACTGTATGGGAGAAGGAAGAAATATGGAAATATGCTGTTTTGGAATGTAAATTTTGGTGTTTTCTTTTCTTTTCTAATATAATCTAATAAAAATATTTATTAAAAAAAAAGTACAGCAACCTCAGTTTAGTCATTTCGATTTCTAGGGATTGTTCAGGCTTGATTTGGTTTAAAATCCATTCATTTGTCTTCTTAAGAGTCTATGGTACCTCTGGAACCCTCCTCCAGCACCACATTTCAAATGAGCTCATTCTCTTGCTGTCAAATCTCTTCACTTTCTTCAATGTCCTGCTTTCACAACCATACACAGAAATTGGAAATATTATGGCATGGACAACCTTAACTTTTGTATGTAATGATATATCATTCTACTTCTAGTTCCTTTATAGCTGCCCTTCCAAATTGTGGTATTCTGATTTCTTGACTGTTGTCTCCATTCTAACTAATAACGGATCCAAGGTATGGAAAATTTTGAACTATTTCAGTGTCTTCATCATCTGTTTTAAACTTACATAGACCACCTGTGGTCATTATTTTTGTTTTTCTAATGTTTAACTGTAACCCTGTTTTTGCAGTTTCCTCCTTGACTTTCTTTGATAACTGTTTCAAGTCTTTGCTGTTTTCTGCAAGTAATATGGTATCATCTGCATATTTTATATTGTTCCTTCTTCCAATTTTCGCACCTCCTTCCCCAAAAGGTAATCCAGTTTTCCTTGTGATATGTTCTGTGGATAAATTAAATAGGATGATAAAATGCAGCCTTGATTAATCCCCTTGCCAACTGGAAAACAGCCTGTTTTTCCATATTGTGCCCCTACAGTATTCTCTTGTCCTGAGTATAGTTCTTGCATCAGGACAAACAAAAGTTGTGGCACACTCATTTCTTTAAGAACAATCCATAGCTTTTCGTGATCTACACAATCAAAGGCTTTACTACTATCTATAAAGTACAGACTGATGTTCTTCTGAAATTCTTTGTTCCACTCCATTATCCAATGTATGTTTGCAATATGATCCCTAGTGCCTCTTCCTTTTCTGAACCTAGCTTGGACATCTGGTACTCCTTCCTCTGTATATGGCAAAAGCCTTAGTTGCAAAATTTTGAGGATCACTTTGCTGGTATGGGAGATTCACACAGTGTTCTGGTGATTAATGTTATGCCTGGTGGCCCTTTTCTTGAGGAATGGAATGTATAATAAGTGCTTCCAGTTTCCAATGTTTTGTTTTCAGTATTTGTTGGCATATTTTAGTTAGAATTTGAGTGGAGACTGTCTCTGTAGCATGAAGCATCTCTATTGGCATGCCATCTGTTCCTGGTAACTTCTCCAAAGTGCTTTGAGCACAGCTTCCACTTTAATAGTCTACATTTGTTAGTTCATCTTCAAATGATTCTTCTTCAAATGAATCTATCGTTCTTTCATCTCTTTCATACAATTCTTTGGTGTATTGCCTTCTTTGTCTTCATATTTCTTCTTAAGTGTGTAATGTGTTCCTCTGCTAGTTATATATGATCCCTACTCTTGGTTTACATTTCCCTTTGATTTCTCGAATCTTGCAGAACAGGTCTCATTTTTTTTGTTGTCTTCTATTTCTCTGCATTGATTATTAGTAGTTCTTTTTGCTCCTGAGCACATTCTGACCTGATATCTGTCACCTTTTACTTTTGCTTCACATTTCTCTTGAAGAGCTTCATCTGTCAACCAACAAATCTTTTCTTTTTTTGCTAGAGGTAGTGTCTTTTTGCTGACAATGTCCCTGGTTTTCATCCAGAGTCCTGCCTCCTAGCTTAGTAGTGCAAATAATGTGAATTGATAATTACAGCTTACCTAAATCTTAATAATATCAGTGAGGTTATTTCAAGTAGGACTTATGTAAGTTTTAGCCCAGGCATGGGAACTGTGTGGTCTTCTGCGTGTTCCTGAACTGCAATTCCCAGCTCTCCTTCTCACTGGCTCTGCTGACTATGGCTGCTGGGAACTACAGTGCAATAGCATCTAAAAGCCTGCGCAGCCTTCATCCTTTGTTTTGACCTGTTTCACAACTGACAAATCTACTCTATTACCCCCATCCACTTCCATTAACTTTGCCAAGAAGATGTGGACAGGACATTTTTAAGGTACCAAGTCAGATACATTGAATAGTTCAAATATTCTTAATGCTTTCAATTAAGCAGGGTTCCTACAATTAATCATAACAATATCACTAAAAATTATCTGAGTGGTATGACTTTCTTTCTTATGATCAAGAGTACAATATGTTTTGTACTCTTTACCTCCAGCAGTATCACAGCTTTGTATTATCGTGATCTATATAGCTGACAATAGCTCACCAAACTTTAAAATGCTCATTTAAAAACAGATTGAAACTGAAATTATGAAAACAACTTCTTCTAAACCATATGCAAATCATTGGTTTCTCTCTAATTGGTTTCCAGTCAACAGATTGTCACCATGATAATGTGCAATAAAGCTTTGGGGATCAAGAGTCATCATCCTCAAACATTTCTTTCAGCTGTCAAAAGCTAGATTTTGCCACCCACTGAACCAATGCTCAGGTCCTGAGTTAAGAGAAGCATGGGGTATCTCCATACAAAGGTTTGTGGAGGGACAGCGAGTAGCACACTCAGGGGAAAAAAAAGCTAAAATGGATATTTGGACTGCTGGTTGAAAGGTAGTGGCCGTGGTAATCATTTTCCCCCTGTTTGTTCAGGACCTTCCAACAAAACAAACACCCTTTTTGTGATTGGATTGACATGGTGTTAACAATGCATTTAATGCCCAAATCAGTATGAATACAGGTAAAGCTCCTACTAATACCGGTACCAGGATGTTAAAGCCACCTATTTTCTAAGCAACTTTAAACAGCCTCACATAAAAAAGTCAAACCATCCCTCCTTTAGCAAATATACCTAATGTTCACGAGGCCACGCCACACAGCAACCAGGCGGATTGTCTGAGCCATATGGACATCTGTTGAATGTTCATCTACTGTACCTGCAGCCTTTTCTGCAATCTTTGCTTCTGTCACTCTCTCATGCAGTTCTAAGTCCAACTTTATTGTCTTCAGCTCCTTGTCCTTTTCAGACAGCTTATCCTGAAGCTGAATTGAACAAATAGACTGTAAGACTATTGGCAATATATGAAAGTATATAGGCAACCTATTAACCCATAACAAAACACATGTTTAGTTCTCCTCATCACTGAACAATGTAAAAAATAAGTTGTTTAAGATTTCCTCTATCTAAGGCTTTAAAAAGATTTTTAAAAAGGTTCTTATTCATTTTCAGCCAATGTGTTTTCGTTTGCTCAAGAGACAAAATACCTCTGTGTTCCAGTTTAATTTCCTGTTGTGTGAGAAGTTTGAAGGTGGCATTGGCTATAGTACCTTCCCCCAATATTGTGATGCTCAGCTGTCTTGGTATAAAGCTCCCACCATCCCCAGACAGACCAGCTATTAGCCAAACAGGAAATGATGGAAGCTGTACCCCAACACATCTGGAGGGCATGTGGTTGGAGGAGGTTGCCATAAGACCAGGGGAAGAAAGAGAACGCAGAACAAACCTACGTGTGTTTACTGAGCTGCTCAGTAATTCAGTGGGACACTTTTCCCAGTGTGAACAGCTGAATTTTCAGGTGCACAGTAGCAGTTCAAGGATAAGACTTGTCCACCCCAATCTAGGGCAGAACCCAAAGACTAGACAGCAGGCAGGATCCACATAAATTACTGGGTTTTCCTATCATGTGCCCATGCCCTGCCACAAGATGCCTGTGAAATTCAAGCATGATATAGAGTGCAGCCCAGGTGGATGGCTATGTTTTTTAACAAGAGGAAAAACAATGAAAAGCACAGTGGGCCACATGTCCAGTTCCTTGTATTGCAGGATCATGGCTGTAAAAGTTAAATATTAACTAATAAACTCAGTTTTGAGCATATTTCAACTACCCTATAAAATAAGAAGCTACAGGGGGAAAAAATTAAAAAGAAAACTTGTATTAACCCTTTATAATGAACAGATGTTTCATTCGAATACAAGTACACCACAGCCATATTTTTGAGCATGAAGGTCCACAAATGTAATTTTTAATGAATTTCTTCATTATATTGAGAATGATTCAATTGTTACTCTATAGTGCGGATTTGGCAATAACAACAACAACAACAACAACAACTCATTCCAGATTTAACATTCAAAATTATGGCAGAATTAGATTGTTTCATTGTACAAAGAAGCCCATCTTCAGGATCAATTAAGTCTAAAGATCCTGCAGAAACTGACGGTGCTAAGGAGTGGAACTAGTATTTCTGGTATGTAAAGTGTAGTGATCTACAACGGATCCCTTAATCATCAGTGCAAACTATAACCTTGCTATTGCTTCATGGAAATCTCATAATTAGTCTTGATCCACAGCTTACTGGGGGCAATTCAGAGTTTTTAATTAAACCAAAGCAGTTTCTGAACAAGTTCTGCCATTCCAAATTTCCAAGACTCCTGAGTCAGAAAAAAAATGCACAAAAATACAGAAGTCAGTTTGGTAAAGTATCTGTGATACCACTGATTTAAAAAAAAGCATCAAAAGTAGACAAGAAGATGATCCCAAGGTAAATAAATCATGAAACAAATGTTCATCAGAAAACAGAAGTGGTATCTTTTCAATCAAAACAAACAATAAAACTAAAATTAGAGTAGGTTAATTGGCTGTGCTGGAATATTTCCACTGTACCTTTTTATTGTTTGCCCTTAGAACATCTAATTCCTTTAAGAGGAATGCAATATCCTTTTCTTTATCTGGGTCTGCAGTGACATGAAAAGGATTCTCATGGTCAGGCATAATTTTTCCTCCTTGTTTTTCAGCAGGACTAAAATAAAATGAAAGGGGAAAAAGTCACTGGATCACTTCAATAAAGGCTCCTTCTCATTAAACCATACTTTTCCTGCACACGGGGGGGGGGGGGGCATTACACAGTGGCAAAACACACACAATCTATGCAGAAGAGCCCAGGTTAATTCACTGGCCTCTCCAGTTAAAAGATCTCTGTGTCAGATCCTTAAGGCAGTTCTCTGACAGACAGAAGCAGCTCTCCCCAAAAAGCTGCTTTTTGGACTAAACTCCCAGAATGTGCTAGCTGAGATATTCTGGGAGCTTTGGTCCAAAAAGTAACTTTTCCAAGTTCTGGATTCTTTCAAGTAGAACAATTCAGGTGGACATACATTTCTATTAAAATTATTGTTTCACAAATATATAATTCATCTGCCATAAACATCCAGCTACAGATGGAAATTTATAGGATGTGAAGTGCACTAGATAGGAAAGGTTCAGGAGGATATTAAAAAAGCAGAATTAAAATGGGGAGAAATTTTACAAATACAGAAAACTGCTCAGAACAGATATGCAAGGGAACAAAAATAGATAAATAGGCTGAAATTAAAGCATTCTAGATAAATACACACATACAGCACATCAGTGGCAAAAAGTGGCCCTCACAATGGCACAGCTGCCCACTGCCCGTCTAAACCCACTTTAAGAACCTGGATTTAATCCAAGTCTCAGGGTATCTGAACATATAGGGTGGAATTAGGAGCAAAACTAATTTTATTTTACGTTGCACTGCAACAGTAACAAATAATATCCTCGCTTCTGTGTTGAGCAGTAGAAAGTGATGCCCAGTCCTTAAATGCTGGTTCCCTTTTTAATTATGCCATATTTTTTAAAATGTCTGGATGTTATTAAGAGAGAAAACAAAGATGTGCCACTTAAACAGAAAACTGACATTCTGACAAACAAAGCATGTGATTATAGGATAGCTGTATGCTTTTACAAGTAAAAAAATTAAATTAAAACTTAAGAAACTGGTGATGACTATTGTATCTACTGAAACAGAAAATAAAAGCATCCATCAATCATTTATGTGTGGGATTTAAACAAATTTCTCATAACTAACTTTTACTAGATGTGTCTTTTATTGAACTGGAGAATATCTTGTGGATGTTGTGCTCCTTCAAGTTGTTTCCAACTTAGAGAGGGACTAAGGCAAGTCTATCACAGGATTTTCTGGAGTTGGGAGTGTGTAACACACCCAAGGTCATCCAGTGGGTTTCCACAGCCAAGCGGGGAATTGAATCCAAGTCTTCAGGGTCATAATCCAATGGTCAAACCCCTATGCTACCCTGGCTCTCTGTAGAATTGCTACACTATTCTAAATTGATGGAGACCTGACTTGGAATATTTGTTTGGTCCACATTTAGAATAAAAAAAAAATTGCATTTAAGTAAATAGGCCATGGTATAGTGGGTTGAGCATTCCACTACAACCCTGGAGACCAGGCTGAGAAAGTGGGACAGCAAAGGATTAATTGGGACACTTGGAAGGCATGCTGCACAAGGTCTGAGAAATTAAAGCAACAATGCTGTAGCTAATAACCTGAACTGGGGTTGGACCAATGGACAAGCAGATAGCCTGTCTCATCTAACTGTAAGATTACTATGCTTGGGCTTTACTTCATAATTTCTCTGAGGTCACTCACTGCTTCTGCTTCTCCCCATTAGAGAGAGGGAGGCAGTGTACATACAGAAGCGAGTTTTCTGCTACAAGCTTTAGATATTCTGTACTATCTTTGAACTGATTTCCTAAAACATAAACTGCACATTTTTTTAAAAAAATAACCTTACTATGAGCACCCAGAGCAGTTATTCTTGTTTTATACAAAGAAGCTCACAGTACTAGCATCCAGATATTAATACCAAATAGTCTTAAATGGGGCACAGAGCACCAATAAAGACACAAAACTGAAAGCATAGAAGACTGTAAATCAAAGCAAAGGAAAGAGGCAAGAGAAAGGTCCCAGAGAAAATTCTTTATGACACTGCTAAGCAGTAACAAAGTAAAATCAGTAACAAAAGAACAAAGACAAAGAAAAAAGACAAAAAAACCTTCCAGTTGATGGTGTACACTGCTTTAGGCATGCCATTGTACAGATCATTAACTGGAACCTGTAGGCCAGAAGGTTCCAACTGATGCCTCCATGGCCTTCTTGTAGCAATCAGTTTGTGCTGAACAAAGATTTAACTGATCAGTCCTTGGAATCAGTAATACAAACTTCTGCATTTGTCAATGTCCATTTGTTATCACCGTGAACTGGCCTGGCTTTGGTAGACATTAGATATCACTTTGATATCACAATTCGGTTTTATTTTGCCACCTCAGCCAAGTGTTTGTGAGGCCCCCAAACAAGCATGGAGCTAGGCATGGCTATTAATTGCTGAACATTCCTTTTCTCACCTAAGCAAGCTAGACACAGCCAGATCTTGCTTTAGGAGACCTCCCGAAACAAACTCTTCATTAAGGATGCACGCTAATACAAAGAGCCCCCTGCCCTGAACAGGTAACTTGGCAAGCTACTTTTCATTGGCAAAGCGAGCTGCACCTGCATACTGGTCATTCCATTGTTGATTAGGACTTAATCCAATCATACTAAATTCTGACCTTTCGGAGACATTGTCTCGCGCCCAAACCTCATTGTTCTCTCCCAAGTACAGACTAGCCCACGGTCATATCTTCCTTATAAAAACCCCCAGTTCCAAGAGCTTCCTCAGATCGCTCCGGACTTCCATCCAGCCTTGCTGCCACTTTGTCGGGCGAGCTCCCCTCGGCTACCACGCTGAGTTTCTTCACTACCATCTTCAGCTTCTTCGGGACTACGAAAAAGGTGTCGTATCATCCATTTCCCCCGAAAACCCTCATTTCTTATTTCTTAGCTAGCTGTGTGGTTGTGTTGTCTTAAGTGTTTGTCTGTCTTTAATAAAACATCATTTTTGCTATTTTAAAATTGTCTGACTGCTTGACTGACCTGACCCCGTATACATAGGGTTACAAGATCCTCGCAAAATTACCTTGCCTCTCGTTAGCTTAAGTGAGTGCTCCAGTTAATTTCCCCATCTTTTGTTGCTGTTGTTTGGTTATTTGGGCGTCCCTCCCTGGACCCCCAGCACACAGGGTAACACATTCATTACACCCACACAGATTGTGGCAAGTAGTTCTTCTTGAGATTCAGCCTCCACAAATATCAGTAGAAACACAAAAAGGGGGGCATGGAAGGATTGCTGAGTGTAGCTGAAGTATTATTTTATTTATTTCCATTTATTAAAATATTTCTATCCTGCCTAACATCAAAAGAGTAGCATACAGTTAAAATTGACGCTAATAGCGTAAAACAATTTAAAACAATAGAAAAACCAAAAATGTATTAAATACACACACAAAAAAGTTAAAATAGGTTTAAGAAGTTAAAACAGTTTTAAAACCCTGAGCATAAACTTTGAAGTAAATCATTGTGGCTTAAAGGCTTTAATAAATAGCTTCTAAATGAAACCAGTGTTGTGTCAATTGGGCTTCCAGGGGGAGGACGTTCCACAACTGGGGTACCACTGCTTAGAAGGCCTTTCCCATGTTCTCACACAAAGTACTGGCTTCACAGCCTCCCCAATACAGCTCAATCTGTGGACAGACACATATAGAGTGGCTCTCCCTCAAGTATTGAGGTCCCAAAGCCATGTTAAGTTCATTAGCACAAAAGGTTGTCCAAGAAACTGGAAAACAGTTTGTTTACAGGCAGCAGCTCTGTAGAGGACAAATGCTAACTGCATCCTTGATGTGGGAAAAACCTCTGGGTGTAAAAGTGGCCCACCAAAGTATCAGCAATGCATGTGGAAGAAGTGACACACAAAATTAGTGATGACAAGAACAGTTTGAAGTACCGACTGTGAATGGGAAGACACAAAGATAGAAAGGGCTTTTGTCAGTTATGTGAATGTGGTAGGAGCTTTCTGAATGGCGATTTGGCTGACCATCAGACATTTCACAAATGAGGAAGGTACAAGTACCTTCAGGAAACCTCAAGTGCCAAAGGAAGGAGCAGGATTGCTTCCCATGTCCTACAGATGGAGGAAGGAAATTGGTCCCATTCTGCAAACAGTTTCAACCACTTTTACGATACAGTCAGCCCTCCACATTTGCGGGTTTCACTTTTGCAGATTTGATTATTCAGGGATTATTTGCTGGCACCTCTGCTGCCTCCCTATGCCATTTTTAATAGGGACTGCAAGCCTCATGAGACAGAAACTGCAAATGAGGCTTGTAAGTTCCTATTAAAAATGGTTTGGGGCAGAAGTGGAGGTGGCAGTAAGCCCTACCAGCCACCCACTTCTGCCTTGTTAGGGAAGAACAGGTTGCTGTAACTGTGGTTCTTTGAGTGGTCATCTGTGCCCTCACACATTGGGATCTTCGTGCACGTGCGTTAGCTTTTGGGAAGTTCTAGAGCTGAGCAGCTTGGCGGGAACCCCTCCCCCTCTCGGCACTGCGCACGCTCAGCCCGCCAGGCTAATGGTCCCTCCTTAGTGTTCTTTCGTCTGCTGGTTTGGGAGGTTTGGGAGGGCCTAGAGTTATTCATGGTTTTTCCTCTTTCATGGGGGTTCTGTGCCCCTAACTCTAGCGAATGTGGAGGGATGACTGTACTTACCAAATCTAATGTCATTAAATCAGGGATCTTAGTATTGTATTTAAGGGTGGGAAGCTCCACATTGGCAGGCAGGTTGTTATTCATTTTGCCTACTTCCCAGTACTTGCAAGGGAAAGGCAAATTATTTTTCTCATTCATTAATCTTCAAACATTCTTACGTATGAAGGTTCTTACAAGCACAATGTGTACAGTCATCCCCCCACATTCACTAGGGTTAGGGGCACAGGACCCCCATGAAAGTGGGCAAACTGTGAATAACTCTAGCCCTTCCCAAATCATATTTAACATACAAAAAAGTATGATCACCATATTTAACCCTCCTTGGATTTCTTTGAGGCATCAGGGTTCCTTCACAAGGCAGAAGTGGCTGGCTGGTGGGGCTTACTGCCACCTCCACTGCTGCCCCACATCATTTGTAGTTTCTCAGTCTCACAAGGCTTGCAGTCCTTGTTAAAAATGGCACAGGGAGGCAGCAGAGGTGACAGCAAATAATCTGTGAAGAAACAAATTCACAAAAGTGAAACCCACAAACGTGGAGGGCTGACTGTACTTAGAAGTGCCATCCATACGTTCAGTATGGCTAACTTCCAAGTGTGCATAAGTCAGATTGAAGGCAACCTTTATTATTCCTGGACAGCTCAAGGAAACAGTTATTTTAATATTTCTTAGTATTTGATCATTTAGTATACATCTCATGGATAACTCCAATAGGGGCTAAACTACATAGCAGTCTTGGTGGTCCAATTCTCCCAGATTATTTTGGGACTGCATGTAGAGGACTGATGCTCCCCAGCCTAATCGTGCCCCCATTTTTCCAGGGTCCATGGATTAAATCCCTGTTGCTGATCACTGGCTTCTTGATAACTTCTTTTGATTTTTGAAAAATCAGTATTATAGCTCAAACTGTATTTTTAAAGTCTAGAATTAACAGCTTGCTTACCTTAACCATTCATCTGTACAAGAGATAGTGGGATTATTCTGATGCAAAGACTGGTCAGAAACATTTTGTACAACACTTAAACTTGCTGTTAATTGATCTGGGGGCTTTATTTGTTTGTTGTTTGTCAGGGTGGCTTGCTCTCTTCTTGTCTGTGATCTTGCTGAATAACTTTGAAGATTCAAATTACTGGGAATAGGGGAAGTTCTTCTTTTCTCAGAATTCTGTTCCATGTTAAAAAGGCGCAGTCTGGAAAACAGCAATGTTTTACTGTTCATTTAAAAGAAAATGTAAAAACAATAACTCATCACAGCTTATAATGACAACACTTCTGGCTTCTAAAAACTAAGGAGAAAAACCATGTTGGATCATAGCCCTACATGTCCTACCTTAAAGGAGGGGAATGTGGGATTCTCTGCATGTTATTGGGACAGCACGTCTCATCATACATAGACAACGAGTGATTATGGGAGTTGTAGTCTAGCAATGTCTCAGGGACCATGCATCTTCCCCATTGCTGGTCTAAGTAGTTCAGTATTTTGTTTCTGCAGTGCCCATCATATGCATCAATGGGAAGCCCACCCACAACAGAATTCCCCAGCAACACTTATTGATAGCACAAATTGGAATATGAGATTTAAAAATGAACTTCCTTTTGGTGATCGATGGGAAGGGGGCAATTCATTGATTCTTATGACTGAGAAAGAGAAATGTGAATTCTTGTACTAATAATTAATGAATGAATTATTCAAATCATTAGTTTTCAAAGAAACTATGGAATTTACAAAGAACAACATGTTTGTCACCATTGCTCCCATTTTATCATTGGTTCCTTCAAAGCGTTTTCTGTAGTTTTTAAATTATTTTTGCCGACATGGAAGTGACTGTAAGTAGCACAGGTTGCAGATTACTTGGATGGATTTAAACTGACTTCAGGTATGAAAAGAAATTGAGACAGTGTGTGTGTACTTTAGCCATTTCAAGGAAGGGATGTGCAGGCAGGCAAATTTAAGGAATTTTCCTTTTTCAGTCTCTCAGACATTTCAGTTCACTCTGTCTGATATCCTGTCTCTAGCATTTATTACTAGTCCTTAGAGGAGACAATTAGACAGAGCTTCCTTTTTTCTTACACACAAGAAGCCATCACTGAGCCATGTCATCCTCCTTCTCTGGAGAACACCCCTTTGCCTTATTCCAGGTACACCATGCAAGTGAGTGCTGTTGATTTATCCTTTTCAGGAGAAGGGGAAATAATTAATTAGTTTTAACTAGGAAACATAACTTATCTTTTCAAGCTCTTTTAATGAGTTTTATTAATCAAGAAATTAACTCATTCAGCCTTGCTGGGGAAGAAGGTAGCTAATTAGTACACTACCACCTAAACTTAACTTGTTGTTCCTAAGCTCTGGCTGGCAGGCATGCTGTGTTAACAGAGGAAGTAATTCATAGCCATTATAACTAGCAATTATTAATAATTTCAACCTCCAGGAATTTGTCTAATGTCCTATCAAAACTGTACAACTTGGCTGCCATCATTCCATCCTATGGTAGCAAATCTGATAGTTTTAACTGTGTACCGTATGAAAAAAATATCTCTTTACTTTCCTCTATTTCAGTTTCACTTAGCAGACCTTGTGTTGCAGTCTTATGTGAGTAAGAAACATTCTTTTTTATATATATATAAATATTCTGAATACCTCCTCTCTCAGTTTCACTGGATGACCAATAGTTCAGTACAACCACTAACAATATAACACATACTTTCATGCTACTTTAATTACCAAGGCTTTCATAGCATGAAAAGTCAGATGAGTGGAGCGGAAACATCACACAACCAGCACCCTTATTGTAAAGAGTAAGTACTCCAGGACATTTCCAAAGATACTTAGTGCTGACTTTTTCATAAAGTAGAACACAATATATCCCTCCTAAGACTGTTCCACTTCAGAATGGAAGTGCATCTATGTAAGGAGGTTGCTGCATAACTGAACGCATAACTAAAACACTTCTTGCCTTTGGAAAGCCAGCACATAAAGAAGATCGTACTCATTTCTATTTTTAGTCTTGCAAAACAAACACACAGTCTTCCACCTGCAATATGAAGCAGTTAAGTCCTGGGTGAGGGATCCTCTCAGTTTGGTTTCCAGTTAATGTGCAATTTATATGAATACAAATGTATGATATATTGTTGAACACAGTTGCCTCTCTATATAGTTCCCAGAAGGGGTTAAAAGCATCTGTGTGCTTACAGTTCTAGAAATAAGTGTTCTTCAAAAGAAACCACTGATGTCTCTCCTTCAAGCATTCCTCCCATCCCACAGAGTCATACACAGGAAATGTACATTAAAGAAAAGTGTCTTGATGAATGATCCTTTGATTTCTTTGCAAATCTTTGCTAGCTAACTGTGATCTAAAGGAATGAAGAACAAATGTACAAGAGCAATAAAGCAGTTGAGTGCATTGTTATCTAAGGCAGTGATACTCAGAATGGTAGTCCCAGGCAAGTTTCCAGGAAAGAAAGAAACAACTATACCCAACGGGCAAATTATAGTGCCAGTCCCTGACACATTGGGGGGAAAAAACTATCAGTTTCCCACATCAGATAGAAGACGAACACTGATGTAAGAGTCCACAGGTTCTCTTTCTGCAGCACTTAGAAAAGCTATTTTTTTTTCAGACTGTAACTCCCAGAATTCCTCAGCCAGCATGGTCAGTAGGGGGAAAAAACACCTTTCTATGCTTTGCTGCCATGTTGTATATGAACATTCTCAGGACAATATCATAATATCCAACATTTCACAAGTGAAAATGAGGACATCTGTAGCCAAGCAACAATGGAACATGGTCAAGATGGCAAAGGTTACTAATGATGAAGAACACACAACCTAGGGGAGAATGTAGCAGTTTGCTTTTGCCTGCGCCTACTGGGAAGGACAAGTTCTGCCTTCCCTCTCCTCTTCCCCTGCTGCATTGACAGTGAACTACTTTTGTACTCTGAACTTGGTTTGTGTGAATGGAATAAGATGAGGACAAAGTGGGAAAGTGGGGGTAGAAGAGAGAAACTAGGACATTTTGAAAGAAGATGGAAAAAGTGAGATGACAAAGGATTAATTGAGGCTGTCCCTGCATCCAATATACTTATACGTATAGGATGTTTGATTAGCCTCAGGATATATTCCTCCTATTTCTTGGCCAGAATTTGATCTTCAACACTGGGGCCACTTCTGCACTACACTCTTATAGCGTGATTATTCCACTTTCAACATCCTATGGAATCCTGGGGTTTGCAGTTTTGGGAGGGGCCAGGTGCAAACCCCAGGATTCCATAGGATGTTGAAAGTGGAATAATCGTGCTATAAGTGTGTAGTGTGGAAGATCTAGTCACTACATGCGCCACCCACCTATATATGTATCCAGCATGAAACTCTGCCCAGAGTCCCTACTGATAATTTAATAAAGAGATGAATAGAAACCTACAGAAACCTAAAAGAAGGGTGTGAGACTTTTGCAGTCAAGCCTGAAGAGTGCTCTTTGCCTTCTGTGCAGAAGCTGGTATATATCTTTAGGCTTGCTTCAGGCACAGATTTGCTGTTGAGACTTCTTGGAGACTGACCCATAAGTGTATTAGGAAAGGACCCAGCACAACATTACTGTAACATAAGCTTATAAGCATTCTAGTTCATAAGTATGCTTACACTTAGGGCAAATGAAGCAGCCCATTCACACATTCTGAGAAGTCCAAATAAAATAAAGTTAAAATAAAATATACAAAAATAAAACTTCCAAAGTCTGAAGCATTTCAAATGGAACTATGCATATATTTACTGTACAGTATTTTTGAAAATAAAATTATTCCCCTATTGACATTTTGATGCATTTTGCTGTTTATTTAAAAAGATAAAGAAGATAAAAAGATAAAGAAAAGTACTGTATTAGCACAATCAGAATTGATAACCAAATAACTCTTTAAGATACACATTAAATGATATGAGGCCACTGCCCTGTGTGTAGATGTATGAGATACTAATCCTAAAATAGTCAAATGAACCTAACTCCTCAAAATCTACCTGAAATTGCTGCAATCCTTTTTTCCTGAAGGAAGACTAACAGTGCCACACACTGAGTTGCCATAAACGTTGCACTATGGAGGAAATTGGTCCCTCAAGCTGGAGTTTCTTAGGACCTCTTACAGATGAAATATATCTGTGTACACTCATCTCATGTCCATTTATATTCTGCTGGACCCTACACAATCAGTGGTTGCATTAAAGATATATCCAGTATCACATTTCTGGAAAAATGGCTGTCTGAAATCCTTCCCAGTCTACACCAATCAGTGTAGAACAGGATGGAGAACCATTGAATTTTGCGATGTTTTTGACTACAACTCCCACAATCTCTGGCTATCTTCACTGATGGGAATTATAGGTCAAAACATCTGGAAAGCAAAGGTCCCTCCATAGAAGAGGTCCTTTTCAGGATGTGCCATAGTTCAGTGGTCTGCCTACAGGTACAACTTGGGTTGTTATTTAGCGAGAGTAGTCAATATTCCATCGTAAAGGCAAATGGTTAGATTCATAACAAGAAATTACTGAACTGGGAAGTACTACAAGGGCCATCTAGTCCAATCCCTTATCAGGCAGAAACAGACAACTAAAGGAGTGGTCATTAGAGATGACCACCCAACCTCTCCTTAAAGACCTCCAAAGAAGGAGAGATTGCCAGCTTTTATACCATTGTTAAACAGCTGCTACTGTCAGGAAGTTCTTCTAAAGTTGAAATCTTTTTTTCTTGTAATTTGAATCCACTGATGTGTCCAAGTCTCTGAAGCAACAGAATAGAGGCTGGCTCGATTCCCTTCACGATATCTTCAAAGCACAACCTGATTGACCTAGAAGGTAAGTAGAGTCAGGCCTGGTTACGACTTGCATGAGGAAAACAAGGCTATATTTCAGAAGGTGGCAATGGCAAACCAGCTTGGAGTACTTCTTGCCTAAGAAAACTCTATGAAAGTCATAGGTCAACAAGTGATGTTAAGGCAGTGAGCATATGCACACATACATATCATGTCACTTCTCATTCTCCTCTTTTCCAAGGTAAACATATCCAGCTTCCTAAACTATTCCTCATAGGACTTGACTTTCAGTATGATTTTTAAAAAGTTATTTATTAACACAAATTTTCTACATATAAAACTACATGAAAGGATTAAAACAGTGGTTCTCAACCTGTGGGTCCCCAGATGTTTTTGGACTTCAGCTCCCAGAAGCCCTGAGCATTGACCATAGTGGCTGGGGCTTCTGGGAGCTGAAATCCACAAACATCTGGGGACCCACAGGTTGAGAACCACTGGATTAAAACAAAAACGTACATAAAATATAACACAATAAAAACCCAACACAATACAAACTAAAAGGCAGCACAAAGATAAAATACAACACACAAAATAAACTATGACTACAAACGTAGCTACTTCCAACCCTTCTTGAGATGGGAATAATAATGAAAATAATAATGCTACCTCTAATCCACTCTAAAACTGCATTAATACACACTGCCTTAAAATCTCTAATCAAAAAGTCCCCTCTTTCACAAAGCCATATTCATAACCTTACTCTATGATCTCTGTTTTTTCTATTGTCTAAACAAATGCATTGTTAACTTCTACATTTTATTCCACAATTTTCTTTTTAATAAAAGCCCATTGTTGCCACCCTTCCCCATGTTCTATATATGTATATAAAATACATAGATTGATTTTCAGAATAAGACATGTTAACATAATTTATTTGGTTCTGATCTTTCACATGTTTTAATTTCTAGAGTTTAAATGTTACTATCAATGGCCCAGACAACTGTATCAGTTATTGGGTAGTATATAAATATTAATAAATTAATATACTTGAATGATTTTGTAGTACTCACTTTAACTGTGACTATTCAAATTCTATATTATTTGCCTGTTTAAGCTGGGGGTGGGGACACAATCTAGCCTACAGATCACCTGCGGTTCCCAAGTCCTTCAAGATCCTCCAGTCAACTCCCTGCCCGATATTTTTCTTTTTTTGACAAAAAGAATTATTTGATTTACTTGGAACCCTCCAGAAACAGTTATTTATGTTTTGCACAGGGTCTTCTTTTAGTATGTGTGCACTTGGGAAGGGGTACTTTTGGGGTTTTGTTTTCAAAACTGGAAGTGAACTTCTAGTCACTGCCAGTTTACAGGGGGGAAGAAATGCAAAAAGTTCACTTTTCGAGTTAAAGCGGACCATGATGTATCCCTGGGTGAAAAAAACAACCACTATACATGTCGAAGTTGTCCGCCTCTGCTAAGCTCTTCTGCGGTTTTTACAATCCACCATAAATAAAGCTGACTCTTACCAAACCAAGCAAAAGATGGCACTACAGACCGTGATCCTCTGCTAGCAAACTGCAAATGCATACAGGGCACATTTTTGTCATGGCTCATCACAGTTAGTTTGTAATTCAAATAAAGGACACCAACGTTTCATGAAGAGCTATCTGCATATTAAGTTCATGCTTAATTGCAATTTCATCCTTACACTGCTAATCAATGCCTAGCAAGATTTCTTGGTAAGAAAATAATTTAGGACACCATGCTTCTCACACACTATTACTCATCATTCTTTATCCCTCTGTGTTATAACCTAAGCCCTGGGTTTAGATAAGCAATAAAATGCAATAATCTGTAGAAGGGGAATGATCGATACATATATATTGTGTCAGCTACCAGAGAAATACAAAATGGACCAAAAAACCTCCAATTTATTAAACAGTTCAGACATGATTGCAGGATGTACTCTGGATTATTAGAAAACAAACAGTGAAACTAGCCATTTTAGGAAACTTAGCAAAGGTTATATATTTATCATCATTTCCATGTGGGAACAAAAAAGAAAGATGGGGAAGCTGCCTATATAACCACAATCGAGCAGAGTCTGGAAGTAACTTGTTACAATGAACAAGCTTCTTGTAATTAATTATCTTTTTAGAAACAACTAAGGCATAGCTAAGTTATATATTGTGACATGATAATTGCTTTTCTGTAGCGTAACTGTTTTAGTTATTTTGCTAGTTGCAAGATGTATGTGGCTTTGCACAGCGGTTTTGTACCATAGGCCAATGGCTCATACAGTTTCAGGTGGTTTTTTTTTTAATAACGTAACTAAAAAGGAATAATTTTAGCTAGTTTTGAATAATGAGAAACCAAAGCACTTTAAACATGTAACCAACAAAGGCAATTAAAAAACTCTGGAGGCCTTGCAAAGGTAACTTTTAGAATGTATAGATTGCACAGATTTCAGTCTATAGGAGCATGAAGGCACATTTGCTTATAATACGGGAGAGGGCCTTCATGGTGGCTGCTCCCAGGTTGTGGAATTCCCTTTGTAAAGTAGCTAAACTGGTTCCTTCTATGCTGCTCTTTTGATGGCTGGTAAAGACTTTTTTGTTTTGATAGATGTTGGGGAACATTTATGGCGAAAGGACTTTTAATGATGTGCTGAACTGTTTGCATTTCTTTTTTTTAAATGGGCATGGTTTTAAATTGCTTTTAATTTTAGTGATAACTCAATGATGTTTGAACACACTGCTTTTTTTTTTACTGATTTTAATTTTTTCCCCCTGTATCTTTAAAATTTTTTGTAAGGCTGCATATAACATATAACAGTGGGTGATATAGTGGTTTGAGTGTAGGACTATGATTCTGGAGATTAGGGTTCGAATCCCTGCTCAGCTATGGAAACCCACTGGGTGACTAATTACTGATAAACATCTGATGAAGTAGACTTAAGTTTGCAAAAAGCTTATGCTACCAATTTCTTTCTCTCAGTCTCAAAATTACTACATGATCCCTTTGTAACTGTTTGCTTAGTGTACCAACAGGAGCCTGGTCATTGGTAGGAACTGGGCTTAGAATCATAGAATCTTAGAGGTGGAAGGGACCACAAAGATCATCCAGTCCAACCCCCTGCCATGCAGGCATACATGACTAAAGCATTCCTGAAATACGCATATCTAACCTCTGTTTAAAGACCTCCAAAAATGGAGTGTCTGCTACACTCTGAGGCAGCCCATTCCACTGTGGAACAGATAGCAATAGCATGTGTATTTCTATGCTGCTTATCAGCTAAGTGCTCTCTAAGCAGTTTACGATGTTTTAGCTAATTGCCCCCAACAAGCTCGGTACTCATTTTACCGACCTGCGGAAGGATGGAAGGCTGAGTCAACCTGGAGCCCAGCAGGATTGAACTCACAACTTTGTGGATGCAGTACTGGTATTTAGCCACTGCACCACCAGGGCTCCTTTTCATGTAATTTGAATCTATTTGTTCATGTCCTACTCTCTGGAAGCAGCAGAAAACAAGCTTGCTCCATCCATCTATTAAAAGATGGTTTATATGAGCTGAAGCACTGGCCATTCATAGAATGAAATCTGGATCCTAACCAGATGGCTATACGGCAACACTGGTGTCTTTTGTGAACTGGAAAAATATTTGCAGAGAACTATAATTTCACAGCAACACTGACTGTCCACATAGATTGCTGAGCATTGACTGAAACATTCTGGCAAGCAGGGGGGTTGTACTGCCATCAGGGTAGATTATACTGTGTTTTCTTTCCTTTCTTTGTTGAGTACTCAAAACCGGCCCTCCTCAAGACATTGAAACTACCTACAAACCAGGTTGCTAAGAATGATTCCACATGAAGATGCACCCAGCCAGTGAAAGCTTAGACATCAGCAACAGCATCAGCTGATATATAGCTTTATCTATAAAAGCCATTTGACAAGAGAGTAATTGCAAACAAACCATTCTTGCTTTGTATACTGAGCTAGTAACAGAACTTTGAGAGGGCTGTATCACTTGTCCTTTCCCTGAGCAAGAATGATTCCACATTCATTCTCTGCAAGCAATTTCTGTTGATAGTGTGAAGCTGACCCTGTATTTTCTTTTTTGCCAAAAATCACACGGTAGTCCCAATCCAGACTGGGGCCACCATGTGTGAGGTGGTTTAAATTTTCACATTCTTCTTCTTCACAATCAGACATCCCATCTCAACAGGTACATTTCAACATTCAAGGAGGGGGAGTTTAAATCTGCCCCTGTGCAGTGATCTCCATCTAGATTAGGAGTTAGGACATTCACTTGTCAGCAAAAAGGAAATGGTGTCAGTTGCACACTGGGTATATAAGGCAACATGTAGTTTAACTATAGTGTTTTACTTTGTTCACTTCTACCTCTTGACCACTCACTGAACTCTAGTCATTCACAGCTGGAAAAAAAAAAGCCTATGTTCTTGAAAGTGCAGTGGCTAATACAAGTATAGGTCAGTTAACAAAACAGATGTGTTCTTGATTATTACTTCTTTAACAGAAACTTTGGTACCAGAGGCAGAAATAACATAGAAAGAATAGAGATAGGTTCCTACACCACAAAAAAGAAAAGTAGTTCAATAAGCTGCAGCATCATTTAATTCAAACCTAGTAATACGCATGTGTGAAAGAAAACTAGGTCACGTAAGCTTTGCATATGTAAAGCAATATATTCTGAACTTTCTAGAGGCCATCTGAAATCTTCCAAAATTCATTCAGGGATGATTTTTTTTCCCACAGGCCTTTACTTTTCTTATGGTTTCTATTTTAGTGGTCAAAAAAAGAGTGGTGGCACCCTTATTTGCCTTACCCTTTTTTCTGTGTTTACACATGCTTAGCAAGAAATTCTAGAGACAGCTGCTGTTTACCTTGTCTCTTATAGGCAGGTGCATACAGCTGCAGTAGAATCCAATTGTTTCCCAGCTCAAACTTTATTGCAATGCTTACTGCAGACATCTGCTGAAACCCAACATGAAAATCCATGTTTCTCCAGTCCTCCTTCATAATCCTCCCAATGCCATGCTGCTAAAAAAATCTTCTAGCTAGACAGAGGACCAGGAGATAAAGCAAGAGCTGAATAGGAGTAAAAAGATATTATAAAAAGGAGCTTCTTTGTCAGAGACTTTGTTAATATATGTGTATTCATTCACTTTCCTACTATCCTGTTTTTCTCCTTCCTTCCCAGATGTTGCTGCTTTCCCACTTTATTGAAATATAGACTATAGGTTCCTTTGGGGCAAGAATCTTTGATCCCTAAATTTCTCTATAAATCCTTATGTACATAATGGTCATGTACGAACAATAATAATAAGACAATGCCATTAGAAAGATAAAAAGGAAGAAAGTTTTATTTGGTAGCCAGTGAGTTTAATTGTTTAAGACATTAGGTAGCTCGGTAATTTTATTTTCCCTATTCTAGATATGTTAGCGCAATTTTTATCCATGCTTACTCAAAAAGGAAGTCCTATTATATTCAACAAGGCTTACTCTCAAGTAAGAACACACACAACTGTTTCCTCCCCTCCCTCCCATTTGGTTGATGAAGCATTGCATAACCTCTTTGCAAAACTAGTTAATCACAATTTTAGTACTCAATGTCAATTGTGATCATTAAGCACTTACTGTGTAAATACCACTGGCTTCTTTAGGTATTTGCTTAAATTTCTGCAATTCGTTAACATGATATTATTTCCCAGCACCAGATTTTGGGAAGAATTGAGGTCCCCTTGTACAGATCTTTCTGCCTGTACTTTAAAGACATTTTTGAGATTCCACACACATACAATCAAAAGAGCAGTATTGCTAGACAGATAGCAAGAGGCGGGAGAGGGGAGAGGACACATTCAGTGAAACACAATGTTAGTTCTAATGGATGGATGATTGTGTTTGGTCTTTTGAAACTTTGAAGTATAGGTAAGTCTTGATCACACAAATTAATAAATCCTAAAGCTGGAGTTAACAATAACCATTACACCCAAATTCTGCAGCTTAGCCCAGGCAATTTTTCAAAAGGTCAGGTTGTGAACCGGAGAAGAGCAGGGAGGTCCACGGCATAGCTTTGTTGCCAGGCATCTCCCGTCTGGATTGTTGCAGGCGTTTATTAGCATTCGTCAGCAGACTCAACAAAGCAAACAAGAAATTCAAGCACGAATAATAAAATGAAAATGCTGCTATATAACCCTTTGTCATTTGGCAAATATGGGACTTTTTAGCTACATTGTTCCTAAACCTGGGTTACTACTTTAATTTTTCTCCACACTGCTGACTGATGTGAGTATGCATGTGTGTTAAATGCAGAGCTCCCTTAACAACTGCAGGGCTGCCATTTAATCTGTTGGTAGATGGACCATTTCCTGTGGGAACTCTAGCTATGACTTCCAGATCCAAATAAATCTCAGATTAAGAATCCAAATGAAACCTGCCTCTGGCAGATAAAAAAAGGTCAAGATGGATATAAACAGTAAAATTATAAATTATCTAGGTGTTGCATGTCAACTTGGATGCACAGGGGTTTCTTTGTGTGTTGTTTACATTTTCTTGCAGTATCACAACGACACAAGTTATCTGTCAAATGTCACACTTTCATCATATTGGAGGCATCATTAAAACTGTTTGGCTAAGGACCTTGAAGTGTTTAAGCAGTAGCTCAAAAGTATATTTGTGCAAAGTAGAAGAATAAATTTACATATCAGCAGCAGCTCATAAGGGATGAGTAAATATTCTGTTTATCTCTCAGTGTAATTCAGGTTAGTTTAAATACAAGGGTTCAGGATATCATTACAATCTATATGGATTTATTACATAATTTCCAAACACAGTGGTTGGGGGAGTTTTACTGAGGCAAGTTAAGTTGTCTACAGCAGTTTTTTTTTTAAAGTAATGTTTCCATAATATGTGTGTGTGTGAGAGACAGCTTGTATTTATAAATATATTTTGTTACTGTGAACACAGCAGATCATGTAATATTGGCTCTCATCAATTATCCAAATCCTAATTATCCAAATTTCCTATTTATCTGGTGCAAGGTCATATCTGTGTACACCCTTTAATTAGACAGAAATCCTCTCTGTCAGCCAAATGTATTCATGTATTAACGCTGTTATGACAGATTTAGGATTTGACAAGTGCTTATGTGTGTGCACCCACATAAACATCACATTAATGTTAAAATATTATATGTTTTAAGATATTTGTTTTACTTTTTAAGCATGTGTCATAATAAAGGTAAGTCCACTTTAGGTAATAATGAGCCGATCTACATGATTCTCAATCAAATTATTCTATTAATCACGTGGGCAAAATCTTTGATCCTCCTCTCATCTCTGATGCATTTCCTCTGGGGGGCATGAACTGGTTTTTAATGAAAATTTTGTTATGTCTTTGCTCATCCTACCTGCAGTCATGCTGGAGTGATCTAAATGTAAGCTTTATACTTCTTGACAATGTTTTATCATCATTGAAGGTTTATAAGCAAAACAATTACCAGATGTTTGTACTGCATGTGATAATTTCCTTAAGCCTTATTTGGAAGCACACAGAATACATAACAATTCCCAAAAATGTTTGACACTGGCCGTGCAAAGCCACTGCATTTCATCCAGACTCAGTCATGGATGGCTCAGACACACTGGGATCAATGACTATTTTGCTAATTGTATTTAATTTCTCTCCATGGTTTCAATAGGGCTACTGCAAGAGCTATTAAATGTGTATCCAACTGACTCAGAACAGTACATTCCCAAATAATATTTAAGGTAAAAAAAGCATAGCTTTAAAAATGTCAACTTGCCTTTAAGAATAAAATGTGGAACTTTAGGTGTTTCTTCCTTTCTTTCTCTTTTACTGCATTTTTTTAAAAAGAAACAATGATTTACATGAAGAGAAATAGACCAGAGCCATTACCATTGCTCATGTAGGACAGAAGCTTTGTTTTCACAGTAGATCTTGAAAGGAAAGATGAAAGAGAAAGGAGTTCCAAATGGGAATGTGTTTGCACTTCCACGTATTATGATCAATTTCTACTAGTGAAACACTGAGCTCTTTCTTTTCAGTATGTTTTAAAGGTTTTTAACACATAAATCTCAAAAGAGAGCTACTGCGTTGTTTCTGGGTGGAATTTAACGAGCTGGGTGCTAAAAGGTGTCTTACTCTTCACAATACAGCACAGGATTCAACTTGAGGGTAGGAAATAAATGAAAACTGAGTGGCAGGGGTGCAACTCTGGAAGGAAGATATTGAATGCAGAAAAAAAAATCATGAACTAAACATTACTGAGTGTAATTTTTAAAAATACCACAGCACCTAACAGTTTACTGTGGCATGTGTTCATGGACCAGATGACATCTGAAACAGAAGGCTCTATTTCACTATGTCACAACAATGAAATCCTAACCATTACTGCCAGCACTACCATTAGAAAGAGTAAAGTGGGCCCCTCAGCAGCAGCAGATCCAATATGTCATGAAAAGGCAGCCAACTGTGAATTCTTTACTTTGTCATTGTGTTGAGGGCAGAAATCTGTTGGATAGTCTATCTCATGTGCCAAATTAACTTTACTTCTTATGAAGTGGACCTATGCTGTTGTTTGTAGATATGCCCAGAAGCAACCGATATGGCTGTTAGTTTCATAATTTTATGCAGTTCTATGAGACTTGAATTGTACAGATGAGAAACACAAGATTGCTATAAAGGGGAAAGGACACTTACATAACTTGTAAGCAAGTTGTGTCTTGCTTTGTCAGCCTGGGTAAACACTTTTGACTCGCATCAACCTTAGTCAGGATGGCCAATGGTCAGGAATAATGAGAACTGTAGTCCAAGATGGCTGGGGCAACTAAGGTGGATGAAGGCTACTGCAAAGAGTTAACCTGCTGCAGAGGAAGGGTTTCAGTGGAAATGCTACAACATAAGGGATGCTGTAGCATCAGGGTTAATGGTGTAGATCTTTATTATCTACAGAATTTGTCATGTCACTCAGATCAATTGAGATGGCTATTCAGACAGGCAACAACTGGAAGAATCAGAATGTCAACATGATACAACCTGCCTGTATGATCAGTTGCTTTTGCCAGGAGGTGTCCAAGACCTCCTTCCCAAGAAGGACTATCTGTTGGTCACACCATTGTTACATGGCTGTCTGTTAAGGATACATGATAGGACCTTCTTCTTGGCTGCTCCCAGACTGTAGAATTTTCTTCCACAGGAGGCTAGGCTGATCCCCTCTCTACTCTCCTTCCACCATTAGGTAAAGATTTTTTTTTTTCAGTTATATAGCTTATTGGTGACTACAAGCTGTGCACAAAGGTCTTTTAATGGGTGCGTATGTATACAATAATCTTACTCTTATGTTTTTAAATGCTTTTATACTGTTTTAAATTAGAGGTGTTTTAGGAGACTAGTTTCTTTTATTTTTTTTAAGCTTAAAAAGTCACCACTTATTTTAGCTGCATTTTATCTTAATTTATTCTGTTGAGCTGCTTTGGGTCCCATGTTGGAGAAAAGGTGGGATATTAAAATAAATGCATGCATACATGCAAACATAAGCAAGAAAGCAAGCATCAGTGGTGGCAAGAGCAAACAGCAGTAGGAGAAGGGGATGGGCTGTATCTAGAGCTGGGCACTGCTTCAATGTTGGGCTTCAAGGGGGTTCTTGGAGGCCTGGGACTGTGCACGGAATGGGAAGAGAAAATATCTGGATGGAAAGTCACTGGCAATCTCCTAAGCCACTTTTCTCATAATCTCCTGTCTTCAAGCATTCCCTCCCCACAAAGCTTGGCATCAAAGTGACAGGCAGCTCTGGATAGAAACTTTCTCTGTTGAAATACATGTGCCGAGTGATCCTTATGTTGACAAAATATTATGTCACCCAGTCTCAATAGGATTCCAGCCACTTCTTACTTCTTTCCAACTTGCCAAGCATCACATTTTTTTTTCCAGTGAGTCATGTCTTATGATCTGTCCAAAGTACAACAGTCTCAGCTTAGTAATTTTAGCTTCTAGGGAGAATTTAGCCTTGATTTGATCTAGGGCTCATTTATTTGTCTTTTTGACAGTCTATGGTAGCCACAGAACTCTCCTCCAGCACCACATTTCAAACAAGCTGATTCTTTCTTCATCAGCTTTTATCCCTATCCAGCTGTCTATTGAACAATAGCAACAATTAAGTGCCTCTTCGTCTTTGCACTTCCATTCAGTGTCATATGGCTAAGATGAAGAAAGTGCAGAGGTAAAGAGGATGAATTTTTTTGTTCACTGTAAGCTCTATTTACTTCTAGTACTCCAAAAAAAAAAATGTTTCGGATGAGAATTCTTTAATTCTAAGAACATGTCTTTTGTATTAAGTTCTATGTGGTAGAATCTGGGATTCTAGTAAAAAAAATGAAGTACTGTAGAGCCTCAAGTTTGTGCATCCCTGCTTTAATGCAAATATACCAAAGCTCCACTGGCAAGAATAGAGGAAAAGATTTGTAAAGTGAAGTACTGTTTAGAATGTAGAAGTGCATTATACCACATTATTCCTGGCTCATTACAATGAAAGGCACCCTGTCATCAACAGAATTTCAATGTACAACCAATTAATATGTTAGAAGAAAAATTACTTTTAACTTCACCTCAAAAATTATAGGAATAAAAGTATGAATTCCCAATGGTCTGCAGACTGTATGTATGGAAAAAGAACCAGACAAACTAAAAGATTGTCCTAGTATTCATTTCATAATTGCATAGGCCTTGGCATTGGCTCTTTTAAAGAATTAACCTTTTGAACTCTTTCTTAGGGTATAGTGACCCCTAAAGGTACTGAAGTTGAACTGGTTGTAGAGGTCCTTGAAAGATAAGGATCTGAAGTTTGGAAGGAGATCAGAGTGGCCCCTATGTCTTTGAAATACACTTCGACTTCCAAATAAGATTTAAATACATACATACATACATAAGCGTAAGCCATCCTTTAAGAGAAAGCTTCTGTGCTATTTAACACTAACATACCTCCACAACCCTGTTCAAATGTTTGACTGAACCTATGAGGGCTCTGTCTTACTGGGACTCATTCACATCACATAGTTATATTGCTATTATTCCACTTTAAGTTCCATGGTTCCATCCTATGGAATCCTGGGATTGGCAATTTAGGGAGGAACATTTAGGATTCCTATCAGAGTGCTCTAATGCTTCATGAAACTACAAATCCCAGAATTCCATAGGATGGAACCATGGCAATTAAAGTAGACAAATAGTACTATATTTATGTAGTGTCAATGGGCCTGGGGTCCCCAGTAACCTGGTACATGTTTTTTCTTTGCATTCAAATGTACCTGGAATGATTGTCTCTGCAGAACTCCTTGCCCTGTGCGTAAAGACTGAGGACTGAGCCAATAAGGGTGGGAGTTCATGAGGACAGAGGAGTAAAACCACCATGCCACTCTACAACAGTGATGAGCAATGTGTGGCCCTCTAGCTCTTGTTGGGCTACAATTCCCAGCATTCCTCACTAATAACTATCTTTCTGGGGCTGATGGGATTTGTAGTCCAACACTACTTGGAGGGCCACAAATTGCTCAACCCTAGTTTACCAGTATTAGTACCCTCAAATTCCCAAACAGGGACTCTGCATCTTCATTCGCATACTTCAAGGCATAAGATATGCATCGGAATATAGCTTACGGCCCAATTCCATGAGCTATTACTGTATTTAAGGTAAGAGAATACAAGAGCCATTTCCACACCTTATTTAATCCCATTGTCCTCCAGCTGCAATCCCGGCAGTTCCTTTGCCAGGAAGGGAGTGTGACAGGAATGCTTCCCTCTGCACCCGGCCGGCTCCCTGCGGAAGGGAGTGCGAGAGACACGCACCTGCTTTCTACAGCACAGCCAGGCTCTTTCCCATGCTGTGCTGGGGAAGGAAGTGCATCCATTGCACTTCCTGCCCTTCTGCATGGCCAGGAAGGACGGGAGTGTTGCATGATCGCAGTCACTTAATGGACTTATTCCATTAAGTGAATATCCTGCAATCGCAATGGGTGGTGGCAGGATAGCAGCAGAGCCACGATGATGTCATGCAAAAGCACGACCCACGGACTGCTGCCATCCTGTCTCCATCGCAGAACTGTGACACCATGTGGAAATGGCTGTAGTCAGGAGGTGAAAGAACTATGCAGCTGCAATTGGCAATTGACAAAGCTGTGGCCCTCTCATGCTACAGAATTATAGCACTATTATTCCCTTTTACCAGCCAGGATTCCACCCTATACATTCCTGGGATTTGCAGTTTAGAATTTAGAATTGTCAGCCACAGACCCTTAGTGCCTCACCAACCACCAATCCCTAGATTCCATATTGCAGTCCAAGTGGAATAACAGTGCTATAACTGTGTAGTGTAAAAGAGTCCCAGGTCTCAACCTTTCTCCTTCACACACTTTCACCCTGCTCTCCCTTCATGTTAAGAGAAGTACCAAGCTCTAGGCACACTTGGTTTTCTGCATTACCTGAAACGCAGAGATCCCAACAACAAAAAATTCACAGCTACCAAAATTGGCAACTGTATTCAACAAAAAGGCCTTCTTTATATATACAGTCTCCACAGAGAGTGAAATGTTGCTGGTGTGGTGATGGTGGCGTCAGAGGGTTACGTATCAGCACTTGGATATATACACTGGGGTACAGACAGCTGACCATGTGGGAGGCAAAGTATGAGTCCACACAGGATTAGTACTGAAATCAGAGGAAGAAGAGGGGCAGCCTCACAAGATGAGTATGACATAGTATGACAGACGGCCAACAGAAAGCCAGGATCTGAATAGAGAAATTACTTCTAGAGAGAGATTACAACAAATGGGTAAACAGACTAACAACTGGGAAAGTAACAGGGATACTGATAGACTAAGGCAAGGACAGACAGAGGGCCAAGGAGACCATGGAGCCAAGAGACAAACTGACTGAAAGTTACACATGAACCAGGGTTAGGAAGCCACATAAACAAGGCTGAAATCTGACCTGTAACACACACACACACACACACACACACACAAAGTTTATTCTCTCTCTCTCTCTCTCACACACACACACACACACACTATTTAACCATCCATCTATCCTATAGATGTTTCTGTTTAGGAGGAACCAATGGGCAGCCAACTGGGATTGGGGACAGACTGGTTTTTAAAGGCTAGGAATCTTCTGATCTGTTCTTTCTGTTGATCCTTGGGCCAAACCAGTCAAGGCTGTGGGAGAGATAACAAATACTACCTGTTCCTCTTCTTCTTCTACACCACAAACTTGACCATTGTGCCACAAGGGGCCACAGCGCATGGTTGAAGGTGCTCTTGGTTTCAAACAGTGGCCGCTCTTACCACTGTCAGAACCTAGTCTCAAATGCCCCAAGCCTCACGTTCATTTTTGCTGCAATTTTATGTTTGAAGAATTCTTCTTTCTCTGGTATCACATCCCATTTAATTTGAATGGCACATGCTTATTATGTAAAACAAAAACAAAACAGATGCCTGCTCTGGCTACTGGTGTTCTTCTGTTTTGCAAGGGATTAGTAATGGGGAGCAAAATACTAGAACGGCTGAACAGGGAAAGTTACCTCTCCTCCACACACACAATTTCTAAAGCTTGAAATTTAAAGCTGCTTGAGCAGCCAAATCTTAATATTTCTTCCTCTAAAGTGATGCAGGGTAGGAAAGATTTCTGTTCATAATTTTGATTGAAGGACATGTTCAGAGGAAATGACTAAGGCTGTCTGATAGTAATGGAGAGGATGAATGAGAAAACTGGTAACATTGCATTTGCTTTTATTTGGACATATAATTCATTAGGTCTTTGGATCTTAAAGAGAAATGGTGATAGTATAGTTAACAGTGAATCACATCTCAAGTCCACCTCTCATGAATCACCAAAACATTCCAGTGCTTGAAAAACTGATGTTGTTTTCAGTTCCCTCTGGAAATACATAGTTTTAAACTATTTTACTTATGCACAATATTTTGAAGAGATAGAAAGAAGAAAAAACCTTGTAAAATCCCCATGCATTCCACTAATAACTACTTCATGGGATAGAAAAGACACAAGAACATATGAAAAGTCAACATATGAAGACTTCACACTACACAATTATACCACTATTATTCTACTTTAACTGGCATGGTTCCATCCTGTGGCATCCTGGAGTTTGTAGACTGGTGAGGCACTAGAGCTCTCTAAGAATACTAAACCTCTCTTCTTAAATTGCAAATCCCTGGATTCCACAGGATGATGCCATAGCAATTAAAGTGGAATCATAGTGCTGTAACTCTGTAGCCCCTCTCTATAAGATGAAAGGTTTACCTACCCTAGCATTCTGTTCCTACAGTTGCCAACCAGACGTCTGCAGGAAGCCTACAAACAGAACATAAGTGCAACCTTACCCTCCCATTTTGCTCCCCAGCAACTGTCATGAGTATAACACAGGCCGCCGCTTGCTTCCCCTCAACTATATGGGGACAAACATCCATGGCCCTCTTAGCTCAGATGTAACTTGCTGTGTGGAAGGGGGAAGTTAGATGCATATATGCTTCATTCTGTAGCTACTACAGGTCTTGATTCTCTTCCATGCATGCATAGCTAGAAGGAGTCGTGCTGCCTAAGTGCTCATGCAGTGCCTAACCATTAACACAGCACTGAATAGTGCTGCAAGCTGGCAAAATACATCTAAGCTCTAATTTGCATACAACATAGGATTCACATGTAACAGAATTTGATCTGAACATTATGCCTGTACTGTTCTCAGTGGGCAAGAGCATACTACTAGCGTTCTGTTGTGCAAACGGCGCATTTGTTCCTCTCCCTAGATATGTTACCATTGTCACCAACTGGTTGTGAAACCATTGTGCAAGCAACTGCAGAATGGGTTGCACAACAAGTTGCACATACTGGCATCCGCCCTCATGGATAGTGCAGGGCCAGGAAACTGTGAGCACAATGTCTTTCAGACTAGCGGGATATCAGTGTTGGATACTAGCTGTGTTGGCCCCACAGAACAATGAAAGAGTTAGAAGAAACACGCTTGCAGTTAACATTACTTGCCTACCACCAAGAACAAATGCATTCCAGGCAATGCATTTCATTGGCATAGTCCCTCGGGTTATGTATCAATGTCTCCAAACTCTTTGCCTTTTGACCAGTCCTCCATCTGTATTTTTGAGCTTGTTTGATCTGGCAAGGACTCCATGTCTTGCTCTAAGACGTGAGAGTTAAAATAAAGTCAACTCTGGATAAATAAATTTAAAACAATACATCAGAACACACCTATACCTTGCCCTTATTTGTCAGAGAATTTACAAGACAAATGGCTCAAAAAATATTTACACTAGGACAATAAAACCTGTTTATTTTTACAGGTGATGTTAAATTGACTTTCATAGAAAAGGATTTTTTTGTTCACACTTTTTATTTAGAGAGTGATCTTTCCTTCATATTCTCCGTTGCATTTAATAGTGGTCCTGAGAAATGTATTAATTCTCAAAGCCTGACCCCGACAACAGTTGCTATAAAACAGATCGAGTAGGCCCAGTAAAGCAACTAGGATTCCTCCCTCACCCTCGCTTTGCAGTAGGTATAAAAGTGAACATTTTATTCTTCTCAGGACAATCCTTAGGCATATATGAAAAAAAAAATCACAAAGAAAAATTTCTTACAGTGTTTTCAGACTCATAGTCATACTAAGGTACATAAACTACCGCATTAATAAGTTCAACATGTAAAATAGTTAATGGAGAACTCCAATTGATACCACTGTGTTACAAGCGTTAGTACCACAAGAACAAAGCACTACTTCTTAGGAAAACCACAACAGTAAAATAAGAGAGCACACATCCTGCTTGGGCACATGCTAAATTAATTCACACGTTGATTTTCAGAAAATGTATATATGGCCAAGAATGAAAACACATGCATTCTGCGCTTGTTTCAATTCTAGCAGTCCACGATGAAAGTAAGACCAGCAATTTCTTTCTCCTTCAAGAACGGAAGGAGATGGGATTACCCCAAACCTGGCACCTGAGTTCCTTACAAATGCCCCCAAATGAAGCCGTAACTTTGCCTTTTTTCAGTTCTGTGTAACTGTGTTGACTGGGGGTTTGGAATTTTTTTTTTCTAAGTTCCTCATTTACTTTTGGATTAGCTGAAAAGATAGAGGGTTATTATTAATATGAAAGAAATGTGTTTTAAGTCAATGAAGCCTTTTCCCTACATATTACACAAAAAGGTCCATAATAATTGCAGTATTTTAATAAGGTATTCATATAGCAAGAGATGAAGAAAATACAGTCTTTAATAACCTCTGGAGTATTTTAAAACATGTCTCAGGGCCTTAATGTGCCTAGTAATATACTATTTAAAACCACAGTTTTATCCCTGCACAATATACAGTCATACTTCCTCGCCATTTACCCAGCTAATGAATGCCAGCAATTAGTAAAATGTAATCCCACTGCACAATCAGTTTAATGCTTTTAGCACTCAGAAAAGTAAACACCAAATTAATACTGCTCAAGCCATATCAGATCCTACTTGGAAGCAAGCAATTATAGTTCAGCTCCTCAGGTGTAATTAAATGATTGGAATGATTTAGTTCCATAAATGCAAGTTAATTCATAAGCAAGCAACAAATATACTGGGAGTAATTACAAGAAACATTGGCAGTCTAAGCAGGGCATGCTCTTTTATACACCTGGTATAGGAAAATGCTGCCCTCTCCTGGACATATCCTGTGACTATCCACTGAAACAGTCACAGGGATTTGAGGAATGAATGACAACAGGCAAGGTGGGAATACCTGAGAACCTTTGGCGGTTAAAAGTCATTCTTGCATTTTGCATACACAGCCACCATGCAGTGCAGGAGCCACAGTGAGAATTGCCTTCTTTCTAAATCATCACTGTTCACAGACTTGCAGGATTAAAATATACTAATCCAAAACTGACAATGTGTTCTTTCTGCACAGACATATTACCTACCTTAGGGGTGGGGAACATTTACAGTAGCACTTATAAAAACTCTGCAAAAATGACGTTTATATAGTCTATACAGAATCTTCCTCAAAATGTCTATCCACACAGAAATACCTAGTTACTATACGTGACAATGTGTACCTATTGTACACTTTTCCCTATACAGAGCTCATATCCTTTCTATACTGTAATCTAAAAAACAAAACAGAAAAAAAACCTATCTAAGCAATCCTAAAAAACTTTGAGCCTGTTTGATGAACAGGAGCTATAAAACATTACTCTGTTACACTATTTCTCGTTTTATTTCTAAATATTATTTCTATCTTAACAAAATCAGCAGATACATAAAATATACAGCTTTAACATCCCAAAAAACACACTAAACAAAGTATCCAGTGCTGATAGCAGTGCAACTGTAATTTAAATGAAACATTACTGCTTTGCTCAAAAAACAAAACAAAAAAACTAAAGAGTGTTTTAAGAATGATGGATAATTTTACATTATGTAAATTACACAAATACACCTATATTACCTACAGAAAACTGGTAAGTTACGTTTTGTACAAGAGAGACCCATTCATCCCAAGAACTAATTTTCAAACAATAAATGCTTAATACGATTTTAATTGCACTCAAAGCTCAATGCAATTCTTGAAACTAGTAATTTCTGACAGACAGTGCAGTTCTATGCACCTCTATTCATTGTGTTCGATACGGCTTACTCTCATATTGGTATAGAATTGCAGCCTATTTATTGCTCCTGCTGCTGTGAGACCAAGTCCTATTCGACCTGATGGGACACTTTTGAGTAGACTTGGAAAGAAGTGTGCTGCAACTTTATTTCAATGGGACGTGTGTGAGTCGTTCATGTGGATCGGGACTATGTAGTAGTGATAATGCTGATTAAATACTGTCATTTCGCATGGACATAAACAGCATACCATACATCAAAAAGATAATAAATAGTTATCGTCAGCACTTACATTTTCTGCAGTACTGCAGTAAAGTGAAAACAAAAACAGATTAATACAATTCAATACAATACAAATACACAGCTCATCTGAATATAACCGCTAATGCACTGGTGTTTTTAGAAGTTTTAGGCAAAACAAGGACACAGACATGCTACAACATACCATTCTCAAACACACAGATGTTAATCAAATTACTATTTTAATAACCAATAACAGAGTCACAACTCTGAACTTTTAAGGATGTGTATCTGTCACCCTTCATATTACTGAGTCGGTTTTTGGTAACAAAATACACTTATCTCATTAATATTTAAATGCCGTTAAACAAGCAAAGAGATTGGATAAATAACTGCACTCATACTACACCCCTTGTAGGTATGAATTCAATTATTTTATTAGAAGACATATTACTAATTTTAAAATGTACAGCACATTTGCTTTGCCCTTTAATGTCATGGTATTATTTTTCTATTCAAATCTTGTACACTGTAAGTTAATTGCTTTTGGAAACTACTTATTATTCATGTAAAAATTAATGTGCCAATGTGTTTAAATCCTTTTAAATGACCATTCATGCATCCTTCTCCTTTAAGTACCAAAGAAATCTGTCAAAAATATCAGTGCAAGATGGTCTTAAAGAAAGTTTTAATAAAGATTTTTTTTCTGCTAACATAAGATTTTCATTTTCACCAACTTTACTTGAATTCCATTAATTTTTTAAGCTGCTTTTAATAAATTCACCAAGTAAAATTTTTTAGGCTCCATAGTCTGTCATTTGTGTTCCAGCTGACTCTATGAATATTAATAACAGTGTTATCCTGATTAAATAGGCTTCATATGAAATCCCTGTGAATCCTATAGCTCAGACATCTCATTTTTCTAACTCTTTATGAATTTGGATTCAGACATTAAACTGGAAGAAATCTTTAAAAACAGATCTAGTAGTACATTTGTGTATTCTTAAGCAAAAATGAGGTCTTTGCATAATTCAAACAATTAAAAGAAACACATCTACATTTTAGGTTTCAGACTATCTGTAAATACACAACATATTCAATTCTAATGGAAACGTCAGTGTTTTCTAGAACAAAGGACTCGACAGCTACTGTAAAGTAACACTAATAACTGTCCTTAGAATCACCTTACACAAAAGACTGTATGATATTAAATCACTGGTCATTTGCAGATAGAAACACATGGCTAACTAGAGAATGTTCCAAATATATACACAATCACCTGCATTTGTTTCAAAACCCACAGTTAATGCAAGTATCCTTATTTTCTTGTTGCAACATTTATTAAATTAAATTAACATAGCACTTCTCAAAACCTAATTTAGTACAATTTCTTCAGCCTTTTCAGGCTGTAATATGCATATACACTGGTATTCTGGTGTCTACATTTTAAGTCTTCCATTACAATTCTTATGTGTTTACTTTGAAATAAGACCTGTTCTAATACTATAGAGTTGGGTAACTGAGGTGCTCTAGATTGTTTTGGACTGCAGTTTCCATAGTCCCACACTATAGAGTATGCTCGCTGGGGCTCAAAGGAATAATAGGGCAACAATATATGGAGGGCCACAACTTCCCACTCTGTTATATTGGGATCACATCCAAGTACTGTATCCTATAAATCTGAAAGTCACTGCCTCTATCGAAAAAGAGTATAAAGGTAACTGTGAGTGAACCAGTGATAACTTCTGCAGAGCCATTCACTACAGGTAATATGAAAGCTATGGTGACACATGTCTTGACTACCTTCCATTTGGATCACTGTAACTCAATCTTAGTGTGGCTTCCTTTGGAAAGTGTTCAGTGGATCCAAAATGCTGCAGCAAGGCTGATGACTGGGGTTGGTTATAGGGAGCTTATGACTCCATTTATGTGTTGAAACAGCTTCACTGGTTATTGGTCCATTTCTGAACAGAATTCAGTGCTGATTATGACCTTTAAAGCCCTAAATGACTTTGGTCCAGATGATAAGGATTAAATCTCCCTATATGAGTCTGCCTGAGTTGTAAGTTCCAGACAAGACAGAGGTGCAGCATTGTAAAAACATAATATTAAAAATAAATTTCCAAAGGCTTGCTGGAAGGAAAAGGTCTTAATCTGCCACCGAAAGGACAACTAAGGAGCCATTTGAGCTTCCCCAGGGAGAGAATTCCAAAATGTGGGAGGAGCCACAGATAAGGTCTTCTCCTGTGTTCCCACCGACTGTGTCTGTGAAAACAGCAAGACACAGAGAAGTACCTCTCATGCAGATCTTAAAAATCAGGCAGCCTCATATGGAAAGATATGGCTGTTCAAATAGCCCGGGTCTCAGCTCTATAGAGCTTTACAGGTAAACAGCAGCACTTGGAGTTGTGCCTGGAAATTCATTGGCAGCCAGTGGAGCTGTTTCAACTAGCTGTTTCGCTGTATCCTCTAAGCTAGTCTGATGCCCACTACTTCAGGGGAGGACTCTGTCCCATCAGCAGTGTTGGAATAATATTTGACTACCAGTCCATTCAGCTTCTAAGCTTCTAAGAATTAAGAGGGCATTATTGTGTCATTCACCTCAAACCACAAAATGTCTCCACCAGCCCTGTAAGTCATGTTGTTCTTAAAGGAATCCAGATATACTGTAGGTAGAAAGATCATAGGATGTCTAATACCTGTACATTTCTGGACTGCCTAACTATTTTGTATCCTTAGCAACTGATGTGAATAATCTCCTAGATGAAGAAATCTATGGCAAAACAGTCTGAGGCTGTAGAAAGGTAGCATTCTAAACTGAAGCACAGCCCAGATGTGAGAGGGCAGTAAGTAAGAACAGAAAGTGAATGAGGTTCAGAAAGCAAGATCATGTGGTTACATACCAAGGTCCTGTACTCACTGTGTTCATCTTGAATAAAAAATTTCAATGTGTATTAGCAGGGATTAATTTTGTAAATGCAAATGTTCCAGGCCACTGAAAGTAAAGAAACCAAAACTACCCAGCTTCTCTGCAGGTGGGCATTCCTTCCCTTGTTCTTTAAAACACGTTGCATGGGATGGCAAGAGCAAAGAGAGATGGTAGTCAAACAAAGAACAAATAAACAAAAGTGGGGCTTGAGAGACTACAGACCACAGGTGGGCAAGAAGGGAACCTACCATCTGTCTCCCACCTCCCTCAAATTAGATTTTAAAAATGACAAATCACATTCCTTCAAGAAGTGCTGTTTTTACACTGCTTTGCATTTTTTTAAAAATGAAAGCAGAATAGGGGTGCAAGGATTGAATTTTTTTAAAAAAAGTAGGTGGGGAGAAGGTTTAAAAGAGAAGTGGGGGGTACAGCATCCAGTAGTAGGTCTGGGAGCCATTGGGGAAAGAAATTGGACCCCAGATCTAAGCTGCCCACCAGTGGCATATATGGTAAAACAGGAAAGTCTTTGCATCCAAAGGAATAAGTACACTTTAAAAGTTTAAAGCAGAAACCACAGTAAACTGCACTAGACACTGGCCCTTTTCACACGCGGGGGAGAAATGGGGCAGCGCATGCGGAAACGGAGCTTACCTGAATCCGGGTAACTCCGTTGCTCCGAGGAGCAGTGCGCGTTCGCTGCTCCACACTCCAGAGGCGTCTGGCGGCGCCCGGCGCCGCCCAAAATGGCGCCTTCTGGCTTCTGGAGGCTCTCCGCCAACCGGAGAAGCTCACCAGCCGGAAGCCCACCCCCCGGCAGCTCTGCAGGCATGCGCTTGCAAATCTACACTGGGCGCTGCGACGGGGTAGAACGCTCGTGTTTAATAAAAACCACATGAAATGTGGTTTTTAAAAAACACGCAGTGCCACCCCTTATGGCCACATCAGGGCGGTCTGAGGTGTGGAACCTCAAATTTTAAACTGACTCTGCGCACTCCAAGGCGTAAACGACCTCCGGTCGAGGTCGTGCAGCGCCGTGTTATTTACCCCGTGTGGAAAGGGCCACTGTTTACATGATTGTCCAATCTGTTAATTCCTGGCTGAGCAGAACCATTCCAGAGTACTAAGCCATTTCAGCCATTTCTTTAGCATATACACACTGCAGCTACGCTGTGACTGTATTAGATCAAGGAGGATGTTAACATGGGCCAAACTAGTTACATCAGTCCACAGCCTACTAATCGCTGAAATGGTTCTTTCACTGTGATTTCAGCCAGGGGTAAATTCAGACTAGCACCCTTTCAAGGAGGAGTCTAATCTGGCTTTAACTCTATGCCCTCCATTGACATACTGACACCCCCACCACTACCACACACATATTTGGGGAAAAAACTATAATGGGCCCGAATCTGTATTGGGAGGACTGGAGGCAAGAGGCAGGCAACAGAGGAGTTTTAGCATCTATGGCAGAGTTCTGGGGTGTGCAGCTATCCTAAGTGCCAGAGTAACGCAGCAACAGGTTGCCAGGTAACTAGAATGGCTGCTCAAGAGAGAAACCCAGCTCATTAGTGTGAGGGAGGGGCTGGGGGCTCAAGAGGAGAATGTATATAAAAGGCACACACTGATTGGTTTTAGCAGTCCTTCTGCCAGTGAGAGCTCTGGAATAAAGTTCCTTAGTCAGCTGGGGGGAGGCTGAGTGTGAGGGTTTGCTTCTCAGAGAAAGCTCTGAGATTGAGTGAGAGAGAGAGATATCCAGCCATTTACTTGTTCTCATAAGGTAGTTTGCAATAATCCAAGCAGTTGCTCATTCACGTGCACTGCAACAGGCCAGCTTAGAAGTTGGTTGTTGTGCCGGCAGAGGTCTATCTCCTACTCCAAAAACTGGAATGGTCAATTATTGGTTGCAGGGTACTCTGGGACCAGTCACACTGTACCCATCATCCACATAAGTATGCTACTGGAGCTTCAAACTCTGTTGACATTGAATAGACTCTTGTATTTAAACTTAGGAAAGCTTGAACAGGAATGTTGAAAGACAGATAAAGATGGTAAACTGCAAACTGCATCTGTCTGTTTGGAATTCATGAATTCTTCCCCAAAATCTTGTTCAGAATTGGAGGATTCTGAAATGCTTCTCCATTTCTATACAAGTTTCTGTATGAATGTGAATGTTTATCATTTGAGGACTAATTATTTGCATGCAGTGAGAACACTTTGTTGTTGTTATTGTTGTGAGCCTTCATGTCATTTCTAATTTACGGTTACCCTAAGACAAACCTATGTTTCCTGTGTGAGAGAGCTGTGAGTGTGTGATGTTCCCAAGGTCACCCAGTGGGTTTCCATGGCTGAGTGCAGAACTAAACCCTGATCTCGAGGGTTGTAGTCCAATGCTCAAACACTATACCATGCTGGTTATCACTTTCTTACATAACGTCAAATACTATGCCTATTAAGTGGAATCAGTTCCCACATTCTGCCATTTCATTCACATATTCATTCATTTTTAGTGTTGTGATGATGATTCAGATAAGGTGCCTTACATTTGTAAAGTAGTCTGGTAAGAGAGTGAAAGTTGATCAGTTCATTCTTATTTCTCCCTGTCAGAAATTGCAGAAGAGTATGTTTGGAGAACTAGGTCAACCTTCTCTAGTACCAAAATGACACATCTTTCATCATTGTTCTGAGGCATCTTAATCCCATTGACCACTAACCAATAGAGTGACTCCACTGAAGGGTCCCTCTTTCTGTTGTAGCCAACCCATATGCCCCCAAAACCTCTTCTAGAAGGCTAAGAAACTCTCTAGAGCTAGTTTGCAGCTGACACAGAGAGATGCAAAGAAGACAGAAATAGGAGAAAACAACAGAGTCCTAGTAGTCAGGCAACATTGGATTTAGGCCACTAAGGCTTTAGAACTCAACACACTGCCATCATGATTCAAAAGAGAAAGAACGAGATTCATGCAAAATACTCAACACCGTTTCAAGGAGGAATGAAATTTTTTCTTCCCACTGAGTGAGACTATAAGACTTTTTAGATATTTTTGATGATTTTTCACATTTCAGGGTGCTTTTTTGCCCCCTCCCCAAAAATCAGAAAGGGTGTAACATACTTTGGAGACCAAACCCCAAAATTGGTCTGTACTGTTTAGTGTCACAAGCTGAAGTTTAATGGAAAAAAGATAAAAGAAATGAAAGTACTGCATTCTGTTTTGATGGCTGGTATTAAAGTGGTCAGATCACATGGACAGCATTCAAAAGTAGCAACCTTGGGTCAAACTGTGGTTAATCTTAACCACGGTTCGCTGGAACAAACCAACTTCAGAAACTATGATCTGAAGCTGGCTGGTTTCAACAAGCTATAGTTAAGGTCAATATTTGGTTGATCAGGTTTGGATTACAAAGCAAACCACAGTTAATAATTAGTTGGAAATTGGTTGGAAAACTGTGCTGCAAGAGTTGTCATCAGTGGCTGTGCTTCAGAATGGAAGGAGGTCTCAAGTGGAGGGCCATAGGATTCTGTTGTGGGGTTGACACTCTTCAAGATTTTCATCATTGATTTAGATTTTGGAGTAGAAGGAATCCTTATCAAATTTGCAGATGATGGGGGACAACTGGGAGGGGTAGCTAACATACTAGAAGACTAGGAACAGAAGGACCCTGATAGACTAGAAAACTTGTTGAATGAAATTCCACAAAGACAGATGCAAAACTCTACGTTTGGTCCACAAAAAAACAAAGGCACAGGTATAGGATGTGGGACACTTGGCTCAGCAATACAACATGTGAAAAAGACCTTGGCATTATTGTTGATGATACATTGAACATGAGCCAGCAGTGTGATGGTACCGCAAAGAAGGCATATGCTCTCTTAGTCTGCTTTAATAGAGCTATAGTTTCCAACTCATGAAAGGTAGCAGTCTCACTATATTATGTGCTGGTCAGGCCTCATCTGGAGTACTACATTCAGTTCTAGGTGCCTCGTTTTAAGAAGGATATAGATAAGTTGGAGTGGGTTCATCATTCAGAGAAGGACAATGAAGTTAGTAAGATAGAACAAAACATATGAGAAGTTGAAGTTGCTAGGCACATTCAGCTTGGCGAAGAGAAAACTAAGGAGTGACATGATCACACTCTTTTAGTACTTTAAGGGCTGACATAAAGAAGAGGATGCAGGCTTGTTTTCTGCTGCCTCAGAGGGTAGAACTAAGTCGAATGGTCATTACCATTCCATTCCATACCATTCCATTGCATTCCATTCCTATACCATTACAAAGGAACTTTTTGACAGTGAAAGTAGTTCAGAAATGGAACCAGCTGCTCAGAGAGGTAGTGAGGTCTCCTTTTCTGGATTTCTTCAAATAGAAGCTGGACAGCTACCTGATGGGAATGCTGTAGCTGCATTGCACTGCACTACAGCTGCATTGTACCTGCAATGAGCAGGAGGTTGGACCCAATGGTCCAACTCTATCATTCCAACTCTATGATTCTATGATTCTAATCTAGAATGTGAGGGGAAGCTTCTATATTCCTCCTTGTGGTCATGGTATTTGAGAAGTGGGAGTATGTAAGCCTGAAGTTTCTTGAGGAGTGTCTTCATAATGCTTTTGGTTACTCTGAACAAGTTCTTTACATTTTATTATACTATGCTAAGATAATCAAAGTGGCACAAAATCTTGCAAGACATCCAGAAAAAGGCATTCTGATGAACAAAAGGGTTCAGGCAGTGACTAATATTAATAAGGTTCTGTTTCATTTCCAAGCTTAAACAGAACTTATATTTAAAAATGAGCAAACTGAATTTGGCACAAATGCAAACCACAGTGCTATCCCTTTCCAAGCCCAATATGGAGCAAGCATATAGAAAGAATATTTTAAATGTAAAAAGTAAAATGGAGATAGCAAAGTCAATTGATAAGGAAGTAAAGACGGAGGGAAAAAAAAACTATCCCTATTTTCCTAGTGTTAATCAGATACCAGGATCTTTTAAAATATCCTGAAACGTTTTGCCGTAGGCCAAGCTAAACTAAATCACTTAATCTAGGAGGGTACTGAGTATAAAAGCAGAGTTAGCTTATAGAATAGTTTCCCCAGGGAACAAACAGCCTGTTTTCTTAGCACTCATATTCATGCCAAGTTTTGAGGTAATGACAAACTCCTCCACAAAAGGACTTGCATTTCCATGAGACTAGAAAAATTTACTGGCAAACCAAAAGGTCAAATATTACATCAAAAAAAGCTCAAGAGCCTAGAACAGGTGCTATGAGAAATCTCCACCGCAGAAAGAATAAAAAGGTTAAAGACAATTGTTTTAATGACTATAGTACCTTCAAACAAAATGTTTGGTATTTCAAATGCATTTGAGTACTATTTCTACTTCTAAATTATAACTGTGATTTGTACGTAACTAGCTCTGCTAAGAAGTTATTCGAAAAATATTATGACTGCCTCATTATTCTGTAATATTTTTGGATATTATAAATTGCGGTGGCAATTGCTAGGGCTTGGGAGGCTCCAGCAGCCTGTAGGACTCTAGAGAAATGGTCAAAACGACAAAAAGCGTCCTCCAGAGCTACCTAAAATACACAAGGAGATGCTACTGGCCTTTTCACTGCATTTCAGTTTTAGGTCCATAGTGGTCTAAAAAGGCTGAGGAGCTTCTGAAAAATCTGCAGAATATAATTAGTGCAGCCTGGAAGCCAGGGGATGCTATTAGCTGTTTTGGAATGAAAAAGGTAATTCCTATTTTTCCAAGCCCTGGAGAACCCGAGGACTACAAAAATAGCCTCAGGGCTTCTTGTGGCCCAGAGTCATACAGTTTCTCCATGTGTTTCAGGTATTATTCGAAACCCTATAGAATCTGATCTTTTCTTTTTGATCCATCCATCCCATTTTAGTTCCATTCCTTGCATCTTTTTCTGCAAAAATTGCCACATGATATGACAGAATGTTTTCAGTTGGCTTTGGCTTGTGTGCTAGCCATGCCTTTTTCATGTATTCTTGTATTTTGGGAGTCTTTTGGGGGCAGAATTTGCTTGAAAATCGCACCTTTTAAAAATATACTTTTTTAAAAAGGGGGGATTAGTGGGTTTGAAAAGGTTGGTAAGGGGTTTCAAGAATTACAAAAGTGGGGCCCAGGGGTATGTACGACTTTTTTTTTTAAGACAGAAATAAAACATTTCCAATTCCTTCCTGAATAACAATAATAAAGAAATGTTTAGAAAAACTGACATACACATTAATACACAGGAAAATTAATGAGTTAGTAACCATCCATTGGCAACGATAATGGTCAGCAACTCATTATGGGCTTGGAGGGGCCCATAACAAGCAATTCAGTGAATTACAGTTTCAGTAACATTCCAAGCCCTGCAATTTTTGTTGGGAACAGGACAAGAAGGAATGGAGTCAAAGGCGCCCTTTTGCATCTCCTACAGTCGTAAGGCTTTTTGAGTTTTCCCCATGGCTGCTATTCATATAACTGAACATGAGCCTATTAAATACTTTCAGGCAATTAACATCACCTTACGAGTTTTGCCCCATGTGTAAAATATTATGTGTGTAGAGCTAGGGCACACAGACTTTTAGAATACTGAAATCCTTTTAGCTGAGAAAGCCTGGGCTTGCTCTCTTATTAGAGACTACAGCTGCTTTGCCAGCATCTAAGTATTCCTGGCACTGTGCTACAATACATGTGGATTCAGAACAGTAATGCTGAGTTATTTCTGGAATAATGCCAGAACGAAGAATGGCACATTTAAGACTGCAACATAGGTCAACCTTACATTGAAGAACATAAAAAAACCTTAAGAGAGACACACATATCTGGCCCATGGGGTTTTCCTATGCCAACTGCAATCAATGGTGGAATAAGCAGGCAAGCATGCTTTCTTGTATGATTTAACACAATGTTTGAAATCAGGAACTTTTTATTAGTATATGTTTTATTTGTATATGCTTTATTTGTTTATTAATTAGATATTGATACTATATACAAAAGATCTCAGAGTAGCATACAGTGAAATCAATCTAAACATTTTAAAACAATTCAAAACAGTCAGAATAATTTAAACAGGCCAATTTACCAAGTTAAAACAAGACCATTTTATAGTACTATTTTATACAATTTATCTTGTATTAATACAAATATGCCTGAAAATACTAAAATTCTTCCCTTACTATAAGGTATATTACAATAAAGAGGACACTGCAGTGAAGAGATGATGTCACAAACTCTTCCACTGGCATTAAGAATGGCCAATTAAGGCCTACATTTAATTGCTAGTTCCAGCAATAGCAAGACCCACTAAATCAATGGGATTTACATAAGCATTGATTAACTGTTAAGCAATTAATTCAGTGGCTCTACTCTAGCAGGAACTAGCAGTTAGATTTGGGCTCAGGTGTGAAGCACTTATTCTTCCTGATTGCAGGTATAATGGTGCAAAGTACAAAACATGTTCATTTGCCCATTAATCTCCTCATGAAAAGATGCAATTAAAAGCCTTGGGCACCTAATTTAGGACACCACTCAGTTGGTTCACTATGGAGGAACAACAGCCTCATGGCAAGCTTGCAGTACATATTTAAATATATTGTGTGAATGTTTCATTGGAAATGATTTACTATGTTTAAAAGTGTAGAACTGTGCAGTCCTTTGCTAAATATATGCTTACAGGTAGCCTTTGAAACAAAATGTGGCAGTGAGTCTCTGGACTGCATTGGGTTGGCTGAGGTTATGAACATGATTATTTTTTAAAGTAGCAAAGAGAGTCTTTGGCTCAGTTCTTATTTCGTGTACTTTTAACAAAAGGTTTTTGAGTACTTTTGAGCTCTTTGTGAACACCAATGGAAAACAAAGCTTCTGAATGCAACTGGTTTCAGCAGGAAGAAGATTGTGATAGGTGGCAATTTAACTATTTCCACCTTTGGTCTGTAGTATTTACAGTGGACTACATTGCAGGGTGCTGTATATTTCTCTCTCTCATTGCAGCCTTTTAACCTGTAGTAGAAGTATAACAGTGAACTACTTTTCAGGACTGTCATACATTACTGTCTCAGCGCAACCTGCAATATGAGGACAAAAAGCAATGGATAAAAAAGCAAGCTTGAAATAAGATATTTTTTCAGCTTTAGATCAACTCATAATTTGCAACAGAAATCTACTATCTTTAGATAATACTGTAGAATTGTAGTGAACTACTCATACAATATTCAGTATGAACTGCTGTAGGGCTGTCATAATTGGCAGTTGATGGTTTGAGCACAGACCCACTTATCTCCGCTGTGGTGGGAATGATATGTCACATTGATACAATTCATTTCAAGCAGCAATACGTAGGTTTTCTTAGATGATTATGTTTTCATTGGAGTTTGCATCAGCAAGGTTAATTTTCTGTAAAACATTATATACTAAACTGGAACCAAGTCTAAAAATGAGCAGGAACTGCTGTGTGTGTGTACAGTGGTTTTCAATCCCAGCATCATTAAAATTTTGGATTTTTCAGTTTTTATGAGCAGTTCTCACTCACTATAGAAGTACTGGGGACATTTAAGAATAAACTTGAAGAAAATGGAATGACCTGTCCAAATACCATCTGGCTTTCTTCACTCATTTTATACATGTCCTTTCCCAGACACCCAATCCCATTACAGTGATTATCCCTACCTTCCCAGTTTTCTATTTATTCCCCCAATATTCAGTCAGCATTTATATCCAGAAAGCTTGCTCAGTCCTCACTAGGTATGCTTGCTCTTATGCTGCTCCACTAAGAGTTTTTTCCCCTCAATATTTCTTTTGTTCTTCGCAGGTTTGCAAGTAGCTCCCTCTTGTGCCTGACTGTTTCTGTTCTTGCTACATAATTGTGAATATTGCCCGCAGAAGACTGGAAAGAGAATCTGAAAGAGAAGTATACTTTAAGATGAACTGCAAAAGATAGTCATGACTATCCCAAAAATATGCTAGCAATCATGATTTGTTACTAATTGTAGATGAATAATTCTTCCCTGTATATAGCTTTGTTGTTGCTACCGTTACTGTCCTCATTTCATTTAGAAACTAAACTGCTGTTGTTTGTTCTCTACCTGAAAATCAATTCCAGCTTATGGCAAACTTGTTTTGGGATTTATTTATTTATTTGGTAAGATTTAGTCAGAGGATGTTTGCCACTGCCTTTCTCTTAGGCTGAGAATGTATCACTTCCTCAAGGTCAGTCAGTGGATTTCCATGGCTGAGCAGGTATTTGAACTCCGGTCTCTTGCAGTCTAGCACTCAAACCATTACACCACACCAGATCAGGAAGAAAGTGCTACCTGAGCTACAAAGATGAATTTACTGGTTTTGTTCTGGTGTCTTAAATACCAATTGCAAATCCTTATACAAACGATGTGGGAGCTATAAGACATATTATATTACCTGGTTAAGAAACAGGAACAGAAATAAGCTTTAACTGGAATAGCGCAATACTTGGATGGAGTACAGAATAATTTAAGGTCAATCAAATGTCAAGAAGGTGTGGTCAAGAATGTCAAGAACCTGCGGTTCAAGATTTTTTTCAGAAGAGAGTTCTGTAACAAAAAGGCAAATTGCTCAAAGTAGTAGAAAACATTCTTACCAAGAAAGGGGTTCATTTCTTACAACAAACTAACCTGAAGAAGTCCCTCGAAAGTGTTCTTTGCTCTTATGGCCACCTATGTTCCCCTGAAAAGTCTCTCTAAAGGTTAAAATGCCCTCCTGAACAATGGTTATGGGATACAGCAGGCTACAAGGGCAGGGCGAATTGCTCCGTATCATGATTGGAACCTAAGTTCCTCATCTCCCCCCTCCCCGGCAGCCCTGTGTTCTATCCCACATAGCTCACAAAGGTCTCTTAACACTCCAGAGGGGATTTTTATAGCTGCCTGTAAAAAAAAGTTGATGACAGAAAATGTTCATTAACCTCCTGAACTGAATGTTATGCCCAGTGGTACCAAGGGCCTACAACACAGTTGAGAGTTCTGTTTCTATTTTGACCCATGGGTTGCCCATGAGAACACCACATGAATGTGACCTGCCTTCGCTCCCACCCTCCCAGAAAGAAAGCAAATCAGTGAAATAAATAAATAAGTATGCAAGTAAGTAAATAAGGAAATAAATACAATGAACACAAATAGACCATTCAGTGTTCCTCAGCAAAGTGTACTGAAAAGCATACTGGAACAGTTCCTGAAGATAACCCATAGCTACCATGATTAGCAGGAACTGACAGTACAATTCTCCAAGTGAACTCTTAGGATGAAAGCCATGATGTCATAGAAATCATAGAAATGTAGAGTTGGAAGAGACCACAGGGGCCATCCAGTTCAACCCCCTGCCATGCAGGAAAACCCTCAAAACACTCCCAACAGATGGCCATCCAGCCTCTGCTTAAAAACCTCCAAAGAAGGAGCCTCCAATACACTCCGAGGCAGCATATTCCACTGCCAGACAGCCCTGACTGTCAGGAAGTTCTTCCTGAGGTTCAGGTGGAATCTCCTTTCCTGCAGCTTGAATCCGTTGCTCCTTGTCCTGGTCCCTGGAGCAGCAGAAAACAAGCCCACTCCCTCCTCTACATGGCATCCCTTCAAATATTTAAACATGGCTATCATGTCCCCTCTCAACCTTCTCTTCTGCAGACTAAACATACCCAGCTCTCTAAGTCTATCCTCATAAGGCATGGCTTCCAGGTCCCTCACCATTTTGGTCGCCCTCCTCTGGACTTGCTCCAGCTTGACCATGTCCTTCTTGAATTGGGGTGCCCAGAACTGGACACAGTATTCAAGATAAGGTCTAACCAAAGCAGAGTAGAGCGGTACCAGTACCTCCCTCGATCTAGACACCATACTCCTATTGGATGCAACCGAGAATTGCACTGGCCTTCTTGGCTGCCGCATCACACTGCTGACTCATGTTCAGCTTGTGGTCTATTAAGACTCCTAGATCCCTTTCACACGTAACTGTTATAAAGCCACATGTCCCCCATCCTGTATTTCTGTATTCCATTTTTTCTACCTAAGTGTAGGACCTTACACTTCTCTCTGTTGAATTTCATTTTGTTAGCCTTGGCCCAGCTCTCCAATCTGTCCAGGTCATTTTGAATTTTGATCCTGTCCTCTAGCGTATTAGCAACCCCTCCCAATTTGGTGTCATCTGCAAATTTGATGAGCATGCACTCTATTCTTTCATCCAAGTCGTTGATGAAGATATTGAACAGCGCTGGGCCTAGGACAGAACCCTGTGGCACTCCGCTAGTCACTTCTCTCCAGGATGAAAAGCAGCCATTGGTGAGCCCCTTTGGTCAGTCAACCAGTTACAGATCTAACTGAGAGTAGCCCTGTCCAGCCCACATTTTACTAGCTTCTTTGCAAGAATGTCATGGGGAACTTTGTCAAAGGGCTTACTGAAATCGAGATATGCTACATCCACAGCATTCCCTTCATCTATCAAGCTAGTAACTCTATCATAAAAAGAGATAAGATTAGTCTGGCATGACTTATTTTTGAGAAATCCATGTTGACTTCTCGTGATTACTGCATTGCTTTCTAAGTGATTAGAAACTGACTGCTTAATGATCTGCTCCAGGATCTTTCCGGGTACTGATGTCAGCCTGACTGGGTGATAATTATTTGGGTCCTCTTTTTTCCCCTTCTTGAAGATGGGGACAACATTTGCCCTCCTCCAGTCTGCTGGAACTTCTCCTGTCCTCCAAGATTTCTCAAAGATTATAGCAAGCGGTTCCTAAATGACCACTGCCAGTTTTTTTAATATCCTAGATGCAATTCATCTGGCCCTGGAGACTTGAATTTATCCACTGTGGCCAGGTATTCCTGTACCACCTCCCTCATAAGATGTACTCCTCACATACTTTGAGTTCATTTACATAAAGTTCTTTGTTCAAGACTTTATCAATAATTTGATCACTTCTGATGCTAGTTGACAAAAAGAGATTCCATTTAACATTTCAGGCAGGCTTTTATAGTGTCACTGCTAAATCACAGTTTATGGAGACTTTGTTCCATACTCTCTAAAAGACTGTTATCTCCTTATATGAACCTGCCAGAGTCTTAAGATCTGCAGGGAAGGACTTTCTCTCAGTCCCACCACCACTGCAGGCCTGTCTGATGAAGACATGGGAAACAGCCTTCTCAGTGGCTGCTCTCATTGTGTGGGAATTCCTATCCATGGGATGCTAAGCTGGCCCTCTCTCTCCTTCCTTTCTCCAGGAAGCAAGACCATTTTGTTGAAGCAGGGTTTTAATAAGTAACTGCTTTGAGAAAACATTTTATAGGGTATGTGCTCTATTTTAGCTTTTGTGTGCTTTTTAAAGATTTGATACTATGTACAATCTATTGTTTTAATGTGATTTTAATTCTGTTTAAAATTTTATTGTTCAGGTTTTAGCTGGTTCCTTTTGTGAGAGGCCTTGGGTCCTACTGTGGGAGAAAGATAGCATATGAATGAAATAAATAAATAAATAAGAGGTATAATTACCCCTAATTCCCCTTGCAAAACAGTCTGAAAAGCCATGGCACCTTAAAATCATCTTTGGGGACTGTTTAAGATAAATACATAACAAATTTTGCCCAAAACAGCAACAGCATACGGCTATAAATTACTAGTGCGCTCTCTCCCCCCCCCCCACATATATATATATGATGAACCAAACTACTGCTCAAATCCAGGACAAGTAGGAGTGTGGCCAGTGCCTGGCAAGTGCAATTTATCAACAGAAAGAGAAATTCCTGGATAAAATTTACACAGGATTCCACATTACATGGATGCTCATTTTGTTGGAAAAGGTTTGCTGTGACCTTTAGTCCAATAAAATACATATGATGTGCACGTGGAAAGCACCTGGGGGACTGACTGTTCATGTCATGAGGTAATCCCCTTGGGACAAAAAGCTGAGTCACAGTGTAATGTAACCAGGACAAGGGGTTACATCAGCCATGGGACATCAAATCCTGGCTGGGGTTACATCAGCTAGTCCCTACGTATATAAGGAGATGGGATCTGGCCAACATCTCTCTCGGTCTGCCTGATTGTTGGCCGGAGGCTTTGTCAGAGCTTATCTCCACTTGATGTGTTGATGATGGAATGCTGAATCTCTGTTGGAGGATCTGTGAATCCTGTACATATGTATATATTGGAACAGAAGATTAAAAGCCTTCAGGTATCCTTGGAAGACAACACCGTGTGATAGCGTTCCTTAGTGGGTGAGTTTTGGGGTCAGAGCAGTGCTGCATATCATACTCTCCTGCACACGCTTTTATTGCTGTGTTTATCAACTCTGCTCTATATGTTTTGTTTTGCACTTGACTCTGAGCCACGTTTGATCAGAGCTCAGTGGAATGAGGGAAGATTTATCGCAATTTGCATAAATCCTATCATCCACCATCCCTCCACACATTTTACCCTGGGGGAAAAAAAGTCACGGCCAACAGTTAATTAAAAAGTGTCAGAGACGAAATTGGAGGAAAATGCTTTTGCCTTTACACAGGGAAGAGGGAGACTGGAAGAAATAAGGGTTAAACTTGAAATATATGAGTAGCATGGCTTCCCATGAAACAATGCCCAGTACAGAACTGGAGAAAATCTATGCTAAGAATCTCAGAGACTACAGAATATGAAGACTTTAAAAGAAAATATAATGTCACCTATTCATATCTATTTTATACCATCTAGCAACTGCAGGAACTGTCCAGATGAAGTACAATGACATCTGCAGCTTTCTCTTTGAACACTCCATGCTTAGGTTTAGGCAATGGTCAGGACTTCAGTGATGGCGAGTGTTTTGCATACAAACTCTTTTGGTTCAGATCCTTGCATCTGTTGGAAAATCAAGAATTCTTTCTCACACCTCCCCCCACTTTCATTGTTGTTAGAACAATTGTGGATTTTAGATAGTATAGGGTTCCCTTGCCTGCCTTTAGCTCAAGTTTCTCCATTTGCTCATCTATTTATTGCAATGCATGATCATAAATATTTTGTGTATCTAAGGAACACTAGACCATGTGACTCAAGAAACTTCTAGGGCTTGTGATCATATAAAATTTTCTCCCTTCTCTCTTTCTTTGTTCCTTCGGGGAGGTGAGTTAAAGGTTAAGCTCTCTGCTCCTCTTTCTTCTACCTGATCTTTTCATTTGTTAGTTAGGATGTAAGTGTTTCATGTGTATGTACATTATAAAATCAATTAGTAAAGGTCTTTAGTTTGTAACTTGATACTACTTGCTTGTTTTACTCAAGTTAGCCACAATCAGGGAAGTACAGAAGATTCAGGCATATTTCCCTTCTAACTCTGCTGAAGGAAGGCTGCTTCCTAATAGAGTTAGTCTTGATATTTTTCTCCAAGATGACAGCATCTCTAGAGATCTTCTCAGGTCTTTTTCCCTGAGTAAAATGGAGCAAAAGGGAGGGTAACCGTGCTAATTCTACCCCATCCAATGCCACTTTTTTTTATTTAGTCTTCCATGAGTTGGAGAGTTCTTAAGTGGGAAGTATTGTCAGTTCATGTGAACATTTTGTGTATTTTTTAGAACTTGGAAAATCAAGATCATAAACTGCGTAAACGGTGCACACCAGCACAAAAGCTCCCTGCTGCACATGTTTACATTGAACCTTTGACCAGAACCAGGAATGTCAGGTTTGAAATAAATGTGTTAGTGTTAATTGTTAAATAGAATGGGATTAATTTGTACTATTAACCTTAATATCTGGAATTCTTTCATTCAATAATTTTGTGCTGATTAATTTGTTATTAAAAATACTACTGAGAATGACATGGAGATTATAACCATAGACCCCTAGAGACCACTTTTATTAATGGCTCCTTCAAAAGGGCTCTCTGTATTGTTTCAATATTGCCTACTTCCATCCTGGCACTTTTCCCCAGATGGACTACAATGCCCATAATACAGCTGTTGACCGGGGATGGTGAAAGCCTGACATATTTGGAAGCTGGTAGGTTTGGAAAGGATGCTCTAAAGCATGAGATCCTATCTTATGCTTTGTTCAACTAAGTTTTGTCCTTCTTTTTCCACATACACTGTCCATTCATTCTTCAAGCATCTTGTTCATTAAAGGTTAATGAGGAGTGTGCTAAAGGTTAGCAAGGAATGATATGTTTATTTTCATTAGGACACCCTTATTTAGTGCAACTACACTAATAAGTAGCTAGATACAAAGTTTGGTCAGTGAATCAGGAATCAACAATACTTAATCAAAAATGTTTTGATCACTTCTGAGCATAAGCAGAACACTTTCTGAAGTATCCCCTGCCTCTGTTTTTCCAATCAAGAAACATGTTCTCTCTCATTATTTCTCTCTTCACTTGTTCTGACTTTTTGTAGAAAAAGGCCTAACAGGACAGGTAAAAGGTTTTTCTCTGATTCTCTAGAGAACTGCTACTAGTGTAGACCAGAGGCGACATCTCCACGTGTTGGAGTATAAATCTCTCCATCACCAGCCAGGACAGGAAATGTTGTTTGGGAATGCAGTATAACACATTTTGAGGGCAATGACTTGGTACTTGTGCCACTACAAACACTATAACCTCCAAACCAGTGTCCCTGGACTGAGAATTCTGGGAGTTGTATTCCAAAAAAACCCTAGTTTGTCCAAGTTCTGTATCCTAGTTATCATTAGATATTCACAAAGGACATGTGGGATGTAAGACTTAAACGCACCCACACAACCACCTATCTACTTGCCTGGCTCCAGGACAAGTGAAATTTTAAACATAAAAAACTTTACATGTTGTCACTATTAACCTAAGAAGGAAATCTTCCCTTTGTACCAGAGGCAGAAGCACAAATGTCATTTTAAAATGTGCATAAATAGGTTTTAAAAAAGCATGCAAACTAATCCAGAACAACTAAGATATACGATTTCCAAGGATGACATGGCAAATAAAGGTCAGGGAGCAGGCAGAATTTTGATGGCTTTCTTAGAGCAGAGGTATTAATTGCAATGACTTTTCAGAGACAGTTCTGTAACATGACTACAGCAGCAGGCTAGTTTCTTCTGCAACTCTGTATAAGGTTACACATGAGAAAGAAGAGTATTTGCCATTGCATGCAAAAGCTTTTTTGGAACGTGAAAGAGATAAATGGGGTGTGGGGAAGGTGTGGAGAGAACAGAATCATAATTCTTCCATTATTTTGTAACCTTCAGAGGCTATAATATCACTTCAAATCCCTAAAAAACAGGCTAGAGACAAATATTAGTCTTACCAGGATGGCAAAGGAATGGATCAAATTACATTTCAAGGGGAAAACTGTATTTTAATTAGTGCTGCCTAGTCCCTTTACACAGCAGTCACCTTCAGTGCAGCATGAAGTAACAATTACACCCCACAATTATTTCTAATCTTTACCATATTACCTGGAAAGAGAAAACAACTTCCAACAGGACAGCCCGTTATTATGACCAGAGGGGTATTGTCTTGCCTTGCCTTGACACACATTTCAGAACACTGATCTTTACAGAATAATGTTGCAGCAGTAGACTGGAGTGCAATGAAGGGACCCAAATGAAGGAACAGCAGAGCTTTGATCTAGTGGGTCTAAAACCATCGCCACCATTGTAATACCTTATTTCAGGAATCCTACGCAGAAAAGTTTCACTTGATACTGAGAAGACCATAAAGATGGTCTCTTAATTTACATGTTATCCTGATAACTCTAGACAAAAACTCTTTTGTCTTCATATATATGAAGGCAGGCAATAGATCTACCACAACAATTCCTTTGAATGATGTTAAATTACTCTAGCGTAAATACATCTAGAACTTCTACTCAGTACAAGATGTAGCGCCTCTATCTGCTTATGTACTTCTGTCTCCACAGCAATCAACAAAAATGATTCACCTTCTGTCTTCTGTTGTTCATATGAACAGCTCTGCAGCATATATACAGTTTACTGCTCTACCAACATTCAAACCGCCTCATCCTATAAATTCTGATAAAACTTGAGTATGTGTCATGAGGAGGACAACAGATTTCTAATCTCATTTTATTCACTTTGTATTTCCCACAAAAGTAATATGCTTCCTAAGTGAAGAGTTTTTCCTGCTCTGACCTTGGCTTCCATAGGGACCATACTGTGATTTATATTGAGGATTCCAAGCCTTTACCTAATCTTATAAATAAATGTAAAATACATAAAACAATTACCCCAGAATAAAATTGAATTTTATCTCTCTGTAATCAGCTTCTGTCTATGCTACAAATTTCTGTGTTTGAATACAATTCAGAATTAATAACAGCTATAATTTATTTTCTGACTTTTCATTACCTTGACATTTTAACAATCATTTTTTTATATACTCAGGCTTTAACTCTATCTAAGGCTTCAACCTCATACAGTTGATTTTTAGCCATGCATGAGGTACTCTCCCAGAATTTCTATTTAAGGAATTTACTTGCTAAAGAAACACATTTCCCATTTACAACCCAAAATATACAGAATAATGGAATGGTGTGTGTGTGTGTGTGTGTGTGTGTGTGTGAAGCTTTGCTGTAATGTAAAGAAAGATTAAGGGAAGATTTATTGTGTTGCATGTCAATGATCCAAGGACTATGCGCTCTTCTGATTTTTGGCTATATCAGATCAGGTTTAGTAAGCTATAATATAGGCATCATGCTATAGGTTTACATTACATTTTCTGTGCTGTTGCCCCATTCCACTTTAGGTAGCCATATTATTTTACAATTATGTTTTATCAGTCTTACTACATAGTACCTGGAAACTTAACTGCAGGAATGTACAACCTAAAAATCCTAAATAAATAAATAAATAAATGCTTGGTTGTTAGGTATATAGCCACCACTTTTTAACTAGAGTTGTTAATTGTTCTCTTATTTTTGTATAAGATCTTAGATGTACTTTGTTTTGTTGTAAGACAATTTGGATCCTGCATCAGGAGAAAGCAGGATATACATTAAATAAATATTATTATTATTATTATTATTATTCAATAAAATTGTTACTTAACTATTCCTCATCATTATAATTATTCATTTCTGTTATTCTGGATGCATGGTCTCTCTTTTCTAAAACCTTTGAGAGGAGAGTTCTGCTTAGATACTGTTGGATATTGGATGGATTTAGATAGGCTGTCTAAATCCATCCAATCTACACTTCTGTTCCTCATTTCACAATGAAAATTTATTTCTGAGTGTGAACATGACCTGATCCACTGTTCTAAGAACAAACAGAAATCTTTGTGGTGCAGGAGGTAGGCTGCTGAAAATGGCTATTTCTCCTTTGCAGTGGCAAAAAGCTGAATGGACTTAAATAGGAAGCCAGCAGATAAACCAGGAGCGGATCGAAGATCTGCTAGCATTTTCATTCAGAAAAACGTAACTGCTCTTTGATGTCCAAGTGCTTAATTATTGTTGTGTGCCTTCAAGTTGTTTCCAGTTTATGGCAACCCAATCAAGAGGTTTTCTGGAGCTGAGAGTATGTGATGTGCCCAGAGTCACCCAGTAGGTTTCCATGATCAAGCAGGGAATTCAACCTGGTCTCCAGGGTCATTGTCCAATACTCAAACCACTGTACTACGCTGGTTCTTAAGTTCTTAATACATTGCCCTAAACCAGATCCTTTGGTGCCAGTTCTTAGATAAGCAGTTTTCTCTACTCAGTTCAGTAAAGGATCACTATTACAAAAGGACACTGCCTGGGGACAAATTCTGTCTTTAGGTTGTTGTGGGTTTTCCGGGATTCTGTCTTTTCTACTGAAATGAAGCATTTATAAAAGCCTTTCTAATTATCTCTATATAGGATGTGAGAATTTCACTTTTTTTTTTTAAGGAACTTTCTAAAACTCACAAATTTATTTAAAACATGGTGACAGAATGAGGAGGATGTGTCTTCAAAGAAATACAATGAAAAATTACCAAAAGATCAACGATTTAGACAGAAGAAATATACTAAAATGGTATCTACAGATTGATTCACTGCACATGTATCAAGGCAATTCTAGATCATCTTACATTGCAATAGTGTATATATACGCATTTAGTAATATATTTATATATTTAAGTTAAAAATAATTTTTTCTCTGTTTTTTTTCTTGTATAAGATGATTAAACAGCCAGTGTATTTCCAGTGTTTTCATTTGTTAATAAATATAATAATAACACTTTTAAAAAAGATGGGGACACACACAAATATTGCAATAGTGCAAGCCAGATAAGTACATTATTCCGGATTAGCATGTGTCTTGGATGGGTCAGTTAAGATCTTCTATATGATTATTTTCTATGTAATTAACAAATTGAAACCACATACCATAAAATATGCTTTCACAATGTATTTCATTTCTCCTACTTTTTCAGTGAACTTTTCCTGAGACTCAATGACAAAATCAAAGTAGGGACTGTGGCAGTTACAAAGTAGACTAAGTCCAACTTACGCAGGTCTAAGTCACTTAAGTCCCAGCCTATCTATTTTTTGCTGTTTACCTTAAGGAGTTTTCTATCATAGTACTCAGAGAGAGGCAAAGCTGAGAGAGAGCAAGAGAGTTAGTTCATCTGCACTTCATGCAGACCACCAGTGGAATGAGACTGACCAGTTACCTCCCACTCACATAAACAGCTGTTAACGTATTCATAGAATATAACTGGAAGATTATATTTAGTGTTCATTATAATATTTGAACAATTGCTGTAAGAAAATTTCAAAATGCGGTTTAAATTTAAAATCAACAAGATAGAAAAAAACCCATTTTTTAGTTAAAAAATAATTTAATTTTCAATCAACTCTGCTCTAAAGGCATTTTGGCTATCAGAGAGTCAAAATTACATCAACACATTTGATCTGTTCTTTGCGCTAATACTCTCTAGCCCTTTACCCTTTAACATGGGACAGCGATTAATGGGACACAGTTGTCCAATTCCAGCCAAATCAGTGCCAAGCATGCTCCATGCTATCACTGCTGAACTATAAATATCAGAGTGCCAATATTTTGTAGGCAGTTACCTGATTAATTAATTGTTTACAACTGTTTATCTAACAGTTATATTCATATTCTACTTTTCTTGCAATGAACACGACGCAGCATACATGGCTATCTGCATCTCCATTTCATTCTCACAAGCACATTGTGAGATAGATCAGCTCAGAGAGCACACCTGCCCAAGTAAACTCACTCAATGACTTTCATGACAGAAAGAAGTACCACCCGGATTCCCCTAATTCAACACTGCAACCATTATACAACACTGCCTTTCTGACTTGAGTCTGTCCTGGTTTTATATATAGGAAAGTGTTTCTTGAACTTCATAGTCATCACTTCATTTTAAAGATAAACTGAGGCCTGTGTGTGACCGTGTACACAAACACAAACACACACACACACACAGTAGTTAACCAAACAAATGGTTAAAATCTGAAATACAGCTGAACAGTTTATAGACATCTGGAGTAATTTTATGTTTGATGGCAAAGTTACGAAGCTCTTGGTAACTTGACAAGACAAGCTACAAGCTTGAATGAAATTGTTCAGCTTAAAAAGCCAGAATGAAGTTGATGATGGATATGTTACTGAACATGACAGAGTGTCATCTGTTTTAAACAGGATCTTTACAAGGATGTACTGAAAGCAATTTTTCCACCGGTTTGAAGCCATGAAAGCTTTTGCCTGTCAATTTTTACTAGAGCTTATTCAGACAATTGGCTTGCTCTAACTGTTGCAATTTTAATATAATAAATACAGGCATTACAATTGCTTTTTAATACTGATAATTACAGTACTGTGGTGGGTGGAATATGAACTGTGTGCGTAAAAACAAACAAACAAAGTCCCAAGCTCTTGCTACTACGAATTCTTAACAATCTTACATTTGTCTAATTAGTTAGCAGTGCCATATAATTCAGCAGGGTTTACTTCCATGTGAATGAGTACTGGATTGTGGCTGGGCAGAGCAATCTTAATCCCTTTATGGACATTCATTCAAGGTGGTTACACTGTAGTGGAAATGATAGAGTCGAGGTCTGGAATTGATGGTGGAGAAAGCAGAGGCCCTAGTGGTGCTTATGGAAAGCTCCATGGGTGTAAATTTATCACCAAAGTGATCGTGAGATAAAGCTGGTAGAACTAATCCCCTTTATCACTTTCAGTCAGTGTAGGATAGGATAGAATTCCTGAAAAGCAGGATCTGTTCAGCATCATGAAACTCAGTAAACCTAGCTCACCATCTTCTGTCCTGAAAGGCTTCAGCTAGCCAGACTTTGGAAATTACATGTGATTTGCCATTTTACTTTCTCTGCTTTGTGTTGTTCTATTTATTTCTTGATTAAATGGTCTATCGAGGAGCCCATTCTCATGCTTTAAAGGTAGATATCCATGGTTTATTCTAAAAATTACTTCTAGGTAGCTTTAGTCACTGTAATTAAGTGAAACTGGTACCAATTTCTACCTGATGCATAATGAACGCTAACATATGTAATCTGTACGTGCACAAGTGTTGTATGTACCTGAATGAACTATTAAGAAATTTATTGCTGCAATCCAATTGATAAGTAAATGAAATCTTTTTAAGCAAAAACCAAGTTTCCAAAGACAGAAGATCACTGTTTTTAAATAATACACACATCACAGTGGAATCTGTGCCTCTCCAGATGTGTTGAGCTGTAACTCCCACAATCTCTTACTATTGATTATATTGGCTAGGGCTGTTTCTAGAGCTTCATCTTGGGTACCTGAATTTAAAAGTGCCATCCCCTCCAATATAAGATAAAAAGAGGAACCTCTCAAGGCATAAAAGCTGATGATGCCAGGCACAAATTATTAGTCACACAAGCTTTTTTTTTTAATTTGCTGGTTCATTATTAATTGGAGGCATTTAGCTGATCAAAAGATATCCAAATTGCTTTACCAAGCTAATCAATTAACTGAACCCATAATCTCCAATGCCCATGCTATCTGGGAGTTTCCAGCAGCTGTAGCCCAAAGGGTAACTATTTCAAACTCTGGATTATACCACAGCTTTTGTTGATCTACTTAAACTGATATGGTCAATTAGATGTGGAAGGCAATGCTTTTGGGAGGCTGTCGACGCAACAGGTTCTTTATTATCATCATTCAGGCTCTCTCTTTCATTACCACTTACTATCTAAGTTAGCGTGGCAGCACATCACTATTAAGAACAAGAATTCCTAATGAAATTCCTAATGAAATTTTAAAACCACTACACTGAAGGTATTTAGAAGAAACTAAAATACAGAACTGCTCAGGTTCACAGAAAGCAAATATCTCAAACCCAATAGTAAGACTAGATTGATTACATCCCCTCTGGCCATGACACAGAAAAACAATGTACTGTAGTTGTTGTGTGCCTTCAAGTTGATTCTGACTTATTGTGACCCAAGGCGAACCTATCATGAAGTTCTCTTGACAAGATTTTTTCAAAGTGGATTTGCCTTTGCTTTCCTCTGAGGCTGAGATAATGTGGCTTGTCCAAGGTCACCAAGTGTGTTTTGATGGCCAAGTGGGGATTCAAACCCTGGTCTTCAGAGTTGTAGTCCAATGCTCCAAACCCTATACCATGCTGACTCCCTAGGGGACATCACTCTAAGGTTGGGGTCTCATGAGCAACAGTGCAAACAGAAGATGCTCCCACTCCAGTGTGTCGAGGAGATTCTCTATGATTTATAGTCACTTCTGCTTTTTACTAGATGTTCTACATAACATCTTTTGATGCTTCACAAGATCTCCCCACTGCTCAAGAGTTGATCTCAAGGATATGCAGCAGGAATAGAGATAAAGGGACATCTTGTTCTCTGGGTGCAGCTCCATGAGTGATTTGATGGATCCAGTGTTAAAGGCTTTGTCTGTTATTGTTATGTGCCATAAGACTCCAACTTAGGGTCTTCTTGGCAAAGCTTTTTCAGAGGAGGTCTGACATTGCTTTCCTCTATGATTGAGAGTGTGTGACTTGCCCAAGGTCAATCAGTGGGTTTTGATGGCTGACCAAGAATTTGAACCATGGTCTCTCAGAACCCTAGTCCAACGCTCAAACCACTACATCAAAGCTGCTCCAGAGTTTGTTCAGTACAAATAAGAGTGTGTACTGAACAACATACAGCAAAGGTGTGCCTGAAACAAACAGAATGCTGCTGTTTCCAGTACACTTTTCCAGTACACTTCCACTTTTGCAAGGGTTGGGGTGCAGAATCCTTGTGAAAATGTAAAAACTGTAAATAACTGCCCCCTGTGCTCCTCCTTCCATTCCATTCTGGGGCTCCCCCCTCCCATTTCCTGGGGCACACTAGAGCAAAAGGTAAAGGAATGGGAGTGGGCAGCCCCAGAATGGAATGCCTTCCTTCTCCATGCCCAGATAAAAGGCAAGGGAATTAGAGAGGGAGACATGCATGCTCCCCATTCCCTTGCCTTTTGCCCCAGTGTGCCTGCCTTTCTTCACGCCTGGGCAAAAGGTAAGGGAATGGGAGGAGGACCATGGTGGGGAAGACACACGTGTGCCTCACGAATAATCAATTTCACAAAGGTCAGACCTGTAAATATGGAGAGAGGACTGCATACGGCTGCCCTGAAGTAAGTTATGGATTCATGCTAGAGTTCTGAACTAGTTTTATAGGTGGGGGCAATTTTTAAGGGGTAGCTTCCCTAGGGCAGAGGTTCCCCTCCTTCATTAACAAATTAGTCCTAGGCTATGAATGAAGCAGAATGAGGTGATAGAATGGGCTGTGCTGTGAGTTAAAGAGGAGTCCTGCTTTAGACCTGATGTTGTGAAAGCTCCAGCCTTCTCCCCACTCGTGGACAATCACTGCTGAATTGTAATTTCGGGTCTTGGAGAATTGAGTAAATAAGCATTCAAATTCACTGACAGACTTTTAAAAGCCAAAATAAAGGGCTTTAATCTACTAAAACCATTTGACAAATAGAGCGCTCTGAGTCACAAAGTTATCATATTTTTCTCGCCAAATGGGTGGGGTAGAAATAGGAGTAGTGGGAGTATTTTTGGAACTCCTTGCAATCCCCTAGCATAATTCCTGCCTTTCTTTCTCTGTCACTGTCTCTTTTACATTTTTATGCCACAGTTCAAGTGGCAGCCCTTGTCCCAACTCCCCTCCCCACACTTAAAACTTATTTAAAGTGTTGTGCAAGACCACAAGAGTTCAAATCCTAAAGAAAATCCATACGGCTAATCTCTGCAAGCCAATAATATCCAAGTAAGAAGCTCAAATTTATTCTATCCATCAAAGGCAACCCGAACAAGGAAAAAGGTACTATTTCAACAGAATTCTAAATTGTTTTGTTCAATCACTTTGACAAATGTCAAAACATTACCCTTCCCTACCTTGCTTTTAACACTGTTCCTTGAAGCCTCAATGTGTTCGTTTATACTTGGCATAAATATCAGCAAAGACTTCAGCAGATTCCTGTTCTATGTGCAGCACAATGACATGACTCAGACAAATCCGTAACCTTTGAAAATAAACTTTACACCTTTCTTCTGGGATATCAGATATAGCTCAGGAGCATAATTACACTACAGTGGTGCTAGTCAAATCTAGGTCACCTAGATTTTGTGAAACAGACATGAATGATAAAAGCCTCAAAAATACTTCTTTTTGTAATACACTTCTGAAAGCTTTTGGAAATGTACTGTGACTAAGATATTCCTCCTAAATATAAGCAGAACTAATTGATGCATTGTTTTGCAGTTGTTTTCTATTCTTCCATGTAACTGATGTGCCATATGTAAAACAGCTATGTTAAGAAAACAGTCTGACAGTTGGCATATGAATAAAACTATTTAAAAGCAAAATGGCTAATTGGCCAGCTTCCGATGAAACGATTGCATTGCTTGGTCTACGTGTACAATCAGAAATAATATCAGAGAGCATGGACAAATTGATAATGTGTGTGGTTTTCATGGTGGTGCACAGCAGAGAAGGGCATGGAGAACGTGCACTTCCTATTATTTGCTGTCATATCAGCTTCAACTTATGGCAACTCTATGACTGAGAGATCTCCAAGAGCCTTGGCCACCAACAGCCCTGCTTAAGTCTTGCAAACTCATTTACAGTACATAAACAGACAATTTCATGCACCAATAGGCAATATAATTCTGGACAGTATGCACAACAACAATTTGCATGATTCCACATTTTTTACATGTTAAGTGAGGAATGTACAAAGTATCTCCCACCAGTCTTCAACCATGAGCACCTCCTTCAACAAATTTCGACAGCACTTGGAGACTATGCACAGTGCCTGGCAACGCACAGCACCTCCTGTTTATGCCGGCCAGCTGTGTACATTCTCCAAGCCATTTCCTGCAGATATCCACAACTACCTGTTCATTCGTCATTCAGCTTAAAATACACATAAGAAACACAGTTCTGAAATATTTGGCACAGAGAGTCAAACTTGTTTTGACAAGATTTTTACATCTTGAAGCTGATTGTGTTTTATGAAAAATCAGCCTCTGTGATTCACTGGAAAGTAGAAAGGCTGGGGATGAAAAACAAATTTGCTAATTTTCTCACCCATGACCAGTAGATTGAGACACCCTGGTGAGAAATGGTCAACTGAGAAGCGATGGTTTTGGTAATTTTGGACTTTAAAAAAACTGTTTGCACAATAATCTTAGAATTTTTATGCAAAAACAATTTCACAGTTTTTTCTGGAACAAGGAAGAAAGGAAACCTACCAAAAGTTTCTGCCCAACTCCTTCTTTTAGATAAATTCTCCAAACACAGAAAGTTGCACAAAAACTCTCTTCACCTCTCCCAGTAGAGAGAAAACTTCTGAAAATATTTGTCAGAAAATATTTACATCCCTCTCTAGGGCAAGGCCATTTGTTACAAAATGTTGGTGCACAGCCCCATCTAGTGGTTACACATCTGTCAGAGAATTCACAGCTCCGTTTTCATTTATTTTTTTCATGATCTCTTAGGAGGAAGCTTCCTCATAAGCTACTTTTAAGAAAAAAGAATAGACAAAATGATTGTGTAGATGTTTTCTTTGTGCCTTTAATATTATCAGAGAATATTATCAGTGATATATCTGCATGTTATTCAAGTTATTATGTAAGTTGGAATGTATTACTGATCATGGACGGATTTATGTTTTAGTCTTCCATCAAAAAGATAAACATGACTGATTATTAGTAAAGTCCTACAAGCACAGACATTTTGTCCTTGTTGTTTTTTATAGATTTACAGAGTAAAATATCTCCCAGCCTTCTAGTCTAACTTGTGATGTCTTTGCCTTCTCTTAGTTCCAGTAAATGCTAATTCCCAATGCTCAGCAGGACAATCTTAATTTGGAAATCAAGTAGAAAGCAGAAAGGCAGTAGGATCTTATAACAAAGATACAATTTCCCTCCTACAATGCCATCTGAACAGTTCCTTTGGCATTGTAAATGTAAGAACCGTTTATTTTTACAGTAATAAAAAGTGTGCTAACCACATGAGCACTTTTGTTAGTTTCACACAGTGTTCCTTCAAACAGCACAATGAAACAAGAAAGAAGTTCTGTTTCACAAGGATAAAGGTGTGGACCTATATTCTTTTTTGTGACATGTGGTTAGGTACAAACACTGAATAATTCAACTAACAGGAGGAAGGGAAATGCTTTGGAGAGGGAGCCAAGGATGAAGATTTATACATTTTTCTGGTAATTTTTCTTTTGCACACAGAAATTTTTGGCACCACAACACCTCCTGTGCACTTTTTTCTTTATTTTTCATATACCAAAATATTGATGATAGCCAGATGCTCATATTTTAAAACCAAGCGTAAAACAATAGTAATAAAGAAAATGGCTCAAAAGAACTGTAAACTGAAGAACAAGTTGTAAGTGATTGCACAGGTTGGAAAACACAGGTTGGTGCTTTGGAATGAAACAAGATTTCAGCATTCAACATGTGAAATAAATATATTCACGATGCTATGGATTACCTTTATAGACTACCATTACTACTCAGAGTTCATGACTGGGAAAATAAATGTCCAAGGTGGCTCCAATACAAGTACCAGCAAGACCCGCATAATATCAGCCAGGATGCAGCCATCAGACAATATCCTGGCTTTGCAAAATATACACTGACATACTAAGTAAAACACAGAAAACCACTATATAAGCTGCAGAACAAGTGGCTATGGCAACAAGCTGTTCCAGTGTAGAATGTTGTTCACAGCGATGTAGTGGAGCCAGTTCTCATAGGGATGGAGCTCCAGGATTTTCTGATTAGCAGAGACAACGGCATCATCTGTCACACCAGTCGCTTTGTACTCCCCATTCCTTCTTATTGTGGCCACAATACCCACAGCAACTAGAGGGGAAATGGATTGTCACATCTACTATATATGAGTTGCCCCCTGCTGTAACCCAATATATTCTAGTGTAGCTTTTTTGTAAGTGGACAAGTTCTGACAGCATTAAAAAAGACTTGATACTAGTGGAGATGAACAAAGCTACATTTTTTTTCTATTGACATACATATAGCTTCAGTACAGATATCTTTTGGAAGTCTCATTGGGGATATTGCTATAGAGACTGTCATACTGAGGGCCTCAGTGGAAAGTCTGTCATTACACTGCTGGTTGTTCAGAATTCTAACAACTCTCTTTCATTTAATTTTATCCTCTGGCTTTCTTTTCCCACCAGCAAGAGTCAGCATTCTCTGCCCCATTAGCACTCAACTGAGCTACTGTAGGGTTCTCACTCCAGATTTTTTTTTTTAAATTAGATGCCATTCTGCAAACTTTGCTGTTTCCCTAAATCCTGCTGATACCTCCTCTTGTGCATGGATGATACTGTTTTGATTACATAAGCAGTGATACTTGAAGCATGAATGTGGGAAATACATAATGACTGCTTGATTTCTAGCACATTAGTCAATGTGCAGAGAGCAGTTCTTTGTTCTAGCCACTTCTATTGTAGCCACGTGTGCTTCCCCATAACTGGCAAGGAAAACAGCAGCTGCCTGCAGAATCCCTTCTGGACAATACAATACAAGGTGTTGGTTCTTACCTTTAAAGCCCTTCATGGCTTGGGGCCAGCTTACCTGCGGGATCGCCTTCTCCCATATAATTCGCCCCGCACATTAAGGTCCTCTGGGAGGAATTTACTGCAGCCGGTCAGAACTAAGTTGGCTGCAGTTACCCAGAAGTCCTTCTTTTCTATCGCCCCCAAGTTATGGAATGGCCTGCCGGAAGAGACCCAGGATATTACCAGTCTTGACTGCTTTAAAAAAGCGGTCAAGACTGTTCTCTTCCGACAGGCCTTCCCAGACTAGTGCTCCACCGCCTCCCACCAACTGTCTTCTTGTTTTTAATAGTTAATGTGTTTTAGGGGGTTTAGATGGGTTGGTGGGTGGGGCGGACGGGTTATATTTTAACTGCTTTTAATGTGTTTATGTACTGCTGTAGTACCGCCTCGATCCGTTGGGAGAGGCGGGATATTATTATTACTATTATTATTACCATTATTATTAGTGAATAGCAAAACAGAGAGAAAAGCAGAGTAGACAAGCCTGCTTTACCAGCTACTCCCAGCATGTACAAAAGCACAGATTTGTAAGTCTGACCAGCATAAGAAAAAGTGGAGTCTCTTGAAAAGAAGCTCTACTTTGAGCTTTGGAAGAAGCTTTCAAGTGGTCTCTAGAAAATTACAAATGTTTTTTGTTTATTTATGTAAGGCTTATCTGACCTTGTTACTTCATTGCACATGTACGTGTTGTTAGCTTTGAATAAAAAGTTTATTGAAATATGTCAAACTGTTCTTTTTGCAGTGGACGAATCTATGTCTCTGGTACCGAATTTTCTGCTAAAGTAGTAATGCCTAGGAACACATCTGCTTTATTAAGTATGGTATACCTGTACTATCTTCTCTCCACATCTGGCTTACCTTTCTAATTTGAAATGCAACACACACTGGTTCTGAACAGCACAGGTCAGTCCAAGAGTCCCAACATAAAAATATCATGTTTAATTCTACGATATACATTTAAGTCTAAGTCTATTTAAGACTTAGATATAATTCTTTTAATTCTGCTTTTGCTATTAGACTGTAACCAAATCCCTGTGGCTTTTCCTTTTCTTTCAACTGCAATGTACTGAAAACTCATTGTAAGGGCAGATCAGCTAATATATCACCAAACTGCCAATGAACCTTCCTGTCATAACTTCTACAATCCTACTGATCTCCTGCACTCTCTGTTGAAGAAACAAATTACAGTTATGTAAGGTAAAGATGCAAGTGTGAGCACCTAATCACATGCTTACCTACCCATGGCTCAGAGTCTTCCACAGCTGTTCGCCTAATTAATGAGTCTTTATTAATATAAATGTCCCGAGACTCCTGGGCTCTCCCTTTTCCACTTACACTGGTTGCCATAAATATTGTCCCTCTCACGTTTGTGTGGTGTGGCTGTTGGGAAGGGTCCTGTCTGGGTCCTGGGACAGGGGTATGACACCCTGGAATGTGTCACTTTAGAATACTGGTGGCCAATTGTATTATTTAATGACCAGAACAGGAGGAAGCTGTTGCAGGCAACTGTTCCTGTTGGTGGAAGCAGCCCGGCTTATGTTCACATTCGTTGCTCACAGTCCTAGAACCCTTGATCTTCACCTCGTCTTCAGATTTTGCTATCGGACTGTCATTCTGGACTTACTGTGAACTCAGACTGCAAAACAATGACCAGTAATTTGAAGCAAACTAAGACAAACTTTGCTTGATGGTTACTGATAACAGGCTCTAATTAGATGGCTGTAAGCCTTGGCTGGCTGCCCACACAGGACACAGAGAAAGGTTTGAAGCAGAGTCTGTAAAAGTTGTTCTTTGACTATGGCTCCCAGAACTCTGCAGTAAGCACGCTGGCTTGTGGATTATGGGAGCTGTAGTCCAAAAATAACTTTTCTGGATTTTGGTTTGGACTCATCTGTTGTCCATCAGATCTCAACAAGCAGTGGTCAACTGCAGGGGATGCACAGACTGAAATATTCATAACCTAGCATAACTTAGCTGTTTAGCAAATCTGAAAACTTCTCCTTTTTTTAAAGACTCAAATTCAATTGTTGCTCACCCAAATGAGCACACATCTGTGTTATAATATTAAGAGTATACTTTGTGCTATAAATTAAAATAAAATAGTGCACTCAAATTTTTGGCCCATTAGTCTTGAGAAAGTTGAGGTATCAACAAAAGAGATAAAAGTTGAAAGTAAATTAAATCCTATTAAAAATACTGTTCATATGTTTGCTTATTTCCACCCCATTAATCCTTGAGAGCCAGTGTGGTATAGTGGTTTGAGTGTTGGACTACAACCTTGTAGACCACAGTTCGATCCCCTGCTTGGCCATGGCAACCCACTGCACTCAGCAGCAACAATCCTTGTTTATGAAAGCAATGGCTCAAAGACTATCTAGGCTGGAATGTTGTGAAGTGAGACATTAACCAGGTTTACTTAAAAGCATCTTCAATTTTAAAGGAGATGCCAGCTATGAAACCAATTCTGCTGACACCTATCCAATTTCCAGTGGAATATTTCCAGACTCAAACAGATGCATTATTGGAGTATTCATTCTCCTTCCATTCATTCTACCTTCCCACAGCTTGCTGCAAATTTAAAACTGTATAATGAGACTGCAGGAAGAATGCATGTTTCAATCTTCTTGATTATTTACAACCTGAGTCCTATTTGATAGTTGAAGTTGCCAAAAAGGGTTGGGGGGAACCAATTACCTTGTCATTTGACTCTGGCCCATACTTAAGTAACAAATGGAAAACTCCCCACAAAAGAGAAATACAGAGATTGTTCTTTTCTAGTGAAATCTCTTGGGCTTCCAACCTTTACCTTGGCAAGACAACACAGCTACAAAGCAAACTAAAAGATAGCAGCTTTAAGCAAAGGCAGGAAGACTAAAGGAAATGAACTATTTTGATTAACTATGGAGGCAAAAGGTCTACAAAATGAAATTGATTTCAGGGAAGCGTGGAGGGCTGAATGAACCCATTCTGCAGATGGAAGTCGTTCTGTCAATGGGCAAACTTAATTGGACAGCATCCAGAGTTCAAAAACACAGCTCAGCCCTGACACTTGCTTTCAGGGGAGCTAAGAGAAAAGCACAACATAGGCCGTTTCCGCACTACACTGTTATAGTGCTATTATTCCACTTTCAACATCCTATGGAATTCTGGGGTTTGTAGTTTACTGAGGCCCAAGAGCTCTTTGGCTGAGAATTCTAAATGCCCCATCCCTAAACTGCAAACCCCAGGATTCCATAGACTATTGAAAGTGGGATAACAACACTATAACAGTGTAGTGCAGAAATGCTGATTGCTAATGAAATCTTTCTCACACACTTGCAGGCACATCCATTCACCATAGAACTCTGCATATTCTACAGTGTAATTAACAGAGAGGCATGGGGGGAAATGTAAAATTTCTCACTTTAGTGAGGTATTCATTAAGAATACTTTCAGATTTAAAAATCTTTTTAAAAGATCCTAGCTATTCTTTTGTCTTCTATCCCTTCCTATTCATCTTACACTACACTGCTATGCATATCTACTTGGAAGTTAGCCTCAGTGAATTTAATACAATTTACTCCCACATTAGTCTGCACAGGATTACAGCCTTCACTGTTTTCAAGAGGCCTTCTCTTTGATCCTCTTCACTAAATCTGATCAAAGTTAATGCCTACCATCTGGAAAAGTTTTGCAAATCCATACACGCACTATTTTCAAACACAAACAGAACAAAAAGAAAAGCACTTATATGGTCAAAAGTGGAACACAAATAGGATCACAAGTCCTAAGAATGCAGTATTTCAGCTGTAAGAGGAATTCAAAATCCCTTTTGCACATAATGGCCTGCTCTCATAAGTTATGGTTTCTATGTGCGAGGAAAAGTTTTCAAAATGAACTCCTAGGGAGCTCTGCCCAGCAGTACCTTGACTTCCCAGTGGGCCCACATGTGGACGTACTGGGGTCCTAAGTGAACCTGAACAATTCTGATCATTTTTCTGCCTTGGATTAAAGTGCTACCTGACCTTCTTGCTAGCAATGTTTTCCTTGTCAGCACACTCAAGCGGAAAACACTGAATATGACAATAGATGATGCTGATGAAGCTGAGCTTTAAACTAAAAGGGCCTTTCAGTCTTTGCCTATGTCATTTGTGATGGCCTACATTGTTCTGTTATAGGTCTTATAAAGAACAAGCAACACAGAGCAATGGAAATGACAGCCTGCCAGATTTCACTCCCACTTTTCACAACCAGAGCAGTGGGAAGGTCCATGCCTAAGTCAACTTGGGCAAAGACCTAGATAAAATGCTACAGCTCTAATTCTTAGATATTTGCAGCTATCATACCTAGTCCAAAAGTCTCATAGAAAAGGGTGAAAGTTACACCATTACAAGACTTATGTAGTTCCACATTGAACAAGTTAGGGATTTCAGAAACCTGTTAACAAGTCAGATGGGAATACAGGCAGGAGGCAGGAAAGCACCATTACATTTTCTTGTAAATGTCAAAAGATGATGTCTGACTCAGTCTTGGTAACCACTGTGCTACAAAAATCAGGCTTTAAACTAGAGGTTGACAATGTTTTTAAAAGAAAAAATAATGATAAGTTTAGATACAAATGGAAAAGTTTAATTATTTGAAGGAGAAATGGGGGGATGTCTCTGTAATAACTTTGAAAGACAGAATGCTAACTATTGTTAAGGATATGTAATTTAATTAATTAATTATATTTCACAGAATCATAGAGTTGGAAAGAGACCCCAGGGGCCATCCAGTCCAATCTCCTGCTATGCAGGAACACCCATCAAAGCATTCCCAACAGATGGCCATCCAGCCTCTGTTTAAAAACCTCCAAAGAGGGAGACTCCACTACACTCCGAGGCAGCATATTCCACTGCCGGACAGCCCTGACTGGCAGGAAGTTCTTCCTGAGGTTGAGGTGGAATCTCCTTTCCTGCAGCTTGAATCCATTGCTCCTTGTCCTGGTCTCTGGAGCAGCAGAAAACCAGCCCGCTCCATCCTCAACATGACATCCCTTCAAATATTTAAACATGACTATCATGTATTTGCAAAATAAATAAATTATATATATAAATATATATGCATATGTATTTATCTATATAAACTAGAGGTTAGGGTGATGGAAGAAGCATAGCTATGCTTTACTTGGTCTTGTTTTTTTATTCCTAGCTCAACTGTGCTGGATCCAAGGCTATTTCTGTACTACACTGTTATAGCATTATTATTCCACTTTCAACATCCTGAGAATTCCAAATGCCCCTCCCTAAATTGCAAACCCCAGGATCCCATGAGCTGCTGAAAGGGGAATAATATAACAGCGTAATGTGGAAATGGCCCGAGTTGCTAGCAGAAGCAATGAAGAGGCTCCTGGCATCTTAAGGACGAACAAATCTTACTTCGCGTTCAGGTTTCTTCGAACTCCAGCTCACTAGAGTTTTTGGAAAGTTTATCTCAGACAAAACTTGTATGACTTTAAGATGCCACAAGGCTCCTCCTAGTTTTTCGAGTGTTAATGAGCCTGATTTCAGTTCCTATTCAGCCTGATTTTCTTCCCTGGGGAGATAAACTCTTAACGGAAGCGCCAGAGGACAGAGGAATTGTAGGAACGATGCGGCGCAACGTGAAAATTGGGACCATTTCCGCACCAGACTGTTATAGCGCTATTATTCCACTTTCAACATCCTATGGAATCCTGGGGTTTGCAGTTTCGGGACTGCAAACCTTCGAGGACCCTCCCGAAACTGCAAACGCCAGGATTCCATAGGATGTTGAAAGTGGAATAATAGCGCTATAACAGTCTAGTGCGGAAATGGCCAAAGCAGAGCGCTGCAGGTTCGCGTTATTACGCTGCAACAACGAGAGAGCGAGCCCGCACTCCTCGGAGGCTCCGAAAACCGCTCCTCGGTCTCGCCCCAAACGCGTCAGAAATTTCCCCGCAAGCGCTTCACAGGGACTCCTGCAGCCTCGCAAAGAAACGGAGACCTCGGACGTCGAGCGCAGGAAGGTCCCCGTTCCCCTCCGCCACCCCGCCCCCGCCTCGCCTCGCCTCGCCTCGCCTCGCCGGGAAGGCGGCGGCGCTCCGTTACCTCTTTGCTTCCCCGCAGGACCTCCGAGGCTGCCCGGAATCCGCGCGAGAGGCGAGAAAGGCGACGCTCCCGCCGCCCGCGCTCGCCGGTCCACAACCTCCGGCGGCCACTTGGCGTCACACATTTGCTAGACTCGCTCACGCTCTTCGACTTCCGGGGTCCTTTGAGACACCGTTCCGCACCCCACCCCCAGGAAAGACCCACGAAAGGGGAGGGAGACGCCTCCATATGGAGAGCTCGTGTGGTTTGCACGCTGGGCTGCGGTCTGGGAGACCAGGGTTCAAATCCCCCGGAAACCCAGTGGTTGATCTTGGTGCAGTCACACATTTTCAGCGGCCACTTCCGCACTGGACTGTTATAGCGCTATCATTCCACTTTCAACATCCTACGGAAGCCTGCGGTTTGCAGTCTAGCGAGGAGCCGAGTGCAAACCCCACGATTCCATAGTGTGTTGAAAATGGAATAATAGCGCTATAACAGTCCAGTGCGGAAACGGCCAGTCCCGCCTACCTCGGTATGGACGCCGTCCTATATTGCCGGGCTGTCTGTCACAACTTTTGAGACCCCTGAAAGACTGGGATAATGCGCCGCGTGGAAACAGCGCTTCTCCTCAATGCCTGAAACCCTTTTTTAATGGTGAAAAGTCAGGCTTCCATATAAACGTCCTTTTTCCTTTTCCATTTAAAAGTCTCCGTAAAAGGCAGAGCTAAGAGGACTCCCAACCTCTCTATTCGCTTCTACCTCTTGTTTCGAAGGAGACAAGCTGCATTGCTAAAAGGTTGGGTATCTCCGTTCCGTTTCATAGGCGTCTTTCTTTTCCTCTTTAGGAAAAATGGGATAAAGGGACCCGGAAGTTCAACGGCGCTCGGTATTCGCATTTTTCCAATCTCTATGCTCATCCCGGCAAAATTTAACCTCACGGGGGAGGCGTGGCCGAACGGAGGGGCTCGGAGTTCTCACTCGGGCGCCGGCGCAGCTGTTGGGGAGCTGGCAATCAGGCGATGGGGGCGGGACAGAAGAGGGGAACGCGGAGCACGACGGGCCCTCGGGCGCCTGGAGAGGAGAGCGGGCGAGCTTGCTTCGCTCGCGGGAGTTAGCGGGAAGGGGCGGCGCGTTGCAGCCGAGCTAACTCGTTGATAGGCGAGAAAACCTAGCCGGCTTCTATTTTAGGTGGAAGGAAAGAAGTAGCTACTAGCACCTTTATTAAGCAGGGACTTAAGTCCAGATCCTGTGAGACTTCTGTCTGCTGTTCCTAAGCACTGCATTTTTGACATTATCTAAATAGTATAAGAGCTCCTGAAATTGTTATCTACCAAGCAAGAACATGAGCGCCTTCTGCCATTTTTGTACTGGCTTCAGCTGAAATAGTTTACCATCCTAGTTTCTGTTAGCATTTTTGTTTTTCGAATATGGGAATAAACAGGTTCCTTGTATGCCTAATAAAAACTTAGCCTGCTTAAAAACTCCACAAAGATATAGATGCTAGTAAGCAAAACTATGCAACAGTACACAATACTGGTGGGAGGCATGCACAGAAGGTAAAACTCAGAACCCCCCGGTTCTACTTGTGTTGAAATAGACAAGAAGTCTGCGGGCATAATCCACAAAGACCAGTTTCAGAGAGTTAACATTCTCAACACATTCAGATAGAAAGATCCTGTTCAAGGCTTTCCATGCACACATCTTTTGGCAGAATGCCACTGCTCTTGTACAACATGGGACTCAAAAGAACTTTTTTTCCTGCGTAATAAACAGATAGTTTTGTCTCTTCCTATCACCCTGCCAAAAGATGCATGGTTTTCTGTATAGCTGGTGATTGACAGAGATTTGTCTGTGCTCATGTGAAATCATAACCAAAATGTTAAAGCTCTGAGCAGCTTTCCTCTGAGAACCACTTTTTCTGAATCTTTTGTGGGGGCTCAACTTGCAGGAGTCTTAAGTGATCCTTTTTTAGTTGCCAACAGTTGTATTTAAGAAGATGCCTGTGTGCAAGTCAGCCGTATAACTTATAAGCCTGGGCACACTACTAAGGAGTACCACTGCTTTTAAAAGTAATGCCGCTGAAAGCCATGGTTGTCACTCTTAGATTGTTTCTGCTCAAAGTTTTGTGAAGATCAAGATGAATAATGCTGCCCATTCCAATACTGCATGTACTTCATTTTTCCTCCCTACCAGTAGCAAGTCTACCAACTGTGCATTTAGAGGGTACAACAGTGTTTACTATCTTAATATCTAGGGGCTAGGGGCTCCTTTCTTGGGGCAAAATGCTTACATAATCACTGTTAGGCATTTTAAACTGTATTGGAACTTTCATTTTGGAAAGGTGGGGATAATATATATTAAATAGCTGGATTTGTTTTAAGAACAATCAGCAATGTTTAATGTCCATTTTGTGCCCCTAAGCAGTAATTCCCAGGCCAGATATGCCTACTACCCTTACTTCCTATTTTTATTCTTCAAAGAATCATTGAAGTTATGGTCACTCCTTTCAGTCAACATGGAGAAAAAATATGAAAACAGTTCTCTTCAGTCTAAATAGCTATTCTCAACACCACACTGGTCATTTTAGTTTGATATGAGACCAACCAAGACCATATGTATGGTTCCCTGCTTCTAGCCTCATAACAGGTATGTAGGTAATGGCGAGAAACATTGACTGGCCCAAGGACACCCAGTGAGGTAAGGTTTCAAACTCAGGTTTCTCCCCATACTTGTACCACACTGGTTTTATCTGTAGGCCTTTCATTAGCACATAGCAAACGATGCAAAAGTCCCCAAACAGGGGATAGCTGTGCTAACCACAATACAAATTCCTTGCCTATATTACGACAATACTTTTATTAGGGAAACTAAAAATACACAAAAATCTTTCTGCAAGTTTTTGAAACTAAAGCTTTGAACATCAGGGAAAAATACTGGGGAAATATAATGAGGGGGGGAGTGAGGGCACTAGTCACAGTCTACATTAGTGCTATCCAAAATGGTGCTCTCTACACCGGTACTAGTCCCTGAGGATTTGTTGGTCTTCCTTGGAGCTTCTAAGGAAGAGAGAAACAGTTGTGGTCAGTAGGCACAAATACGGTAACAATATAGTGGGGAGTGAGGGGGAAAAACCTGTCAGTCCCTCATATTGGATATCCTAACAAACTGCTCTACATGTTGACTATTTCTGCACTACACTGTTATACTGCTATTATTCCACTTTTAACATCCTGTAGAATGCTGGGGTTTATAGTTTACTGAGGCCAAAGAGCTCTCTGGTGAGAATTCTACATGCCCCTCCCAAAACTGCAAACCCCAAAGATGTTGAAAGTGGAATAATAGCATTATATTAATGCAGTGTGGAAATGGCCTCTGCCTTCAGGTGGGATAAAGAGGAACAGTGTGTTAAGACTATCAAATTAGGCTAGGAAGATCACACCCACAATGGCCCTGGGCTGGCCTAGAAGAAAGGCAAGGAAAGCAAATCCATAACATCTGAAGGCAAACCGGCCTCCCAGATGATGTGACTGCAACTCCATCATCCCTTACCATTTGCTGTGCAGGGCAGGGCTGCTAGAAGTTGCAGTTAACATCACCTTGAGAACTATTAGCCTCATGGTAGATGTTGACCAATATTTATCTAACTGCACATCCATATGAGGAAAGTAGCCTAAGAGCCAATCTTAGTGGCGCCTGCACAGGTTTCAAGAAAAAGTGGGAATGTATGAGGCTCACAGAGGGCGGGGGGCTTGCTTTGTTCTGTTGCCCCACCAAAGGTTTCAGGTTGCAAACTGAGAATTCCCACAGGCAGGTTTTGCGGGCGGGGAAGGAAGAGCCCCGGCCTTTTTCATTTAGTTAGACTGGCCACCTGGCAGGCGCAGGTTCCTGGGTAACAGCAAATGAAGGAACTCCGCACAGGAAAGTCTCCCTAAAGGCTCCACGCCCCTTTACAGGGCTGCTCCCTTTGCCTGTCCCCAGAGCTCTGGGACGAAAATCCCAGTTGGGGAGGCCGTGTTAGTTCTGCTCTTGCGGCACAACAGCGTTCCCGAACCCAAGTCTGGAAGCTGCGACGGCCTCTCCCCTGCAGGACAAAGGCTCCATTAGGCCGTTTTTGGCCGGGGTCCCGCTCCGGCAGTCCAAAGGTTACGAGGGCCGCGAGGGAAAGGGGAGAAAAAAACAGGCGCATCCCAGGAAGGGCGGAGGAGAAATCTCTCTCTGGCCAAGCGTCTCTACCCCCCTCGCCCTCGCCCTCGCCCTCCGCGCCTTTTCCCGCCCAGTCGCTATTTCCGAGCCCAGAGGAGCGTCCCGTCTGCCCTCCCTTCCTCGGCCGCTCGCAGGAGCCGCTCCTGCTCCTCGCCTTGGAAGCTGCGCTGCCTCCTCCGCGGAGCTCTCCCACGCGGGCTTTCCCACGCGCAAGCTGACCATGGCAGGAAAACCCCGGGGGTTCCGGCGCGAGGCGTCCCACCAGATAGCGGCCGGCGGCTCGGCGGGTAAGTCAGCCGCTGGCGCGCCCTTCGCCTTCCGCCGCCGCCCTCTCAGCGGAAGCCGCGCTGCGCTCGCCTCCCCTGCGGCGCGCTCCCCCGCCGCCCCTCAGGCGCCTTCCCCGTCGTCTTTCCGGCCGTGCTCTGGAGGGAAGCGCGCCTCCGCATGGCGCCGGGCCCCTCTTCCGGGTTCCCCCCCCGTCGGGCCTTCCCATTCGGTGCGTCCCGGAGTTGCAGGAAGCGGTGGAGGGGAGAGTCCGGTTGGTTGGGCTCCTCCTTGCAAGGGTAGGCAGGAGAATGAGTCCTGTTGAACTCATGGGGCGTGCTTGCAAGCATGTCAGTGTGTATGGGAGTGCACAGGCATGGGCCATTTCCACACTACCCTGTTATAGCGCGATGATTCCGCTTTCAACATCCTCTGGAATCCTGGGGTTTGCAGTTTCGGGAGGGGCCGGCCGGCCCCTCCCGAAACTGCAAACCCCAGGATTCCAGAGGATGTTGAAAGCGGAATCATCGCGCTATAACAGCCTAGTGCGAATATAGCCATGGACACGCTTGAGTTGCTTCTTTGCTGCGCTGCAAGTCCGTGATGGCAGCCTTGTTTCCCTAGTTCGAATATCTGATGCGTTTTATAGTGCCCCTGCTGTGCTGCTATAATCCCTTGTCTAAATTTTTTTTTTTCCTAAAAGTGTTACAGTGCATTTTGTGTTTTCAGATTTTTGAGAGTAGCCTGCATAGGGTTAACTCTAAAACATGGCATATAAATGCTGCTCAGCAGAGCAACAGAGTGGCGGGGATGGGGTTTAAAAAAAAAAGCTACATGCACGTAATAGAAAAATCCAATTTCAAACAGACTTAAGTGTGTTGAGTAGGAGATGCTTTGTACCATGTATTAGACTGTTGGGCTTTGTACTGGCTACTGGAGAAAGGGTATAAAATCTGCAGGTTCTAGCACTTATTTTTGCTGCATCAGTTTCTAGGCCACCATGTTAAAATGGGAAAGGAAATTCCTGAGTCCACTTACACATCCTTTTCTTCACATTGTGCTGTGTAAATTCATGTAGAAACAGTTATTATTTCTTTCAAATATTTTCTAATCAATATTAATTGGTGGGATAAATGCGCCCCTTCTCCCTCACAATATTACTAGTCACCATTAGCGCTGAAGATACTTGTGGGATGTATTCTGTATCAGAATCAACAGAGCTTATTCTGAATATACACATGTAAGAGTGGAATATGTGAATGTATCTTACTTTAGCAGTAGCCATACGCAATATATTCCATGGCCTTTGAGGCAGATGCGCGTTACCACTTGTTTCCAAAGGTGCATCCAGACAGCTAAGGAAACCTTTTTAAACCCTCTCTGCCATGAGCAGGCAAATACAGACTTCCTGTTGTTGTTGCACTACAACTCTCAGGATTCCTCAGTATTTTTTTTCTGATTAGGGCTGATGGGAGTTGCAGTCCAGCAACATCTGAAGGCGTGCGCTTTGTCAATTGGCGTACGGAAACAGGGACGTATATACGGGTTGTGAGGTCAGCACTATATGCAGAAGGTTGTTTACATACACAGATGTCTTTTGCTGAATGAGATTCAAAACAATTCAGAGACCAGTGTGATGTGTATACAAACATAGTTTTCTCTCTAGCAATGAGTCACGTATGAAACTCCCTCTTCTGAACTTCCAGTGGGTAGTGAAGATTCAATTGTTTTGTATGACCTTTGATCATTAAAGGGAGGGTTAGCTTTTGGAAGGGGCATGTGTGTGTGTGTTTTAAAATTAGAAATCGTTTTGGTTTGTTTTAAAAACCTTAATAAAAGATTTTTAACCTTAATTAAAAAATTAATAAAAGATTAAAACTTTCTGCACACTGTTAAGTTTGAACTGGGCCTTGCGTGAAAGACTTCTAGTTACTAGATACCATTAATGGTGATAAAAACTGAAAGAGGCACTGTCAGCTGGCAACATTTGTCCTCTGTTTTAATTGCTTGAGAACACTCTACCCAGGAAAGAGTTCTGTGCAGTTCAAGGGCTTTTATCCATACTGTGAATGCTAATTGTCTTGTCCTATTTATTGCATCTGTGTATTTTGTTCTAGTGGATCAACAGGGTTCTAGTGTATTTTTTTTTATCTGTATAGACTGCGCTTTCTCATTGCCTATCAAAGACCTTTATATCTGTGCATGCTGCCAATATCTAGGACAGTCATTTTTAATCACATTGCATTTGCTGGCTGTTTGTGAAACCTGGACTGTCTTTTTTTGATTGTCAGGTATGGTACGTAAGTACTCTGTTGCAGCAAAAACAACAAAGAGTCTTACAGTATGTTAAAGACTTGTGGCTTAAGCAAGACTGGAGTTTGTGTTCTTTTCATTTTGCAGTGCCTCCTGTGTTAGAAATTGAGGAACTAACTGTACACAGGGTTGTTATCCTCATGTTGCAGCTGTGGGTTGGTGAAGCTGAAAGATGCAGTGTAGGTATAGTGGAGGAAGGAAGGAACCCTGAGGGTAAAAGCTGACTGGCTTTCCAGAACCGTGTCATATAGCCTTGTGTAATATCTCCCTATCTCTGTTTTATAGATCAGAGGTGGCACAGACTGAGGCTCAACTCTCTCTAAGCATGACTAAGCCTGGATTCCATTCACTATGCTGCAGCCAGTTGCCTGCAGAACTATTGTGCTCTTACAGTTTACAGTTCTAAGACCACAATGATGTGTTTGTTTCCTTGGTTTCAATTAATTTGAATGAAGCAAAGGAGGTCACTCTGCTTATTCATAGAGACAGGACATTCCAGCATAGCAGTACAGCCAACAATTTGAAGTCTATATACAAGAACAAATTTGAAGCTTTTATATTTGACCCCCAAAGCAAGTGATGCTTATAAACATTTCTTTTAATGCATGCACATATAGCAAATATATTTTATATGGAATGTACTATAATCTAGGGGAACACTACCTGTGGACCTCAGATGCTGTCTGTACAGCCCCGAATACTGGCAGGACAATATCCATGTTTTTCTGAAGCTCAGTTGGTTAGGGTTGCAGGAGAAAGCCACTGTTCTTTGGCTTTTAAGAGTACCTTTTGCCCATCACTATTAGCAGCAGATAAACAGCAATCTTAGTGGAAATTGCTGGTGAATAAGAGAGCACTGAGGTGTGTAGACATGTACGTGTATGCATGTGACTGCAGGACGTGGACACCAGACACAGTTCACAGACTGAAAAGATTGTGCACCTCTGCTCTGATGCCTTGCTGAATGTAAAGAATTGAAAGGAAGAATGTGTAGTGATTAAGAGATGGAGTTACGAATCAGGAAGATCCTGGTTCAGGTGTTACCTCTGCCATGAATTAAGGAACTGGCCTTAGGCAGGCAAGCCACTTTCTTCTCTGCCTCACTCCATCTTCACTCCACACTCTGGAGGATAATTGTTATTGTATATATCCATTGTGTGACAAAAATATGAAGTAGAAGATCATACAATATGATCCAAACTTGGTGCCCTCCAGACAGTGGCAGCTGGTGATCCATCATTAACACACTGCTGGGTTTGGTTGACACTTTGAAGAAACTATTCAAAATGCTGAACACACACACATCAAAGTCACTGCCTCTGGATATGCTAGACGGTAACAGACCAAATATTGGGCCATTCCTGCACTACACTATTATAGTGCGATTATTCCACTTTCAAAAGTCTATGGATTCGTGGGGTTTGTAGTTTAGGGAGGGGCATTAAGAATTCTCAGCCAGAGAGCTCTTCGGCCTCAGTAAACTACAAATCCCAGAATTCCACAGGATGTTGAAAGTGGAATAATAGCGCCATAACAGTGTAGTGTGGAAATGGCCTTAGTCTAGTGGTATGTTACAGAGAAATGGCTATTTATATCTGGAAGACCTGAGAATAGCTAAACCCTGGTATTAGCACAGCTGGCTGGAGAATTCGAAGAGTTGCATGATGAATAGAACATCTGGTTCAGACCAATGAACCTGAAGCAGTGACTGAAGGAGGCGCAGCAGTATACCTTTCTAAACACTAAAAAGAGAGAGAAATAAAACCCAGTTCAAACTTCATTGCATTGTTTACTGTAGACAAACTGTAATCTGGTACCAAATTGTTTCTCCAGCCTTTCTTCACCATCTTTCCAATGCTGATACAAACAAACAAAAAACTTCTAGGTAGGAAGAGGAAAAGAAGGAAAATAGGGGACTGGGTGTGGCTATAAAAATGGGGGACTGTAAAAACACTTCGTAAAAAGGAGCATCTTCTTCAGACGCTTTGCTAACTGTACCTATGCACCTGAGAACTAGCAAGCATATACTGTTCTTACAGTGCAATGTCAGGGTATTCTGAGCGTGCCTACATTTTCACTATTTCATCTTCCCCATTAGTTTTTCCCTCATGTGAAAAAAAAGTTAATATTTGAAGTTCACACACAGACAAAATAGCAAACTTGTAGAATAATCAAGAGAAGTGCCATGCAGTTAGAATGATGTGGACAGAAGGTGAGGCTATATTCTTTATCTGTGACCCACACCCTCTACCTGTGTTATTGTCACCTTCCCCCCTCAGCCTCCTATCTCTTGGAGGAAAAAAAAGGAAGTGAGATCCTGCTGTGTGCATGTAGACTTCCTGCTTCAAACCTAACCTCTCCAACAGACTAATGGTACTAAAGGCTGCCTCAGGACCTACTCTGGAATAAAAGGAGGTATATAAATACAATCAAAAAAATTAATCAATAGGTAGCAGGATTGTGCAGTGGGGATGTTCCAGAAAATGTGGCACTAGTGAACATGACTCTGCACTTCCTTCTGTGCTGTTGTAATCACATGAAAGGTGAATGTCCAAACTGAGGCAAACTTGTTTCCATTTGTGCAAATCAGTTTATTTTTCTGCAGTGTAGGATGGGCTGGAAAACCTCCACCCTCCAGGTTGTTCCCCTTCCTCAACCCCCGCACCCTCTCCCATGGTACGAGAAGGAATCATCGTTGTTAGTCACTGATCAGAGATGACAGTGATGGATTTCCTTTGTGCACTGCTCACTATCCCCAGTTTGCCTGCTCCAAGGACCAATCAAATATCTTCCTCCATGGAAAGAGATGCAAAGATCTCTGTACCCCCACCTCTGCGTATAGAAATACAAAATGGCCATTGGGAAGGGTGGGGCTTTGAGGTTAGACGATATAATATCCAGTCTCCAGATATCATCCCTCCTACCTGAATGATCCTGGGTTGGACATTCTGGCTGCAAGGACGAACAAAAATCCATCTCCATCCCTGATATAGTTTATAAGCTTTACAGTGACTTTACAGCCATTTTTTTTAGTCTTTCAGATGTTCTAATTAGAGACAAAAAAATTAAGTGATTCTAGTATATATACCAGCGTTCCTTAGGTAGCAAAGCCTTGGACAAAGAAGCTCCTTTTGACAACTCCTTTTACGTTCAGCTGGCCCACCTTACTTGGTTTTCTGCCTAGCTAGCAGCATTGGCCTTGGGAAGATGGTGAAGGAGGGCTGGAGAAACACAGACATTCAGTGCTGGGTTGAAGCAGTGTGTCTGCAGCAAACAATGCAATAAAAAGGTTGAGCTGAGGAAGAGTAAGATTCTGCTCTGGCTGACTCTACTGTAGCCATATGTGCCTGCCAACAACAGGCAAGGTGTGCAGCTGTTGCCAACAGAATCCCTTACTGACTGTGTATGTGCAGCAAAGCAGAGAATAAAGATAGAGAAGGCTGCCCCACCAGTTACCTCCAACATGTTGAACTGGCTGCCAAAATAGAAATTATGAGAAAACTGAAGAGTGGTGAAAGAAAAAGTGATCTCTGGAGGTTCAAAGTGTTTTTCTTTGCTTACAAGATTTATCTGACCTGATTGCTTCGTTTCACATGTGCATAATGTTAGTTTTGAATAATACATTGCTAAAACCTGTTGAACTGCTTCTTTTTTTTCTTGTGGTGTAGCAACCTGTATCTGTTCTTTCTGCCTCTGATACCAAATTTTCTGTTAAAGAAACAATGCCCAAGATACATCTACTTTGTTAACTGAGGCATGTCTCCGACTACTATTTAAATGTCAATATGCTGGTTCTTGTAGATAATTTTGAGCAAAGTTATTAAGCTATTGACTGTGCATGTTTTCCTGAGTGAGGATTTCAGAAAAATGTTTGAATAAATGCCTTTATTCATGGATCTGTATACTGTTGCACAATGTCATGTGCATTATAGTACTGAAGCCATGAAAGCAGTCAGTCTTGTGCATGTCTCTTGCTGTTCTTAACATTGCATCACTAAGGTTGAGCTCCGTTGCAATTCTTTGAGAATAGGATTGATATGAACATTTATGTTGCTTTATTTTTCTCAGTTTCATTTTCGATGGGACTAGGTTAAAAACAGGGTAAAGCTTAAGATACAGGCAGAATGCATAGTAATGGTTTAGGTAAGAGTGGGATTGAATCCATAAAAAAAATGGCAGATTTTGGATTTTCTGGTAAACTACTCAGAGCAGTGTAGTTTGGCAATGGCAAGTGTACAAGATTTGCTCTGAATTTTTAAATCTAGTTTACCAGCAAGTGCACTGTGCATTGGAACAATGGGAGAAAAGATACTTTGTGGTTTTGCAGGGTTTACTTCTCTACAATTTAAAAAAATAAAAAATAAAAATGTTTGGAAGGAATTACATATCAAAATGTTTGGAAGGAATTACAAGCCTGGAAATTTGTATTGCGTTTATGGAGCTGCTTTTGAAACCCATGTTTGTATTCTAGAATGCTGAATTGTGCTTATCCTGTGAGAAGAGTAACCTTTACTTTTGTGTTGAACAAGTTGGTCTGGAGAAGAATTTGATTAATTTCAAGTTATACACCCACTATTTTTCAAAATGAGTTGGTCCAATAAAATGTTTGGTTAAATTGCTTTGTGCTTTTTGTTTTGTAAAATCTGTGTAGGTACTAAATCCTGATTTTCCCTACCTGTCCCTCTCCATATTTTCTTGTCCATTCCAAAACGGCTTGAGCGAAACGTGTGGAGCGTGTAACGTCTTTCATTTGATTTGCTGTTTTGCCTTATAATGTGTTCTTTTCCCATACATTTGTTTTTGCTTTAAGATGGAAGTCTTGTCTCAACATGCACAATTACTATCAATTATGCTTCTTGAAGTAGGTTCTTAATTAAACCTCTTCAAGTAAGTACTGAATCAGCTGTGAAGATTCTGACTAGATATCAAGATCAGAGATTTGAATGGATTATACAGCCAGTGGTATAAGTAGTCTTGTTCAAACATTGTAACAGTAATGTAAGGTAGGGCTGCCCCATAAATCGTCCAAGACCCTCATTTTCCAAGCCACAACCTGAGGTACAGTTTATACATTAACTGCTGATCACAGTTGCTCGTAGTTTGTCATTCAAACACACATAACCTATTTTCCTATTTGGAAATTAAGATAGAATTCGTAGCTTCACAGACTGAATCAAGCTGAAATAATGGGATTATTTAACGTTCCTTAACCTTCCCCCTAAGTAAATCTATCCTAGTTGCTTCTAGCCAGAAGATGGATGCAGAGCAGAGCAGAGGGTGACTCCTGGCATGAAAGGGAGTCACGGGATGGAGGAAGTACATACATAGACCCCTCCTGGATCGTCTTTGCAAGAGTCAGCAATTACAAATCAATTACAGCTTTCAGTTTGCAGTAAGCTCCTTCTTTATTAGGGGAGCTGGAGATTTACACACAGCCCTTTTCTCTTGCCTTGAACCCACCAAAACTGTAGAGTGCATCCCCATTTCTCTACTCTGGAGATGAAACCTGAAAGTGGAGATCTGACAACCCTAATGTAGGGCAACTATGTGGGTAGAGGGCTATGCTTATCCCTTCTTTTTTTCCTCTTCTCCTATGGAAAATGTCTTTCTGAAGAGGAGAACTTTCTCCTTATGCAGAGGCATTCCAGGCAAATGGAAAAACTAGGCCTCACAATCATGTGGCGAGCCTCCATATTTTCAAAAGATTGTCCCCTTTAGAAAGTTACCTCCTAAAAGGCTGCTGGAAGAGATGATTGATGGGGCAGTGCTAGCGTGATGTCCTGCTTTCCGCAGGGTTAATGTTTGCTGTAGCATGGGAAGAGTAGGTGAGGTTCTCAAGAATTAAAGAAACTGAACACATTTTCTTAGAATTCAGAATATATGACATGTCGTCCAAGAAGCTGGATGCCTTTATTAGACTTACTTCTAATACATAGGATTACATAGTTACTTGCTTAAGGGAGCTGGTTTATGACATACCACAGGATACCAACACAAAACAATGTTGCTTCAACATACATTTTGTAGATTGGCCACTGGATGGCAGTGTAATGATGCTGTAATATATCAAATACAGACTTTAGGAAAGGAAGAGACACCCCCCCTTTTTTAAAAAAAGTTGCTTTTACAGGTGAGTATCAGATTTGTTTAACTTGGATTTTTTTTTAAAGGAGTATAGTGGTGAAAATGAGACATCAGAGGGAACTTGACATCTTTGTGGAGAGAAGGCTATGCTTGTTTATTAACTTTATTTAGAACATTTATATACTACTCTTCTGCAAATATATTACTCCAAGGCAGATCACAACAATAATTGAAACCAAACAATTTCAATAAAACAGTACCAAATGAAAATGAAAACGTTACCATTGTCACTCAGCCGCAATGAATTATGAGTAAAATTATCACAGATTTGATGATGCCAGAGCCTTGGTGGAGAAACTTCTTTCCTCCTCTAAAAAGTTCACAACAGATGTATTTAGTGAGTAGAAATGGGCAAGCAATCCAGTGCTTGTCTTGAAAAATGAGTCATTAACCGCTGATGAGGTTTTTGAGTGCCCAAAAGCATTTCTCAGAGACCACTTCTGTCTGTATCACTGCGCTGACCACATCCTTAATTGTTGTGGCAGGAGGAGAGGTCCCACACAGGGTTTCCCTGTCTTGGAGGGAGATGTATTTTAATTTATTTCCTAAGTCAGGGTATAGAAAGTATGTAATCCATGACTTCCATGGGGAACCAAAAACTTTCTGTACCCCCAAGTCCCAGGATACCCTCAATATTTTTAATGGTTCACTAGGCAAAGAGTTCCTGTAGAATTTCTCACAACATGCCCAGCGTGACATTTTGACTTTACACCTTTCTTTGAACTCAACCTCTTGGGATTTTGGGCCAAAAAATGTCCAGGGTTCCAGTTGCTTCAGGGACAGATTTCTAGCCTGTTTTCAGCCCAGAAATCAGTAAGTGTGTCTAGTTGCAGAGGCAAAATTTGCCCCTCATTTTAGTTTCGTAGCATGGTCCTAAGGTAATTATTCCATTATTCCATGGGGAAGAGTGGTAGCAGATCATGTGTGTCTTATATAGGGAGCCCTAGTGGTGCAGTGGTTAAATGCCGGTACTGCAGCCACAAGGATGACGCTGTAACAGTCTATTGATGGTTCATGGTTCAAAAAGTGTCCCTAAATAATACTATGGCAGCAGCTACAAGGTGAATTGAGCAGAGGTGGGAACTGGCAGCCTCCCAGATGCTACTGGATTTTTTCCTTTACCTTATGCAAAAATCCCTAGCGCTTCTGGTGATCTCTAGCTCAAGTGCTAACCAAGGACTATCCTGCTTAGCTTCCAAAGTCAGATAATATTGGGTATGTTCACGGTGTTATGTTGCTACAGTAAGATCATTTTGAGAAGACTTTGTAGTTCTCCAGTCCATATTACTGCCTGATAAGGAAATTTGTGTGAATGATATCATAACTAGTGTATCTAAGAGAGCCAGTGTGGTGTAGTGGTTTGAACATTAGACTACAATCCTGGAGACCAGGGTTTGATTCCCCACTCAGCTGTGGAAACCCACTGGATGACCTTGGATGTGTCACACACACACACAGCCTCAGAAAACCTCACAATAGGTTTGCCTTAGGCTTGCCATAAGTCAGAAATTGAAGGCACACAGCAGCAGTCAACCCAATCACTGGTGCAGCTGAAGTTGCAGTCCATTAACATCGACACATCTACTGGGCCACATTTGCTCATCTCTGGTCTGAATAGTGTGGTAGAAGAGAGAAGGAAGTTGAGATAGGGCTCCTGGTGCTGCTGGAAGTGTGTTGTGTATTTTTTTTTTTAACTCTTATGACCCATTGATTTTGTCAGGAGAAATAAGCAGGACCCGTTTACATTAGGTAATTATTTCACTGTTTTTCCACTTTAATTGCCGTAGTCCCAGCCTGTAGAACTCTGGGGTTTGTAATTTGGTGAGTCCCTGGAGTGGTCTGGCTGAGAATTCTAAATGCTGTTTCATAACCCGTCCATTCCCTAAATTCCATAGGTTGGAACCTTGGCTGTTATGGCGGAATAAGAGCACTATAATTGTATAGTATGAATAGTTGCCAAGTGTAGAGTCATTCTATGTACTACAGAATTAGGTAACTGAAAGAAATTATTATAGTTGTTTAAATGTTCAACCTTTATTAATGGAAAAAAACAATCCTATATGGGGTTGAAGTGGACATTTGGCATTGAGTCAGTACAACATCCCAAACCCTGCTAGTTCAAAAGTGAGCAAATGTGAAGTGTGAGGGAGCAGGAGCGTGAGGCTGCTGATTTTCCTTCCAGATCTTCTTAGTTTTAAAAAGTTTCCCACCTGTTGAAATGAATGGAGAGAACTACCTATGCCAGGTTTACTCTCATTAGCTAAGAGGTCGCATCCTGCAGCCTCATATGGAAAGAAGATGGCTTAGGATCCAATGAATCCAAACAGATTCCCAGGCTGTCCCTGAAATACTCCGGCATCCTACTGCTGCTTACAGTGCATGGGTATTTCTACCCCATCCTAAATCTGTCTCCCATCATTAAATATGGAACTGGCATTTTACTCTTAAGCATTCTTAACCTTTGGTCTGTGGGGGGTCCATGAAGGCTGGGAAGAATGCTATGAGCTTTTACAGTTAAAAAAGAAAGACAAATTTGTATGAAATCATTCCAATGAAAAAAATTATAGTAGGAGTGGGTGCACTTACTTATTTTCCCCCTCTCTCCAAATTTGAAGACTTTTGTTGAGAAACTTTAAATACTGATGCACTTTAGGGTTTCAAATCTTAAGATTAGTCTTGGTGGGCCATGACAACAAAAGATATTTAATGGTGGTCCTTGATAAAGAAAAGGTTAATAATCAGTGCTCTGAATGAATGAATGAATGCTTCACTATTATGTAACATTAACACAGCCTTCCTCCCACATATTAAAATTGTCCAAGAACAGATTGTTCCTCAAGTATCAAACAGTGGATATTATTCAAAGTAAGAGTAAATATAAATCAATGTCATATTCTTGGTATGAAACTATTTTAGTTTAATGTCAATAAACTTTAAATTCAGACTTTTCTTATTAGAATAAATGTTTCCTCTTAAAATGCATGATAATCATAATCAAGACTAAATTTGTTCTGTTATTTATTTTCTAAATGATTGTACATGTTTAGCAGACTTTTGATTTAAATCCCTATGGATATATTGGAGACAGATGTTTAGATGACCTCATGTTTAAAGTAATGTTATATTTGGACACCAGATTAAATTTTCCTTAAAATCTTTCCTTATAAGTGAGACTGTTGGGGTGCAGAAACTAATCAATGATATATCTTTGCAACATGCCACTTTGTTAAATAGCATTTGTAACATTTTGTAGATTTTTTTTTTGCGACAATCTATATTTTAGGAAAGTTCTGGTTATGCAACAGTTGTTTACATATGAAAATAATGTTTCTGGCTGGAAGGTTAAATGAGAAACAGATTTTTGAAGTCACTTGAATTTGAATGCAAATTTGCCATGTCATATAAACTTTTTCCCCCTCCTCTCCCTATTGGTAAAAGATTTCAATAAGATTTTCATAGCACTGGCAATAAATAATTTATATTTCATTTCTCCAATTAATTTTGTATATTTCACTTCTCTGAACAAAAAGAACAATCCTGTTTTCATTTTTAAGTATATCCAACTGATTTCAGTAAGACTTAAAGAAGTCCAAAGAAGTTCTATAACTTATGTTTAAATAACAAAGTAGCAGACAGCAGACATGAAAGTTAGTGCGAAAGGGTTAACATGTTAATGGTTAATGAGCTACAAAGCTTCATTTATGATCAAAAGGAGCATTTTTTGCAATTAATTTGAAAATAGCTTTAAAATTTATTTTATAGTACTAAATTAAACTTTTAAACCTTTAGGAGAAAAATCCTGTTAACCGTTTTACTCCTCCTCTTCACCAATCATTGTTTTGAGCCTTGGAAAGAAGGAAACAGCTGTATGCATTTTTGAAAACCCCGCTTTTCATCCACCTCACCAATAACTCCCTCGTCCAGGTCCCCTTCTCCCCTACAACCTGTTTTATTTTTAAACTGCTTTTCAAAACCAGAAATGACCTTAAGATGTAGAGTTTGGAGGGGGGCAAATTTAGCAGTCCAAGCAATCCATGGAAGCAGAAAATTGGCCTCCAGACTCATTACAATCGCCCATTCCTTCTGTTACACTGTTGTCAGGGCCAGGACCCAAGTCTGAGGGAGGTTTTGGCCCTAGTTTTTCTCCTCACTTGACACAAGAACTATTTCCACATCATACACTGATTATGTGACAGTGTTACAATCTGGTATTCAATGGCACTCCAGCCAGCATCATAGGGACTATAGGATTGTACTTTAAATTGATAACTTTCTGCAAATTTGTATTTATATGAGGCGTGCGTATGTTTCAGTCTCTGTGAGTAATATTTTTAACAACATATCATTATGACCAATCAGCTGAGTGTGGTCACTCAGTAGTCTAACTCAGGATAATTCCTAGCGCAGGGATGGGCGGCCGTTCAGTTCTGATGGTCTGCAAGTCCCATCAGCCCTAGTCAGCTGCTGTTGAGAGCTCATGGGAATTAAAACCCGGCCACATCTGGAAGGCCACAAATTGCTCACCCCTGACCTGAGCAGAACCCAATCCTTAATGGCCAAAGCTTTTAAAACAGGGGTGGCAAAATGGCAGAGGTCAGGGGGCACATTGGCCACTCAGGAAACCTTGAAGGGCTGTACCTCTTCACAAAAATGCAAAAATGTCTTCAATACCTCTCTACTCCAGGAGGTGTAAGCATATTTTCACCACATTTTTGATCCTCTCCCAGACATTTCAGGAAGTATTCAGTTCCTGTTTTTTTAATAGCCTGTGTGTTCCAAATACATGAACAGTCTCTGCGTTCATGTTCTTTGGAAAGTGTTTTGAGGAGCCTTTTTCAAACCCTGGAGGGGCCACATAAAAATCCCTGAAGGGCCACATGTCCATTGGCTGTACTTTGCCCAGTTCTGCCCCCACCCCCAATAGCTCTGTCATATTAAGCTTCTTCACTTAGGGATATGAACAAGATGGCTGCTTCTGTGTCAGATATCAGTCCCAGAGCCTATATGTTCTCAGAAGTTTTTTTTTCCAGGTCTACAAATGTTCTGTTTTTCTACAAACAACTTTTACAGACATTTTTATTGTATTGTTCTACAACTCTGAAGAGAGGCCTTGACTTATATGCAGTATATGTAAGGTTATGAATTCTCCAAATCTATACCTAGCTCAACAACTGATAGATGGTGTTTAGGTTTTTGAAAGGTCATCTTTCCAACCCATAGTTTGTAGCCTGTTTTGCTGATCACTAAAATAGTTTGTATTCTCCTATGTTGTTGCATAATAGAATCTATATGAGTTGCACACCAAGCTTTTGTTAACAAACAAGAATTAAATTTGCATAGATTTCATGTTAAGATGTGCTTTACAATTGTTGTTTTTGTTGTTGCTGTTGTTGTTGTGTGCCTTCAAGTCATTTCAGACTTACGGCAATCCTAAGGTGAACCTATTGCAGGATTTTCTGGGGCTGAGAGTGTGTGATGCACCCAAGGTCACCGAATGGTTTCCCATGGCCAAAAGCAGAATTGAACCCCTGTCACCTGGGTCGTAGTCCAATCTACTACACTGTGTTGGCTCTCCTTGATAGCTGCTAATCTTACATATGAACGTTATAAGTAATATTCATTCTATAACTATATGTTATAGTAAGTTGTAAATGTTTTAAGTGCTGAAAATGCCTTTTCACCATCTTTTTGTATTCTTGAATAGGCAGTAATGAAACGAAGATTAGATTAAATTTAGTAATATCTCCAGAGGTTTTCTCTTGCTGCTGTTCATTCAGTTTAAATCATTATTTTATTTTGTATTCATAGAATCATAGAATCATAGAAATGTAGAGTTGGAAGAGACCACACGGGCCATCCAGTCCAACCCCCTGTCATGCAGGAACACCCTCAAAGCACTCCGGACAGATGGCCATCCAGCTTCTCCTTAAAAAGCTCCAAAGATGGAGATTCCACCACACTCCGAGGCAGCATATTCCACTGCCAGACAGCCCTGACCGTCAGGAAGTTCTTCCTGAGGTTCAAGTGGAATCTCCTTTCCTGCAGCTTGGATCCATTGCTCCTTGTCCTGCTCTCTGGAGCAGCAGTAAACAAGCCCTCTCCCTCATCTATATGGCATCCCTTCAAATATTTAAACATGGCTATCATGTCCCCTCTTAACCTTCTCTTCTGCAGACTAAACATACCCAGCTCTCTAAGTCTATCCTCATAGGGTATGGCTTCCAGGCCCCTCACCATTTTGGTCGCCCTCCTCTGGACTTGCTCCAGCTTGACCATGTCCTCCTTGAATTGGGGTGCCCAGAACTGGATGCAGGTATTAAGGCTTTGGTTTTTGGATTTGGTATGTTTCCTCTGTTTTGTAAATTTTGCTACCTAGCAAGGTTATAATGATATTTGTGGATACCTAATGTGAATGTCATTGTTTTGTATGGTGCTCAAGGTTTGTCTGGAGGAAGTATAATTCCATGACAGAGTTGGAAACAATATGTTAAAAGTAAGTTTTGCCAGTGTTAGTTTTGGGAACATTAAAGATATAAGAATGTTCCTGTTGCAAAGTGGATTGCTGTATCATGCTCATGTTAGTTTTTCTCACTACCTTTTAGGGATAAAAAAAAGAAAGAAAACATTTGGAGAGCATTTTGAGGGGATTTTCCAGCCCCAGATTTTAGAGAATTTTCTTTTTTTTTTTCCAAAAAGAGGAACCAAAACTTTACAAATTATTTAACAGACACTGTGTAGTTTGAGTCCTTTTAAAAGTCCTTTGTAAAGGTCTTTTGTGAAAGTGACTTCCCTTGCCCTGTCCTGCAGGTGAATTGTCTTCTGAAGATACTGTCTTTTATATCTCTATAATCAGTTTAATTATCATTTTATATAAGTCAGACCTAAAGCAAAAAAATTCAGCAGTGCTCTTCTTTAGTGCCTCATCCCAAAGTATTCCTTTTTTTTCTCTTTTTCTGCTTAACGAATCGGCATTCTGTGAACTCTGAGGATGTTCAGTTCATAATGTGCTGTTTTCAGAGCTTAGTGTGTGTGTGTTTCTAAAGGCTTCTGGAAACCCCAGAGTTGCCCCAAATCTGCTGATACTTTCCTTTTCTCTGTGGATGATGCTGCTTTTCGAAACAATATAGATAAAATAGTTATCAGTGCTATTCTTTGTAAAATATTGTTTTTAAGAACAAATGTTGCTTATAAAAAAAAAATCAATGTTTTTGGTTCAAGAGAGTGTTTTGTACTGATCCCAGAAGTAGTAACGCATAGTTAAGATTTCTGAATCTGTCCTGATAAAGGAATTTGAGCTTTAAACAAAACAAAGCAAAACAAAATATGTGAATAAATATCCTTCATGCTGAAATCAAACACCAGGACTAACTTGCATTTGATAGAAGAAGGATATTCCACACTTAAGTTGATTTGGTGCTGACAGAACATGCTGTTTGGCTGAAGCTAAATGGTCCCTGATATGATCTAAGGCTGCGCTCCTACATACTGTGCTAGTGGAGAAAGCTGTGGATTGGCATCCCATAAAAAAATAAATGCCAACAGATCTGTTTCTTACCTCTCTGAACACTTCTTTGTATTGTATCTTGGTAGTGCTCTCTGTCTCTTTCCATCTGGGCACCTGTAATTGTTTGAATTTTGTTTAGCTATAACTCACACTGCACAAACATAGACTTACTTCTCAGTAAACATGCATAGGACTGGCTACAAAGAACATACTAACAGTCCAAACTATGATTTTCAATAAAATTGTAACACTCCCTGCAAAGAACACACACAGTCACACACAGATTCAGATTAGTAAAATGTATATAATCATCCTGATCAGAAAATGGTTCTTTTCAAAAACAGTGAGGTTGAGAAATTCTATAAATGCCAGCCTTTAAATGGTACTCTGCAGTTTGGCCTAATGTTTTGTGTTATTTCTGACAACATGACTTCATGTAGACTGCATGAAGCATTTTCTAACCAACAAAATTGTTCATTGACTATTTTGTACAGGCCCTAAGAAACTTGAATATTGCAAATGAATAGGAAGCCTGCTGCAAGCAGAGAAGGGAGTGGATAGATAAAAAGTACTGTTTTTATGGTATGCTTAGTATTATTTTTAATACCAAGTTTTCCCTCAGAGAGGAACTTTCAGATAGGCACAATGTTTTGGTTGTGTTCAATGAATTTCAGTTTCCACCTATTATTGGATGTACTTATTGTGCCTTGACTTCTGCTGATTTAGTGTTATTGGCTTATATCACTTGGAAATACAAAAGGGCTGAAGGACTGAATTCAGCTAGAATTTATATATATTTTGTATTGCTTGATAATGATTATATTGTTACATTGCTGTTGTTGTTGTTATAATTATTATTATTATTGCACCATCATTGTACATGGTGCTTTACTTTACAAGTAAAAGAATAACAGAACACTTTCCTGCCTCAGGCAGGACAAAAGGGCAAAAGGGGATGGCAGTGTGGGAGTGGATTAAGTCCGGCAAATACCGCCTCTTCTCTCTCTGAGGCCAGAGCAGTGACAGTTGGGGTGGAGGGAGGGCCTTTCACTGCCCCTGCGCCTAGGCATGATATAGCTGTGCCTACCTCTTTTTTTTTCCTCTGAGGCCAGGGCAGTGGCTCTTGGGATGGAAGGGAGGGCCTTTCACTGCCTCTGGACCTAGGCATGGTGGAACTGTGTCAGCGAAGCCAAGTATGGTTATTCCAGCTTTACTGTTCTGCAAATCACACTTGACACACTTTGATTTCATAGTGTTCTGGGATAAATTTAACGTGTTTTTTGAAAGGAAAATTCTTTACAGCTGTAGCCTCTCACTGTACATATTAATTCTTAACTTTAAAAATGAGAACATGCTCTTTTTTATTAGAAGGATATGTTCTTGTGACTTTGAAATGTATCACATTTATAAGTTTCACATAATGAGAGCATGACTCCAAAAGCAATGTCAGATCATAGGTAAGATTACCTAAAAGACTGAATATTTTAGAAATGTTTTGAATGCCACTAATATGTATGATTAATGCAGTGTGTATTTGTGAAGTGGCATGCATTTTTAGAGTCAGGCGTTTTTTAAAACCTTCCAGTGGTATCAACTGGAGCAACAAGAGCATAGCCCCAAGTGATTATTCGAACAGTTTATGTTACTGCCAGAATTTGCTTATTTTACCTTGCAAGTGAAGTCTTTGACACTTATAGCATTTTTGGAGAAGTATGTGGGCCTGAAATAACATATGTATGATATGTTTTTGTTCAGTTTATACTATCTAGTTGTTTCTCTAGCAGCTGAAACATTATTTACGACTGCAGGTGTTCCTGCAGGATGTGCCTCTGAATAATATTGAACTGAAACTTAACAGGTGAGACCATTTTGCTATCCAACTTCTTTCAACTTATGCAGGGCCTTTTAAAGAAACTGAGAGGTCTGAGGCAGAATGTGCATTTGAGGCCCCTTCCTTACAGGCAGTGTAATGCAAGACTGTTGGTTTGGGACTCAGGAAATCCAGGTTTTAGTCTCCACACAGCCATGAAGCTCACTAGATGATTTTGGGCCAGTCATTGATTCTTAGCCTAACTTCCTCACATGGTTGTTGTGAAGGTGAAATGAGGAGGAAGAGCAGTATTTGTAAGCCTTCATAGAGTCCCTGAAAAGAAAAAGGAGACATGTAAATGGAATAACAAACAAATGTCTGAGTAAGGTTTAGCTGGGCCACTCTTGTTTTCTGTCTCTGTGATTATTGCCATCATAATCGTGATGCTGTATCAAAAGGACACTGCCACAAGTCAAGTTTGTTTAGTGATTTTTTTCCCATTATGTTTATGGTGCTCAAGTTAGCAGAATTCTGAAAAAAATGGTTCTGCAGCAATGTCAATGTTGATGTGGCTCCCTCCGTGTGCAAGGGCTGGGGCAATTGCTCCCTTGTGCTGCCATGTCCCCAATGTGTCTTGGTCTCAAGGTTCTTGGTTTGACACTGGAATTTCCTAAAATGCTATGCTATCATTCTAGGGTAAAGGCACAAACACATTTGAAATCTAAAGGAGAAACAATGTACAAGGCTTTTCCCCATTTCAGTCTAGATATATTGCTCCTTAGAACCTAGTTTATATAGCTGGACTTTCCATATAGTTTTTCAGTCTTTACTATTTGTACATGGGATGTGGTTGACACATAGATGGCTTTTTGTGAGCTGTGTGCACTTTTCTAAGAGGCTAAGACACATGACTGCCAAATATATACTTTCAATTTTCAGCACTCGTAGCTGTTCATTATCTGTGGTGATTTGCCAATGTTACAAACTTAGCATGAATTTGGGTATATATTTTTCAAAATCTAAGCCCCTAGTGTTACCCCAAAATATGAATGACTCAGGGGACTCGCCACAAGAAGTCCAGTATTCTAGCTTTTTCATGCAGTGGACTACTGTGTTTGTTTCTTTGGTCATTTCCGCACTACACTGTTAAAGTGCTATTATTCCACTTTCAACATCCTGTGAAATTCTGGGATTTGTAGTTTACTGATGCCAAAGAGCTGTCTGGCTGAGAATTCTAAATTCCCCTCCTTAAACTGCAAACTCCATGGCCCTTTCCACATGGGGGGAAAAACACGGGGTAACACGGGGTAGGATGACCTCCCCGGAGGTCGTCTACACTGTGGGGTGCACTAGGGCGGTTAGAAATGTGGAGTTTCCCCTCCTCAAACTGCCCTCGCACTGCCGCGGGGGTGGCGCCGCGTGTTTTATAAAGACCACATTTCATGTCTTTATGAAACACGCGCGTGCTAGCCCGTCGCAGTGCCCCGTGTGGAATTGCAGGGGTGCGTAAGCACGTCCCTGCAGAGCTGCCTGGGGGTGGGCTTCCGGCTGGTGCACTTCTTCAATTGGCGGAGAGCCGCTGGAAGCCGCCAGCCACCATTTTGGGCGCCACCGGGTGCCACAGCCGTGTAGAGCGGTGAACATGCGCTGCTCCCCGCAGCGACAGATTGAGGTAAGCTCCGTTCCTGCGTGCACCGCCCAGTTTCCCCGCGTTTTACGCCTCCCCCGTGTGGAAAGGGCCCATGATTCCACAGGATGTTGAAAGTGGAATAATAGCACTTTAACAGTGTAGTGTGGAAATGGTCTTTGAGTGTTGATCAATTTCTTGAAATTACTTTCCAGCTCCTTAGCAAGCCATAACTCAGCACAGTATAGGAATAATTGCTCCCTGTTAGCCTGAAGTATTTTGACTGAAGACTTTAATGTTTTCCTCCCTTCCTGTTCTGAATGTGCCTCCTAATTTGCTTTGCTTTCATAATTATGCAATCCATCCATTTATTTCATCATAAAGGGGGGGTGTGCGCACGTGTGTGCACATAGGTATGCCATACTTGTGTCTTCACAGGGTGCAAATATAATGAGAGGCAGTACAGACTTGTAACATGGGCTGCCACCCACACAGATGTATCCCATATATCAGGTGAGAACAATTTCTTGAGGCCAGAGGACAGAAATTGCCCTTGGATATCACTAGGAATTGGACTGCTGCTGGATTTCCTTTTGTCACTGATATGCTACTGAAATTTGGTGGTAGCTGCAGCACTTTTCTGCACAACCCTAAAATGCAGGAAGCCCTGCAAGGTGGATTTTCTGTTCCAGAATCAACAAGAAAGCAATGGAGGAAGCCACTGCAATTTTTAGAACGAGGATAGCAGAAGTTCTGTAGAGGCCACAGCACGAGTAAAATGACTGCATGTAACCTTCAGACGGCATGTTGCCCAGCCCATGATTCATACAGTTTTATGAGTCATTGATGAAAAAGTTCTGTTTTAATTTTGAAATTAAATTTCGTTTTCTGATATTGCACTGACCCACACTGGGGCTTTTCCTACCAATTCTACCGTTACAAAGTAATGAATTACCCTCCCCTATTGCTAGACATCCCTGTACACTGTGTATGTATGTTTGCTGTGCTCATAAACATTCATATGCTATGCACATCCTCTCAGCTGCATGGTCTCGCATTATCTTTTGGATCAATGTCTCTGGTTATTGCAGTGGTTCTTTGTTCCTGTTGCTTATGTCCAAATAATTTTGGGACATATAACACAGAGAACATAATCTCACATGGCAGAAACGTCTCTGTATCTCAGATTTAAGCCCTTGTTTTATTCAGAATTTGGCTGTGTTGGTTGAGGGATTCTGGGAATTGGAGTCCCCAAAAATAAATTTTCTAAACTCTGATGTAATTGCACAGGCACACACCCTGTGTTCAAGGAAAGGACCAATAACTGTTCAGAATGTTGCTCATTGTGTTACAGTACTGCTTCATACTTGTTCCATCAAAACTTGCAACATCTAGACAGTGGGCACAGGGACATAATGATTAATGTATTGAAGCATGCTGTACAGCTATTGTCGCTTAATTGTTCTTCTCACTATAACGGCCAACTTTTCCCCTGAAATCTCCAGACTTTGGCCCCACATATTCTCACAAAACTTTTGTTTTGTCTTTTCTGTATTGTTTAAAGCACTTGGAATTTAGATAGACTGATCTTAATTGTACTGTTTCTTCCTTTGACATAGTTTCAAAGGGGTACTTAATATGATTTTAACATGTTTTGCCAATATGTCCTTCCAGATCTTCTTTTAGGCATCAAAGTTTTTTATTACCATTTTCTTTAAAAAGAAAATGATAAATATCATTATAATCAGAAGCATACAAACCCTGGGAATGTTTGTCATCATAATGTTATTGCAGTTTATTTCATTATCGTGTAGCAAGAAAAGCAAACAACTGAATTTTTCAGTGGGTATGAGAAATGACATGAACAAAATTCTTATTGTACTGCATATTTCAGCAGCAAACATTTTTTTCCCATGCCTGTAACACTTACTTGTCTTCTGCTGAGAATGCTAACTGCTACAGTCATTTTTGCATCTTTTACTTCTCTCTTTCCTCCATCCACCATCAAACCAGAATGAATGTGCTGTAGTAGTCAAAAGTACTGGGTCAGAAGAGTTAGTTTCAAATCTCCACTTGTCTCCTTGGGCCAGTGCCTACTTGTTAACTTAACTTTCCCCATACAATGAATATCAGTTTTTATTCTTTCAGACAAAATTCAGGGTAAAAATCTACTCTTATAGGGATCATTATTATTTTTAATGAAGTTACCCCAATGTCAGACCTTGGAAAACTTGCCTCTTTTTGGACACCACTGCCGGAATCCCAGAGTTAGCGTAGTCAGTGGCTCTGCTGGCTTGGTGGCATTTGATGACCTGTTGTCTAACCTCTGGCACAAGTTGGTCAAAACTTGGGGATGAATGCAGTTTGTAGAGGAAAGAGGTGGGAACAAATGTGTTATGTAAGATTTAGTGGAATGTGTGACTAGCTTGTTCCAGTGAAGGGGATACAATACAACCTCAGAAGAAAAGACAGATTGGCATTGCTAGGTTGCCCACTCACACCCTCCAAATGGCCCAATTTGGCAGGGACAGTCCCAATTAATTCTCTGTTATCCCACATTTTCAACCGATTTTAAAATGTCCCAGTTTCTCTGTCCTTCTGCCAACTTCCGCCTTCTTCCTGGCTTATTTCAGTTACTGCAGACTGGGTTCAAAGTGCAAAAGTAGTTTGAATTCAGTTAACTCATCAGGGATTAGAGGACGGGGTGGTAGAATCTTGTCCTTCCCTGTAGATTCAGGAAAAGCAAACTACTGCAGCCCCTCCTAGCTTATGCATTCTTCTGCATTAAGGTTTGCCATCTTGACTGCGCTCTGATGTTGGTTTTCCATGTGCATCCCAGCTGTCACTTGGAAAATGCTGGAGGTTGTACACCTTGCTGTGCGTATCACAGTCATTAAATGAGTCACTGAACATAACATATATTTAGTTGTTAATGCTCAGTTAATGCAGAATTATCATTCCTCTAGAAAGAGAATGGAATTTTATTTAAGCCATATGTTTTGTGCCTTAAGAAAACAGTACTGTGCACATTAGCCCTTGAATAATATTGCTTGGATAACCATAGCTGAAATGATGGACAGTCTACTATAAAAACTTTTTAAAAACTTTGTTGAATTCATATAGTACAAGTTAAATATAACATTAAGTGTTCTGGATGAAGTAAAGTAGGCTACATTAAAAGTTTTAGGAAATGTGTTTGAATATGAATTTTCCTGTGCATTAAAAGTATTGCAAATCAGTACAGAAAATGAAAGCAAAGGACAAGTACCAAATAGGCATATAGTGAAAATAGGCATATAGTGAAAAAAGATAGTGGTCTGAAAATTTGAAAATTAATTTGATAATTAATTAATTCATCATTTAGATGGTTAGTGCTGGATTAGGCCATGGGATTTATGGGGGATGGCATCAAGATTGTCACTCTTCATTTTAAGGACACCATAATCTGAACAAAAGTGAACAGTGTGATTGGCTAAGAAAGCCAATGCAGTTCTAGGTTGCATCAATAGGAGTATAGTGTCCAGTATTAGTACCACTCTGTTCTGCTTTGTATCCAGTTCTGGGCACCAATTCAAGAAGAATATTGGCAAGCTGCAGTGTGTCTAGGAGAGGGCGATCAAAATGGTAAAATGTCTGGAAACCATGCTCTGTAAGGAGCAGCTTAGGGAGCTGGGTATGTTTAGCCTGGAAGAAAGAAGGTTAAGAGGTAACATGATAGCCAAGTTTAAATATCTGAAGGATGACATATGGAAGATGGAACAAACCTGCTTTCTGCTGCTATAAAGACTAGGACATGGAGTAATGGATTCAAACTACAGGGGAAAAAAAGATTCCACCTAAACATTAAGAAGAACTTCCTGACAGTAAGAGCTTTTCGATACTCCATTGTTTCAGAGTGTGGTGGAGTCCCCTTCTTTGGAGGTTTTTAAACGGAGGTTGGATGGCCATCTGTTGGGAGTGCTTACTTTGTGTATTCCTGCATAGCAGAGGGTTGGACTGGATGGGGTTTGTGGTCTCTTCCAACTCTATGATTCTGTGATTTTGTTTTTTCATAAGGTCTTTTTTGTCCTTTACAGTTGCCTTCCTTTAGCCTTGAATTTTTTTTCCCATGTGGACTATAATGCCCATGATAGGAAAGCTTGCAATTTCATCTTACAACCTTTTCAATTCAGTTTGCCTCTTATTTGCACCTGTCTTTCTAATCCCACTGACTTATTTGTTAAAGGGTAATACGGAGTGATACTTGCAAGCATTGACCAGTGAATCAATAGTGGAGAATTCTTAATTTGGAATTTTTGAGAGTGTCTGAGCATATGTACAATATTTTATCAGCTTATTTTTTAAAATATCTTTTCTGTCTCCCCACCCTCAGTCAAGAAGTAAGGTCTGCAAAGTTCAGTGGTAATATACAAGTTTTGTATGCAGGATGGAGCCAGGGATTCCAAACACAACTTATGAAACCTGCAGTTTTAATGATTCGATATCAAGCATGCCCATTCTTCTCTGCACCTCTCTTACCTCGACTGAACAATTAAAAGGAGATGGGTAAGAAGGAGTGATGCGGGTAAAAAGCAGAATGGGAAGTGTGCAGAAAGAGAGGGAGGAGGAAGAAAGAAAGTAGGGTTGTGTTTGGGAAAATGTTTCACATAATCATCCAAGAATGTGTTACTGTGTAATATACACAAGTTTGCAAAGAGGTTCATTGCAACTCTGCCCAGATAATTGTTGTTGTGTGCCTTCAAGTCATTTCTGACTTACGGTGTACCCAAGATGAACCAATCACAGCATTTTCTTGGCAAGATTTGTTTAGAAGAGGCTTGTCTTTGCTTTCCTTTGAAGCTGAGAGATTATGATTTTTCCAAGGTCACCCAATGGGTTTATGTAGCTGAGCAGGGATTTGAATTCTGGGCTCTGGAGTCATAGTCCAATATTCAAACCACTACACCACATTGACTTTTAATAATTGTACAATCTATTATAATAATGCAATGGAAACCAGACAGAATATAATGAATAAGGAGAGTAAGTTACTGAAGAGAGTTGTACTCCCACTCCACAGAAGGACTCTGCTTTCCTTTCATACAGGACCATTAGGGAAGGCACCTGTCTTTCAGACTTTCTTTTTTTTTATATAATTTTTTTTATTAATTTCACAGATAAAGAAAGTTTCTTTAATCTGTAGTTTTACATTAAATGTTTCTGATCTTCCACTCTGTTCTGGTCTTCGCTTCTCGAAACACACTTCACATATTACATTTATGTATCACAATACAGTGTTCATCTCAAACATTGGAACATGCTTTCCTCTCTCCCCATTTCCACAATCAAAATACAGTCCTTTTCCCTTGTAGTTCCCAGCTATCACCCGTTATTGGCCATTCTGTGTTTCTCTACTCAACAAGTTTCAATTTATTCTCATTTCTCTACTTGTCTCTTTTAAATCTGCTGTCTTTTCTTAAGTCCTCCAACATTTATAAAATGAACTCTTAAATTTTTTTAAAAACACACCTATCAATGTATATCTGGCAGTCTGAGCTATTGTTACTGTTACAGTCACTCCTCTTCTTGCCCTGGATCTCATTATTTTGAAAATGTCTTGTTTCCCACCTCCAACTGTGTCCTATTCACCCATCCACCCTTTAACAATATCACAGTGTCTGTATTAATGAAAATATATGAAAATATATCCATCAAAAATGCAAGTTTAATTGATATTGCCAAAGTACGTAGCCATTTTATCTAATTCAGAGCCCTGTGTACCATATCATCTCCCATTCCCCCCTCCCATCTGGAACTTTACCGCCGGACATTCATTTCCGAAAAATCTCTGTATTATCATTGTCGCTTAAATTCCAGGCTGCTTTGTCCCAGGGAGTGAGGATGTTTTGCTTAGGTGATCTTCCAACACCGGCTCAGCAGTCTCAACAGTCCAGACTCAGGAAAAAAAATTGGTAAACAAGTCTCAAACAATGGGAACACATCAAATCCATCTCCTGCCCTAAACTCCATTATTTTAAAATATCTTGTTTCCCACTTCTATGCTTATACCCTATTCACCATCCCCCCTTTAACAATATCACAATGTTATATTAATGATCGCATATCTATCAAATGTAAGCTTATTTGACATTGTTAAAGTATTACCACTTTGTCTAGTTCAGGACCCTGTGCCACTCCACCTCCCATTCTCCCCTCCCATCTGGAACTTCACTACCCGGAGTTTCATTTCTGTAGATTACTGTACTCTCATAGACGCTTAAAGTCCAAGTAGTTCCGTCCCTGAGGGTGAGGATATTTGCTTGAATGACGTTCCAGCACAGGTTCACCAGTCTCACCAGTCCAAACTCAGGAAAAAGAAGAGAAAGTTAGGAAACAGTCTTGACCAATAGGAGCCAAAAAAGAAAAAAGCACTGCTCGATACCCACTGCCCAGAGTATTCTTCCAGATCAGAAATCCAGAGTCAAGAAGCCAAAACAAAAGTCCTCTCAGATCAACCAAAATAATCTGTAGAAATAAGGAGCTCAATGTCCAAATGGGGTTTATTCAATCTTGTGAAGTTCAGTCTTATTCTTTAGCCTGGTACCAGCCCTTTAATAAAAAGCCTCTAAGCCAGTGGTTCTCAACCTGTGGGTCCCCAGATGTTCGTGGACTTCAGCTCCCAGAAGCCCCAGCCACTATGGTCAATGCTGAGGGCTTCTGGGAGCTGAAGTCCATGAACATCTGGGGACCCACAGGTTGAGAACCACTGCTCTAAGCCATTTCTTTAAAAACAGCCGCCCCTTTAAGATGAACACTCAACCATCAACAGAAAAGCAAAAAAATCTCTTAGCCATTTCTTTTAAAGCAGCCGCCTCTTTAAGACGAACTCTCAACCGTCCACAGAAAAACAGAAAAGACTCTTACCATTCCTTTTATATCAGCCGCTCCTTAAAAGAACTTCCCGCCATGACACACTCACGTCCCTCTGGGTCCTTCCATTCCTACGCTCCTGCGCACCGCTGCATGCTCGTTCCAGACGTGATATTTTCAAAAGCAAAGACCAGAGCAGGTACATGTTTTCTTACTTGTTATTTCTGATAAATTTCTTGGTTAAAAGTCGACGGCGGCGCTTGTGCCGCTCAGGCGACGATCCCACTGGTTCCATCATGGTCCTTCAACTCCACTGGTGTTTTCGGCTCCCCAGCTGAGTAGAGCCAGCCACCAGTTGCAGGGGTCCCCTTCAGACCTCTCCCGCACCCCTCTTACCAGAGGAGTGTTTAGCTGCTTCTGATGGTACAAAAAAAGCGGCTGGAATCCAGCGGGTGGCTGCTCGGAGCTGCGCCATTGCTCAGCTTCTTTCCGAGCTGCCGGTCATGCCTGCCATGCAACCGGAAGAGCCCTTTCAGACTTTCTGAATGTCCCCAAATAATATTATGTAATAATTATGTATTATACCACAGAACTTTGTCAGTTTTCTGTTCCACAAGCCTGGGTGTCTGACTTGGCCTGCAAAAAGTTCTCTTGCTCTTCCTCATTGCTGTCTTCTCAAAGAAATCGCACAAATTAGTCAAACAACAGAGCTATGTGATTTGTTTCCTTCAACCCTAAGATTTCTTCTTAGGCCATAGGCTTTTCTCCTTTTCTGAATGTGCCAGAGAGAGGGATATGCACCCTAATAAATTCTAATGATGTAGCTCACTAACTTCAGTATTAGGTGAAATTGCTAGGAAATAAATTAGTGAATTAATAATCTAATGAGTTAATTTGATAAATTAATTACCAGCTGTTGTGAATAAGCAAATATTTCAATATTTTGAATTTATATAAATATTTACCCTAGTCTCAAAGTTGGATGCCCAGATCTACGATGTCCAATATTTGGTTCTTCTGAATATAAGCGATGAATTCCAGGTTTTTGCAGGTGTTGAAGCATGACACTAGCACTCAGAAGCCAAAATACAAAATTTCAGTGGCTAGGGGAATGTTTTAAAATTAAATATCAAATTTCACTCCTATTAACAACAGTTTTTCCTGGCATTTAGATTTCTTCAACATAAGTGATATTGTCCTTATCCAAAATTAAAGAGAACTGGGAATGGGAGAACTTTTTCTCCTTCTTCCATAGTACTAGAACCTGAGATCATCCAGTGAAACTGAATGATCAAGACAGGTAGTTCAACTTCTTCCCACACTGCATAGTTGAAGTGTGAAAGTCACTACCATAATAGTTAATGATAGCCACCAATATAGATAACTTTAAAAGGAAATTAGATAAATTTGTGGAAATTAGGTCATCTGGTAAAGATGGCTATATGTCATCCCCAGTATTAGAGGCAATTCGATGCTATAAATCAGTTGTGCCTCTATAAATCAGTTCTTGGGAAAATTTAAGATGGAGAGTGCACTTGCATTCATGTCTTACAGGCCAACAATAGGTTGCTATTTTGGAAATGCATGTTGGGCTAGATACAGGATTGTTCTATTCAGCAGAGCTCTTCTTAAATTCGTTTTGCTCTTCTAATAACTCTTCTAATATTCTTAATCAAATGGTAAGGGATGGAATATTTTAATTTAACCCCTATATTTGGTAGATCACAAGGCTTAAAATTTTTTTGCTCATGTTCAGTTGTGTATATAGTTTCATTTTCAGCTCCATGAATTGTTTACTTTTCAGTGTCACGGTTTCTCTGTTTTGAGGAAAAATATATCACTGTGGTGCTAAATACAGCTAGATTTGGGTAGAACAGTTAGGCCTCTTCAATGTGTTGTGATGTACAACCTCATTTATTCATGTTCACATGGAAGAAAATCTTCTGAAATTCAATAGTAGTAATTTCAATGCACATGAGCGTACATAGTCATGTGCACTTATTGTGGTTTAAATCCAGTGAAAGTCAATGGGACATCCTTTTGACTGAAGTACTTTTAGGATCAGGCTGCATATGTGTTGTTAGCAGTTCCTTAGGAAATCTCTACATGTAAAACCAAAAACAAGCACCAAGTAATGGAAGCAGAAAGGAAATGAGAGTTGTTACTCTCCAGAGAATGATTAGAAAAGGCCATAGAAATTCTCTAATGTTTCTACAATCAGAGACTCATGTGAAAACACATGAACACTAATAAGCTTCCCCAGATACTGAAAAGCTCTTCATGGAAAGATATAGCAAATTTAAAAACAGACAAAGTGATTAATTACATTTATAATCATTAGAAGACCCATGAGATTGTATTCATATTCTTCAGGAAAAACTTCGTCTCCAGCACATAAAAGCCCTTTAGAGCTTTTAGAGCTTCTTACTAATGAGTGACTTCCCCCAACATTTCTTAAAATGTCTGCTACATCAATAGCAAAATCCTTTCATAAGTGTAAGGTGGATTTCCTCCTCCACACTTTATTGGGACAACAACCTTCTGAAGTCAGGCAGGCTGGGAAAGAGTGACTGATTCAGGCTCACCCAATGAATTTAATTGAACATCAAAGTCAGGATCATCTTGCTACAGATTTGTATTATGGTTGTCAAAGCTGGACAGCGAAGAAAAACTATTGTTGCTATGTGCCTTCAAGTTGTTTCGGACTTACGGTGACCCTAATGCAAACCTGTTACAGGGATTTCTTGGCAAGATTTCTTCAGAGCAGGTTTACCATTGCTCTTGTCTGAGGATGAGAGAGTGTGACTTGCCCAAGGTCACCCAGTGGATTTCCATGGCTGAGTGCAGATTCAAACTCTGGTCTCTGAGAGTTGTACTGCAACACTCAAACCACTACACCACAGTGGCTTGAAGAAAACTGACAGGAAGAGAATTCATTTGAAATGTGGTACTAGAGGAATGATCTATGAATGCCATGGACTTCCAAAAAGACAAATAAATGGGTCTGAGATTGGATCAGGCCTGAACTCTCACTGGAAGCCAAAATAACTAAACTAAACTAAACTAAACTGAAGCTATTGTACCTTGGGCATATCATGAGACAAGATGACTCACTGGAAAAGATGATAATGTCTGAGCATTATGAAAAGCTGTAGGAAATGAGGAAGACCACGTTATAGTTGGATTGACTCAGTAAAAAAAGCTCCAGAACTGAGTTAGCAAGACCTGAGTGGGGCTGTTAATAACAGGATCTCTTAGACCATTTCTGCACTAGACTATTGTAGCGCCGTTATTCCACTTTCAACATCCTGTGGAATCCTGAGGTATGCAGTTTAGGGAGGGTCTGGCCAGCCACTCCCTAAGCTGCAAACCCCAGGATTTCGTTGGATGTTGAAACTGGAATAATAGCGCTATAACAGTCTAGTGCAGAAGTGGCCTTAGAGCAGTGGTTCTCAACCTGTGGGTCCCCAGATGTTTGTAGACTTCAGCTCCCAGAAGCCTCAGCCACTATGGTCAATGCTCAGGGCTTCTGGGAGCTGAAGTCCAAAAACATCTGGGGACCCACAGGTTAAGAACCACTGCCTTAGAGTCTTTTCATTCACAGGGTTGCCATAAACTGAAGCCAATCTGATGGCGCACAACAACAAATTCTGATGGTATAACTCCAAAGCACTCTTGTATACCTGTTTATGCTTCAAAAATAACACCATAAGCATATTTCAGAGGTTTCCCAGCATACTTATAGTCTGTTGAAGAAGACGTATGTGTGGCTCATGGGTTGGATTTTTGGCTAAAAGAATGGAGGGAAAGAAAGAGGGAAGGTTTTTTAAGAATAAAGAAGAAAAGCAGAAAGAAAAAGAGGCTTGTCCTTAACATGGAGAGAAGACAGTCTGCAACAAATAATGTGGGGACGATTTCCTTGTCATTGTGAGGAAAAGGATGTACTCTTCCCTCAGCACATTCCTCCTGAAAATAATAAATTAAACAACAGCTTGTTACAGAGAATTAAGTTTTGTGTAACTTTCTACTTCCCAGCTCTGAATGATACATGTGTTCGATGCAGAGTATCTATAAGGCAAACCAACTCTTTGGACAATATAGGTTTAATATTCATATATTACAAGCAAAGTCATAGAAACAAGAACAACTTAGTGTCAAAACTAAGCATATTCTTTGGTTCCAATTCAGTGAGGGTCAAAAAATTCAGGAGGGTGATATGAGTTTATAGAATTTCTCACACCCAGATGTTGTATGGAGAGATCCAGCTGAAGTATTAATGCAAAGCCCTTCCACTGATCTCTCCTGGAAGGAGGAGAAGAAGCCCATCTGGACAGGCCTTCTGTCATCCTGCTGATTATCCACGTATTGCCAGTTGTCTTTATGATATTATTCAGTCATAAAGACTTGAGATGGAAATAATCTTCTTGTTTATTATGCTTCTGCCTGTGCAAGATTACTCTCATTATCATGATTTCTAATGTGTGCCTAAAGTGTCCCAAGTGACAAAGATTTCACCACTTCCTTTACAGACAACTTCACACTCTGTAGAATTTACTCCCAAGGAAGCTGTTGCTGATATTTAGCCTGCTTCTTCAGCTTAAAGTTGTCTTTTCATCTCATCTTCCTTCTGTTGAGTAGTGTGGTATTCCAAAACAAACTGAACACTGGTGGCCAGGAGTAAAGGTTTTATGGTGAGGATACTGAGAAAAATTTAATCAGTAAGCTTATATTTTTAACAATAATTCTTACAGAGTTTTAAACTATTGCAAGGTCGTTGTCATCATCGTCACCATCAGTGGACTGGAGCCAAAATTAGGCATGGACAAGACGGCTAATAGAAACCGGCTTTCCCACTTCCACTGTTTTCTTGAAAAGCTGCAAAGGCATGTTGCGTGCTGAATAGGATAGGCTATGTTAAAGGGAGAAGGGTAGAACTGTTTGCATACGCTTAATTTTCAAGAATCCAATCTCCATGTGCTGTAGCACAGTCCATTTGTCCCTTGACCTTCTTTGCAGCATTTTTAGGGTTTGGGAGGACTGGTCAGGGGATTGGGGAAGACCATTTCCTCCTGCCCTTTTGCCTGTGCCTAAATGCAAATCCAGCCCAGATTATTTATTGTTATTACTGCCTTGCTATTATATTATACAGCTTAGCTACTGCCTCAGCCAGAAATGAGAAGTCTTCCTTTACAAAAACAAACTCAAGAAATGTGTAAGCTGTGGGATTTGCTGGCTTTTGGCAGGTAAAAGGAATTGCTTGTTACTCTGGAGATCTTATTTCTCTTTTTCCCTATTGGCAGATCACAGATCTGTGTAACTCTTTTTCTGTGGTTACTGAATCCATTCCCACTCCAGCTTCTGCAATATGGTTGCATTTACCTGAAACTAAATCCCATTGACTACCAGCATGCTGTAGTGGTTTGCACACTGGACTATGACCCTGGAGATCAGAGTGTGACTCCCTGCTTGTCCATGAAAACCTACTGGGTGACATTGAGTGTGTCACACATTCTCAGTCCAAAAGAACACACATGATAGGGTTGCCATAAGTGGGAAATGAAGACACATAACAACAACAAAAATCCCATTCAATTTAGTGGGGCTTACTGCTACCTAGACTTGGAAAGGGTCTTGCCCAAATTGCAGGTGGTTTCACTGCTATTTCTCAAAACCCACAAAGTTGCTAATCTTTCAGAGCAGCAAATGCATTGAAAAACTTGATGTAGAGCCAATTCAACCTAACGGTTGTTGATTCACTGCCCAAGGTAGGAGATTTATGTCTTGGCTATTTTATTTTTCCAGCTTCCTTCTTCATCAGCAGCAGCACCACCCCACACAAGTTGCAAGCTCAAATTTTAGTGATGGCAACATTCCTTAAAAATAAATAATTTTGTGTTGGTTTCATCTTGCCCATACTTGTTAATAGTGAATCTGAAAGTCAGTTTCCCAGTATTTCAGGCAGAGGCCTTTCTTAAATGTTTTCTTAGTGGCTACCACCTGACTTCGGACCTCAGACCTTGGGTTAGCTGTTGGGTTGGCTGAAGGACTTTTCCCAAGCTGTGATGGAATTTCTTCCAAATGTAATTCCTGTTATCCTTCAACCAGCAGGTAAAGACCGCTTTATTCAAGTGGCCTTTTAGGAACTGACTGCTGAGAAAGGGGTGTTTAATGGGTGGATGCTGTATTTGTTATTCAAAAAAATGAAAAACCTATTTTAATTTAACATAATTTTAAAGGTATAATTTGTTTCTTTGTGTTTTAATTCTCAAGCAAATACCATCTTACAATTATATATGTGTATGTATATGTACATATATATCTATATCTATGTATTTACGTGCACATATATATAGCATAGATATCCATACATACATAATACACATAAATCTTACTAGAGAAGAAAGCAAAGTAAACAATGAAAACCTCACAGGACAACGTGAGATTATTTTCTGTTGAAATCCAAAGTTCTAAGGTTGGATTTTGCTCTTTCTCCTCTACACACCTTTTTAAGGAGTGGACTGAATAGAGGAACTAACACCAGTCAAAGAATCAAATGGCTGAAGTGATAAAATCTTCCATCTGGTGAAGTAGACTGTCTACATGAAAACTTATGCTAGAAATTTCTTCATTGTACTTCATCTCAGACATGCTGCTGGATTCCTATATGTCTTCAAATAGCTAATGTGCTTGTTTCTTCTGGTTTCAGCGAGACTGGACCCTTTTTTATCTGTCCTTTCAGGCTGAATGTTCTCTCACAATCTGGCATCACTCAGATGAGTAGAATTACAGCTGTTATCATTGAAAGAGCTAGGATGATAGGAAGGTATTGTCCAGCCAGTTATGAAGGGACCAGACTGGGAGGGCTGTCCTAGATGCATTCCTTTAGTGGAGTTTAGAAATGATGAAGACACTAGAGCCAAACCAGAGACATGAATTTTGATTAAACTCATGCATATCAGTTTGGCTATAAATAAGGACTACGCAAAGTTTTTGGCCCTGAATGCCCCCAGAGATGCTGGTTCTGGAATTGGGAGTTGCATATATACCCATACTCCACTTAGCCTCTTTCCTACTGGGAGGCTATGGACTTTTCCCCCCTCTCCATTCCCTCTCCCAACTTGGAGAGATGTCAGTGCAGATTGCTGAAGGATGAATGAAGAAACCTTTCTCTATCCCCTCCCTCAGTGATCCTGATTAAGATTGCTTTTTCTTTGCTGCTAGCAGAAACAAGGAAAGAGTGATCTCTGTGAAACTGGTGCATGGTGGCTCGGGGGAGGGCATGGGCCAGGGAGTGTACTTCAGGCATTACTGCAAACTCTCTGTGTATGTTTGTGTGTGAGAGAGTTTGTGGGTGGGAGGGTGAGAGAGTCAAGCCCCCCTTCCTCTTGTTACCTTTTTGTACTTTCACTTGAAGATCTTTTTTCTTGCTTGGCTCCCTTTCAGTGTGGGAACTTGGTTGGGGCAAACAGCTTAAATAAGTGAAGAAGGGGAAGGGGGCTGGTTTTGCTCCTGTCATCTGCAGATTTCCTTTACTGTTCAAAATGAATTCTCTCCATCCTGTCCAATTTATATTCAGATGGGTGTGCGCATGCTGAGTAACTGCATACACATCTGGTTTGGCCCTTAGAAAAGCATTATCATTCGTTTACTTGGTAGTTCCTTTGCCACAGTATTAACTCTGGGGATTTGGGCATATCTCTACCAAAATAAATAAGGCCAGGAATGGGGAGAAAAAGACAAATGAGTATGTACTATACATGCATGCACAAACGCTTTCACACAGGGATTTTAAACAAACTCTGGAATAAAGTAAGTTACCTAGAGGTTCTCCAGTTCGAAATACATTGACACATATGAACTACTACCTTCTGTGATTTCCACTCATTTTAGCAGATTTTGCAAGAAGATTTCCACTTGGATTATGTCCAGAGACTAGAGTTACACAATAACTAAGGCAGGAGTTTTCATTAGGTTTTAAGAGAGTTCTTGGAGCAGGAGGATAAATTTTAAAATCTATCCTATACAGGTGCAAAAAAACCAGGGGGGATAAATACCAATGCCATACCTGCCAACATTTCACAGTTGGAAACTCAAACACATATGGCCAAGCAGAGTGTGGTCTGGGTAAGTTTATTAATGAGGAAGGAAAAGGTTAAGATGGAACAGGTTATTAATGAGGAAAGACATAGGAACTAGGAGAGGTTACAGAAGTTTGCTTTTGCCTGATCCTACAGAGAAGAGCAAGGTTTTCCCCCTCCCTTGCTGGCTACTGAGTTTAAACTATTTTTGAACTCAGTTTTCAGCAACTGAAGTAAGCTGAGGACCAAAAGGGAAAGTGGTACAAGGAGAGAGAACCCAGGACGTTTTAAAAGCAGCAGAAAAAGTAGAACAACAGAAGACTGATCAGAATTGGGAACACTGCACTAATGGAATTAACTTAAAAGGCAAGAATTCCCATTTAGAGCGGTGTGTGTGTGACTTTTAGAAAATTTCCACACCTGTGTGATGTTTATGGGCCTGACCAGGGATGCAGACTCTTAGTTAAATGGGCAGGAGGTGGGGGGGAAGTGATCCTAAATAACACACTACATATTTAACACAGGGCCGCACCAGATAAAGCAAATGTTTCAGTAAGTTGTGGCATTTGCTGCTAGTTCTTGGTTTGTTTGTTTGTTTGTTTTCTTAAGAAATAGCATTTCTGTTGTCTCATAGTATTTTTTGGCAATTCCTGGCACAAGCTGCAACATTTGATTTCCACCCTCAAGTGGGCTTCTTTGTAATTCCAAGATACTGGCTCCTGTCTGTTTTAAATGTTTTTAGAGTTACAATGTTTCAATGAAATGGCACTTCTGCAGTACAGCACTATAATGTATAGTTGTGATGTGAGTTGTGGATCTATTCCTTGGTACCTGATTTCTTGCAATTTCTTCATCCCCAATTAGTTACTGTCTTGTTCTGATTACCTCTTAGGTGTACACTGTGTAATCCTTTGTGTGTAACAGCAAGTAAACCACAAACCATTTATAAAGCTGAAGCCTATGATGAATGAAGAAACCTTGAAACTCAGTGTGATAATTAACTTTGTTTAATACAATGGTAAGTGAACAAGCCTCATTTAGCTCCATTGTTTCATCATTTTGTTTTAAGTGTGTAACATCCTGCCTGCAATCGGTATGCTGACGGAAAACTGTCACAACACTGATCCTTGCAATCTGGAAGTTAAGTTTGACTGAAACATATGTCTTCAATTTTAATAGCTCAGCTTCCCAGATGCCCTAGAGGAGAATATTGCCTGAGAAGGAGCTTTTCATGTAAGAATAATTTGTGTTAAGTAGCTCAGTGATCTGTTTGTTAGGTTAGAGCTGACAGTTTGTTTATATTTCTAAAGGGGTATGATGAATGGGGAGAAGTTGATGCTAATTAGCCTAAATTGTTCCTAAGAATGCAGAACACTTTGCCAGTTTCATTGTTCCTGTTTCTTTGCACTTTTTCAATAATTGAATGGAGCTCAGATCATTCATCATAATTTCAGGCAACATGGAAATAAGTGAATATAGCACGGGCCTGCCAGAGTGATGGGAGATGTCGTGGAGGAGGTCAATTGGGTAAGACATCAAACTGGGACTAAGGCTGCGTGTTGTAATAAGCTCAGCAAACAGGATCCTTGCTCCCAAATAAATTAATTCTGTCATTAGGCACTAGCACAAGATGTTGCTGCTACTTAGAAATTTGCTTTATGTAGTAAACATCTTTCTTTCTTTATTCTTAGGAATTCACACCATTATGTTAGGCTGGTGACATTCTGTGCTTAAACATTTGCTGCATACCAGGATGCGTGTGAAATGCAATTGTGGAACTTGATGGTTTAAATCTCTTCTCAAAGTTAGAAAGGTTACTTTTTGAACTGCCGTTCCCAGAATTCCTCTGGTGACATGGATCATGGTGAGACCTGCTGGGGAATTCTGGGAGTTGCAGTTCAAAACAGTAATATTTCCATGCTCTCGAATGAAGTCCCTTGATGGCAGTGGATCACTGACATTAAAGTGGGGGAAAAAGGAAAGTAAAAATAGTCTTGAGGCACCTTTAAGACAAACCAGCTTTGTGGGCTACAGCCCACTTCTTCATATGCATGGAGTGAAATAAATTGCTTATATCTTTTTAAAAAGCTTTTATTAATAATTAACTACAAATACATAAACAAACTTGAATAGTTATTTGTCCGTGTTATTTGCCCAATTGCATATGTCCTTTAGAAAAGCTAGTTTTCAGTGTGTGTTGCACGTATCTCATCACCTGACCTTGAGGAGTCCAATCCAATAAGATTACAAAGAAAGAATCTGATTCTCTTAAGCTTGTTGATCTGCTTGTTTTCCTTAAGCATTTTTGATAGAGCAATTTGTCCAGACTCTTTCCATTCATCTTACTTATTACAAAAGAAAACAATCTACACAAAATACAAATAAAACAAAGATAATGTACTAAATATGGGAATTAAACAAAGGGGAATAAAGAAGGTCAGTTCAGAATAGCTATATCACACTATATTATCTAGATCAATCTCTGAAAGCTATGACAAAAGAATCCCCCCATTTCTTATCAAAATATATGATTAAATCTTACCACTGTTTTCTAAAGTTATCTAATGGTTTATCTTTCACTAGCATTGTTTATTTATCCATTTCTTGTAAATGTCCATAAGCCATGAATCTATACCAGGAATCTCTTTGTTTTTCCATGAATTTTTGAAGAGACTGAGTCATAAAGGTGCCACGAGACTATTTTTCCTTTCCCTTTCTGACTTCCTTTTTGAAAATACACAGACATTGTGAGTTTGAAATAGTTTGTATGGAGTCCTGGGTCCCAGTCCCCCATAGTTCCCAACCCCCTAATTCTTTAAATTTAAAAAATCAGTGTGATTTTTGGTCACTTTCTCCACAACCATATAGAAAATCCCCCAAAATGTATGAAAACACCCCATGCCCCTAAGAACCCCAGAATCTCATATAATCCTCAATACCTCTGTTTTCTTCTACAGTCCCTCTTAAAATGTCACAAAGTCACTTGCTGCCATCTTGCAAAGGACAGAAGTGTGTGGTAGTTGGACATGATAAATTTTGTACATTATGGTTGGCCAATAAAGGTATTGCTCTTTTGTGAATTTTGGATTTTGTTGTACAGCATTTTGATGGTGGTGGGTGTTGGGACAGGAAAATTGGTCTCAGCCTGAGTTGCCTACCCCTGGCGTAAAGGGATGTATGAGTGATGTACATAACAGAAAAAAAATCTTGGATTGTACAAAGAGGGCCATTTTAAAATTTTTGCTCAGCACTGAAGATCAAAGAGTCATCTTGGGCTAGTCGTTATCACATGTCTTGATTTATCTCAAATTGTTGTGAGGATGAAATGGGAAAGAGAGAAAGAATGAGCTGGATCCAGACTTGTGCCTAGAGAAAAAGGAAAGGGCAATAATTTTTCGAGATTCCTCTTTTTGCCATCTCCCTGGCGCACTCTGAAAAATCTGATTTGGGAGTTGAAGGATCCTGTGGAACAGCACGGAGGGTTGTGCCAGAGCTTCTTGGCAAGATTTTTCATAGGGGGTTTACCCTTGCTTTCCTTTGAGGCTGAAAGAATGTGACTTGTCCAAGGTTGCTCAATGGGCTTCCTTGCCCGTGCAAGGATTTGAACCCTGGTCTCTCACAGTCCTCGCCAACACTCAAACTACTATACCATGCTGGCTCAAATGAAGCTTATAGCAATGTACATCATGTCTTCTCCCCTTAAGCTATTCTGTGGGATAGGTTAGATTAAAAGGGTTGTTGCTCCAACATCATGGCTTAAATGGTTTAAGCCTGTGTGTTTTTTAGTCCAATACCACTACACCACTCCAGAAAATATGGAATGCTCTGTATATGATTGCCATTTTTAGATGAAATATCAGGGTTATAAATTCCAGTGATCAGACTCAAAATGGTATCTCTATCACTTGTTGTTTCTCTCTCTTACACACACACACACACACACACACACACGCACACGCACACACTTCAAGCAGGAGTTTGTTACATCTCCAGTTAGTTCAAGAATAAATCTACACATGTCCAATCCAGGTCTTACTCAAAGCCATTCTTTTTTAATTTATGCAGCATATAGGATCACAGGAAGAGATGGAATAAATTTGTGGACTGTGGCGAATGAGAGAACATTTTTGAATCAGGATCTTTAAACAGGGTGAAATTTGAGTATGATTAAGTTAGGAAAAAGACTCGTTTACAGCGGAAGTCGGAGACACTGTATACATTATAGGCATATCATACTCCCCCTTCCCTTTTATAGCTAAGTTAGGCTTTCATACAAATTATGAAGGATTTTGCAGTCCTAAGAATAGAATTTTCAGTCTTTGTAAGCTTTTCTAGGAGTGCAAAATACAACAAAATACAAAGACAAATAGCAATTAGTACTTAGTATTCAGATCAGGAGCAATCCTTGCTGTAGGGCAGACTGGTAGTTTATACAGCATGGGAGTCCTGTTCACCGCTAATTTTCTCGGAAGGAAATGATCCCATGGCTTATGCTAGCCACGTTTTGTGCATATTTGCCCTATAATTGGCATTTATTAAAGAGACTTTTGGTTTGATGGATGACTGTCAGGGTATAGACTGCCAGTTTTCATGCAAATTGCTTTTCTTTTACATTAACTCATTAGAACTCTGCTCTGTTTCAACATGTTCTTTGTTTACCTTATGATAATTAAGTTTTTTTTAAAAAATCCAAGATTTGAAGAGAATTAGCATACTTTTATTCTGTTATTTGTATTTGCAATGTTGACAGAAATAAACCCCATTTAAAACGTTACAAAGTTAAATTCCTTCTATTTAACCTTCCTTTAAAAAAATACGTACAAAACCAAATAAAACACAGTTGTAACCCGTAAAATTGGAGGCCTGAATCCAATGCTGTCATTTTGCTGACAGAAACAGTTCTCTGAGTAGAAATGGGGAAGGGAGATTTTTCCCCACCATATAGTACCCCTCCTATGTACCCTCAAAATCTGTTTCAGGGGCCTAGAACATGCCTCATTGTAGATTTGTGGTTGTTCTAGAAAGTTACAAGAAGGAGGAGATAATGAAACAGACTTGTGTTATTAAATGTACAATGGCAATAGGCTGGATTTAACCTGGAATGTGTAGCAGTATTTTCACAACAGGTTTTGAACCAATTACAATTCAACCAACCCATATTTAACACCTTGAACACAATAAGACTCTGGACAGGTATAAGTTTAACTCTTGGGAAAACATGTGGAAGATTTCATGGTATATAAAGAGTGAGTACAGTGGAAGATCCCTTCTTTGTGATATAACATTCAGAATAATTTAGAATAATGCTTAATTTGATGAGCATTTTAAATAGATCAGCCATATCATTATTTATAGGTATTTTCATATTGCCTTCCACTCATTTAATCTCAAGGCAGTTGTGTATTATGTATACACTCACCTATACAGTTGTCAGGTAAAAGCAACATGTTTGCAGTATGTGGAAAATTAATGTATACAGGTCACAATTCTGTAGATTAGTTCAGTTTATATGCTGCCAAACGGGGAAATGCTCTTGGGGCAATTTATACACATTAAATAGAACAGTCAATAAAACCTCAGCCAAAACAAATCTAAGCCAGTTGATTCAGTGTCAAGATGTTAAGAAAGTAGGATGCTGAAATCAACCAATAAATCTTACTCATTAAAGTAAAAATAAATAAATAAAGACTAAATATCTGCTGGAAGATCTGTTCTCTTAACATATACAGTGAAGAGGCCAGACAGATCTCCAGAGAGAAGCTTCTTTCCCTGGCAGCCAGCATTTTACCATTGTGGATCCTGACACCTGGAGTTTATCCAAAGATTGTCTTAAGAAGAGGGGGGGAGATAGCCTGGACGTTGTTTGTATCTACGCTACTCAATTATAGCAGTTGGATACTGCTTTAATTGTCATGGCCCCAATCCAAGGAACTATGGGATCTGGTAAGCTACATAGACATCACTGTTAGACAAATCTTTCTAACACTGCTTGAACTGTAGCTCTTGAACAAGTAATTCTAAACACCTCAAAACCCCATAGATCTGAGGATTCTAAAAGATGGAACCACAGCAGTTAGAGTGGTTTACAGCTGCTACAACTGTCTAATGCAGAGAATCCTTTGTGAAGTCACTGTGCATTTTTGACTTTCTAGAATGCCTGGCTCATCCAGAATACAGCCGGCAGTGGCTGCCAAGAAAAGCTTTCACATCTCTGAAGCAGAGAGTCCTCAAGTGCCTCTCCTCAAAAATAAAATACATGTAGCTTGTCAAATTCTGCCAAAGTATCCCCCTTATTATGTTTATATTATTTAAATTAAGCAATATAATGTTGATTGGGCTGAGGAAAAAATGTAATTGGAGTGGCTAGATGGTATGGTTAGATAGACTTTCACTCTTGGGAACATTAATTTAAATTCCACATTGAGCCTGAAAAGAGACTATGCTTGGTGGTATCATCTTCAGTCACTGTTGAGGCACATTATGAACCCACCAGATAATTTGGCATGACTGCCAGCCTCTCATCAAGGAAATCAAGGAAAACTGAAACCATGTAACTATGCTCTACATAAAAGATGAAATACTTGGGAGCTTATTCCAGTTCTGAAGACAGTTGTTGGCAAACTCCTAGTTTATAGCCTTTCCTTTTCAAGATAATAGGTTAAATGAGCTCTTAAATTTTTTTTTAAAAAAGTTGTATCATTTTTATTTCATTTTTTTTTTCAAATTATAGGCTATATTTAAGGGTAAAATCCTTCTAAGTCTGTTTCCAAGAATCAGTGAGACATCAATAGTGCAAGATTTTAAAACACAAATAAGAACCAGAAGATGAGACTTACTGAAAATCAGTAACAGTAAAAACTGAAATCAACCCAGTAAGCCTGGTAGGAGGACTCTACACTGAACAAGATTAATACAATTGCATATACACTTTATGTAAATAAAATTTCCAGTAGATATGTGGGGCAGAACCAGTGTGGTAAAGTGGTTTGAGTATTGAACTGACTCTGGAAACCAGAGTTCAAGTCCCTGTTGGCCATGGAAACCTGCTGGATGACATTGGGCAAGTTATGTTCTCTCAGCCTCAGAAGAAGGCATAGGCAAACGTCCCCCAAACAAATCTTATTAAGAAAACCGTGTTAAAGGTTCACCTTAGGTTTTCCGTAAGTCAAAAACTACTTGAAGGAACACAGCAGCCTCCATGGTCTGTTCCTCTTTTAAGTTCTAAATATTTTATAACGTTCCCTCCAACTGTCCCAATTTGACAGGGGTGGTCTTGATTTAATCCTCTGCCAACCCCCATTCTCAGCTACTTTTAAAACGTCCCAGTTTCTCTCTCTTCCTTCCACTTTCTCCGTTTGTCAACAGCTTACTTCAATTGCTTCAAAAAAGTTGCTTGAGCTCAATTAACTCAGCAGGGGAAGGGAGAGAAAAGGAACAGGCAAATCTTGTTCTTCCCACTAGGATCAGACAAAAGCAAATTGCTGCAATCTCTCCTAGCTTTCAGAAATATAACTGTCTGGCAGTGGAATACACTGCCTCAGATTGTGGTGAAGTCTCCTTCTTTGGAAGTATTTAAACAGAGGTTGGATGGCCGTCTGTCGAGAGTGCTTTGATTGTGTATTCCTGCATGACAGCGGGTTGGACTGAATGATCCTTGTGGTATCTTTCAGTTCTGTGATTCTAGTCTGTATCAGTATGCAAAGGGATCTTGTAGCACCTTTGAGGCTGAGAAGGAATTTTGTAGCATAAGCTTGGATAGTCTGGGTCTGCTTCATCTGATGCATTTCTGGGCCCTGTTATGCGAAGGACTATGGTGCAATAATTTTTGGTGATACTTACAGATTATGGCTTTAGGTTATTTAGGAACTGTGATAAACTCTGAGAAAATAATGCTATTGAGTTGCTTTCTATGTGAGTTATTTTTGAGAACCATGTTTAAAACTAGAACTGAGTGATGGAAATATTGCCCAGATTAAGTGGATGTAATTTATCACAGTTCGTTACCTTCCAATGAATATGATCTAAGGTAAAGATAAGGAAAAATTTAAAAAGGGTTTGGAAGCATCTTGCATAAAAGCATTTTTAACACTCCCATAAATGTTGGAAAGGATTTATGAGGGGGGCACAAGTTGCCACATATGGTGATTATGCCCAGTTCCATTTGTATCTTGCCCTGGCTAAATGCAGCGGCAGCTGGTGGTTATCCTGTTAGTGAGATAGTAAACCTGTTCTGGCTTTTAGAATGAACTTGAAAGCATCTGTCCAGAGTGTGTGTGTGTGTGTGTGTGTGTGTGTGTGCGCGCTTTCAGGTCGCCTGACAACTTAGGGCAACTCCATTAATTTCATATGGTTTTCTTATGCAAGAAATACTCAGAGGTGGTTTTGCCAGTTCTTTCCTCTGAAATATAGCCTAAAGCACCTGATATTCATTGGCAGTCATCCATCCAAATACTAACCAGGATTGGCCCTCTTAGCTCCCAACATGATATGGGATCTGGTGCCTTTAGAGCAGTGGTTCTCAACCTGTGGGTCCCCAGATGTTCGTGGACTTCAACTCCCAGAAGCCCCAGCCACTATGGTCAATGCTCAGGGCTTCTGGGAGCTGAAGTCCACGAACATCTGGGGACCCACAGGTTGAGAACCACTGCTTTAGAGTATTTAGGACCTTTCTGTCCAAGGTACTGAACTCTAGTCCCCCCCCGTATATCCAGAGTAGATTCACTCTGCCACTGACATGGAACCATCAGCTGTCACTAACTAAAAAATACTTTGTTGAAAAGGATTTTAAGCTTGTGTTCCAGTAAGCATCTTCATCTAGGGGACTGAAGATACACTGAGCTGATATTAAGGTTGAATTCTGGTAGGAATTCCCTTTGGGCTTAATTTTAATGCTGGGTTTGTAATGTGGTTTGGTATCAGTTTAACATCTGTACAATTTAACAAACATCAGTATTGACCAAACAATTTGTTGTAAGAATTGCTTCTTCCTTTTGTTTCCCATCTTATATTTCATGTACATCCCATTTTAGTGGTTGCTAGAAGAAGACTACTTTCTACACAGCTAGTTTAAATCAAATATATGCATTACTTCACCATTCCTAAGATTTGAGTTTTTATAGTATAAAATAATGCAGAATTATTTTGTAGGTTAAATCCTGTAAAAATTTAGCTATGTTAGCATGGGGAATTCTGTGACTTGCTATTTCATAGCTCTGGTTTTTCATGTGGTTCTGTTCTCTCAACTCTGGTTGATGCTCATCGATGTGTGCCTTTCAGTCATTTCCAGTCATTTCTGGCAACCATAGGGTGACCCTATCACAGGGTTTTCTTGGCAAGATTCATTGGGGGGGGGGGTGCCTTTGCCATCCTCTGAAGCTGAGACTGTGGCTTTCCCAGTGGGTTTCCGTGGGCAAATCAAGATGTGAACCCATGTCTTCAGAGCTATAGTCTAATGTTCAAACCACTATACCACACTGGATCTCCCAATTGATACTGCTCCTCAAAATGTGCTTTGAAGGTAAGGCATGCAGGGAATGTATGCTTCAACCTTGGAAAGCTTCCTAGAGAGACTATTTTGTTTTCAACCAACATGTTATTTCTAAAGGGAATACCTTAACTGGCCCAAATTTCCTTTTTTTTCTGCCAGTGGCACAGAGGCAAGGCAGTAGCAGTGTTCAGTTCCTGAAGGAGCTGTGAGACAGTGCCTGTCTCTATTCTTGGAAGTTGCCCACCTTTACACTAGGAAAACTGCAAATCCATTCCCTGGTTACAATGTCTTAATGGTTTAATTTCTATTAAGAGAAAAATAAAATCTTTTGAGGGATTTCTTTTTAATATGTAACATTAAATATACATCTTTAAACAAATTCTTTCTTTAATATCATTTACATTCTGTATTTCCTCCTTAAAGTAATCAGAGTGATATACATGAAAAACAGCAAAAACAAGCAGTAGCATAGATCAAAATGCACAGAAACCAAAATGTTTAGGAGTGTACAAAAGCCTGATTAAAAACAAACATTGTAAGTAGATTCAATCAGTGATGAAGATATATGGGTCTCCCAGAAAATTTAGACAGGACTACCATGGAAAAGACCTTCTTCCTCATTGTCACCTTAGGAGTACTTGTTGAGGCACATATCAGTTCACAAAGCCTTTGAGAGTGAGCTTCCTTTACACAAGGTATTTTTATGCCAGTGCAGTTGCCCTTTTCCTTACTTGTCTTTCTAGTTGGAAGGTGTTTGTTGGTTTTTAATCAGCATCAGCATTGGAAAGATGGTGAGAGAGGGCTGGAGAGAGACAGTTTTTATCTCTGCAGTAAGTAGTGCAAAAAAGCTTGAGCAAGGGAAGAGTAGGATTTGACTCTAGCTAATCCTACTACAGTGGGCTCTTGGTATCCGCTAGGGTTTGGTTCCTGGAACCCCTCCCCCCATGGATAAACAAAATTCATGGATGCTCAAGGCCCATTATGTACAATGATATAGTAAAATGGCATCCCTTATATAAAATGGCAAAATCCAAAGTTTGTTTTTTGGATTTTTTAAAATTTGGCATATTTTCAAATTGTGGTTGGTTGGATACAGAATCCGTGGATATGGAGGGCTGATTGTGTGTTCCTGTATACTCCTTTGCATGAGGCAAAGTAAACAGCCACTATCGTAAGCCTGCCTCACCAGCTACCCACGGCATGTTGAAAAACCTGTTTAGTTTAGCTACCAAAATGGACTTCATAAGAAAACTGGAGGCTGGTAATAGAAAAAGTAGTTCCTGGCTGGATTTTGAGAGAAGCCTTCAAGGGGTCTCTAGAAGGTTCAAAATGTTTTTGTTTACTTACACAAAGTTTATCTGAGCTGGTTGTTTCATTTCACACGTGCATGTTATTAATTTTGAACAAAAAGTTTGCTGAAACATTCTGAAATGTTATTGTTTGTGTTAAAGGAACCTATCTCTGTGCTTATATCCTATCTTTCAATGAATTTTAAACGACTTCAGCGCTATGGATTGTTTTAAAAGGAGTGGTTCAAATAACAGACATGTATATTTTTCAGACCAATTTTGTATGTTTTAAATCTGCATCAGTTTTAATAATTTGTATGCCACATTGAGCCCTCATATTGAGGAAAAAGTGCACTATAAATGGATTGATTAAATAAATACATACATACATACATACATACAAACTTTTTCCTTGTTATTTCTGCCTCTGGTACCAGATTTTATGTTAAAGAAGTAACATGCAAGAGCATATCTGGTTCATTAACTGTGGTATACCTGTATTTATTATTATTTTATTTAAAATGGTTTTGAACTTGAGATCAAGGTGCATTCTCTCTTCCTACATGCTATCCCTATAAAGGTTTTCTTGGGATTTGAGAATCCTTTGGATTCTACAAGTAATCAATTCAATATGGAAGGCATCTTCGGTGAGAAGATGAATTACCCAAAATTGTCCAGAATTACTTTGGGCATGGAGAATTCTGTTTAGGGAAGGTGCTTGTATCTGATTCTGGTGATTCCTACCTGCCATCATCTCTCCCCCCAGTCCATCTTAAAACACTGAAAATGTTCCCCAGTGATAAGAATAGAGGAGAGGGTATGGGGTAAAGTAAGAGGGAATGGGACAGTTCCTTTAACTTCTACCCATTCATGGGTCCAGCCCTCAAAAATTCAATTTTCCTTTTCAGCGTGTCAAGGATTGCAATTTTAGAAAAGTTTATCCATACACATTGGCTTAGTTTTATATAATGCAGAGGAATGTGATCCATACTCTAAACCCAAAACAGGAGGTATGCGGGAAGTATCTGGTTCCATTTCACCGATGATTGTGTGTGTTCTTAATTCTAATGAATTACTTGCAACAAGTGAAGCAAGATGCTCTCTAGTGATTGTCCAAAATACAATATCATGATTATATGAAATAGATCTGTTTAATGTAGATGTATTCTATCTTGTCTTTTGTCTCAGTTCTGGTGAATACCACTTCTTTGAAAATATAGAGCTGTCTTAAATAGTGCCAAGACAGGCATTATATTGCAAATGTATTTAGATTAAATATGCTAATTTTTAAAAATCCAAATACCATCAGTGAGGTGGGGTAGGAAGAGGATGATTATGTGAATCAAACCAGATGTGTTTATAGCTCTTCCTGCTGCTTTGGTCCTGAAGTTTATCCCTCCGCTGAAGCTAGTATTCACTTTTGGAACATTTGTTTGACTCTCCGGTTCTTCCTTGAGTCCCTATACTCTAACTGTCATATTCTAGGTAATATAGGTATAAAAAGAAAAGGAAGAAAGCCAGTGAAGAAGGTTACCTGTCCATTTATGGTGACTCTATCAATTTCATAAAGTTTTCTTAGGCAAGGAATACTCAGAGATGATTTTGCCAGTTCTTTCATTTGAAATATAGCCTACAGCACTTGGTGTTCATTGGTAGTCTCCCATTTAAGTACTAACTTAGTGAAACCTTAAACTGAAACTGAATTACTTTAGCGTGAGTTTTCATGGATTTGAGTCCACTTTTTCAAATGCATTGATAGCGCACAATCTTCAAGCCACAGGTATTTAAGCAGAGTTGCACAGTTGTGGCAGTGGAATCAAAATAAAATGGGATACAGAAAGAGACACAGTTGTGAAACTTATTATAAGCCTTCATAGGGACGTGCATAGGGACATGATTTGAGTCTGTCAAGCAGCTGTTTGGCCTGCTAGTTGTCTCTGAGGTGTCAAAGCAATACTTTCTGCTTACTAGAATAGTTCTGTAGAAATAAGAGATTTTTCTGAGGGAGTTTTCATGGGGGGGGGTTACTTATGCAGCTGTGATGAGAACCAGCGTATTTATATCTGTAGTGTGCCAAGAAAGAGCTATCTCTTTCCAAACCTCTGCTAACAGACTGGAATTTGTGAATATATAGGTGTTCCAGGCCAGGATACATTATACACCAGTGTGTGGACAGGGCATGTGGTGGAATCAGTCTTTCCCTTTTGTACTTCCATGTTAATGCTGGAACACACATTTTAGTACTATGATGCATGAATTTCCCTGTATGTCACATGTCAGGTAGCTGATTTTGGAGGAAATTTGCAAGTCTTCTCTATGGAAGAATTAAAAGAAGAGTCACTTAATCACGTCTGTTTCCTCTGTTCCTATTTGTTGTAGTGAATCTTCTAGTGATTTCTGATTTTTTTTCTTGGCAAGATTTATTTAGGATGGGGTTGCCACTTTCCTCTGTGACTGCGACTTGCCCAAGGCCATCCAGTGGGTTTCCATGGTTGAGCAGAGATTCACATCCTGATCTGCCAGAGTTTTAGTCCAGCACTCAAACTGATACTGGCTCTCCTGTCCCCGTTTATGTGGGTTCAAATGTTTCTGCAAGGTTTGAATAGAGGTTCCATTCAAATATGGTATAATGGCAGGACACTTTGCATGTTCAGAGATCCTGCTTTATCAGGATCACTGGTTGAGCAGAGAACCTCTGTTTCATGCTTCCCTCTGAGAAAATGAGAGTATGTGTGTGTTCGTGTGTGTGTGTGTGTGAAATTAAATTAAATTAAATTAAATTAAATTAAATTAAATTAAATTAAATGAAGAGGCTGGTCTGAACACACACAGATATGAGGCTAGCATGCAGAGGCCTGTTCCTGTGAACCTCTTAGAACTTCTGAATAGTACTTGAGAGTGATGAGGTCTAGCTTTAAAAGCACCCTATGAATGTTTGGGAATCCCTGTAAGGAAAGTCTATGGGGATAGTGCTTTTTAATTGAAGAGAAAAGGGAACGTAACTGGGGTTTATAAAATTAAGTATGGTGTGGAGAAATTGGAAGGAAAGTTTCTCCATCTCAAAATCCTACAACTTGGAAGTACAATTGGGTCATCCAACAAAACTGACCGACAGGAAACTGAGACCATTTCACACAACACAGTTATAGCACTAAGATTCCAGTTTAATTGGCATGATTCCATTCTGTGGATTCTTGGGATTTGCAAAGTACTTCTTCATACATCATGCAGTAATTTGGATAGAATTCACTGCCACAAGATGAGGTGACAGCTATTAGTTCAAATTGCTTTAAAAGTGGATTAATCACTGACTACTACTAACTATGGGCCTTTCTGCCCTTCACTGTTATAGTGCTATTATTCCAGTTCCAAAGTCCTGTGGAATTCTATGATTTGTAGTTTACTGAGAAGTCTAAATGCCCTTCCCTAAACTGCAAACCCCAGAATTCCACAGGATGTTGAAAGTGGAATAATACGACTATAACAGTGTAGTGTGGAAATGGCCATGTGTACATGAAACTTCTAATTTCAGGAAAGCATGCTTCTCAGTTCCAGTTGCTGGGAATATCAAAAAAGGACTGTGGTCTGTTTGTAGGCTTCTTGTGGTGGAGGATTGTGGGAGACTGAATGCTAGACTGGATGGGACCTCAGTACAATCTTATATGGCTCTTCTTAAGATGCAGTAGCTATCTCTTTGTTTCCACTTTGTCTTAGGAATTTATAAATAAAACTAAAATTTCATTTAATAATATGCAACGTCTTATTGAAATCTTTTAAAAGAAATATTTTCTTGTGGTTACATTCACAAGTGGAAAATGGAAGGCTGTGTGTGTCTATATAGAACATAATGTGAAGATAGTTGAATAGAGTAGTAGACAAAAGAAAGGGGGGAGAAACACATCCATTTGAAATCCGGAGACCTTTACAATGCTTCAAGTAAGTAAAAGCAGATGTTGTAAAGTTTAGAAAATCAAGACATTATTTTCCTGTTTCCATTGAATTTTTCTAAACACATTATAAATAAGCTTTGAAGTAATACAAAATACTCTGTTTGTTTTGCTGATAGCCATCTTTTTGTAAAAAACTTTATCAATGCTTGTTTAAGTTATAGACTAAATGATACCTTAGTCAGCGGTTAAACAATTAACTGTATCCCTTAACAAATACAATGCAGAAAGTCTGGCAAAGTCTTTGATACTAACTTGCAAAAGCCTATTGAAATGGTTTTGAATTTAACTTTGAGGAGCAAGACTACTTTGCCTACTTTAATATGCAGAAGTTATGCTGATTTATAATTGCCTCAATACCATGACTCCCTTTGCAGTTTTAAAATAGGTTCTCCCTTTTTTGCCACACATGTATACAAAATAATTATGGTTGTTTAATTGCTTGCAATCTTTTCCAGCCTATTCTTTCTTGTTTTGCCCTGGATCAAAGGCATGAAGAAACTTAGCAGTGGAGGAAGGACAGGTGAAGAGCACTGACACTTACACTTTTCTCTACTGCACACTTTAAGCTAAAAGTTGCACCACTCATTTCCTTTTCTCCTAACCACTTCAACTCACATGTCTTTGAGAAGGCCAATTTTGAAATGGAAAATTGCCAGCAGGGCAAGAGTTAAGAATCCCTTTCTCTGCTCTATTGTAGCCTCCAATGGTGCATTTCATATTAGAAAAAGTGGGTGGCAGGGGAAAGAAAGTTACACTGAATTCCATTACAGTAGTTCAAGCTTCAGTAAACAAACAAATATCCTCTTAACATCAAGTCCCACTAATTAAAATCTGCCCATTCTGATTAAATAGCAAAAAGCTTTAGCTGATTCATCTACTGATTAACTGAATTAAAGACTGCTGTCTTACTTCTTCCCATTTTCTTTTTTCTGGGGTGGCATGGCACTGGCCCAGTGCTTTTTCTAACGTGCAACCTTGAGTTGTATCATTACTTGCTTAGGTCCATAGTTCCTAAGTCAAGGGAGGCAAGAACCTGAAAAATTATATTGCCACTGTGGAAGATTATATCCTGTAAAGAAAACTGAAACATGACTGGTGAATCACAATGATTTCTTGCTAAGAATATTGCTGTAGTCTAGACATCTTGTGTTATGCTTTTTATTAGTAAAATCTGGGTTTCATCAAACAATCAGATAAATGGACAAAAAAAATACAGTAATGTGCCCACCCATTCTATTTTGTTCACTTCTAAGCAAATAAAAAATGGTCTGCATGTCTCTAAAAAAATCTTAAATTCTCTCTTTCCAAAATTCTGATTTAGAATTCATTAGTAATAGGGAATATATTATTAAGTTTTGGGCCTTATCACCATGTTGAGATAGTTTTTAATAGCATAACATGAAACCAGAAATCTTCTGTTACATGGAGGAGGGGGAAAATACTTTTCAACATACAGAAACTCTGAGGTAGTTATGGCAGTTCATTAGAAAAATCAGACTTACAGTATGGTAGTATCTTTATTAGGACCAACCAAAAAGATCATGAGCTGCTAGATTCTCTGGCAGAGGGTTAAGAAAAAGTGAAGGAGAGAAGTAGGCTTTGATGAAAAAGCCTGAAGAGTACAGTTTCTAACAATCTAAGCTGGTGTGCTGAAGAAGATTTATATACTCTGCTAGGCTAAACCAGGAATGGGGATGTTTTTGGTTTGACACTCTCATCATCCTTCATTATTGGTCATGGTGGTTAGGGCTGAAGCATGGTGAAGTCCAGCAGTATCTAGAAGATAACATATCACTTACCTTGAATAAATTTCTTGCTGCAGAGAGAGTTCTTGAACATCCAAGGGCTTGCTCGCAGCTTTGAAGCATTTTGGTTATTCTTATTAAAGCTGTTGCCCTATTGAACAATTTTCAATGTACCATAATGGTGGATTTGAGATCCTGAAAAGGAAACACATTATATCTATGTCCCTCCCTCCCTTTCTGTTGTAAGTAATTGTCACAGGGTATGTCCATCTCACACCTTATTAAGATACCTCATAAATATTGGGGTGCTAACATTTTTCAGTTGTGAAATATTTCATATTTGCTTAGTACGCATGTTCATAGATAATTGAAACTGGGTATGTATGCATTTTCAAGGCCTAAAAACACCAGACACCAGAACCCATCTGATCTTTGAGGCTAACCTGGGTCAGCCCTGGTTAGTACTTGGATGGGAGACTGCCAGGGAATACCAGGTGCTGTAGGCTATATTTCAGAGGAACTGGCAAAACCAACTCTGAATAGCCTTTGCCTAAGAAAGCCCCATGAAATTCATGGGGTCACCGTAAGTCAACGGGTGACTTGAAGGCACATACACACCTACAAGCTTGGCAGATTTGTACTACAATTAATGTTAGCATATTTTTTTCTGCTTTTTAAATCAAGCTATCCTTCAGCTTTCATAAAGCTATAGTGATCCTTGACTAGTATGCTGACCTCCATATTCCTCTTGGAATAACATACATCTTTTTCCTGGGCTTTCGTATCCTATCCAGACAGAAAACCTTTTATGAAAGAATTTGGCAAGAGATGGCCTATGTCATCTCCTTTCAATTAACAGGGTATTCCAATCCAAAAAGTGAGGAGAAGGAACTTCTTGCCTACGTGTAACATGTTTGATTGGGAGCCAAACTGAAGAAATGTGGGATATGTTCCTTTTTCTTGGATCACACTTGATCTCCATCACCAACCAAAGATATAGTATGTGTTTTATCTCTCCAGGTGTTACCCAACATTTTGCATATTTTACCACAGCAAGTTTTAGTACAGATTAGCAAGTTTTTAGTTGGTTTATTCTGAGTGCCCATTCGGCTTTCTCTTGTCTTGTCTGTTATCATAGTCCGTTAATAAACATATTCTCATAATCTGAACTGGAGGATTGGAATGTGGATTTGGAGCTGAAACCAAGAGTGAGGCTTTTCTTTCCTCAATGTCCTAGCCACTGGATTTATTACTTGCCTTCTCTGATTTGTGCTGGGGGGAGTGTTGGTAAGAGGGGAGCAGGCTGCCTGAACCACAGTTCAGGCCAGAAAACCAGAAAATGTGGACAAGTAAATAAGAGGAGGCAAGACATTGCTAATGTGTTACACATTTCACCATGACACTATAGCAGGGATAGAGCGAGTGTGAACCTGAGAGTGTGGGGCCCTGAGAATGTGGTGGGGCATATTTGATATATTTTTGCCCTCCTTCAGCCAAAACAGTCACTTTCTTTTCCCAAAGAAAATAAAAAAAAATAAAATCTACCCTGGGCCAAAAAATGCCATGCCTCTGCTAAACATGGAAAGATGCTCCCCATGTCCCCAGAAGGTGTTTGGGAGCAAAAACAATTTGCACAGATTTGTACAAAAAATTGATTTTGCACAGAGCTAAATCAGCACACGTTTACGATATGGTGAACCACACACAGCAAACCACAGTGAAAGTTCGGTTAAATTGTTGGTCCTAGTGGTGATAGGAATGCATGGGAATAGGTACTTTGAATGTGTGTATTTGTCATGCGAATAGATAATTAAATGTCAGGAACAACTACATAGAATCAGCCACAGTTAGTATTGTATTCAGTGTGGATGAGTTTACCCTTGGTCTCCCAAATCACGGTCTGATATTCCACCATTGAACTACTTGGGTTCATCAGTTTTAAGTCATTTTTTGTCTTACACAATAAGAAATTCAAGTGAAATATGCTCAGATTTCCAATTACAGATTCATAACAAAAAGATATTAACTGAAGGAATGGTAAGCAGTCTGAAAAAACAGTCAGTACACTAGTGTAACTTAGACATTTCAGTGAGAATACAAGGAAAGCATTTTATTTGAGACCAGCAGTATGTAGATGAAAAAAAAATCCATTTAACATATATAGATGCAGAGAAAGCTTTTGACAAGATTAAGTGGGATACTTTGTTGTTGCTGTTTCAAGTGCTGCAAATGTAATAGAACAGGTTTAAAATGAAGTTCAAATCATTTGTATTGAATCATGATGCACACTATCATAGATTACTGAGCTATTTAAAAAATAATTCTTTTGTAGATGAAAATTAAGGAAGATCTACTTAAGTGCTGCGATGTGCTACAGAAGCAGCTCCCCAAGAAAAATAGGATGGGGTGAAAAGTGCCCCTCTGCTGGTGGAGAGGAGATTCATTGGCAAGGGGACATGTCTGCTGTGGAGGCCTCAGTTAGCCATGTGAGGGTATAAATCTATTGCTACCTGAACTAGGGCATTCCTAGGGTAGGGCAGGGACAGCTTTGAGCCTACAGGATCCAAAGCCTTTCCTTTCAACTGTGAGGCCCGAGAACTGGCTCTTTACTATGTCAGTCTGAGGGTACTGGAGGCATTTTCTCCTTTATTGATCTTAGTGTAAGGCTGGACTGCAGACAATTACCAGGAGAAAGAACAGCAAGAAATGCTTCGCTGTTTTCTCTGGTTGCATGTGTGACTGGTGAAATCTACATGCTATTGTGGCTCTGCAGTGGGCTTCCTATTCTTCCTCATTTAGGGTTATTCTTTTAAGAGGTAATCCTGTACTTTGGTGGGTATAAGCCCTGTGTTCATTGAGGGGAAGAGGGAGAAAGCAAGCATGTGCTTTACAGATAATCAAATTTGTGAAGGTCAAACCCGTGAATGTGGAGGGAGGACTGTAAATAGTTTTGGATTTTGGAGAATCTTCCAGTAAAATTTTAATAAATATACTCATAAATTAGTAAAACAAATAAGTAAACAAATATTTCCACCAATTGACTTTGTTTGGACTTGGAAGAAACCCAAAGTTGTGTTAACGACTCTACAGAAATCATAACATTCTGAACATGACTTCAAGGTATTTTCATTCCATAGTTTTCTTGGTGAAAATGGCTGTGATGCTTACACCTTTCATTATTGTATTCTGGAAACTAAGTGAAAATGAGGAACTATGGCCATATAAAAGTATGAGATGTAGAAAGTATATGGTACTTTTAAAAGTTTGTTTATTCTCATCTTTAATAACCTTTGGAGGTTTAGGGAAGGTCATTTAGAATTCTCTGCCAGGAACCTCCAGTGCCTCACCAGACTACAGACATCAGGATTGCACAGGATGGAACCATGGCAGTTAAAAGGAAATAACAGCACTACAATTGCGTAGTGTGAATGGGCCCCAACTTCAAGTGACAGTCTTTAAACAGCAAGTCAGAACCCAACGCTAAATAACAGCCAGAGCTACATGAAAACATCGAGCTCAGAAAGCACCTGGTGGCTTTTATAATATTGCATCTGACTGGAACTGGCTAATCTTTTTTTTACCTCTGAGTTTGAAATTGTGCATCTAGCCTTTAGATAATTTTCTGATTAGGGGGCTAAACCAGAGACATAAGAAACATAATATTTGCACCATTAATCAGAACAACCGTTCATCTCTGCTTTTACGGGACTCAGATTTCCATAAATTCTTTACCTTTCCCTAAAGTTGTGCATGTTCCACAAAAATCTTCTGGGAGCAGCTGGGTGGATCCTCTAGAATATTGTAGGATGCACTATTGGGTATCATACCATGGGAAGGAAATTGGGGGGAAAAAATATCCCTTCCATTCTCTGCCTGTAGGAATGATTTGCCTGCACCTCCATTCAGGCAGAGGTGTATCTAGTGTAAACAGTACCTAGGGCAAGTATGGAAGTTATGCCCCTACCTCCATGGCTGCTTCCTCCTCCTCTGCTAAATCTTCTGGCATGGTGTTTTGCACCTCCTGGCATTGGCGCCCAGGGCATATACACTGCTTGCCCCATCCTAGATACACCTCTGCATTCAGGAAATGCTACTACTAATGAAAACTAAAATTAGAGGCAGATACTGTGATTACTGCAGCTACTTATTTAATAGTTATAATAAGATACAGAGACTGGTGGTAAGGATTATGACAGATGGGCACATCTCAGATATATCTTGTTCAATCTCTGCTCTACTGTTGTTTTAAAATTCTGACCTATTACTTGTATTGAAAGTTACTTGTCATTTTGTTTTACCAACTTGTAACTTTAATAATTTTTTTCCCAATAAAATTCTTAAAAATAGAAAAATTGCCTCAAATTTCACTCCCTCAACAGTGTTTAGGCATACTGAATAAACGTTACTCATTATTGATAATAAGTAAGGACGTTACCAATTACGACACTGGTTTGTAGAAATAATGTTGTTATGTCATTGTTATCCCCCCAAATAATGTTGTGTGGATCTGTACTCCTGTACATATTCTTATGAGCTTCTGACCATAATTCTGAACCTAAAGCTGCTGTTATGCATCCCTCTAGTTCATAACAGATGGCCAGTCGTAAGAGGAGCAGCAACCAAATGGCCACAGTGGAGCAGAATGTGCAGCTGTATTGAAAATGTGTTTTATGGGTTGTTTGCATATTTGCTACTGAGGAGACCTGCTAAATGAATTATTTTGATTACGAAGAAAAAAAATTAAAAGTGGCAGTGAACATTACAGTGCTTTGGGAAGGGAGCCTGACATCTGCTCTATGAAGAGCTGCCCAGGGAATATGCTGCAATACTATCAGCTTTACAGTCTGCAGTACTTTTGGCACAACATTTCTTATTTGACAGTGCAAATTAAGTGTATCGTATAATATTCAATAGCCACCCTTACTTCTCAGATCTAGTTGCAGGCCAAAAATATTTCATGCTAGCTTGCAAAACATATATGCTAATAAATTAGAATAATTTCATTTAGAAAAAGAATGGAGCTGAACTCTGAAAGAGTAGTTAGCACTACTCACATTTTTACTTGGTCACACCCAGAATGTGTGAGCACCCCCTCCTGCGTTGCCTCCAGCTGTTATGTGAGTCCCTTCCCAGATGTGTACATTCCCTCTGATGTCACTGGAGATACTTGGATCAGAAAGTAGTAAACACAAGCGAGTCCAAATTTAACTGCAGAAGCACAAGAAAACATATAGCTCGCTTGCTAAACTGTTGTGATTGCAATGACAGATGCTATGCAAAGTATGATTTATTAAAAATAAGAAATTGGCTTAAGAAATGTGTTTCTGAACATCCACATTTTAAAATGTTCCCTCTCCGATGCTTATTCCCCCTCCCCCTTATTATATACTAGAACAGTGGTTCTCAACCTGTGGGTCCCCAGATGTTTGTGGACTTCAGCTCCCAGAAGCCCTGAGCATTGACCATAGTGGCTGGGGCTTCTGGGAGCTGAAGTCCACAAACATCTGGGGACCCACAGGTTGAGAACCACTGTACTAGAACATATGAAGATATTAATGTCTTATACTGAGTCAGGCAACTGGTCTGTCTTTGCCCAGTATAGTTTTCTTTGAATGGCATCAGCAGTGTTCATGGTCTCAAGGTATTTTCCCACTATCAGATTTCCTGTAAGTGGAGGTGCTGGGGATGGAACATAGACCTTCTGCACATCAAGCATGTCCTCTACTATTTAGCTTTAGCCCTTCCCAAGGAAGGGAGGCAAAAATGTATAGATATGTATCAGCACACATTCATTTTATAGAAGCATACTGTAAAATATTTAACCGAGATCCAAGTGTTTACTCTGGGCTAGCCCAGGAGTTTACAAAAGCCTAATGCAAGTTTAACTTCATTTTAACAGATATCTCCCCATGCTATCCCCAAAGCTTAGAAACATTCCCTTTTTTTACTACAACTCCCAGAATTCCCGTTCTGCAATTTGTAGTCTAGTAAACTAATGGTCTCAAGTTTCTGAAGCCATCCTACACTGTTTTTCACACTTCTCTATGCAAGTATAACTGTAACTTTCATTTGCTTTTGTGCATCTCTCTCTTGCTTCTAAAGCATTTAAAAATATGAGTTCTCATAACTAGACCACATGATTTCAGCAGCTTCACTCATGGTTTTCACATGTTTCTTTGTCAGTTGTGTAGTGCATAAATTCCACACTAGAATGACAGAGATTATTTTTAGTAGTACAAACTTTCCTTTAAATTTTGAGCAAAGCAAAAATTGCTTTCATATTGAAGGGGAAAGTTCATACAAAATGCCTTCAAATATATTTCATCTAGTTTGTGTTCCAGCAGTATTAGGCAGCTGTGTGTTGGCTAACCAGAGGTTGACTCCTGCAGCTGAAAAAATTGTGACTGCAGAAAGAGTAGTTGGCGGTATTTGCAAATGGCCTAGCTCTTCTTTATGTTCCATTCCACTCAACATAGAAGTAGAGTGCCAGAGTCAAAATGGACTGTGGAAGGAATGTGGGCTCAGTAGATTTCTAGTACTCAAAACAAATTCTTGGGATCAGAGTTATTTAATTGTAAGTTTTAATTGTACATTTTAATTGTACAATTTTGTTTGTCAGGTCCTAGCGGGAGAAATCTTAAATGAAGGAGCTCCACAAACATAACATCTGGTTATTGTAGAGGAAGAATAGCTGTAGTGGTGGGACTTGAACTGTTCCTATGAACATATCCAACAGTACTGATCTTCTAAATCAGGGGTAGACAACTGCGTTGGGCATGGGGACAGTTTTCCGTCCCTTGGACTCTTGTGGGGGGGAGCAAAGATTGCAAAAAAAACAAAAAAAACCCCCTCAAACAATAGTTGGAAATCACTTTGTTCAACACCAAACTCCATCATCTTTTAAAAACCATGTGGAGGATACAATCTCCTGAATTGCTGTTCCTGGAGGCTTCCCTCCCTTTTTTCTGTCCAGAAGGATGATCTAGGGAGCCTGGAGGGTTTGTTGGCCACAAGAACAGCCACAGAAGGCCATGTAGAGCCCCAGGATGCACTTTTCCCATCCTTCTTCTATGGGCATTCCATAAATAGTTTCGGGGCCTTATGTGAATCATCCTTCCAGATTTCTTCCCATTCATGCAGTATCACTACCACCATTATCACTATTAGCATCGCCATCACCATCACCGTCTTTATTTTCATTATCAGTGTTTTGCCCATCATGGAAATACAACTGGGTAAAACTAGAAGAGCTTTCTTGGTGTTCATCTCTAGGTTGCATTTAATATTTATCTGTTTTATTCAAATATTTGTATTCCACCCTATATCTGAAGATCTCATTATGCATGTGTATGTGTGCAGTAGAATCATTTTAAACAGTCTAAAATAATTTAAAAGCAGTAACAGTAATTTAAAAACTGGAAGCATATTAAACTATTTTAAGACCTAAAACAGAACATTTTAAGAGAAGTCAAAACAATTTGAAACCACTCATTTGTACAAATTTGGATGGAGTCAATCAGGATCTGGAATACTTTGCCCTGTATAGTGTAGTTGATCCCCTCCCTTGCTGTCTTCAGCCAGCTATTGAAAATGTTTTGTTCCAGCAAGCTTTCGTTCTGTGTCAAAATTTGATTTTAACTGCTGACCTTGTCCTTTTTTACTGTCTCTTTTATATTGCTGTTTTATGAAACTTAAAAAAAATTGGAAAGCACACTGAGTAGTGCATTTGCACAAGAAAAATAAGATATAAGTATTTATGTAAGTGTAATAAAATTGTTATTATTAACAAGGATTTACATTACACATTTCACCCCTTTCATGATTCTCCCGATGTGGCTAACACTTAAAAATAAATAACAAAATGTTCTAAAAGTCAGAACATTAAAAAAAACACACCATAGTTCATAAAAATAAGAACTACACATACTTAAACAAAACAAAACAAAAAAATACCGCAAGATGAAAACTCAGCACAGAACAGTGTTTCCATAGGACATTCTCGCATCCAGTACCTGAGTGCACTTTTGGGTTGCATTTGGACTATTCATACTCATAGAAACATCAAATTGAAAAGGGTTTGCAAGTGTCAGCTAGTCCAGTCCCTGTTGTGTAGAAAGATACAACTAAAGTGCTCTTGAGAGATGGCCATCCAACCTCTGTTCAAGGACCACCAAAGAATGAGAGTCCAAGCTCCCAGAGGATCTGTTCTAGCGCTGAACAGCTACCATCAGGAGGTTCTTCCTAATATTTAGGCAGAAAATTGTTTCAGCTTCTCCAAGCCTGTATGCTCTTTCTCATTAATAACCATTGACATCTTGATGATGCTCCAGTGTTGTTTGGCCACATGTCCAGTTTTCATTTATGAAATGTTGGAGGATATGAAATGCATCAAATATATAGAAGAGCAATGACAGACAAAGTCATATATAATAAATCTCTGCCTGTCAGTCTCACAGTCCTAATTGAACTACGCAAGCATGTTCTCTCCATTCTTGAACAGAGACTGAGGTTGGAGCTGGAGGCCCAGCAGCTCAAAATATCTCCTGAGATTGTTCTTGCATTGCTTCTGACTGGCTCCGGCAAATCTCCCAGGATCTTGACAATAGATACAGAAATATAAAAATATTTTTTTATAAATATCATCAGGTATGAGGTATACAGTTTATCTTCCACTTTTTTCTTTTTCAGTAAAAAGGATGGTTGGCTTGCTAGGCCACTCCAGATTTCCAATAGCTATTAAAGTTCATTTTCCTCCTCTATGAGGCATTCTGTTTTCTTCTTTGTAGAGAACATCCTCCATATTGTTCATTTTTCTACAATAACAAGAGAATGAGCAGAAAGCTTTTCTTTTCTTTTTAAAATCTTTGCTATATTCTCCCTTAACCATGTTAACTTAGTAAAGCAAGACATCTGGGATACACTATGGGCAAAAGGATTGATTTTTATGAGTTCAGCCTACTCATTTTTTGGTTTTTATATACACTATAAATTTGCCAGAGCTTTACAAAGTCAAATTTGAATTAATAGCTTATTCTAATCCAATTTCTTCCCCCATACCCAATATGCAAGGGGGAAAAAGCTTTAAAAAAAGCAACAACAACCCAAAGTTCTTCAAAACAGTTGAAGCTATTCTTGGAATCAGGACCAGAATCTAGTTAGTTAGATGTGTTTTTAACCTGCTATGAAGCAGGACAGACAAGGACATTCCACATTCTGCATTCAAAAACACACCACCAAGTACAAGGGATCAAATTCACATGTCTGTTTTTCCAGGGCACGTCAGGGTTACCCAGAGAGTATTACAAAAGGAAAAACAAGCAAGAAGAACACTGTTTTGAAAAGTAGTTCCTTAGCACCAAAGCTGATGTGAATATTTTTTTAAAAAACACATTTTCTTGCTGCTGTGGCTTATGGGAATGCAGACTTACTTAGTATGGTTTTGCTGTAATACTTCAAAGTCCACAATCTAATTTAACTTTACTATAGTTCACTGACCAAGTCCTTTTATCTGGAGACTTTTCAGAAGTATTTTACTTTAATGTAGTGAAACACACTATAGAATGCATCATAATTATTTGGTAAGATAGGAAGGAACCAAATGCTGTTTTAGAAATCTGGTTTCAACACCGTTTTATGAAGTATGAGGAAAACAAACTGCTTGCTCAAAAAGCAGTAAGATTTTCTCCATTATCTTTTCCACTTCGTAACAACAGCTGAAGTCCAGTGGCCATGGTATTCTTGGGACTCACTAAGTTACTTTATCAGTAACTAATGTCTTTTGACTTCACTTCTGGATCAAAAGTAAGACAGCTGTAATAAGAAATAGGATATATAAGTGCCATTGATAAGGTTACTGTAATAAAGAGTGAATTTATATAGATACCTGTCGTGTTTCCTTTGTCATATTTCTAACTGTGAGTTTATTTGGAGCCAAGCCTTGCAAAGTCCTCATCTTTGAATTTTAAGGATTTTTTTAAAAAACCAGATATTGACATAAATCCTGTTCTTAGTCCTGATCTGAGCAGACCCATTGAATCAATGGGATTTACCAATGTTTTGAGTCACTATTCAACAATTGATTGAATGGATCTACTCTAGATCCATCAGGATGGCAGCTATTAGGTGATAATATTTCAAGTGCTACACTTGGTATCAATATTTACAAAATTTTACAGTATTTCATAATTAGTATTTGGTAGCATGATGTCACTAGGCCAGAGCTTTCCAAACTTTTCATGGTGGTGACACACTTTCTCAACATGCATCATTTTGTGACACAGTAATTTAGCTTTACTAGCAAACCAGAGGTACCCAGAGGCCTATCTAGGGTGGGGAGAGGCAACCGCCCCCAATCCTGGCCCAGAAAAGCCCCAGCAAGAGCAACGGCAGGGAGAAACGCATTCCCCTGCTATCTGGTCCTTGCCATTGTTGTCACTCTTGCCAGGGAAAGGCTTCAGCAAGAACAATGGCAGCGGGCCAGACTTGGGTGGAGGAGGTCTTTCTTGGCCAGGGAGGCAACACACCAACACACTACAGGTGACACACTAATGTGTCACAACACACCATTTGGAAAGCCCCGCACTAGGCTGATGCACAATGTATTTGAGTAAGCTCCATCAAACCCAGCAAATTTATTTAAGACAGTGGTTCTCAACCTGTGGGTCCCCAGATGTTTTTGGACTTCAGCTCCCAGAAGCCCTGAGCATTGACCATAGTGGCTGGGGCTTCTGGGAGCTGAAG